>CM033642.1:107148962-107748962 GCA_019512145.1 Engystomops pustulosus | reverse complement strand
CTTTATAGCACTTTTTATTGGCGAAAATGGCAAAAAAGTGGCGTTTTTGTTACAGAGTTCAACACCGGTAATTACCGTTATTCCGTTATTATGATAGATTAGGACCTTTGGGACGCTGCGATGATTTTGATTTTTACTGTGTATTTATTTTTATATCAGTTATAGGAAAAGAGGGGGATTTGAACTTTGAGGTTTTATTTTTATTATTATAATATCATTATTGTTTTTAATTATTTTTTTAACTTCTTTTTCATTTTTATTTTACTATTTTTGCACTAAACTATTTTGTACTTTGAAGGGGTTTTCCCACGAACTAAAGTTAGGCCCTATCCCTGACGGAGCAGGAGGTGTCCACGACGACCAGCAAGGGTCCCACAAGACCCCTCATTTTCGCAATCTGTTGGGGTCTCAGCACTGAGAACCCCCATTTGATCAGCAAGTTAGGCCCTGGTTCCATGGTAAGGTGCCTAACTTTAGTTTGTGGAAACCCCCTTAAAGGAAACCTACCACTACACGTTGGTAGGTTAGACACTACACATGTCACCACTCACCCATACATATTTTGTGTTAGGGAACAAGCCCTATCGCCGTTTTATAAGTTATATTAACTATAACTCGGCGCACCGCACTTGGGCACGGCGCAACCATGCGGCGTGCCCGTGCGTGCGCCGGATTCTAACGTGCTGGAAGGCGTGATGTCACCGATCTCCCGGCACACGCGCGCCTGCGCAACTTAGCACGGGGAAACAGGCCGTGCTAAGTTGCGCAGGCGCGCATGTGCCGGAGAGCTCGGTGACGTCACCGACTCTCCTGCACTTAGAATCCGGGCACCACGGGCACGCGCATGGTGTGCGCGGTGCGCCGAGTTAAAGTTAATATAACTTATAAACGCGATAGGTTTTGTTCCCCTAACAAAAATATATCGGGCACCAGCTCACCCTGAGCTGGTGCCATGTATATGTGTCTAACCTACCACTTTTAAGTGGTAGGTTTCATTAAGGTTAACTTAAAGGAAACCTACCATTTGTTTGATGCTTAGAACCAAACATAACTTTGGAATGCTGAAGTACACTGAAGCATATCTTGTTTAATCCCTGAGCTGAGTGGTTGGCTAAAAAAAAAAAAATATATATATTGATAATTAGGCTCTGCCCTATGCCTCTCCCTCACATTAGTTAGCACCTGCTCAGAGGATGATCTAATAACTGAATTGTCCCTGACAGGCATCGTAATCAATTGCTGCACCATCCCCGCTGCTGTGTTTAGTGATGCAGCTCAGGTTATTAGTACTGTCTTGGCGTTCAGACAGCTTGGTGTAATGTGGATCCAGCTTCCCCAGGTTCTGAATTTTAATAATTTTTTTCAGCAAAGCCATCAACTCAGGATATGATCTGCATTAGTGTAGCTACACTTCTCAGGCATGTCTATTTCATAATACATGAAATCAAATGGTATATTTCTTAAAACTAGGCATTCATGCCTATTATAATAGTTACGGTAACTGTAGAAAACCAGTTACTGATAATTATTATGATGGCACAATCAAGTTTTTATCTTAAAAAAGCTTCAGTTATTATTCGCATAAAATTATCATCATGACCAGCTTGTGCCCCCTCTATATAGTGAGGGTATGAAAATAGAGTGTCAAGAGCTTGGTGCCAAGTTGTGCATGTGGGCTCTAGCTAATATGTACGGAAAATATAGTTAGTTGCAGCGTCTAAACCCGAACTGGGATATGACCCAGTAATGGGCTGAAAAGTTAAAAGAAAAAATCTGAGGTTGTTTGGAAGACCCACCACACATGAAGGAAGAAGTCAAGAGGTCAATTTCAGTTTATGTATTCTAGTGTTTGGGCGTCAAACGGGGTCTCATCAGGCCGAAATTAAATCTGCAACTGTATATACATGTGTTTAAAATGAGTAAAACTGAAATATCAAATTCATAAATTCAAAATCATCAACCGAAAAAAAAAAATCCTAAACATACTATACAAATGAAGGGTAAATTAAAATTGTATGGTAAATCTAGTATATATAAGTGTATAGTATCTATATATATATATCATATTATATATATATATATATTATATAGATAAATAAAAAAATAATGAATACTGATAGTAATAGAATATGTATAGGACCACAGCGTCACAAATAGGTTTATAAAAAATAATAATAATGTCATAAATAAAATAAGATTATGTAGATGCTCCTTGACTAACTAGATTGGTGTAATGAATGATTAGAGAATGTAACTGTGTGCAAACTAAATTATAAAGGCATAGATCTAACACATATGGATGTTTAAAATACCACACTAAGTACAGAAGTTTACAAATCCATGGTCAGAGAAAGAGCAACATTGTATACATGTAAATGATGGAAACTTAAATAAAGGGGTATTCTCATTACACACATTAATGCCAAAAAAGTGATACAATTTCCAATATTCTTTCTGCATCAATTCCTTACAGTTTTCAAGATCTCTGCTTGCTGTCATTGTAAGAAAGCTCATGTTTACTTTCAGTGGACAGAAATCTGTCCTATTGTCACAAAGGGCATGGCTCGTTATAACCACACTATCTGATTACTCTCGTGATATAACAAGCCGTGTACCTGTGTGACCATGGTCAGATTTCTGTCCACTAGTTCCAAATGTAGATGCATTCCATACGATCCACAGAATCTAGAAATTCTGTGAGGATTTGAAACAGAAAAGTATGGTTGGAAAATTGTATAACCTTGTTAAATTTGCTGAAATGGGAATGCCCCTTTAAATGCATAAATGAAAGAACCTGCCTCTATCCAAGTTTACACATGTACGTGCTGCTGTGGGGCCCCACAGTGTCAGGGCCCCTGTCATCCAAACTTTCAAACTGAAGAAGGAGGATGTACACATTAATACATATTATGTTGCACATTGTACAGCAAAATAGGTTATAATTAATGTTTGGGGGGGGGGCGGAGCAGAACACACAGAACTAGGGATCTGTCATCTCAAATTCCTGCTATCAACTTTTTCATGTTGTCAGCTGCTACTCTGGGACAGATGTGAACTTATAAATGTATGTATCGTGCATAAATGTGTGTACATGAGTGTATAATGTGTGAGTATACAAACATTTTTGTCTGCTAGGGCCCTGCCGCTCCAAGTTATGCCCCTGAGTACAGACTGTACGTGCTTGTACCACTCTGTTATTAGAGATCGGCAGGAAAAGAAGGTTGAGTGTATATGCACATGGTTACATGGTTATATTCATTACACCAATCTACCAATGCTCATCTATATAATATTATTTATTTATGACATTCTAATTTACTTATGATAATGTTTTCTATGAAACCGTGTTGTCCTATACCATTTATTAATAACTATCATACTATTCATTATATACACTTAGATTTACTATACATTTACCACACAATTATGAATTTTCCAATCCCCTTTCATTTGTAATATGTTTGGAATTATGAATTTTTAATATTGTATGATTTAGAATTTATGAATGTAATTATTTTCACTGTTTCCACTCATTTTAAACTGTATGTGTAGTTGCAGATTTAATTTCTAGCCTGATGAAGACAGCGTTCGTGGCATTGAAACGCAACCGAATCAATTAAATAATACTCAAATAAAATTGACCTCTTTCATGTCTTTCTTTTACGTGTGGCTTGTCTTCAAAACAACCCCAGATTTTTTTCTTTTTACTTTCCAACCCTCTATTTACAACCACTTAAACTACTCTCAGGTTAATCAAATAAAACCCAAGCAAAAGTCACGACACCACAAACCAGCACATTTTGTAGTTACTGCCCAAATGTATTCTTTTTTTTGTAGCAAAAAATAAATAACACAGTTCTTATAGTATAGTGTCCTCTAGATACAACTTTGAGCCACACTGTACTATCACATCAAACGACCAAACTGTGCCGCCTCACCCACAAAATTAATTACAATACTGGTAATAGCTCCAATGAGTGCTGTCAATTTGGGTGAATAAATGTCAACTTCGTTCCAGATTGTTGCTTCCCTGTGATTTTTTCACCAACTTACTACATTGTACCCCCACATAATAACAAAATAAAATATAATACAGTCCATTTTGTATAATAGCTGTATAAACGAACATAATATAATCAACTATATTATATTGTGTCCCCTAAATAATTTAAAACACAGTAGGGCACATTTACTTACCCGGATGCTGAGTTCACGAGGTACGAGTGTCCAACGATCATGCCTTCTGGTGGGCGATTCACAAATCGTGCGCTCGATTCCTGCCATGTAACCTTCCGCACGCCTTCTTGGTGCAAGTGCATTGTTTGCGCCAACTTTGAATCTTAAGTCCTGTGCTCTGTCCAATCAGTTTGATTGCCCGACGGACTGCCCCCCCCCCCATTTCTGTCGCATAAAATCAGCGCAAATTCCAGTTAAATACCTGTCGCAGTGGCGCAATCCCAAAACTTCAAAAATCTGACAAAAGTGCGATAGGCGGACCCTTAGTAATAGCCCCCAGTGACATCTCTTAAATTATCCAGTAACATTCTCTAATGTATTCTTTTTATATAAACAAAATGAAATAAAAGTGCCCCTTCCCTACTGATTCACATTATATACATAGCTCCTCTTAAAATGGATTTAATCAGAAGCTCACCCTATAAATTATTCGACATACATCATTAAAAAGCATATTCAATTATTGTGATAACTCCCCAGTATAGAACTTGTAACTTATTCTAGCCCTGACAAAAGTGTAATGTGGTGGGAGTCTGTGTAAGTACCACCACCTTAAAACTCCTATATTATGACATTGACTTGTTCAAATCTGTGTCAGGGGGATTCTAATGTTGTGGCTCTGTTATCAAGCAGAGAAATGATTGTATGGAACATGTTTATCATAGCACAAAAGTCCCATACCCTAGGTATATATGTACCCAGCACATGCCTATAGTATATTTTTCGCCCCTGTATACCCCAATTATATATGTACCCCAGTAATGCTACAAGTATATTGTACCACGCACATGCCAGTGGTATATAATAAGTTCAATAAATTTGTCCCCCAGTGTCCTGTATCTTGTAAACTAGAGCATGTCCCTCATATAAGAGCTAGCGCATTTCTTCCCGGTATATAGGAATCAAGCACATGCCCCGGTATCAGAAAGCTCAGGTCATCACATGCCCACAGAATATAGGTACGACCAAGCCAGCACATGCCCACGGAATATAGGCAAACAAGCACATGTCCCCCAGTATATAGGTAGCCCAGCACACTGTCTCCAGTACACAGGTAGCACATTAGAATAAAAAACTGTATACTCACACCACCTCCTTGTAGCCTCTTCCTCGGCCCTATGCATCTTCTCCTCTTGGAAACTGGCAGTGAAACGATACTGCTGCTGGAATCCGCTTTAGGATGAGTCAGTTCTAACATGACATTGATTAGCAATGATGCAGCTTGAGTAACATTGGGCTGCCTGCGTCCAGTAATCAGCAGTATGTGTGTCTTCAGATGCACCTACTCTTGATTACCTTTGGACTGAATGCGTCCCCAGAGGGTAGGAGTCAAGAGTGGCCTATTAGGCGACCACCTACCCCTCATCCCCCCTGATTTTGGCCATTATACAAATGCTAATACTCAAGACATGTATATATTGAGGATATATTATATACCTTGTATCCATTCAAGTCATAAAAAAGTCTCAAAGTTAAAGAATGCTGATCTTAACATTTCATGTATGTCACATGCATAATCTTTTCCATCCACTTTGGAAGATTATGCCTGACAAAGGCTCCCGCCGGAGCCGAAACGTTTGCATCTGATTTATTTTATACTTTTATATGGTTTTTTAACTTTGTTAATAAAATCCTTGTCCACTGGAACCCTCTCGCTGGATTCTTGAGGATTTTTTCCGTGTCCAGTACTCCTGTCCCCCATGGTTTTTTTCAATTAAACAATGATGGACTTTACTAGTTTATTCTTTAGCATTGCAGATGTTTAGATGTGGCAATTTTTTCCACTTTAAATATTATGAACATGTGTATTGCCATATGTAATTTTTTTTTATTTACAACTAATTTTCATTTATTTGAGAAGTCAACAAACATTTTTCAATCACTCATTAAGTTTATTGTAAGAAAAGTCAATACTGATGTTTACAACAGACTTCTACCATCTGTGTGCTACGGAATAATCTGTGGTTCTGGTTTTACTTCCTTCTAGTCAGGAATTGTGCTCTGTTGCTGCCAGAAAATCTTTTACTGATGGTGCCAACTGTTTCGAATTGCACTAGATTGGTACTGACAAAACAAAACTAAATACACTCTTTCACACTGCTAAGAACAGGGGTTGTTACCTTCAAAAATGTCAAATTTTAAAATAGAAATTGCATAGAAGCCCTGGAAAAAAAATGGCATTATTATTCCCCACTATTACACTAGCTCCCCACCAACGGGGCATGGAAGAGGGTGAGGGGGGCCATCCTGTCCTGCACCGGTGCACAAGATGCAGCTGGTGAATGTTTAATAGTTAGGCCCCTTTCACACTGCTTCTTCCCGCGCGTTTTCTGCGCGTGCTTTTGACGCCGAACTTGCATTGCACTCTGAACCCATTGTAATCAATGGGTCTTTCAGACTTGCATTTTTTTTTTTACGCACACACGCGCGGTTTTTTTTAACGCGCGTTTAAAATCTCGACATGCTCTACTTTTGCAAGTCACGCCGTGAAAACGCACCATACAAGTCTAGGGATAGACGCAAATCAAAATGCATTGCATCTGAGACACTTGCAAGTGCAATGCAAGTGCAATGCGTTTTTCACGCTTCAATTGCCATAGAAAAGATAGAGCTCAGTCATGAGTCCATTTCACGCGCATTTTTCTGCTGCGCGCAAAACGCATTGAAATTGCATTGCATCAAAAAGCGCGTGAAAAACTGAGCACTGAACAAACTCTGACTGAAACTGATTGCACTCTGATGCAAATGTGCGTTTTTCACTGACAAACCCTGATCGCACCCTTCAAACTCTGAGTGATCTGCAAACGCAAGTGTGAAGGGGCTTTACCATTCGCATGCTCTGAATATTTATATCTAGGTAGGATCTGGCATAGAAAAGGCTGCACAACTGGCCACCCAATACTCAAGAGACTGGAGTCTCTTGTGTATCAGGCGTCACAGAAAGGGGCTGCAGCACATTTAATATGCTGGTCCACAATAAATAACCCCCAAAGCCTAGAATTATTGATAAGATGAGTTAATGACAGAAATATTGCCACAGTTTTTGGCAGAACCTGACAGGTTCCTTGCAGTGTATCTGAAACAAACAGTTTTGGTATTAATTCTACAAAAATACAAATAATAATTCTGCCCCTACCATTTTTGGATAGCAACTTCTTAGATGGCGGTCAAAGCCGGAAACGAAAAAAAAAATTGAAACAGTTTATCTCTTGTGCAGTAAATCCTACTATTTGAGGTTTTTGAATTGATGACTAAGAATAAATGGTAAATATATTGGCAGATTTACTTACCTGGTCCTCTTCGCGATCCAGAGGCACGTCTCTGTGGAGGTTCGGGTCTTTCCGGGATTCACTAAGGTGTTCCCCGATGTCCACTAGATGTTCGCTGCTACGCTGATTCCTTCAGAGTGCACTGAAGTCACCAAGCCAGGCCGGGTGCAGTATTGCACTGTCAAGCGACACGTTTTTATTTTTTAAATACTATAGTTTATAGGAATCCGACGGGTTTTCCAACGCACACCCCCGATTCCCCGCCACCGCTGGCATGCTGGCCCGATGCGCACAATCGATCGTGTCACCAAAATCCCGGGGCAATTCAGGGATTCGGCGCGAAAGGGTAAATTCGGGTAACCTGAGGTTAAAAAACGCGATCTGGGGCCCTATTAAATGACCCCCATTATTTCATGGCTCCTCTGCAGGACTAAGGGCACATAGCTTAACCCTTAACGCCGAAGCCATTTTTCACCTTCCTGACACGGCCCATTTTTCAATCTGCCTGTGTACTACAAGTGGTTATATCTTCGGAAGCTTTAACATATTCAAGTGATTTTAAATTGTTTTCTCGTGACACTTTGTACTTCAGTGGTTTGAAAATTTTTGGTGGTATGTTTTGCATTTATTTATGAGAAATATATATTTGGTGAAAATTTGGAAAATTCTTGATTTTCAACTTCAAAAATGTTCTACTGTACTTTCTTCATACTCGTATATACCGCAAAAATACTTATAACTAACATTCACCCTTGTCTAACTTTATGTTGGACATGGTTTTTTTATGCAGATCTCTTTTTTTGTAGTGATTTTTATGGGGCTTTAACGTTAGGTTCGATTTTTCCTTCTCATTTTCATAAAAAAAACTGAAAATCCTGCTATTGAGGACCTGCTCGGTTTCAGGTCACTCTTAGAGACTAAATAAAAGTAAAACCCCCATACAATTACCCCATTAGATAGAACTACCAACACTAACCTCAACCGTACGTTAAAAACAACATTTTATGAAGTTTGCTAAACCCGTTATTGTATAACCGGTTAAAACACAAATCGGTATGCAATTTTGAAAGTACATTTTTTTTTGGCTAAATGATGTTTTTTTCACAAAATTTTACAATTCTCAGTGATAAAATACCAAAAACTCCACAAATTGATACCAATCCCTACCTCCGCGTATAACAATACCCGTATGTGGGAGGTGGTAACCTCTGTATGAGGGCACAACGCCAGGGCATCGAGGACAGCTGTGCCATTCAGAGCAATTATGCATTGTCACTTTTTTTGTGCTATACAAATCTTTAGTTTTTTGGTGGCATTTTGGACTTAAGGGCTTATTTTGCGACATGAATGCACTTACAAATCTTCATTTTAGTGGTGGCTTAGCTTATTTGATGAGCATTTTATTAACTCTTGAATGTATGGGTAAAAAGAAATTGTCCGATTTTGGTTTATTTCTTTTTGTTTTTTTGGGTTGTACAACCGTACCATAAAAATACTCTATTATCCTTATTCTAAGCAATCTACTACAGATTACGGAGATACACTCATTTATATATTTGTTTATTTAGTTTACTGGAATAAAAACCTAATATAGAATCTCATTTGTTTTTTGGCAATCGCCTTCTTTTCGGAGACGTAAATTTAATTTTTGTGTTTGATAGAGTTAGTTTACGGGAGCTTATTTTTTACATTGTAGTTGTTCTTTTCAGTGGTACCACGTTGGGTGGCCACTAACTTTTTTTGATCACTTTTTAGAACATTTTTGTGTAGAGTTTTATGAAAAATGTCAAATTTTTGCCGTGTTTTTCGGTGTTTGTTTGTATACGTGTTCACCGAGTGGGTCCAGAATGTTTTTTGTGTTATTGAGCGGATTGTTTCGGACAACGGCCGATACGCAAATATTGGGGGTTTTTTGGCGACTTTGTGGTTTTTTTTCACTTTTTGCATGTGTATAGAGAATATTTGTGTTTAGGGGACTTTAAACTTTTATTTAATTATTTCTTGATTAACCAAATGTTTTTATGTATGTTTTCTTAAACTTTTTTTATTTACTTTTACAGTTAGCTTGAACAAGCGATCCCAGATCCGCTTGTTTCAAGCGCTTCTTCACATTACAACACAGTGTAATACAGAATGTATTACCTGTGTAATGTAACACACTGAGGCATCCGCACATGCTCCTTGTGTTTAACACCCGGGTCCTCGTCCAGAAGGCACGGACCCGCTCACATAGGAGATCCCGCGCAGCCCGCGGTGCCCCACATCCCAGGGCTGCGATCGGAGCCACGCCCCCCCGGTAAGCCCCGTGGGGGGGGGGGGGGTGTCCGATTCCTTAATGCCCCTACCGACGCCACGGTTTATCGCGACCGCGGCGTTGTAGGGTTTGAGGTCAGTTTCGGCCTTATAGATATATCGTTCAATGAGCCCGTGGCCAGAAGTTTGACATAATAGTACTGGGCATTTTGCGGGAACGCACAACTCCGTCCATGCCGTACTCATCACCCGTCCCCATTCGAGAAGGGGTTAAAGGGGTTTGCCCATGTAAGAAAATTGCGCAAATTTTCACTTCTTTGGTGTTTTTCACAATAAAGATCATTTAAACCCCTAACGTGTACACTTTATCAGTATTTTGCCTGGTTAAGGCGTCAGAGAGGAACAACGTGGGCCGAGTTCAATTATGTATCTGGTGAAACACCTCAATTCTGTCCTGGAACACAGCTCGTTTTATAAGGGGATGATGTGCTGTATATCTCTCGCGCCTCCCAGCTTCTGGGGTATAAACAGTGAAAGTTCGCATGGAGACAATTGGTGGAACGCTGTGGAGGGATCGTGGAGGCCGAAATGGACAGAAACATCAGGGCAGTATGCATGGATGCCTCTGAGTCTGCCTAATCTTGGGAAATTGAGCTGGCGGTCCGCTGCCAGGCAAGCGTTTCGCCTGTCAAGCCTGCTCTCTCTGCTCCTCCCCACCCAAAAGGCTGGGGCCAGAAGCGTTAACTTTGAAAAAAGTAGCATTATTCAAGCATGCGGGGCTAACACAGCACTTTTTACGAACCTTTTGTATAAGAAGCAAGTGTAGTACTGTCTTTAGAGTAATTGGCCTTGGTTAGGGTGGGTGAGGTGAATGTAAACAGATGCGCAAGAAGTGCTGAAATAATCTCGGTAATGATAAAATTTGCCAGTATATTTTTTTGGATAAACACAGGGTTTTGCGACAAAGTTAACAGATTTGATGGGAACCATGAACAACCCAAAATTCTGTGTTGGCAGTCCCAAACATTTTCAACCAGATGCTGCAGTAGGTGTTCTCCGAAAAATTAAATAGATTGAGTGGCCTTATGTGGCATTCCAAAAAAATTTTCAACCAAGGACCGGGTGGGTGGCCCCGCCAGAAATTAATACGATTGAGTACCTGTATGTGGGCACTCCCAAAATTTTAAAACAGAAGACCCTGTAGGTGGCCCTCCATAATTAAATACATAGAGTACTATACCTAGAGCCATTGTCCCGGTCAAAAAATAGCCGTTCCGCTCCTCGCTTTACTGTACAACAGAGTAGGAGAAGGAGAAAATAGAGGAGGAGGAGTGAATAGTGCATGTTGAGCTTCCTTCACCTGGTGAGAATTGAATCTATGAGAATGCCAGGCTTTATTCATCTTAAAGCTTCAGCCTGTCAGCGTGCAACAGGTCGTGTGACGCTTATCGTGATGAATGCCCACACTGCACTGAACACCGTCGCCAGCGGCAGCGCAGACCTCCAGGCTACCGTTTTCGCCACCTTCAGCTTAAACTAGTTGTAGGGAGCGTGTATCATTTGCCGATGGTCATGGGTCAGCTACTACTCCCTCACCATCTACGCTGAAAGAATCACCCTACTCTGCTCGACGAGCTGGGACAGTACAGTGTCTTGCTGGTTGACAAAAAGGCTGGCAAAGTCCTTGTAAAAGCGTAACCCTGCCAGTGCTGAACAGCGCCTGCTCGCTACTCTCCCTCGCTACTTTTGTGCCGCCATAACTCGCACTCTGCCGCATGCGCTTGTCAGAAGTGATACTGTTTTCACCGCTTGGGCCATAGTCTTCTGTGATCATGCATCTCGCCCTCCTTTCCTCTCCAAGGGATTAGAGTGGAAAGATTTGCTTGACCTGGGTCCAGGAGAGTGAATCACCACGTAATCGTGCTGGAATAAATGTCTTTAGCGAGGTCACGGGATAGGCAGGCCTAAGTCATGAAATCTGCCATGCGCCAAGTACCACGCGTACGAATTCACTCCCCCACTGGCCTGAGACTGCCATTTCCTCCTCCGCCTCCCTCCTCTCACTCCTTCTTCTGCCATACACGCTGGAACAGGAAGGCTATCCAATGGCCCCCTCTCTCTGTGCTCGCCCAACATTCTCCTCCGCTTCCTCCTCAGCCTCCTCCACCTCCCCCTCCCCTATTCGGCTGGACCCGGCAAGTTGTGTGCTATCAACAAGGGAACTTCTTCCCCGTCTCTTGTGCACTACGATCACACTTCCTCGCTTTCATCTGACAAGAGAGTTTTTCAAATATCGCAACAGGCCAAGCAGCGGGATTGTGAGGCTGATGATTTCGGCATCGCCGACGCCATCTGTGTTGACTCCTCAAAGTTTACTCGCCCCTTGACTATGATTCAGACATCCACGTCCACTGCCTCATGGAGACTTGAGGAAGCTGACCTGACCTGAATACCAGTTCTGGTGAGAAGTTTGGACATCTGAGCTCCTACAATGCGCTTTGCCGCTGCTGGAACAACTCTGGATAACATGTTCATTGTTGAATTCCCCTCTAGGCCTGTCGCACAACAGTCGGTAGCGGGCCAGTGGAGGCGGCGCCTGTGCTCCCTAAGGAGTGGCAGCATCTGTGCTGGACTTTTCCTTAAAAAGCCCAAGAGGCCACCTTCGTGAGCAAATCAGACAGATTGGGGTAATGTCTTGAGCGACCGCTGAAACTATAGTTAAACCATGGGCCAGGCAGGGCCATGTGTCGTCCATCAGTTGCAGAGCCGCCCCCAGGTACGGGGCCGGTTGGTCACACACAACATGCCTGGCTTCAGGTTCAGCGGTTCCCAGCCACAGATCATCTGCCCGTGATGCCCTTAATAGCTCTTTGGGCGGTGTGCCTTTTATCCGCCTAGGCTCAGCATTTTGAGCACCGCCTGCTGCTCGCTTAGCGACGGCACTGCTCTTGCCTAGAGCCTAACCGACTGATTGGCGCCAATGCCGAGTATGTGTATATTCGGAGGAGGAGGGGTGGGGAGGAGGAGGCATAGTAGGCCTGAAACCTGGACGCAGGTAGGCCCCGCAATCCTCGTGCGTCTCATATATCCACCCCAGGGTCAGACTCGGTCCCAGCCTCCACAAGTTAACCCAATGTTCCGTCAGCGATATAAAGTGGCCCTGCCAGCACTCATCCCACGTGTCCGTGGTCAGTGACCTTGTCAGAAACGCGCGTTGTCAGTGGCACGATGATGTTGTCTGACACGTGCTTGTGCAGGGCTGGGATGGCCATCGGGAAAAGTAGTGCGGCTGGGGACCGAATACCGAGGCGGCCGCCGCCATGAGGTTGCGAAAGGCCTCGGTCTCTACACTAGCCTATAGGGCAGCATCTCCAGGCTATAGTTTGGAGATGTGGACATTAAGGCTTGGGGTGGTGGGTGGGTTGCACTGATATTTGCGTTTCCGCTCCAGCTCTGGGGTATGGAGAGCTGAAGCTGCGTCTGGGGAATGGATCTGTGGAGGATCGTGCGAGTGGGTTTTCGACTAGGGGTTTGTGGCGGGTCCTGGGCAGGCTGACTACATCAGCTGACACAGGGGAAGGAGCTGGTGGGCTCCCGAGGTGAACGGGCTTGGTTCCACTGAGTGGGGTTGTTTAGCATTCATATGCCTGCACATCTGGTGGTAGTTAAGCTGTAGTGGTGAACCCCTGCTGAGCCTGGTTTGGCAAATGTTGCCACCACAGTCCGTCGGTCCATCCTGTGTTTCTTTAAAGAACCCCAGACTTCTGAAAATCTAGCCCTCGCAGCAGCGTCCCCAGGACTTCACTAGTTGACACATTTGCGCTATGACCAGCTCTGGCCCTGCCTCTCTCGTCTGGCCCCACACTGCCTCTTCCACCTGTTCTTCAGGCGGTCCTCCTCTGTCTCAGAAGCACTGTGTTCACACGGCCTACTCAACCCAGCTGGGTCCTGTCACCTCATCATCCTCCGATCCCTCAGTCTGCTCCCCCCTCTACTCCCTCCCTTACAACAACTTCCCCACTGTCTGACAACCGTGTCTCCTCATCGTCCGACACCTCTTTAGACACTTCTCCACTACGTCCAAGACGTCATCATCACCCACAGACTGCGACTGGGAAAACCTGGGCATCGGAAAATGCTCAGCAGCAACCGGACAAGTGGTTTTTGATGGTAAGGGTTCCATAAAACGTTCCCTCAGTATGCCGCCGGTTCAAATGGCAAATTTTCCTGGGAGGGGGCAGACTGGGAGTGAGGGCTGAGGTTGACGGTCACTTGAAGGATGCTGATTTCGGTGACATTGGTGGACTGCGTGGAAGACTGACGGGTGAAGACAAATGGCTAGAAGCATTGTCCGCATCACGACATCAACCGTTTGCACTGTTCTTGCCTCAACAGGGCTCTAATGAACCGACTCCCACGAGTCCCAGTACTTGAGACTGAACTAGGTGATTGGGATCTCTGCATCGTCCCCCTGTCCCTGCACAGCAGGTTGTGGTCTCACCTCGCCAGGACCACGGCCCTCTGACCCCTGAATAGTTGGACCCCCATAGCCCTCGTCCAGTTTAAACTGTAAATTTTTTTGGTGTTTTTTGGTGTTTTTTTTGGTGTTTTTGTAACAAACGATGCTATCCCTATTGCTAGGCTAGTTTCTGACCTCACTGCCACACACACCAATTTTGTGCTGTGCCTGCTGACTTTTAGTTTTAAAAAAAAATCGTCAGACGTGTCCTACTTCAATCAACCCCTAATAAATTGTCCCACTTAGGTGTTGAGAGGATATGTGTGTCACTAGGGCCAACCGAACGGTCGCAAACTCCGCAATTCGTCACAAGATGGTAACCAGCCTGCAACTACGAGTAATCAAGAATCAACCAAAAATAAAATATAAATAACGCTTGGTAGCCTAAGAAGGCCTGTTGGGTTCTCGAAGAGCTAATTTCTAGCTACACACTGACAGCACACAACGGGATTTTGTGCTGGCCTGATGACTTTGAGTTGTACAAAACACGAAAAAAGCAGAGCTGTGCTTAATTCCATCAACCCCTAATAAATTGTCCACTTTGGGCGTTTGAAGATGGATAGTGTGGCACTAAACTAAATATAATGTTCGCCAGTCTCCTGCAAAATTCTTCACAATATGGTACAGCTACACTGACTAATGCCATCAGCCCAGCCACAAGCAATCAACAAAGTTATATATACGCTTATTGTAGCCCTATGAAAGCCGGTTTGTTTCTTGAGGCCCTAGTTCAACCTACAATGACCAGCCATACAACGGATTTTAAGTCACTTTACAGCAAGGGCCAGCCACAAGCACAAAATAAAATATAACGCTATTCTACGAGCCTAACAAGGCTTGTTGGGGTTCTTGTAGACACTCCCTGCCTAACAGTAAGCCGAAATCTCCAACCTACAGCTATCCGGGCAGCAGCTCTCTCCCTAACAGCAATCCAGACAGAGAATGGATGCGAGCAGCTCAGGCAAGGGCTGTCTATTTGCCATGGTCCCACCTGATCAGGCCATCCCCATCCACTGCTATCACCGTGTAAGGTACCCCACTCATGCGGGTGGAGTGCAGATCTCCTGGCTTGTGATGGGCGTCTGTTTCTTTTGCCGCCAAAAATCAAAACGTCGGAGATCCATTTTCTCGAGCTTGCGACGTATTCGTCCGAAGCAACAAGCATTACGAGTACCTCCTGCTGGAACGAGGCATCAAGGCTCGGACGCGTTGTTCGCTCATCTCTAATAGTTATCACAGTCTATATAGGCCCATCCACAAAAAATATCAGAAATATCAAAAATATCAGGTACCACTCACTTGTGCACTGTGAGTATGCATTGTCCCATCGTCATCTATTGGCACATATCGGGCAAACCTAACACCCAGTCATCCCAGCAACACTTTTGTGGGAATTTTATCATACTCCCACTTCTGGGTCATCCCTTCCACTCCCCCCCCCCCCAATCCAGGTAACACACATGGCCTCCGTTGGCAAGGCTTGGGTGAGGCCTCAAACACCACAACGTTAGAGTCCTCCCTGCAATGAATCCTCTGGCTTTACATGAAGGGTGCACAGGGTCATCTCTGCACCTTATCCTCAAAAACATTGGGGTCAAAACTTCACTAAGGGTCAGCATACCGTCATTTCCATCGGGTTTTCCCGACTATTTCCGTTCCGATTTTCCGCCACAATTTTAACAGGGGTTTTTTGGCGCCGTTATTGGATTTGGGCGCAATCGTGCCGATTTCAAGCGACCTAAATCGGGGCCGTGGCCGCCAGAACAAACGGACTGGTTCGACAACGCTCGGGATTTAAAGTTCAATTGTGTCCGTCAAGATCGTGGGCAACCAACATACACCGGGCAGAAGATTGTGAATCTCCGGCAGACCTAAGCGGGGAAGAACACATTCAGGATAATGGCGCAGGCGCCACCGATCTTGGGAATCACCCGGACTTCAGCCTCGTCAGACAGTCCGGATTGTGTATCGCGACAAGGGACCCGAGTACGTCAATGTGCCCCATTGTTGGACATTGTCACCCACAGCCACCTCCTTTAGGTTGGTCACTAATCCGCCCTCTTATTCCCACCCACAAACAAATCAGAAGGAGGAAGATGTTCACTTCTTCTCTGGCAGCATGCTGAAGATGCCTCCACTTTCGGTGCAACAAAAAGAACTACGGCGGTGCTCCAGCAGACTTGGGTGCGGGTAGGTGTCCACCCTGGAAGCTTAGTGGCACATTAAAAGAGGTGACAGGGGCAGCAAGCTTCCTTTCCTCAGACGACTCTACTGCCAACAACAAAATTGTCCCAGCTGGGCTGCCTTTTTCCTTCCAATGTCTATGTGCTCCCGTAAATGTCACAGCCCTATGAGGACAGGTGTGAATGAATTGGTTTCATTTACATTAGTTCATCCACTCCTCTCGGGTAGTCCACAACACCAATCCTCTGGACCACCATTTCACCAGGTTCAGCAATTTCCTGGCATGACTACAATTTTGCCTGGAGACCCCTGGGGCTCATTTACTAAGTGTCCTATCATCACCGCACTTTTCGTCGTGTTCCCCCAATTATTGCGATTGCGCAAATTGCCCCAGGTTTTTGGCGCAAACGGCATCGGATTGTGCCGCAATTGGCGTCAACTTGCAACTCGACGAAATGGAGGGGCTTGGCTGTTTGGCCCGCCGACTGATTCTGGAAAAGAACGCGGAATTTAAGCAAACGAATTGTGGTCGCAAGATCAAGCACCCTCACATGCACCATGAAGAGAGAATGTGAACTCCTCTCTCACGACGGGACGCGGTGTCAGCTCGACACCTGCAAGAAATTGGACGCATGACCTTAGTGTAATCTTCCGCGCCGACCCGGGGACAATGCACCCGCGTGATCGCGACAGTCCGGTCGTAAAATGTTCCCCACGGTCTGTATACCTCTATAGTGATGGTTAAAATGCTGCTTCCGAGCCTAAAGAAAACACTGTTCATGAAATCCTTTCTCGCTGTATCTGGGCTTCTGGCCGCTCATAAGAACAATGTCAGTGTCCCAGAGTACCGAATCTTACTGTATGCATAATAGAAATTTCACAGTTGTAGTAATACTATAATTTTCTTGCCACACTATCTAATTATATAATTGGCACCAAATATATATAACAAATGTTGACTAAAATATTGTGTAAATTGTACACAACAATTGTAAAACAAAGGGTAAACAAAACTGTTAACGTAAACAAGTAAAAACAATGTAAACAAAAATGTTACAAGAACATACTATGTTCCTTTCTTATACGTATTAAACAAATCGTCATAAAGTTTTTGACCATAAAATTTTTCATCTTCCCCGATAATGTACCACAACCACAATGTGGTTTGTTTAGGTACAGTATGCTTAAGATTTACATTTATGAAGTTTTTTTAAAGGTTCGCCAATGATGTATAGTTCAGTATTCACTTTGCTGTTCCAACAGAAAGGTACTGGTGTAATATAGTGACATGTCTTAGTAAATCATGGACAGTCAGAACTGTGCACATAAAACGATTTATAAGTCCTCCAAAATCCCTTGCTACAAGTACAAAACAAGCATATAAAAACTTGTGTGGTCCTTGTTTTACTCAAGGACCATCTGGCACTGTGGCTCTCCTTCGATACCCAGTGTATGTGTCTCTCACTGCATCTGGATCTCTCTACTACTACTACTTGCGCATGCAGTCATCGATTCTCTTTGATTTATACGCAGTGTCACCTTTAAACAAATATATAAATTCTTCTGCCGAGATGAAGTATAGGGAGAGGTGAGTTTTGAACCACTGTTTGCATTTTGTGCCAAATGTGAAGACGTAGTCGCTAACGCGTTCGAAGGTATACCCTCTTTTTACATTAGCTGAATTGTTTTGCCTTGTTCGTCTTTTTATATTGTCCCCTGGTAAAAGAAGAACTGGAAAACCGTAGGTGTCAAAGAGGTCCGTACCGGATTTGGTAATTTCCCATTCACTTCGATGTGTTGTGAGTATTTAACTTTCCAAACATCGATAGTGAATCTGGGGTTCAATAGGTGGTATATTCCCATTTTTTATGGCAGGGTATGGTGTTTAGTTTTTTTTTATGGCATAAAAACTGCAAAATTTGTGCAATTATTCTTTGAGCGATATTTCAGACCAACAAATATTTGCTAGCATTCTGGTAGCAGAATGGTAGCATTCTTCATAGACATAGCTGGCTATATATAATTTCACGTTCATTTACTCAAGGTCCACATTATTGAATGATTATTTAGCTGTAATCATATTGTTTATGTAGTTTTGGGTGCCAATGTATCTTGACAACACGTCATTATAACATCAAAAATCAAAGAAAAGTAATCATGCTAAATCAACAAAATGCTAAATACAAAGCAATTCTATATATAGTCTATGTAGTTTCTTTTATCCCATATTCATCAATGCGTATGGCTGTGGGGAGATAATCATACAGTCCAAGGGGCTTTTACTGGCCATTGTTATCATAGCACTCTCCCACCTACCTGGGAAACGAAAAACTTCATTTCGCATTGAGGCCTTTAGGAATATTGTCTGGACCTCAAAAATTTTTTTTATTCAGTCCTCTAGACCTTTTCCCTGCAACAGAGTTGCTCCTACTCAACCATTCCCTTGGGAGTGTATGTAGGGCACACATTTCACTGTCCTAGGATCTCTATTCATGTATTTGCGATATGAAGACAAGATGGTTGTGAAACCGCTTTGATGTTCCTGATGTGTTCTCGTATTCTTTCCTTTAGGGGTCTATATTCCATCCATTTATTGTAATGACAATGACATTTTAAGATGTAAATATGCCTGTTGTGTTTACCCCCCAACCACCCCTCCAAATCTTTCTTGTTGTATTTCACACAGTTGGTTTTTTTTAAGTGTTGCTTTACACCCTTATCACCACCACATAGATGAAACCTTAAAAGGAGCCACGCCAAATCTTTGTCTCCACCGTTTCTCTCTTTTTACTTGTGGGCGACCACTTTTTATTCAAGTCTTACAAGTGGTAGGTTTAGACACATATACATGGCACCAGCTCACCCAGAGCATATTTTTGTTAGGGGAACAAAGCCCCTATCGCCGTTTTATAAGTTATATTAACTTATAACTCGGCGCACCGCACTTGGGCACGGCGCACCATGCGCGTGCCCGTGCGTGCGCCGGATTCTAACGTGCTGGAGAGCCGGTGACGTCACCGATCTCCCCGGCACACGCGCGCCTGCGCAACTTAGCACGGGGAAACAGGCCGTGCTAAGTTGCGCAGGCGTGCGTTTGCCGGAGAGCGCCGATTGTACCTGAATTGCCCCGGGATTTTGGCGCACGCGATCGGATTGTGGCGCATGCACGCGACAGAAATCGGGGGGCGTGGCCAAACGAAAACCCGAGGGATTCGGAAAAACCGCCGCATTTAGGAAAAAAAATGTGTTGCTTGGGAAGCGCTTACCTTCACCTGGTCCAGCACGGTGTATTCCGGTGCGTTCAGATGATTTTCAGCGCAGCAGCGCCACCTGGTGGACGGCGGAGGAACTACCTTCATAAATCCCGTCCGGACCCGAATCCTGTACAGAGAACGCGCCGCTGGATCGCGAATGGGCCGGGTAAGTAAATCTGCCCCATTGTGTGCTAAAAGTAATCGAGTGCATGAAAAACTGAAAATAACGAGTAAAAAATTTTCACCTAAATTTTCAACTGCTATGGCTGTGATTGGCTGCAGTGTTAACATGCCAGCCCAAGTCATGGCATACAGCCTCCATCATAGGGGGTCCAGTGGGACTCTGTTCATGGCCCCCCCCCCCATTTTGAAATTAAAGGTGGGGATCCGCATGAACAAAGCACACAACCCCCCAACGCCCTCCCAACCCTCTATAGTGATCAGCAATGTGTATGTCTTTAAGGCTTACATCACTTCTTGCGTCCTTTGAGCGACCCTGTTTATTAGGTGTCAGGGTCATAGAGAGGAGGACCCTGCATCTGATGTTGTTGTCACACAGAGGAGCATGGAGGATGTAGCAGGGAAAGCAAGAAGGTGAGTATAATTTTCTCTTTTTTTTCTTTTTGTTCTGGGACTATGAGGGAGCATGTGCAGTGCTGAGGGGGCTATCTATATACTAAAGGGAGCACGTGCAGGGGCTATCTATATACTGAAGGGGCATGTGCTGGGGCTATCTATATACAGAGGGGGCATGTGCTGGGGCTATCTATATACTAAAGGGAGCACGTGCAGGGGCTATCTATATACTGAAGGGGCATGTGCTGGGGCTATCTATATACTGAAGGGACATGTGCTGGGGCTATCTATATACTGAAGGGAGCACGTGCTGGGGCTATCTATATACTGAAGGGACACGTGCAGGGGCTATCTATATGCTGCGGGGACATGTGCCGGGGCTATCTATATACTGAAGGGACACGTGCCGTGGCTATCTATATACTGAAGGGGCATGTGCCGGGGCTATCTATATACTGAAGGGACACGTGCAGGGGCTATCTATATACTGAAGGGACACGTGCTGGGGCTATCTATAAACTGAAGGGACACGTGCTGGGGCTATCTATATACAGAGGGGGCATGTGCTGGGGCTATCTACATACTGAAGGGACATGTGCTGGGGTATCTATATACTGAAGGGACATGTGCTGGGGCTATCTATATGCTGAAGGGACATGTGCAGGGGCTATCTATATACTGCGGGGGCATGTGCTGGGGCTATCTACATACTGAAGGGACATGTGCTGGGGTATCTATATGCTGAAGGGACATGTGCTGGGACTATCTAAATACTGAAGGGACACGTGCAGGGGCTATCTATATACTGAAGGGACATGTGCTGGGGCTATCTACATACTGAAGGGACATGTGCCGGGGCTATCTATATACTGAAGGGACATGTGCCGGGGCTATCTATATACTAAAGGGACATGTGCTGGGGCTATCTATATACAGAGGAGGCATGGGCTGGGGCAGGGGCGCACCTGCCATGAGGCGAGTTGAGCATCTCGCCTCAGGCGGCGCGCCTCCTGCTGAACGAGGGGGCGGCACCGGGCTCCCACTCCTCACCGTTAATTTAAAGGAAACCTACCATTTGATTTGATGCATTATGAACCAAACATAACTTTGGAATGCTGAAAGTACACTGAATCATATCTTGTTTAATCCCTGAGCTGAGTGGTTTTGCTGAAAAAAAAATATATATATATATATATGATAATTAGGCTCTGTCCCTATGCCTTTCCTCTCACATTAGTTATGCACTGCTCAGAGGATGATCTAATCACTGAATTGTCCCTCACAGGCAGTCGTAATCAATTGCTGCACATTCCCCCAGCTGCTGTGTATTAGTGATGCAGCTCAGGTTGATTAGTACTGTCTTGGCTGTTCAGACAGCTTGTGTGTAATGTGGATCCAGCTTCCCCAAGGTTCTGAATTTTATAATAGTTTTTTCAGCAAAGCCAATCAACTCAGGATATGATTCTGCATTAGTGTAGCTACAACATTCTCAGGGCATGTCTAGTTCATAATACATGAAATCAAATGGTAGATTTTCTTTAAACTAGGCATTCATGCCTATTATAATAGTTACTGTAACTGTGAGAATACCAGTTACTGATAATTATTATGATGGCACAATCAAGTTTTATCTTAAAAAAGCTTCAGTTATTATTCACATAAAATTATCATCATGACCCAGCTTGTGCCCCCTCTATATAAGTGAGGGTATGAAAATAGAGTGTCAGAGCTTGGTGCCAAAAGTTGAGCATGTGGGCTGACTAGCTAAATATGTGACGGAAAATATAGTTGAGTTGCAGCGTCTAAACCCGAACTGGGATATGACCCAGTAATGGGCTGAAAAGTGTAAAAGAAAAAATCTGAGGTTGTTTGGAAGACACACCACACATGAAAGGAAGAAGTCAAGAGGTCAATTTCAGTTTAGTATTCTAGTGTTTGGGCGTCGAAACGGGGTCTTCATCAGGCCAGAAATTAAAATCTGCAACTGTATATACATGTTTAAAATGAGTAAAACTGAAATAATAAATTCATAAATTCAAAATCATACATACGAAAAAAATCATAAACATACATATTACAAATGAAAGGGTAAATGTAAAAATTGTATGGTAAATCTATAGTAGATATAAGTGTATATATATATATATATATATATATATATATATATATATGAAAAAATATAATGAATACTGATAGTAATAAGAAATATGTATAGGACAACAAGGCGTCACAAATAGGTTGTATAAAAAATAAATAAGAATGTCATAAATAAATAAGAATTATGTAGATGAGCATACTTGACTAAACTAGATTGGTGTAATGAATGTATTAGAGAATGTAACTGTGTGCAAACTAAATTAAATAAAGGCATAGATCTAAACACATATGGAATGTTTAAAAATAACACTGAAAGTAACAGAAGTTTACAAATCCAATGGTCAGAGAAAGAGCAACATTGTATACATGTAAAATGATGGAAAGATAATTAAAGGGGTATTCTCATTACAGCACATTAATGCCAAAAAAGTGATACAATTTTCCAATATTCTTTCTGCATCAATTCCTTACAGTTTTCAAGATCTCTGCTTGCTGTCATTGTATAGAAAGCTTCTATGTTTACTTTCAGTGGACAGAAATCTGTCCATTGTCACAAAGGTGCATGGCTCGTTATAACACACATATCTGATTACTCTCTGTGATATAACAAGCCGTGTAGCTGTGTGACCATGGTCAGATTTCTGTCCACTAGTTCCAAATGTAGATGCATTCCATAGAATGACAGCAAGCAGAGATCTAGAAATCTGTGAGGATTTGAAACAGAAAGTATGTTGGAAAATTGTATAACCTTGTTAAATTTGCTGAAATGGGAATGCCCCTTTAAATGCATAAATGAATAGAAAGCATGCTCTATCAAAGTTTACAACATGGCAGCTGCTGCTGTGGGGCCCACAGTGTCAGGGGCCCCTGTCATCCAAACTTTCAAACTGAAGAAGGAGGATGTACACCATTATATACATATTATGTTGCACATTGTACAGCAAAATATGTATATAAGAAATGTTGGGGGGGGGGGGGGGGGCAGCAGAACCACAGAACTAGGGATCTGTCATCTCAAATTCCTGCTATCAACTTTTTCATGTTGTCAGCTGCTACTGGGACAGATATGTGAACTTTATAAATGTATGTATCAGTGCATAAATGTGTGTACATGAGTGTATAAATGTGTGAGTATACAAATACATTTTTGTCTGCTATGGGCCTCTGCCGCTCCAAGTTATGCCCCTGAGTACAGACTGTACGTGCTTGTACCACTCTGTTATATAGAGATCGGCAGGAAAAGAAGGTTGAGTGTATATGCACATGGTTACATGGTTATATTCATTACACCAATCTACCAATGCTCATCTATATAATGATTATTTATTTATGACATTCTAATTTACTTATGATAATGTTTTCTATGAAACCGTGTTGTCCTATACACATTTATTATAACTATCATCACTATTCATTATATACATATATACACTTATATTTACTATACATTTACCACACAATTATGAATTTTGCAATCCCCTTTCATTTGTAATATGTTTATGAATTTATGAATTTTTAATATGTATGATTTAGAATTTATGAATGTATTATTTCACTGTTTCACTCATTTTAAACGTGTATGTGTAGTTGCAGATTTAATTTCTAGCCTGATGAAGACAGCGTTCTGGCATTGAAACGCATAGCCGAATCAATTAAATAATACTCAAATAAAATTGACCTCTTCATGTCTTTCTTTTACGTGTGGCTTGTCTTCAAAACAACCCCAGATTTTTTTCTTTTGCACTTTCCAACCCTCTATATTACAACCACTTAAACTATCAGGTTAATCAAATAAAACCCAAGCAAAAGTCAACGACACCACAAACCAGCACATTTTGTAGTTACTGCCCAAATGTATTCTTTTTTTTTGTAGCAAAAAATAAAATAACACAGTTACTTATAGTATAGTGTCCTCTAGATAACAACTTTGAGCCACACTGTACTATCACATCAAAACTGACCAAACTGTGCCGCCTCACCCCACAAAATAATATACAATACTTGGTAATAGCTCCAATGAGTGGCTGTCAATTTGGGTGAATAAATGTCAACTTCTTCCAGGAGTGTTGCTTCCCTGTGATTTTTTCACAACTTACTACATTGTACCCCCCACATAAATAAACAAATAAAAATAGATACAGTCCATTTGGTATAATAGCATGTATAAACGAACATAATATAATCAACTATATTATATATTGTGTTCCCCTAAATAATTTAAACACAGTAGGGCACATTTACTTACCCGGATGCTGAAGTTCACGAGGTACGGAGTGTCCAACGATCATGCCTTCTGGTGCGATTCACTAAGATCGTGCGCTCGATATCCTGCATGTGTAACTTCCCCGCTCAGGTCTGACCTTCTTCCTGGTGCGTGCAAGTGCATTGTTTTGCGCCACATTTTGAATCTTAAGTCCTGTGCTCTGTCCAAATCAGTTTGATTGCCCGACGGACTGCCCCCCCCCCATTTCTGTCGCATAAAAGCTAGCGCAAATTCCAGTTAAATACCTGTCGCAGTGGCGCAAATCCCCAAAACTTCAAAAATCTGACGAAAGTGCGATAGGCGGACCCTTAGTAAATAAGCCCCAGTGACATCTCTTAAATTATCCAGTAACATTCTCTAATGTATTCTTTTATATAACAAAATGAAATATAAAAAGTGCCCCTTCCCTACTGATTCACATTATATACATAGCTCCTCTTTAAAAATGGATTTTATATACAGAAGCTCACCCTAATAAATTATTCTACATACATCATTAAAAAGCAGATTACATTTATTGTGATAACTCCCTCAGTAATAGAACTTGAGTAACTTATTCTAGCCCTGACAAAAGTGTAATGTGGTGAGGGAGTCTGTGAGTAAGTACCACACTTAAACTCCTATATTTATGACATTGACTTTGTTCAAATCTGTGTCAGGGGGATTCTAATGTTGTGCTCTGTTATCAGAGCAGAAGAATGATTGTAATGGAACATGTTTATCATATAGCACAAAAAGTCCCATACCCTAGGTATATATGTAGCCCAGCACATGCCTATAGTATATTTTTAGCCCATTGTATACCCCAATTATATATGTATCCCAGTAAATGCTACAAGTATATATGTAGCCCAGCACATGCCAGTGGTATATAATGTAAGTCAATAAATTCCCCCAGTGTGTATGTAAACCAGCACATGCTCCTTGTATATTTGTAAACTAGAGCATGCCCTCAATATATAAGTAAGCTAGCGCATTTCTCCGGTATATAGGAAATCCAGCACATGCCCCGAGTATACAGAAAGCTCAGGTCATCACATGCCCACAGAATATAGGTAGCCCAAGCCAGCACATGCCCACGGAATATAGGCAAACAAGCACATGTCCCCAGTATATAGGTAGCCTAGCACACTGTCTCCAGTACACAGGTAGCACAGTAGAATAAAAAACATGTATACTCACCTACCACGCTCCTTGTAGCCTCTTCCTCGGCCCTATGCATCTTCTCCTCTTGGAAACTGGCAGTGAAACGATACTGCTGCTGACATCCGCTTTATGACGTAGTCAGTTCTAACAATGACATTGATTAGTCAATGATGCAGCTTGAGTAACATTGGGCTGCCTGCGTCCAGTAATCAGCAGTATGTGTGTCTTAAAGATGCACCTACTCTTGATTACCTTTGAGGACTGGAATGGCGTCCCCGAGGGTAGGAGTCAAGAGTGGCCTATTAGGCGACCACCTACCCCTCATCCCAGCCCTGATTTTGGCCATTATACAAATGCTATACTCAAGACATGTATATATTGAGGAATATTTATAATACCTTGTATGCCATTCAAGTCATAAAAAAGTCTCAAAAGTTAAAGAATGCTGATATCTTAATACATTTCATGTATGTCAGGCATAATCTTCCATCCACTTTGGAAGATTATGCCTGACAAAGGCTCCCGCACGGAGCCGAAACGTGTTGCATCTGATTTTATTTTTACTTTTATATGGTTTTTTAAACTTTGTTAATAAAATCCTTTCCACTGGAACCACTCTCGCTGGATTCTTGAGGATTTTCCGAGTGCCAGTACTCCTGTTCCCCCATGGGTTTTTTTCAATTAAACAATGATGGACTTTTACTAGTTTATTCTTTAGCATTGCAGATGTTTAGATGTGGCAATTGTTTCCACTTTAAATATTTATGAACATGTGTATTGCCAGATTTAATTTTTTTTATTTACAACTAATTTCATTTATTTGAGAAGTCAAACAACATTTTCAATCACTCATTAAGTTTATTTGTAAGAAAAGCTCAATAAATGATGTTATGCTACAACAGACTTCTACCATCTGTGTGCTACTGGAAATAATCATGTAGTTTTGGTTTTACTTCCTTTCTAGCAAGGAAATGTTGTGCTCTGTTGCTGCAGAAAATCTTGTTACTGATGGTGCCAACTGTTTCGAATTGCACTAGATCTGGTACTGACCAAAACAGAACACTAATACATCTTTCACACTGCTAATAACAGGGGTTGTTACCTTCAAAAATGTCAAATTTAAATAGAAAATTGGCATAGAAGCCCTGGAAAAAAATGGCATTTATTATTTCCCCACTTTACACTAGCTCCCCACCAACGGGGCATGGAAGAGGGTGAGGGGGGCCATTCCTGTCCTGCACCGGTGCACAAGATGCAGCGTGTGAATGTTTAATAGTTAGGCCCCTTTCACACTTGCGTTCTTCACGCGCGTTTTCTGCGCGTGCTTTTGACGCGCAGAACTTGCATTGCACTCTGACCCATTGTAATCAATGGGTCTTTTCAGAACTTGCATTTTTTCCGCACCACTCGCGTTTTTTTTTACTCGCGCGTGTAAATCTGCGACCATGCTCTACTTTAATGCAAGTCTCTCCGGCGTGGAAAAAACGCACCATACAAGTCTGGGAGACGCATCAAAAATGCATTGCACTCTATACCTGCAAGTGCAATCAAGTGTCAATGCGTTTTTCACGCATTCAATTTGCCATAGAAAGATAGATCTCGTCAATGAGTTCCATTTCACGCGCATTTTCTGCGGCGAAAAACGCATTGAATTGCAAATTTGCATCAAAAACGCGCGTGAAAAACTGCGACACTGGAACAACCTCTCTGACTGAAACTGATTGCACGCTGAGAGCAAAAGTGCTTTTTCACTGACAACCCTGAGCGCACCTGGATCAAACTCGACGTGAGTCCCTGCAACTCAGGTGTGAAGGGGCCTTACTCTGCGCAGCTGCGAATATTTCTATGCAGTTAGGATCTGGCATAGAAATTACGCTGCACAACTGGCCCCCTCAAACAACAAGAGACGGCGTCTCTTGATGTATCGCCTCACAGAAAGGGGCCTGCCCTACATTATAATAATGCTGGTCCACAAAAATAACCCCGAAGCCCTAGGAATTATTTGATAAGTCTGAGTGTAATGGACAGAAAGTATTGCCACAGTTTTTTTGGCAGAATGACATGGTCCTTGCATGGGCTGAAAGATCAATAAAAAAAACAACCGTTTGGTATTAATTTCTACTAACAAATTACAAATGAATAATTCTGATTCCCTACCATTTTTGGATAGCAGACTTCTTGTATTGCAGGTCAAAGCCTGGAAAAGAAAATTTGAACAGTTTTATCTTGTGCCGTAATCCTGCATATTTAGGTTTTTTGATTTGAATGAGCAAAGATAAAGATGTATATATTGGTGGGCAGATGTACTTACCTGGTCCTTTCGCCGATCCGAGAGCACGTTCTCTGTGGAGATTCGGTCTTGCCGGCGATTCACTAAGGTGTTCCCGATGTCCACTAGTGTCGCGCACGCTGATTCCGTCGAGTCACTGAACTTCACAAAGGGACAAGCCAGGCCGGGGCAGTAAGTCATGTCAAGCGACAACGATTTTCGTTTCTTAGTTTTTCAATATACGCGTAGTTTAGGAATCTACGGGTTTTCCACGGCCACGCCCCCGTATTTCCACCGCGTGCATGCTTGGTCGCCGATGCGCCACATCCGATCGTGTGCACCAATCCCGGGGCAATTCCTAGGGAGATTCGGCGCAGAAAGGGTAAAATTCGGGGGTAACTGAGGGTAAAAACGCGATTCTGCCCTTAGTAAAGGACCTCCCATTATTTCATGGCTCCTGCTGGCAGGACTAAGGCACATAAGCTTAACCCTTAACGCCGAAGCACTTTGTCCACCTTCCGACACGGACCCATTTTTTCAACTGCTCCTGTGTCACATAACTATGTGTTTATACTTCGGCAACGCTTTCATTCAAGTGATTTTAAAAGTGTTTTCTCGTGACTCTTTTATACTTCATGTGTTTTGAAAATTTTGGTGGGTATGTTTTGCATTTATTTCATGAGAAAATCTATATTTGGTGAAAATTTTGGATAAAATTCCTGATTTTCGAACTTCAAATGTCTAGGTTTTCAACATATGCATAACCGCAAAAATACTTAATAACTAACATTCACCGAATGTCTACTTTATTGGACATGGTTTTTTTAATGTCATACTCTTATTTTTGTATGTTTTTATGGGGCTTTACATTTTTAGTAATTAGTTAAGGTGCGATTTTCCAGTTTTTCATAAAAAAACGGAAATCCTGCTATTGAGGTGACCTCTCAGGTTTTCAATGCCACTTTGAGAACCTAAAATAAAGAAAACCCCATAATTACCCCATTGTGAAACTACATCCCTCAACGTACGTAAAAACAACTTTTCCGAAGTTTGCTAACCCTTTTAATGGACTTCAGGGTTAACAAAATCGAGTGCAATTTTGAAATGTACATTTTTTTTTGGCTAAATGTAATGTTTTTTTCAAAAGTTACAAATTCTCAGTGAGATAAAATCCAAATACGCTCCACAAAATTTGGATACCCAATCCTCCCCGTATAACAATCCTTATGTGTGTTAACCTGCGGTATGGGCACAGACCCAGCATCGCAGGGAAGCTGTGCCATTCAAGGCAGATATGCTTGTCACTTTTTATTGCTATACATCTTTAGTTTTTTGGCAATTTGGACGTTAAGGGCTTATTTTTTTTTGCGACATGAAGATGCACTTTTACATACTTCATTTTAGTGGGTCTTTAGCTTATTGATGAGATTTTATAACTCTTGAATGTTGGGTGAAAGAAAATTGTCGATTTTGGTTTATTTTCTTTTTGTATTTTTTTGGGGGTTGTACACCGTACACTAAAAATACTCTATTATCCTTATTCTAACAGATCACTACGATTACGGAGTACCTCCTTTATATAGTGTTTTTTATTTTACTGGATAAAAACTAATATAGAAATCTCATTTGTTTTTGCATCCCTTCTTTTCGGAGACGTAAATTTAATATTTTTTGGTTGATAGAGTTAGTTTAGGGCTATTTTTTACATTTCAGTTGTTCTTTTCAGTGGTACCACTTGTTGGGCGCACATAACTTTTTTTGATCACTTTTTAGACATTTTGTGTAGAGATTTTATGAAAAATGTAAATTTTTGCCGTGTTTTTCGGGTTTTGTTGTTTTACGGTGTCACCGAGTGGTTCAATAATGTTTTTTGTGTTATTGTACGATTGTTACGGACACGGCGATACCAATATGTGGGGTTTTTGGCGACTTTGTGGTTTTTTTCACTTTATGCATGTTAAGAGAATATTTGTGTTAGGGGACTTTAACTTTATTTAATTAATTCCTTTTATTAAAAAATGTTTTTATTTAATGTTTTAACTTTTTTTTATTTACTTTTACAAGTTAGCTTGAACAAGCGATCCAATGATCGCTTGTTCAAGCTCTTCTTCACATTACACAGTGATAACAGATGTATTAACTGTGTAATGTACACACGAGCATTGCCGCACATGCTCAGTGTGTTACCACCCGGGCTGCCGCGAAGGCCGCGACCCGGCTCACAGAGGAGGATCGCCACCCCGCACCAGCAGTCCAGGCTGCGATCGGAGCAGCAGACCCCCCAGTAAGCCCCGGGGGGGGGGGGGTGTCCGATTCACTGTTAAATCCCCTAACACCCACGGTTAGCCGCGACCGCGGCGTGGTAGGTTAGAGGCAGGTGCGGCTATAATATATCCGTTCATGAGCCGGGGCCGAAGTTGACATAATAATACTGATTTTGGGGGAACGGCACCTCCGCCATGCAGTACTATCACTTCAAATGTCGAGAAGGGGTTGAAAGGGGTTTGCCCATGTAAAAAATTCTCAAATTTCAATTCTTTGGTGATGTTTACACAATAAATATCATTTTTAAACCCCTAACGTGTAGCACTGTATCAGTTTTTGCCTGGTTAAGGCGTCAGAGAGAACAACAGTGAGAAGTGGCCGAGTTCCATTAATTTCTGGTAAACACCTGAAAATTCTTCCTGACACAGCTCGTTTGATAAGGGGATGATGTGCTGTATATCCTCTCGCGCCCAGGGTCTGGGGTATAAACATTGTTAAAGTTGCGCATGGAGACATTGGTGGACGCTGTGGAGGATCGTGGAGGCGAAATGGACAGGAAACAGCAGGGGCAGTATTGCATGGATGCCTCTAGGCTGCCATCTTGGGATGGAGCTGGCGGTCCGCTGCCAGGCAAGCTTTCGCCTGTCAACCCCCCAGCCTGTCTCTGGCTCCTCCCCACCCAAAATGGGCCTGGGGCCAAAGCGTTAACTTTGAAAAAAGTATCATTTTCAAAGCAGGCGGGGGCTACAAACAGCACTTTTAGAGAACCTTTTCGTATAAGATCAAGTGTAGTACTGTTCTTATAAGTAATTGGCTTGGTTATGGTGGGTGAGGGGAATGTAAAACAGATCGCAAGAAGTGCTGAATAATATCGTTAAATGATAAAGTTTGCCAGTATATTTTGGTTGATAAAACAGCGGGTTGCGACAAAATTAACAGATTTGATGTGGAAGCCATGAAAACAACCCAAATTCTGTGGCATTCCAAAAAAGTTTTCAAAACCAGAGGAGCAGGTAGGTGGTTCTCCAGAAAAATTAAATAGATTGAGTGCCTGTATGTGGCAGTCCAAAAAAAGTTTTCAAACCAGAGACCGGGTGTGGGCCCTCCAGAGAAATTAAATACTTGAGTACCTGTAGTGGCACTCCCAAATTGTTTAAACAGAAGACCCTGTAGGTGGCCCCCATAAAAATTAAATACATGAGTACTATACCTAGAGCCAGTTGGCCCTGCAAAAATATCCAGTTTCCACTGCTTTAGTGTACAAAAGGAGGAGAAGGAAAAAGGAAATGAGGAGTAGTGGCATTCATTATTCAGGTTGACTTCTTTCACCTGGTGGAGATGGAAATCCTGAGAAAATCCAGGCTTTATACACTTGATAAGCGTCAGCCTGTCAGTTCAACAGGTGTGTGCGCTTATCGTTGATGATGCCACAGCTGCACTGAAAACTTCCAGCTTGGAAACCCAGTATGTTGTAGGGAGCTGTGGATCATTTAGGCCGATGGTATGGTCAGCTACGTACTCCTCACCATCTTCTGTAAAGATCAGCCCTACTCTGCCGAGACTGGGGACAGGTGACAGTGTCTGCTGGGGTGACTAAAAAATGGCAAAGGCCTTGTAAGCGTAACCCTGCCAGTGCAGACGATGCCTGCTCGCCTACTCCCCTCGCTACTTGTCCCGCAGAAGTACGCCTCTGCTCGCTAGCGTTTGGTCAGAAGGGAAATACTGTTTCACCTTGTGCACAGAGCCTGCTGGTATTCATGCATTCTCACACCCTTCCTCTCCAGGGATGAGAGTGGAAAGATTTTGCTTGTACCGTGGGTCCAGGAGAGTGAATACCCAGTAATCGTGGGCTGGAATAAATTCTTTGCACGCGAGGGTCCGGGTATAGGCAACCTAGCATGAAATCTTGCCATATGCGCCAGAGTCCCAACGCGCAAGAATTCACTCCCCTCACTGGCCTGACTGTCCATTTTCCTCCTCCTCCAACTCCTCTTCTTCTGCCCATAACACACTGGACAGTGAAGACTGAGCACTGCTCCCCTCTTCTCTCGCCAACATTCTCCTCCTCTTCCTCCTCATCCTCCTCCACCTCCTCCGATATGAGGGTGCTTTGGCTATCAACAAGGAATCTTCTTCCCCGTCTCTTGCAACGAGCCAAAAGCTTCCGACTTCATGCTGACCAGAGAGTTTTTCAAAAAACAGGCCAGCGCGGATGGTGAGGCTGATGATGGCGGCACTCGCCGCTGACCATCTGTGTTGACTCCTCAAAGTTACAAGCACCTACAGATATCAGACATCCACGTCCACTCCTCATTGTAGACTTGAGAAGCCTGACTGACCCTGACTACCAGTTCTGGTGGAAGTTGACATCTGGCAGTCTACAAGTCGCTCTGCGCTGCGGTTAAAACTCTGGATAACATGGTTAATGTTGAATTTCACCTCGTGGGCACGTCGCACAACAGTCGGTGAGCGGGCAGTTATTGGAGGCGGCGCTGTGGCTGCCCTAAGAGTGGCAGCATCTGTGCTGACTTCCTGAAATGCACACAGATGTGGCGCACCTTCGTGGCAAATCAGACAGATTGGGGTATATTCTTGAGGACCTCGGACTAGGATATTCAACCACATGGGCCAGGCGGGCACATGTGTCGTCGCACGAGTTTGCAGACCCCACCAGGTTACGGCCGTGTCACACACAACCATGCCCTGGCTTCAGGTTCAGCGGTGCCAGCCCAATCAGTCTGCGCCGTGATGCCCCTTTATAGCTTCTGGGCGGTGTGCCTTTTACCGCCTAGGCTCAGCAGTTTGAGCACCGCCTGCTGTCTCTTAGCGACGGCACTGCTGCTGTGCCTAGAGCTACCGACTGATGGCGCCCATGGCCCATGATGGTATTTCGGAGGAGGAGGGGTGGAGGATGAGGAGGCATAGTAGGCCTGAAGACCTGGACCCAGGTAGCCCCGCAATCCTCGGCGTCGGCAAGTATATGAACAGCGCCCAGGTCAGACTCGCCAGCCTACACAAGTTAACCCATGTGCGTACGATACAAGTGGCCCTGCCCGGCAGCACTCATCCACATGTCCGTGGTCGGGTGGACCTTGTCAGAACGCGTTGGGTCAGGCCACGGATGATGTTGTCTGACACTGCTGGTCAGGGCTGGGACGGCAACATATGGGAAAAGTAGTGGCGTGGGGGACCTAATACCGGGGTCGGCCGCCGCCATGAGGTTGCGAAAGGCCTTTGGTCTCTACCAGCCTATAGGCAGCATCTGCAGGATAAGTAGTTTGGAGATTGTGGACCTGAGGGCTTGGGTGTGGGGTGGTTGGCACGTAACTTCCTCTTGCGCTCCAGCATCTGGGGTATGGAGAGCTGAATGCTGCGCATGGAACATTGGTGGATGCTGTGGGGATCGTGGAGGCTAAGGTGTGGCTTTTCGTCACGAGAGGTGTTTGGCCGGGGGTCCTGGGCAGGGGGCTGATCTACAGAGGCAGCAGGTTGACACAGGGGAAGGACAGTGGTGTGCCCAGCCGGAGGTGAACGGTCATTGGTTCCTGGTGGGGTGTTTAGCATTCATATGCTGCGCTACTGGTGGGTGGTTAAGCTGGTATGGTGGAACCCCTGCTGATCCTGGTGTGGGCACAGGTTGCACCACCACAGTCCGTCGGTCCATCCGGTGTTTCTTTAAAACCTCCACGTCCGAAAATCTAGCCCTCGCCACGGGAGCTTCACTACATGAAACATTTCCGCTTGATGAACCAGCTTCTGGCCCTGCCTCTCTGTCTGGCCCACCCGGCCTCTCCAACCTGTTCTTAGTCAAGGAATCGCCTCGTTTCAGAGCATGTGTTCAATCCGGCCTATAACCCAGCTGGGGTCTGTCACCTCATCACCTACCGATTTTCACCTCACTTGCTCCCCCTCGGCTTCCTGCCACGGACAACAACTCACCCTGTCTGGACAACCGTGTCTCCTCATGTCCGACACCTCTTTACACACACTTCTTCCACTACGTCAGACAATGTCATCATCACCCCAGACTGTGGACACCGGTGGGAATGCCTGGCATCGGAAAAAGAGCCAGCAGCAACTGGAAAAGTGTTTTTTGACTCTGGGAAGGGTCCAGGGAAAACAGTTCCTCAAGTATCGCCGGTTCAACTGCCAAAATTTTCCTGGGAGGGGTCAGGACTGGGAGGAAAGGAGGCTGAGGTGGAGGAGTGGAGGAGTTGATTTCGGTTGAATGGGTGGGACGCGTGGAAGGGGGGGCATGACTGGTGAACAAATGGCTAGGAAGCATTGTCCGGGGAAATCACACGAATAACTGTTCGCAACTGTTCTGGCCTAAACATGCTCTACCACGAGTCCCAGTAACTTGAGACACTGAACCTAGGGAGTGTAGTCTGCAGCGTTCCCCCTGCGCCCTCACAACAGTGGTTGTTTTTTTGTCTACACCTCGCCCAGGACCAGGGCCTCTGACCCCTGAGTAAGTTGACGGCCCCCCCCTCGTCTTCTCCCATAGCCCTCTGTTCAACATTTTCAAATTAAAGTGTAAACTGTAAATTTTTGGTGTTTTTTTGGTGGTTTTTTGTGTTTTTTTGTTTTGTAACAAAACGATGCATCCTATTGCATGCTAGTTTCTGACCTACAATGACAAGCACACACACAGGATTATTTGTGCTGTCCCTGATGACTTTTAGTTTTGCAAAAAAAAAAAAATCGTCAAACGTGTGCCTATCAATCAAAACCCCTAATAAAATTGTCCACTAGGTGTTTGAGATGGATATGGTGTCACAGGAGCCAAAACCGAACTTTTTATGTTCACAGTAACGCCTGCAAAATTCGCACAATATAGGTACCAGCTTCACTACTAGTAACAATAGAAATCCAACCAAAATAAAATATTATAACGCTTATTGTAGCCCTAGAAAGGCATGTTGGGTTTCTCGTATGGCTAGTTTTCTAGCCTACACTGACGACATACACAAGCTGGTTTTTGTGCTGTGCTATGACTTTGAGTTGTAATAAAAAAAAAGGAAAAAAGCAGGGACTGTGTTATGCAAAATTAATTTAAATTGAACGAGCGTCTCGAATTGAACTCGTCGTCTTTGACACCCAGTCACTTGACGCTGTTATAATTGGCGGGTTCACTTTGCCAATTCCTCGTTATACAATTCTTTCGAATATGCTAGCTTATAACTTCAATGCATATCAGCGATTTCAGCTCCACGCTAAATATCGCACAATATGGTACTAGCCACATACCCTTAATCGCTTCTATGTCAGTCCTACTAAGCCAATTCACAATATAATATAGACCCATTGCCCCCCTGCGCCGGTTGGGTTCCTCTGTATGCCCTGAATGTCTTAACCATTACCAACTGGATCCGCATGTACCGAGATTTTTAAGTCTCACCTTTTATATGAACAAGGCCCCTATGCCACAAGCAAAAAAATAAAATATATACGTCTAATGCCTCGCCCACACAAGGTTCGTCTGCGTTCTGCGTCTTTTGTCAGACTTCTAACTCCTGTCTACACAGTAAGTTACATCATATAACACTACCCTAACACCGCATTATCACCTAGCAGAAGCTCTCCCATCTAACAGCTCCAGGACAGAGAATGATGCGACAAGCAGCGCAGGGCCAGGGCGATCTATCAGGTCACCTATTCAGCCAGCATCCACTTGCTATCAACGTGGTAAGGGTACCACGTCTTCTGGTGGAGTGCAGGTCTCACGCTTGTGACGTGGCTCTGTTTCTGGCCGCCAAAAATCAAACGGCGGAGATGCCATTTTCCTCAGCTGGCGAATTACTAGTCCGAGCCACAAGCAGTTAGCGAGTACGCTACCGGGGCTGGAACGAGCATCACTCGACGAGTGGGTGTTCGCTCATCTCTAATATTAGCACAGTCTATAGTAGGCCCAGTCCAAAAATATCAGAAATATCAAAAATATCAGGTACCCACGTCACGTTGGGCACTGAGTCATGCCAGTGTCCACATCGGCATCTATGGGCCACATATCTGGCAACCTAACACGCCCATATCAGTCCCCAGCAACCACATTTGTGGGATTTTATCCATACTCCACTTCTGTCATCCATTTCCACGCCCCCCCAATCCAGGTACACACATGCCCGTTTGGCAAGGCTTGGGTGAGGCCTCAAACACCAGCAACAGTTAGAGTCCTCCATGCAATGAAGATCCTCTGGCTGACAAGTGATTGGGTGCAACACGGGTCCATCTCTGCACTGTATCCCTCAAAAACAATTGGGCACATTTCACTAAGGGTCGCCGCATACCGATTTCCAATCGGGTTAGCTTCCAGACCCAGGACGCGATTTACACGTGCTTACTTAAGCGCTACATTTACCAGGGGGTCTTGTTAGGGCGCACGTGGAAAGTTGGCTATGTGAGCTGAGTGAGCGCAAGGATCAAGGAGGTCCGACATTCCAATAGCGACCGACTGTAAACGAACGGTCGGAGATGGGTGGCCGTCTTGCAGTAGCCCGACGGCAAGAACGTGAATCGATGTACTGAGAGTTCTCGACAAAGCTCGGTATTTAGGTAAACACAAGAGTTACAGAAAATTAGGACTGCTCCGCAGACGGGTCCACACAGACACATGCTACGGGTAAAGGGAAAGAGGTTGTTGCACTGCTCGCGTACGCCACGCCCAACATCGTAACGGCTGAATAGTACAAGCCACAATGCGGTGCTAGGCACTCTATGGCCGACGATCTGGCGGGGAGATGCATCCGTAAACCTTTACGAGGTCCATCCTCCGATCAAGCGAGCCCCTGTTTAACCACGATTATGGTGGCAGATAGAGCGCGGACTAGGAGCCCGAGCTTCTCGTCAAACAAATGGTGGCAACCGGGAAACCATGTGCATGGTGATTGAGGGGGAACGCGGGTTTATGATCCCTAGCCATCGCAGCCCCCTCCTTTAATAGGTATGGATCAATCCACAGCGTGCTCGGCGGAGCCGCCAGCCATCGATGAACTGGCTCTCCGAGAAGGCGCCCACAAACAAGCAAGTTCAGAGTATGTATTGAGGGGGGTCAGGCATAGCGGTGTCGACTTGCTGCGCTGAGGGCAGGTGCAACATACGGGACTGATATCGCCGGCGGGTTCAACTCCTGTGGATTGAACAAACAAAAACTACCACACGGACGGGATCACACGCCTAAATCAAACTCACCAGCAGCTAAGAGCACTTGCTGGATGGGTTAGGGGAGCACTTGTTTAGTGTCACGCGCGACCCATGGGGAAGGAGTTGATAATCGGGGGGTGTGTCGGCGCGAACAAACATTCGCACAGATAATATGGTCGACATTGACAAGCAGGGTAGGCAGCAAGCTTCCTTTCCTCAGACACTCTACTGTCCAAAAAAACATCTGCCAGCTGGGCTGCCTTTTCCAATTTCATTGCGGCTCCCGTAATTTTGCACAGCCCTATGCAGGACGAGGAAGTGGTGAAGTGAAGTACTAGGATTCATTACAAGTTTAAGGTCCAGTACCATGCGGTCACTGCTAGGGTAGGTTCCCCCAAATGCACTCTACGTCAGCTGTGACGCCAGTCACATAATTCACCAAAGTGTTCAGCAATTTTACCTGGTCGAATAGCAACTATCAAAATATTTGCCTGAGACAGACTGAATGTTCTTCAATATTAAGGTACCTGTCCATTGATGCAATGCCTAGAGGTAGATAAGCAACGGTTTTAAGACCGGTCTGCAGATGTAGATATTCGGCGCATATACATGAAATAAAGAAATCAATCTGTTGCAGGGGACATGGAGGTTGGCGAGAGTAGTCGCATATAAGTAGTCCATGCAAAATTGCCCCTGGTTTTTGGCGACGGAGCGCTAACAAAATCTGTCCGATAGAGTTACTATATGGTTGTCTTTCCAATCATTAAAGATGGGTAGAACATGTTACTACGAATAACTTAATTGGGGCAACGGCTGCTAGGGACAGAAATGGAGTAAGGGCGATGGGTCGCTGTTGACAGCGGCAACCCTAGCGGTAAGAGATTGACCGGTACATGGTCAGGTGGGGGTTGCCTTGCATCACCATTTTTTAAATCGTAACTTGCATTAGGGGCCAGTCTTCGCTTCAGCTTCGCTGGGCTTGTTCTCTTATCAGTCCGGGGTTACCCAGATCAGCGCCCTATAGCCCTTACACCTCTGCTTCCCCGACACTCGGTCACCTAGCTTCCGAACTATCTGCAATCCCCCCCTCCTCTGTACTGATTTCTACCTTGCGCCCCTTCGTACAGGAAAACTTCGTTGTGTAAATCGATCGGTAAGGCGTTATGAAGAAGTAATCCAAAGAGAAGGAGGAACAGAGATGTATGAAACTCACGGAAGGAAGTGCTGGGAGCCTTTATCTCCTAGTAGCAAAGTACGCAGTTGGTTATCGAGGCACATCTCGGCGGCCGCATGGCGCAGGCATTCCTAGCCGTCCACATAAGACTGCGTGCTGATTCACGCAGAGAGAAAGATTCAAACCGCTCGGACCTTCAGATGCGTTGGAAGCTATCTCCAGTAATTCCATGGATAATAAAGGCAAGCTAATAGGTTAATATACTGTAACACTACGACGGCAAGGCAGTCATCCTTGCTCTGCATCGTGTCTGTAACTCGAATATTTTACCCATACCGATCCACCCCACCGGATGCACCCTTGGCATCATTCAGGTCTGTAACTCGTAGGTGTTTACCACCACCATTGTGTCGTCCCGATCCAATCCTACACCGCAACTGCGCGGTGCAACTAACACCCGCCACAGAGGTTCACATCTACCGATCTACAGCGAGGGAAGCTACATCCACACAACTTGTCTTCACGCCTCCCAGAGAAAGTGAACACCGCGACCTCGGGCGCAGCGACCATGCAGGAAATTGGAACGCGCGGGTACCCCGCTGACAATGAGCACACGCAGGTGGCGTATTCGCGACGAGGTGCCGTGAGGATGACAATGTAATGATATGAGAAAACCATGCCAGGAACACAAGCTGGCGCAATGCTGGAGTACCACGCCGGTAGTTCTCGAAGTATGCTATCAGCGCGAGGTGTTAGATAAAACATGAGGTCACTGGCTTACATAGGAGGCCAGTATGAAAAGAGAAAAAAAAACGGGCCAAAAGAGCACATGTTTTCTACGTGGAATCCTTGTCGCTCAAGTGTACGATCGATTGAAGAGTGTGTGTCGCTATGCACAACTCATGCGCGTCCCACTCATTAAGATAAGTAACAATTAGTGATGTTTAAGGGCTGGTCATGTGAAGGACGACTGTGCGTCACAGGTATCAGTACGCAGAGAGTACCGTAATTACTGTTGGCATAGATAGAATTTCACGACCAGTGTAAGGAGCGGTGTGGCTAATAAGGATGTAATACTATATTTATGTCGCTATCACAATAATATAATCGTACTGATGAATTGGCACAAAATAATATATAAATGTTGACATAAAAAGTTGTGTAAAATTGTAAACACATTGTAAACAAGGTGTAACAAACTGTTACAGTAACAAATTTACAAAAATGTTACACAAAAATGTAACAAGACAGACTTTATGTCCTTTTTCTTATACGTATTAAACAAATCGCATAAATTTTTGACCATAAAAATTTCATCCTTCCGATCAATGTACCACAAGTGGTTTGTTTAGTTAAAGTATGCGTAAATGCACTTTATGAAGTTTTATTGTAAGTGTCCATATGATTGTATGTTCAGTATTCACGTGCGTTCCCAAGAAAGGTCTGGTGTTAATATAAGTGACATGTCTTAGTAAATCATGGACAAGTCTAGACGTGCACTAAAAGATTTTATAAGTCAAACAAAGCAGATAAAACTTGGTGTGGTCTTTGTGTACTCGACGGACCCATCTGGCACTGGGACTCTCCCTTCGATACTCCACGTGTATGGTCCTCCTCACGGCATCTGGATCTCTCTACTGCGCATCAGTCAGTCATCCTGACTTATAACAGATTTATAACAGAAGTGGTCACCTTTAAAATATAAAAGTTCCTTCTTGCCGAGGATGAGTATGTGGATAGTGCAGATTTGAACCATTGGTTGCATGTGTCCACTGGAAGACTAGTCGCTAAACGCGTTTTCGAGGGTATACCCTCTTGTTCAATAGCTTGAATTGTTTTGCCTTGTGAGCTTTTTTATCTTGTTCCCCTGGTAAAAAAGCAGACTGGAAAACCGTAGGTGTCAAGTCCGTACCGGATTTGTATTTTCCCATCAACTTCGATGTGTTGTGAGTATTAACTTCCCCAGCCTCGGATATGCATCTGGGTTTCATGGTGGCTGGTAAAATATTACCCATTTTATGGCAGGTATGTTTTTAGTTTTTTTTATGCAATAAAAATGCAAAATTTGTGCAATATTTCTTGTAGCGATATTCAGACCCCAAATTTATGAGCATTCGTGGTAGCAGAATGGTAGCTTCCTCATGAGAACATAGTGGCATATATAAGTGTCACTGTTCATGTAATAAAGTTACACATGTAATGAAATGATTATTTGCTGTAATCATATTTTTTATGTAGTTTGTCCAAGTATCTTTACACACTCATTCTAACATCAAAAAACAAAACAGAAAAGTAATCATGCTAAATCAAACAAAATGCTAAATACAAAGCATTCTATACCTAGATCTATGTATTTCTTTGATCCCTAGTCTAAAGATTATTGGTGTGTGATAAATCATACAGTCATGGTGTCTTTATGTAACGTCCCTTGTTATTATAACTCCCAACGTACATGGAAACCGAAAACTTCCAATTCGGGCATTGAGGCCTTTAGGAATAAATTGTTCTGGACTCAAAAATTTTTTTTCGATTCAGCTCTAGACATTTCTGCAACATAGTTGCCTCCTCACCATTCCCTCCTGGAGTGTATGAGGGCACACAATTCACTGTCCTAGGATCTCTATTATGGTATTTGCGATAGTGAAAGACAAAGAGTGGTGGTTGAACCCAGCTTTGATATTCCTGATGTGTTTCCTCGTATTCTTTCCCCTTTTAAGGGTCTAATTTCCATCCGAATGTTTGTAATGAACATGGACACTTTAAGATTAAATAGTGCCTTTTGGTTACCTCAAAATCCTTTCTCTTGTTCTTGTTGATTCACACAGGTTTTTTTTTTTTTTACAGTGGTGGCTTACACCTTAGCCGCCACCACATAGATAGAAACCTTTAAAAGTACCACCGACAAAAATCTTTGTCTAACACCTATTACCTTCTCTTTTTATTGTAGGGCGGCCACTTTTTTTATTCAATTTTGGCTCTTGTATATATCATCGAGGTCTATCTGCATAACATATGTATCCTAAACAAACCAACAAATGGCCTATACACTGATCGTAAGATCAAAAACTTTATGGGCACAAACGTTTATTGACAAATATATGATGATTGTTAATACTATAAGACAGGACAATAAGCTAATTCTTGTTTACCATTTTTTGTTTACATTTGTTTACCATTTTACAAATTATTTTATATTTAAAAATTTTTTATCTCTATTTTTATGCCAATCATATCATTGTTTAGTGGTGCAAGTAAATATAGCTTACTACAACTGTTGAATTCTATTTATCACAGTATAGTGTTCAAGGCTACTTGGTGCTCTGGCCTTTCTTATTCCTACATGTTTGTTGACGCTTTTACTACCCATGAGCCCAATTCTGATGTTTTTCCCTTGGTTCAATGGGTACGCTAAGGTAGCCCCAATTTGTTCATTTCATCTGCGCATTTCACAGCTCAGACGCTCCAGCTCCCAGAAGAGAAGAAAGAATAATCCAGCGTTCTGCATCCAGTGTTGAAAATCTTGATTGCTTGTATTATTTGGGGAAGAAAGCTCGTAGTCCGGTAAAATCTGAATTAATAAAATTGTGACTACGGAGGTACACACTGTGGTGGGACTGTACCACATTCAAAAATTACTATCTTAAACAAATGAATCCCACTTGGTCTCAGAATTAAAAAGTTTCCCTCGTACCATATACACCTAAGAATTTTGTTTAAAGCTTGGAATGATCATTGAGCAAATGCTCACTGAACTCATGCAACTGAAATTTCATGTGAACAAGTCCAAATTAGAGGAATAGATTAGAACTTACCAATTTTGAAACAGTAAATAAAATCTAATTTGGATCTGGAACCTGAAACTACGAAGATCACATACAATCCACTTATAAATTATACGTAGAATCCTGAAATGGAAACGTAAGAAAGAAAAATTCAAAGAGACAATTCGATTATCAACACGATCAGGTCTACGAAATGGGTCAGGACGGGAACACCCTGGAACTTATCATACACACCAATCCATACTAAAGAAAAAACGTGGAAAACGCACTTCGTCCAAAAAACCCCAAGGTCGTTTTCAGTTTTTCCTCGAAGCAGCACAATCTGCCACAAATCCGGAAACTCTGACAACAGAAAAATATGAACACGTGCCCAACAACTAACATATTATCATAATAACAAAACTTCCACTTTCTGCACCAGGCAAAAAACCGCAAACGGAGAGGTGGCAGAACGCAAACAAGAAAAAAACCATTCACACGATCGAAAAACGAGGAGCCAACCCAAATAGACACGGGTATTGTTATACGCAGGAGGGATTGGGTATCAAATTTTGTGGAGCGTTTTGGTATTTTATCCACTGAGAATTTGTAAATTTTTTGAAAAACACATTCATTTAGCCAAAAAAATGTACTTTCAAAATTGCATCCGATTTTGTTTTAACCCCTGTTATACAATTAAAGGGTTAGCAAACTTCATAAAAGTTGTTTTACGTACGTTGAGGGGTGTAGTTTCTATAATGGGGTAATTTATGGGGTTTTACTTTTATTTAGGTCTCTCAAAGTGACTTGAAACCTGAGCAGGTCCCTCAATAGCAGGATTTTCAGTTTTTTTTATGAAAATGAGAAAAATCGCACCTAACGTTCAAAGCCCCATAACATCCTACAAAAATAAGAGTATGCATAAAAAAACCATGTCCACATAAAGTAGACATTCGGTGAATGTTAGTTATTAAGTATTTTTGCGGTTATGACTATGTATGGAAAAAGTAGAACATTTTGAAGTTCGAAAATCAAGAATTTTTCCAAATTTTCACCAAATATATGATTTTCTCATAAATAAATGCAAAACATACCACCAACATTTTTCAAACAACATGAAGTACAAAGTGTCACGAGAAAACAATTTTAAAATCACTTGAATATGTTAAAGCGTTCCGAAGTTATAACCACTTATAGTGACACAGGGCAGATTTGAAAAAATGGGCCGTGTCAGGAAGGTGAAAAGTGGCTTCGGCGTTAAGGGGTTAAGCTTTATGTGCCCTTAGTCCTGCAGCAGGAGCCATGAAATAATGGGGGTCATTTACTAAGGGCCCGAATCGCGTTTTTTAACCTCAGGTTACCCGAATTTTACCCTTTCGCGCCGAATCTCCCTGAATTGCCCCGGGATTTTGGTGCACACGATCGGATTGTGGCGCATCGGCGCCAGCATGCACGCGGTGGAAATCGGGGGCGTGGCCGTTGGAAAACCCGTCGGATTCCTATAAACTACCGTATTTAAAAAAATAAAACCGTGTCGCTTGACATGCACTTACCTGCACCCGGCCTGGCTTGGTGAACTTCAGTGCACTCTGACGGAATTCAGCGTAGCAGCGACATCTAGTGGACATCGGGGAACTACCTTAGTGAATCGCCGGAAGACCCGAATCCTCCACAGAGAACGTGCCTCTGGATCGCGAATGGACCAGGTAAGTAAATCTGCCCCAATATATTTACATCTTTATTCTTTAGTCATTCAATTCAAAAAACCTAAATATGCAGGATTTACTGCACAAGATAAACTGTTTCAATTTTCTTTTCCAGGCTTTGACCTGCATCTAAGAAGTCTGCTATCCAAAAATGGTAGGGATCAGAATTTATTCATTTGTATTTTTAGTAGAATTAATACCAAACTGTTTGTTTCAGATACATGCAAGGAACCTGTCATTCTGCCAAAAACTGTGGCAATATTTCTGTCATTAACTCATACTTATCAATAATTCCTAGGCTTTGGGGGTTATTTATTGTGGACCAGCATATTATAATGTTGCAGCCCCTTTCTGTGCAGCCTGATACATCAAGAGACTCCAGTCTCTTGATGTATTGGGTGGCCAGTTGTGCAGCCGTTATTTCTATGCCAGATCCTACCTGCATAGAAATATTCAGCAGCATGCGAATGGTAAGGCCCCTTCCACACTTGCGTTGCAGATCACGTCAGAGTTTGATCAGGGTGCGATCAGGGTTTGGTCAGTGAAAAACGCACATTTTGCATCAGAGTGCAATCAGTTTTCAGTCAGAGTTTGTTCAGTGTCTCAGTTTTTCACGCGCGTTTTTGATGCAATGCAATTTCAATGCGTTTTTCGCGCGCAGAAAATGCGCGTGAAATGGACTCATGACTGAGCTCTATCTTTTCTATGGCAATTGATGCGTGAAAAACGCATTGCACTTGCATTGCACTTGCAAGTGTCTCAGAGTGCAATGCATTTTTGATGCGTCTCCATAGAATTGTATGGTGCGTTTTTCACGCGCATGACTTGCAAAAGTAGAGCATGTCGAGATTTAAACGCGCGTTAAAAAAAAACGCGCGTGTGTGCGTAAAAAAAATGCAAGTCTGAAAAGACCCATTGATTACAATGGGTCAGAGTGCAATGCAAGTTCTGCGCGTCAAAAGCACGCGCAGAAAACGCGCGTGAAGAACGCAAGTGTGAAAGGGGCCTAACTATTAAACATTCACACGCTGCATCTTGTGCACCGGTGCAGGACAGGAATGGCCCCCCTCACCCTCTTCCATGCCCCGTTGGTGGGGAGCTAGTGTAAAGTGGGGAAATAATAAATGCCATTTTTTTGTGTTTGAGATGGATATGTGTGTCACTAGGAGCCAAACCGAACGTTCGCAAGACTCCCTGCAAATCGTCACAATATGGTACCAGCTGCACTACTAGTAAATCAAGAAAATCAACCAAAAATAAAATATATAACGCTATTGTAGCCCTAAGAAGGCCTGTTGGGTTCTCGTATGGCTAGTTTCTAGCCTACACTGACAGCACACAACGGGATTTTGTGCTGTGCCTGATGACTTTGAGTTGTAAAAAAAAAAAGAAAAAGCAGACTGTGCTTAATTGAAGCACCCTAAGAAATGTCCCCACTGAGGCTTTGAGAGGGATATGTGTTTCACTAGACTAATAAATGTTCGCAAGTCGCCGGCAATTCGGCACAATAAGGGGGTACTAGCTACACTACAAGCCACAGCCCAGGCCACACCAATCACAAAATATATTATAACGCTATTGTAGCCCTAAGAAAGCCGGTTGGGTTCTTGTATGCCTAGTTTCTAACCTACACTGACAGCAGACAACAGGATTTTAAGTCACTTTAAGCAAGGCCAGCCACAAGCAAAAAATAAAATATAACGCTATTCTAGCCCTAACAAGGGCTGTTGGGTTCTTGTAGACTCACTCCTGCCTAACAGTAAGCTAATATAACACCCTAACGCTATCCCTGCAGCAGCTCTCTCCCTAACAGCATCCAGACAGAGAATGATGCGAGCAGCGCAGGCAAGGGCTAGTCTATTCCAGGGTCACCTGATCAGGCCAGCCATCCACTGCTATCAACGTGTAAGGGTACCACGTCATGCTGGGTGGAGTGCAGAGTCTCCTGGCTTGTGATGGGCTCTGTTTCTGGCCGCCAAAAATCAAAACGGCGGGAGATGCCATTTTCTCGAGCTGGCGAAGTACTCGTCCGAGCAACAAGCAGTTACGAGTACGCTACTGCTGGAACGAGCATCAAGCTCGGACGAGTGTGTTCGCTCATCTCTAATAGTTAGCACAGTCTATAGTAGGCCCAGTCACAAAAATATCAGAAATATCAAAAATATCAGGTACCCACTCACGTTGGGCACTGAGTATGCCAGTGTCCACATCGGCATCTATGGGCACATATCTGGCAACCTAACACCCCAGATCAGTCCCCAGCAACACATTTGTGGGAATTTTATTCATTACTCCCACTTCTGTCATCCCTTTCCACGCCCCCCAATCCAGGTACACACATGCCGTTGGCAAGGCTTGGGTGAGGCCTCAAACACCAGCAACAGTTAGAGTCCTCCATGCAATGTGATCCTCTGGCTTGACAAGTGATGGGTGCACAAGGGTCATCTCTGCACCGGGATTTAAAGTTCAAATTGTGTCGCAAGACGTGCACTCACATACACCGGGAAGAAGATGGTGAACTCCGGCAGACCTAAGCGGGGAAGCAACACATTCAGGATATGGGCGAACGATCTTGGGGAATCACGCCGGACTTCATCCTCGTCAGACAGTCCGGATTTGGGATCGCGACAGGACCGATTAAGTCAATGTGCCCCATTGTGACATTGTCACCCACAGCAACCTCCTTTAGGTTGTCACTATCCGCCCTCTTATTCCCACCCACAAACAAAGCAGAAGGTGAGGAAGATGTTCAACTTCTTCTCTGGGCAAGCATTGCTGATATGCCCCACTCGGTTGCAAACAAAAAAGAACTACGGCGGTCTCCAGCAGACTTGGGTGGCGGGGTAGGTGTTACCCTGGAAGCTTAGTGGACAACATTAAAAGAGGTGACAGGGGCAGCAAGCTTCCTTTCCTCAGACACTCTACTGCCAACAAACACATCTGCCAGCTGGGCTGCCTTTTCCAATGTCTTGTGCTCCCGTAAATTGTCACACCTATGCAGGACAGGTGTGAATGAATTGGTTCATTACAATTAGGTCATCCATCTCCTCTAGGGTAGTCACACCAAATCCTCTGGACCACCATTTCACCAGGTTCAGCAATTTCCTGGCATGACTATCAATATTTGCCTGGAGACACTGGGGCTCATTTACTAAGGGTCCTATCACCGCACTTTCGTCGTGTTTCCCAATTATTTGCGATTTGCGGCAAATTGCCCCGGGTTTTTGGCGCACGCGATCGGATTGTGCCGCATTGGCGTCAACTTGCACGCGACAGAAATGGAGGGGCGTGGCTGTTGGACAGCCCGACGGATTCGGAAAAGAACGCGGAATTTACAAAACGAATTGTGTCGCAAGATCAAGCACTCACATGCACCAGGAAGAAGAAGGTGAACTCCGACGGACCTCGGTGCAGCAGCGACACCTGCAGGAAATTGGACGCATGACCTTAGTGAATCGCGCCGGACCCGGGGGACAATGCACCGCGGGATCGCGACAGGTCCGGGTAAGTAAATGTGCCCCACTGTCTGTAGACCTCTATAGTGAGGTTAAAATGCTGCTTCAGAGCCTAAAGAAAACACTGTTCATGAAATCCTTTCGCTGTATCTGGGCCTTCTGCAGCTCATAAAAACAATGTAAGTGTAAGTGTCCAGAGTACCAATATTACTGTTGCATAGATAGAATTTCACAGTTGTAGTAATACTATATTTATTGCACACTATATAATTATATGAATTGGCACAAAATAGATATAAAAAATGTTGACATAAAAATAATTGTGTAAAATTGTAAACACAATTGTAAACAAAGGTGTAAACAAAACTGTTAAAGTAAACAAATGTACAAAAATGTAAACAAAAAATGTATACAAGAACAGACTTATGTCCTTTCTTATACGTATTAACAAATCGTCATAAAGTTTTTGACCATAAAATTTTTCATCCTTCCGATCAATGTACCACAATGTGGTTTGTTTAGGTAAAGTATGCTTAAGATGAAATTTATGAAGTTTTATTGTAAAGTGTCCATATGATGTATAGTTCAGTATTCACGTTGCTGTTCCCAAAGAAAGGTACTGGTTAATATAGTGACATGTCTTAGTAAATCATGGACAAGTCTAGAACTGTGCACATAAAAAGATTTATAAGTCCTCCAAAAATCCCTTGTACAAGTTAAAAAACAAAGCATATAAAAACTTGTGTGGTCTTGTGTACTCACGGACCATCTGGCACTGTGGACTCTCCTTCGATACTCCACGTGTATGGTCTCTCACGGCATCTGGATCTCTCTACTGCGCATGCAGTCAGTCATCTCTTTGATTTATAACAGAAGTGTCACCTTTAAAAATATATAAAGTTCCTTCTTGCCGAGGATGAAGTATAGTGGAGAGGTGCAGTTTGAACCACTGTTTGCATGTGCCAAATGGGAAGACGTAGTCGCTAAACGCGTTTCGAAGGGTATACCCTCTTTTTAAATAGCTGAATTGTTTTGCCTTGTGCGTCTTTTTATATTGTCCCCTGGTAAAAAAGAAAGACTGGAAAACCGGTAGGTGTCAAAGTCCGTACCGGATTTGTATTTCCCATCAACTTCGATGTGTTGTGAGTATTTAACTTCCCCAAGACATCGGATAGTGAATCTGGGTTTCATAGGTGGTAAATATTACCCATTTTATGGCAGGTATGTTTTCGTTTTTTTATGGCATAAAAAATGCAAAATTTGTGCAATATATTCTTGTAGCGATATTTCAGACCAACAAATTGATGAGCATTCTGGTAGCAGAATGGTAGCATTCTTCATAGAACATAGTGGCATATATAAGTGTCACTGTTCATGTAATAAAGGTACACATGTATTGAATGATTATTTGCTGTAATCATATTTTTATGTATGTTTGTGCCAAGGTATCTTTACACACGTCATTATAACATCAAAAATCAAAACAGAAAAAGTAATCATGCTAAATCAAACAAAATGCTAAAATACAAAGCAATTCTATAATATAGTCTATGTATTTCTTTTAATCCCATAGTCATAAATGAGTATTGGTGTGGGAATAAATCATACAGTCAATGGTGTCTTTATGTAACTGTCCCTTGTTAATTATAGAACTCCCAACGTACAGGAAACCGAAAACTTCCATTTCGGCATTGAGGCCTTTAGGAATAATTGTCTGGAACTCAAAAATTTTTTTTAGATTCAGCTCTAGACATTTCTGCAACATAGTTGCCTCCTCACCATTCCCTTGGGAGTGTATGTAGGGCACACAATTTCACTGTCCTAGGATCTCTATTATGGTATTTGCGATAGTGAAGAGACAAAGAGTGGTTGGTGAACCCAGCTTTGATGTTCCTGATGTGTTCTCGTATTCTTTCCTTTAGGGGTCTATATTTCCATCCAATGTATTGTAATTGACATGGACATTTTAAGATGTAAATAGTGCCTTTTGTGTTACCTCAAAATCCTTTCTTGTTGATTTCACACAGGTTGTTGTTTTTTTTTAAAGTGGTGGCTTTACACCCTTAGCCGCCACCACATAGATAGAAACCTTTAAAAGTGAGCCACGACAAATCTTTGTCTACACCGTTTCTTCTCTTTTTAATTGTGGGCGCCACTTTTTTATTCAAGTTTTGTGCTCTTGTATATATAATAGGAGGTCTATCTGGCAGTAACATACTGTATCCTAAACAAACCACATTGCGGTACACTGATCGGAAGGATCAAAAACTTTATGGTCAAAAACTTTATGGACAAATATATGATGATTTGTTAATACGTATAAGAAAGGACATAAGGCTATTCTTGTTTACATTTTTGTTTACACTTTTGTTTACCATTTTACACAATTATTTTTATTTAAAAATTTTTTATCTCTATTTTATGCCAATTCATATCATTGTATAGTGTGCAATAAATATAGCATTACTACAACTGTGGAATTCTATTTATGCAACAGTAATAGTGTTCAAAGGCTATTGGTGCTCTGGACACTTTATTATTACTACATTGTTTTTGACGCTTTTAACTACCCATGAGCACAATTCTATATGTTCCCATTGGTTCAATGGGTAACGCTAAGTAGCCCCAATTTTTCATTTCATCTGCAGCATTTCACAGCTCAGACAGCTTCCAGCTCCAAGAGAAGAAAGAATAATCCAGCGTGCTGCATCCAGGTGGTGAAAAATCTTGATTGCTTTATTATGGACTCGTAGTCCGGATAAAATCTGAATTATAAAATTGTGACTACGGGAGGTACACACGTGGTGGGACTGTACCACATTACAAAATTACTTATCCAAACAAATGATCCCACGTGGTCTCAGAATTAAAAAGATTCCCTCGTACATATACACCGAAGAATTTGTTAAAGCGTGGAATGATACATTGAGCAAATGCTCACTTGAACTCATGCAACTGATAATCTCATGTGAACAAGTCAAATTAGAGGAAATAGACTTAGAACTTACCAATTTGAAACAGGAAATAAAATCTAAATTGGATCTGGAAACATGGAAAACTACAGAAGATCACATCAATCAACTTATAAATGATACGGAAGAATCCATAATGGAACTTAAGAAAAGAAAATTTCAAAGAGATCAATTCGATTATCAACACGACCAGGTCTACGAATGGGGCAGACGGGAACAACCCTGGAACTTATCATACACACCCAAATCCATACTAAAGAAAAAACGTGGAAAACGCACATACGTCAAAAAACCCAAGGTCGGTTTCAGTTCCTCGGAAGCAGAACAATCTGACACAAATCCGGAAACTTCTGACACAGAAAAATATGAACACGTGCCCAAACAACTAACATATTATCATAATAACAAAACTTCCACTTCACAGGCAAAAAACGCAAAAGGAGAGGTGGCAGAAAGCACAAGAAAAAAACCAATTCAACAAGATCGAAAAACGAGGAGCCAACCCAAATAGACACTCCAGAAGTACTCTCAAATAATATTGATGTCTTAAACCTTTCTAAAGTGGAACTCAACAAAGATGAAATTAGTGTACTTAAACTTGGCTTCAACTATGTCCCTGAAAGAACTTTCGATCTTTTTACGACATTACTGGACATTAATAAATTCATTAGAAATCTCACAATCAGAAAGCATTTTTTCAGTCAAGAATCGCAATCTATTGATACGACATCCTCACATTTTGACACCAATGTGTTTCAAGGATTAAATTTTATGGAACAAAGAACATTAATAGACCTTATTGATTTGGATGACCAACCGATAGGCAATGAGGAGATCGCTGCATCATCTCTGGCCACCAAAAATCCAACGTTCTATCCAAAACAAACTAGAGTACCAACCATGGACGCTTTTCAAGAAGCAGTAGAAAAAGACCTAAAAAAACTATTTGACATCTCCAAGAAAAGAAGATCATGCAATCTTACCTACGATCAACACAAAGCCCTGCACAAATTGAAAAACAGCCATGAACTTACTGTCAAAATGGCGGACAAAGGTGGTTGCATTGTAGTCATGGACACCTGTTCATATATTCAATGGACACAGGAACTTCTTACCGACACAGAGACTTATAGGGTTTTACCTACCAATCCCATTAATAAATTTCAACAAATTTTTCTTAACATCATTACCGATGGTTATACCCAGGGAATACTCAGCAAAAAACAATTTGATTACATTAATGTCAGTGAACCACAAGCACCTTTCTTACATGCATTACCGAAGGTACATAAAGGTGAACATCCACCACCTATGCGTCCCATAGTGTCCGGCATAGGCTCCCTTACTGAACGTCTCAGCGAATGGCTCGACTCCTTATTACAGCCTCTGGCAATTAGAACTCCCGGTTATCTCAAAGATACCGGAGATGTTCTAAGGGCCTTACAAACTGTCACATGGGATGATTCTTACAGCTGGTTAAGCTGTGATGTGATCTCCTTGTATACATGTATACCCCATAATGTTGCACTATCAGCTATTGAGTACCATATGAACAAATACAGTACATATAGTGAAAATTTAAAAAACTTTATGAAAGAAACACTATGGTACCTATTAAAACACAATTTTTTTCTTTTTAATGGTGCATTTTACTTACAACTCAAAGGAGTCCCTATGGGAGCCAAATATTCCCCTTCCCTTGCTAATCTTGTTATGGCATGGTGGGAAGAAAAACATCTCTACAGTGACACCAATCCATTCGTGCAGTCGATTCTCTGGTATGGCAGATACATCGACGACCTGCTATTTATTTGGTCGGGTGATGTGTCTGCCATACCCGACTTTATCGACTGCATGAATACCAATTCTTTCAATCTGCGTTTCACTCATCACATTAGCAACACACAAGTAACATTTTTGGACCTCAACATTTCTGGGCATAACCAACAAATTCATACTAACACTCATCGCAAGACCATCTCAGGAAACACTATTCTACATGCTCACAGTTCACACCCGAAACATACTATTACATCCATCCCAGTTGGAGAACTCACAAGAGCTAAAAGGAATTGTAGTAAAACATCAGACTATCATCACGAAGTTACCAATATCAGAAACAGACTGAAACATAGGGGTTATTCCCAGTGGCAACTACAAAGGGCAGAAAAAATAGTGTCATACAAAGACAGAAACACACTTTTGGAAACCTCCATTTCAAATAAGAAACGAAATATCAGGAATAAACCCACATTAGTAGTACAATACAGCCCTCAATTTAATGCAATTAAACACATCATTCAGAAAAATTTGTCAATATTGACACAGGATGACACACTTGCGCAAATTTTAACAGAGGGCTGCGATGTAGTGTCGCGTCGAGCCATCACAATTGGTAACATCATTTCACCCAGTTTTCCTACTCGAGACAATACTAGACAAAATTGGTTGAGGCACAAGGGTTTTTTCAACTGTGGTTCACATCCTTGCAAAACTTGTAAATATGTTTCACCCACCAAAAATTTCTTTAACTATGATAACACACAAGAACATCATATTGCCTCCTACATTAATTGCAATAGCGATAGTGTCATATACATTATAGAATGCATACAATGCAACAAAAAATATGTGGGGGCCACTAAAAGAAAATTTAAAGTCAGATTCCTAGAACATCTGGGAGATATAAGCAGAAGAACAGCTCCTCTCGAACACAAAAGGGCCATATCAGGCGCATCAAGACATTTCATTGATATCCATGGGGGTAAAACTGACTCCCTGAGAGGTTATGCTATTGAGAAAATTCACCTAAACAAAAGAGGAGGCAGCATCCAAAAACGCCTCGCGGATCGTGAAGCGTATTGGATTTTCCACCTAAATTCCAGATTTCCGTTCGGTCTCAACTATAGAAATGAATTCATGTTCCATTACAGAGAGTAATCCAGTTTTGGCCCATCTTTTCCTCTATGCTGTTTCATATGGTACATACAGATACTTTTTTGTATATCATTTCACATAACATCGAAATGCAGCAATTACACACAATATTTACTTTGCACATGACAAAACATGCATGACAATTTATTCTTCTATACGGGTAGTCTTTCGCCCATGGTTACTGTAAATTAGTCAATGAATTCTTCTTTTTCTTTTAAAATTGTTTTTATTCATTATGACAGACTAAAGATTTAAATGTCCTATAATGACACCATATTACACTAAACAACACAAGCTAATAGTCTAAACGATCATTGCTGAAACAATGCCATTAACAATTATTAGAACTGAATATAGCAATGTTAAGACATTTAGTGACTATTCTATTGTTGTGTATTTACTCACCGTTTTATTATAAGTCTGTCCATGTTCACAATCTGACATTTGGATTCCACTTCTCCATGGCTTTGAACGCTACGTGAATCCATCCCGCTTTTTCCATTTTTTCCCGAAGCGCATCCCAGCTTCCGGTTAATGTTACATTTAACATTCACTCAGCGTCCAAAGCCTTTGCCATGACTAAGAGTGTCGGATGACACTAGAAACGCGTTGGCCGGAGTAGGCTAACTTACACCATCTACGTTTTTGCTGTGCTGTGACTACGGCGGTAGTCACAATTTTATAATTCAGATTTTATCCGGACTACGAGTCCATAATAAAGCAATCAAGATTTTTCACCACCTGGATGCAGCACGCTGGATTATTCTTTCTCCCTTCAGCATTCACTTACCCGAGGTGCCTTGCGGATCCTGTCGTGCAGTACAGGTTGGAAGCATTGGGTGAGCAATAGTAAAAAACGCACTTGTATTGTCTCGGTAGCTTCCAGCTCCACCTGACGCTCTTTCATCAACAGTTGCCTCAGGTTAGGTCACAGTCACCAATCTGCTGAAGGAGAACAGAAAAATAAGAGTCCATATGGATTGAGGCCCTGGAGCCGCCTTGCCCAGCTGGTTGCTGCGTGACATCTATCAGTTCCTCTAAAGCTGAAGGTCCCTGGTCCGGTTCTGCAGAAGAATGGGACTGTACATCAAACACCACCAGCTCTTAAATTAGTTCTGCCTTGCGTTCGTATGAGCCCTCTCTCTGCACAGAGAGCCATATACTTCTGTACACCACTTAGCAGTGGTCTAAGTTGCACACAAAACATAGGAAAGAGAAAAGAGGGGAGGAAATCTGGTTTGCATGTATGTATATTCACTGACAAGTATGAATACACTGAGTCTCTTGCTTGTGGGCTGTACTCCAGTCGTAAGTGAAAGGGTTAGTTGCTTAAAATAATAACTTAAAGCTCCAACAGTGTAATAAAAATAATACACTCACACTATCACTACATAATATACTAACACTATCTCACTGCTATGCCATCAAACTGTATGAACCCTCACTCTCGAGTTGCATCACCTTTGAGGTAAAGGATGTCCTGGATGTGAAGACGGTTAGAGTGAAGCGGTTCTTCCTTATCGACTGGAAGGGGTTTGGGCCAGAAGAACAAGAATATATACATTAGAATGCATAAATACAATGTTGTATTTATGCATTCTAATGTACAGGTGGTCCCCTACTTAAGAACACTCGACTTACATACGACCCCTAGTTACAAACAGACCTCTGGATATTGGTAATTTATTGTACTTTAGTCCTAGGCTACAATGATCAGCTGTAACAGTTATCAAATGTGTCTGTAATGAAGCTTTAGTGTTAATCCTGATTCTTATGACAACCCAACATTTTTAAAAACTCAATTGTCACAGAGACCAAAAAAGTTCTGGCTGGGATTACAATGATAAAATAAACAGTTCCGACTTACATACAAATTCAACTTAAGAACAGACCTACAGACCCTATCTTGTATGTAATCCGGGGACTGCCTGTATATATTAACTATTCACTATTGGGCATATTGCCTAGCTTGTTCTTTTTTGTCTTTATTATGTATTTATTTTATTACTTATTTTATTGGATTCTTGTATCTGATAAAGATCATTTTACACTAATTAAATGTTGTATGGCCGTTTGTGTTTCCCTCTCTGTTCTCCTTTTTCAGTGCTGTATGTCATATTTGAGAGGCTGTTATTGGTTTATCTGGTATACTTATATCTACACTGATAGTTTATCACTTATCTATTACACTACATAGTGATTATTCTATATGTATGCGTGACCCCCAGTATATAGCCTGCCAGCCCTTGCAGTATATAGCCAGCCCATCCCACCCAGTATATAGCCGGCCAGCCCCTGCAGTATACAGCCAGCAAATACCCCCCAGTATATAGCCAGCCTTTATTTTAACTTAATTTAATTTAAAAATTAACTGTTCTCACCTTTCCGATGCCACCTGCAGGTCCTCCTCTTGCTTTGGATGCTTCGGAGACTCTCCAGGCCCTTCGGGTCCTTTTCGGTTTGTTCAGCTCCTCTTTGGGTCGTTCAGCTCCTCTTTGGGTCCCCGTGCACGGCCAGCACACCCAATGATGTCAGCCCCTTGCTGACGTCCTAATTTGTGCACCACCGAGTATAAGCCGAGTTAGGTGTTTTCAGCACTATTTTTGTGCTGAAAAACCCAGCTTATACTTCAGTATGTACGGTAAATGTTGTACAGTATTGGCACTTATAGGTGGACAATATAATGTTTAGCAGTTTTTGGATTTTAACCCCTTATGTCTGCACCTGTTTTCCTTTTAATTTCCATTTTTCAGTTTTTTGGTGAGTGCTTTCTACAAGAAAGCTATAACTTTTTTTTATTTTTCTGTCACTCTAGTTTTATGGAGGGCTTGTATTTTTTATGTCGAAATGTAGTTTTTGACAGCACAATTTGGTGTTTCATACAAATTTTTAAATGACTTTCCTTTACATAAGGAAAAACAGTTTTTGCATCGACACCTTAACCCACAGCCTATAAGGGGTTAAATATCCAGGACTGGAGCTTTTACAATCCTGGTTGATTTGGCCTAGGGCTGAGCTGTGATTACACAGCCTAGCCCCAACAGCAGCAGGACACTATGTCCTGCATTCTTTTTCTGATGCAGTGCCTCAAAAAGGCATTACATCAGAAGAAATACCTTCATAGACTTTCGTAAAAAGCTGATACATCAGTCATTATAGGACATCTACCAACAGGATGAAGGATTGTAAACCAAGCACACTGACATATTGGTGTGTGATTTCTCTAGCAGGATCTGCTCTGCTTTAACCCCTAGGCGCACCAGGACGTTATAGTACGTCCCCAGGGCTAGATGCTTAGCGCACGGGGACGTTCTATAACGTCCTGCTTCTGGCACTGGCTCACGAACGGAGCCGGTACCAGAAGCAGCGGCTGTCAGCTGTCTAGTACAGCTGACAGCCTGCGCTAACACCCGCGATCGGAGCCGGCTCCGATCGCGGGTGTTAACCCCTTACACGCCGCGGTCAAACATGACCGACATAAAATGCACAGCAAGAGGAAAAAGCAAGGCACACAAGTTCGGACCTATCTATGTACTGTATGATATTTTAGGATATGAAGGGGGATATATGTGAGGAGGAGAAGGCTGACTGGAAGTGATTGGCGGGTCACTTCCTATTTGTGTATAAGGAGAGACCTATAAATAAAGCCATGCTGGGAAAATAACGCGTGGAGGAAAGCCTTCCACAGACCCTTCTTCTTTTACCTTACAGTTATATAATTGGAGAAGAATATGGACAAGAAAGAGCATATTAAAGGGGTATTCATATGTAAACCAAACATGACAGAGGTGAAAATATACAGTGATTTTCTGTCTCAACAGATCAGAAGTTACATCCAAACCCCACTGCCAAATGCAGTTTCCAAAGTTTCCTAGAGGTGCTTTATAGTTTTGTCAATAGTATAGAAGACTTAGTGAGTTACAAAACAAAGTTTGGCTTACTAAGCTATACTGTTTCTGCAGCTTCCAACCCTCTCAGCGAAGTGTAAACATCTAAGATGGGAATAATCCTATTAATGAACTCAATCGACTCGCCAAACAATAAAAATGCTCTCAAGTTATTTTATTCAAAACATGGTATCAAAGAAGATAAACTGTCCGCTCACCCAATCACGCTTCTCCTCCTCTAGAGGCTCTTGCCGTGTGGGGGGGTGCATGCTTCCCAGATCCTCAGACTCCCGATCCAAAATACGTTCAAAATACGGTACAGCAGCACTTAGGATTCCTCCACACGGATAATTCCAGATTCAATAAAGAAGGTTTTAATGGAATTATCCATGTGGAGGAATCCTAAGTGCTGCTGTACCGTATTTTGAGAGTTATTTTATTGTAATGCAGATGGAACCAAAGTGGAAAATGTAACTCTGTAGGTGTTAAAAAGCTAAGAATTACTGTGTAGGGACTGAATTTTTGTAGGTTGAATAAAGGTAGAGAGAAGTGATGGCTGGGTCTGTACCGAATTTGACAGATTTGGCACCAATAACCCCCAAAACGATGAAGCCGCTGCTGTTTGAGCTTTAGGTTTGTGTTCAGAAGAATCACAGCAAGTTGCTTGGTTGACTACTAAGCAGACAAATAACTTGCAGATGCTTAACATGTCTTCTGTAGGCATGCCTGTGATTGGCAGGGCTTGACATGTGATGTCTAGCCCCATGTGATGTACATTAGATTGGTCACTTAGCAGGGTCACATGTCCAGGAGACAGAGCTAGGGAGAGAATGCTGCACTTCATAGGGTCAGTGAGACAATAAACAACGATTGCCCTTTTCAGGGCACTTTGGTAGGAAGAGAAGGCTGCTGTAGGGACAAGTGGAAATTTGAAATAATTGATAATTTGGGGGTACTGTGAAGAAATACATTAAACTGATAGGCTGCTATAGTGCAGGGCAAGTCCTAGTACTATAAGAATTTACAGCATTAACCAGCAATATCATCAAGGCTCGTGCACTGGAGTAGCACTCTTGATGTATCCAGGGGGGTCTTGCGCACTGTTTATTTGTATGTCGGGACCTGCCTGGCATAGAAATAAACACAGCCGGGGAATTTTTACATGTGCAAGTTGCTGGCTGCATTGAGTGCACCGGCCCACTCCTGCCCTCCCCTTCACCCCCCACTGGCATGAAGGTGGTGGATTGGGCTAAATAATCGCAAGTGCTAGAAATAAGCATCGTCCACTAATATCTTAAATGTTCAGTGCCAATTCTATTAAATTTTACAGAATGATCCAGCAATATTTTAACCAAACATTACAGAGATGGACCAACAGGTCAGGAGCTGCATCCAAAACTGACTGTCAAATGCAGTTGTGGCAGTTTTTTGTTAAGACACCAGAGCAGCCGAGCGTGTGCATATGTAGAACCTACAAGCAGAAAATGAGGCGTGGCCAGGGAGCTAATGTTGGCACCATGGCCCTGCATCGAAACATGCAGCGTCACCATCAAATGGCCTGGGAGAAACATGTCTCAGATGTGGTGGTCCTTCCTGCCGCTGCAGCAACAGCAGCAGCACCCAGTGGCACACATGCCATTTCAGTCAGTCAAGGCTCCAGAAACTTTGACATCATCTACCGGTCCAGATGCTCCTGCTCCTCACTACGCATGGCGCCACCAGTAGTTGAATGAGGAAATTACAAAGAGACAACTGTATGCATCCAGCCATTCTAAGGTGCAGAAGCTGACCGTGCTCCTGTCCAAGTTGTTGGTACTGCAGTCCCTCCCTTTCCAAGTGAACTCTGCAGCCTTCAGAGAACTAATGGCTAATGGCTTGTGCCACCACCTCCACGCTCTGTCATCCTGCCACTCTGTGGCCTATCATGTTGCTGCCACCTCAAGAATTTGTCATTGTGCCACCCTGTGGCCTACTCATGCTGCTGCCAACTGACCGCTGTCTCCATGGAATACCCTGTGATTTCCATCACTCTATGACCTTATGCTGCTGCTGCCACCTCCACACTCTGTCATTGTGTCACACTGTTGCCTACCATGTTACTGCCAGCTCCAGAATTTCTCATTGTGCCACTCTCTGACCTCATGCTGCTGCGCTGCTTTTGCTGCCACCTCCACACTGTGTCATTGTGCCACACTGTGGCCTACCATGTTGCTGCCAGCTCCAGATTTTGTCATTGTGCCACTCTCTGACCTCATGCTGCTACTGCTGCCGCCCACCTACACAATGTCATCTGACCTCCTGCTGATGCCGGCACCTCCACACTTTGCCATTGTGCCACTCTGTGGCCTACCATGTTTCTGCCACCTACAGAATTTGTCATTGTGACACTTTCTGACCTCCTGCTGCTGCTGCCACCTCCACGCTTTGTTATTGTGGCACACTGTGGCCTACCATGTTGCTGCAATCTCCATAATTCGTCATTGTGCCACCCTGCGGCCTACTCATGCTGCTGCCAACTGACCACTGTCTCCGTGGAACACCCTGTGATTTCCATAATGCTGTTTCCCTCCTCCAGAACTCTATGACATTGCCACTATGTTTGGTTTTCCCCTTCATTTCATCTGTCAGAAAGAATGAAAAGCTTCAGGATTGATAGCGAAAAGCAGTAGTAGATACAGAATACAGAGGACATGCAAATATCTCATTTACTGGCCATCTCGGTTTTGGATCCACTCCTGTTTGTTTTTGGCTTTAGCAATAATGATGGATTATTGACCGATTGAAAGCAGACTCTGACGGATGAAATGAAGAGCAAAATTATCATCGCCCATTTCTCCCAATCAAACCTCTAAAATGCTAATTGTTGAGCTGATTCACTATTGACTAGACTACTGTGACTCCCTACTAATCTGTCTTCTGCTCACTAAACACTCAACAGCCAGGTTTGTCTTTCAGTCCAAACGCTACACGGATGCCTCCAGTCTGTGTCAATCATTGTACTGGTTGCCCGTTTCTTTCCAAATACAGTTTAAAATAATAACCCTCATCCACAAAGCTCTGCAAAGTGTGGCACCTCCTTACCTTTCCTCTCTCATCTCAGTCTATAGTCCAACCTATGCCCTTTGATCTGCCAGTACATTATTCTCTACCTTAATTCAAACCTCTAAATCCTTCCTCCAGGAATTTTCTGGAATGCCCTTTTCCAGCCTATCAGATTAATACCCAACCTCCAAAGTTTTAAAAATGGTCTTAAAGGACACCTGTCATCAGGTCTGTGTCACTTGTCCTGTCACCTCTACCTGTTGGAGCAGCTCACAAGGATCCCATCCCAGCCTTTATCTAGTTTAATTTCATACATTATTCATTGTAAAATCATCTATTCTTTATCATGTAAATGAGGCTGGTCACATGGTCAGAGGCAGTGATGTCACCCCTGTTACCCCTCCCCTCTCCTCCCCCTGCTCATGTCTGTGTGTAATGTATAGTAAAGTATTGCTGGTATCTGTGCTGCATCTGCTGACATGCTGCATCCTCCTAATACACATGTGAGAGACACAGACATCAGCTACTCATGAATCTGACATGTTCTGCTGTAACATGGCTGCCTGGAGCTGCTGTATCTCTCCTAAATACACACACACACATGCACACACAGGCTGCAGGGGGCGTGGCCACCAGCACCAGGGAGCACATCATTATACAGCCTCACATCATTATACAGGTTGTCAGTCATGCACTGGGGGTGTGACTGTGCCTCCCACTCATGAATAGAGTGGACAGCTTGAATATGCTAATGCTTCATTGGACATTTCACAGGTCATTTGCATACAGCTTTAGGACCTCATTGCTCAGGTTTACAGGCATGTAGAGGGACAATGAAGGGATAGAGGCAATGCTCTCTAATGGCAGATTATGAAAATATATTTAGTTTAGGGGGGTTATTTTGCATGACGGGTTCTCTTTAACACCCATCTCTTTAGGCAAGCCTTTAACACTCGATAACTGCATAGAATGTCAGCTCTCTCTTTACTCACCCATCCTGTGTCCTCCTCCTGTCTGTTATCTGGCAAACACCAGATTCCAAGCTCTGCTGTCCCATTGACCTTAAAGTTTGGCTGATGGCTGGTTCAAGTAACATCTTTATTAAATGATTTTATTTATTTTCCTTATAAAGAATGGCTGGACCATTATACAAGCTCTTCTACATCTCGTATCACCCCCTCATCCTCATAGAATGTAAGCTCTTGCGAGCAGGGCCATCACTCCTATTGTTCCATATGACTGTTTATACTCGGTAATGTCTTATTTTATTTGTATATGTTACCTATGAGTTTTAAAGCATTACGGAATATGATGGCACTATATATATATATGTATACATATATATATATATATATATATATATATACATATAAAGATTATTATTATAATAGTAACAATATAGAGTTATCACTGTCTCTTTAGTCTACATGCAGTGTGTTTAAAAAGTAAGATCCCTTGAACTTTTCACATCTTAAAAGTATCATGATGTTTGTGAAATGTAAAACAACTTATAAGTGCTTTGGCAAATATTTGCTCATTAAAAAATTAAAAAGTGTGACCTACTGCAAGTCGCCAGCTTCCCTAAGTGGCGTTATGCAGAGCCTACCAATCCACCAGTCCACAAAGCAGGATGGATTTTGCTTTAAACTTAACTTGACAGGTAGTGGTTAGTACAAGTCCGGGGCCGTGGACAGGCAGATGACGGAGCAGAGTCCAGAGCAGGAACAGGTTTCAGGGTAGTAGCCACAAACACAAACACTGAGCAGAGGAAAAAGACCTAATACTCAAGCAAAGACTAATGATTCAGGAAGCTGATTTACAGCCTTTCCCACAGAGCAGATCACTTGACCACAGGAGAAAGTTCCAGGAATTGCTGCAATGCTAAGCACCAGCCACCAGAGGGAGTTCAGCCAACAATCTACATATTTGCCACCAGAGGGAGTCAGAATACTGAATCATGACAGCAAGCAATCTGTATACTTGCCACTAGAGAGAGATAGGATGCAGAATCAGAGCAGAATCGTGACACCTACATTATAGCACAGCACAGTGTGACATGTATTCAGCCCTCCTAAGTTGTGTTTGCTGCACATACAAAATGTCCAAAATTGTAGCAAAAAAATGACACCTTACACAGCTCTGTATATCAAAGTATAAAAAAAAATCGTTGTTGGTTTGAGGATATGGTAAAAAGCAAAAAAAAAAAACTCAAAGGTTTTCTTTAAAAAGGCATTTTTTGTGTTTCTGTTTTTATTCCCTACCTTTCAAAAAACTATTTTCTTTTCATTTATTTAGAACTAAGAGGGCTTGTTATCTGCGGAATAAACATTACTTTTATTGGCACAATTTAATATTCCATGCTGAATGCAGCAATTGCAGCATATTTTTATGGGTTTTTAAAGTTTTCACTGTGCGGTCCATAAAATGGGTCCCCTTTATTCGATCTGTAGGGTCATAGAGATACCAAATTTACATAATGTTGTCATATTGTAAGAACTCAAATTTTTTTTTTAAATCTAAGCCAGAAAAAATAACCTGTTTTGCCATTTTCTGACACCCATACACCCTTCAATGTACAGAGCTGTGTAAAGTGTAATTTTTGCATGACAAATTGACAGTTTCATTGATATAATTTTGAGACCTATATGACCTATTGATCAATTTTTCATTCAAACATTTATGGGTGGAAAATGGCAAAAAAGCAGTGATTTGGACATGTGGATGCTATTTTCCTTTAGGGTGTTACAGGATGGGATAGTCATGTTTAAGTTTTAATAGAATATTGGAAAGCTACAATACAGAAAATCTTTCTGATTTTGTTTAATTTTATATGTGTTGTATGGAAATGGCTTTGATTTATTCTTTAACAATTACTTTATATACTCGAGTACAAGCTGACTCAAATATAAGATGAGGTATTTCATTTTACCACAAAACACTTAGAAAACCTCTTGACCCAAATATAAGTCTAGCCAGCCCCCTGCCCTCCATTATATAGCCAGCCCATGCTCCACAAAACACTGAGAAAACCTATTGACTCAACTACAAGTCTAGCCAGACCCCGGTCCTCCAATATATATGCAGCCCATGCTCCCCAGTATATATCCAGCCCATGCCACCCAGTATATAGCCAGCCAATGCCCCCAGCATATAGCCAGCCAGCCCGCTCCTGTCCCCCATTATATAGCCAGCCAGCTAGACCCAGTATATAGCTAGCCCCTGCCCCAATATATAGCCAGTCAGCGCACAGTATATGTATATATATATATATACATATATATATATATATATATATATATATATTAGCCACTAGTGTATGGCCAGCCCTCAGTATATAGCCCCTGCTCCAGTATATAGCCTGCCAGCCCCTTCCCCAGTATATAGCCAGCCCCTCCCCCAGTATATAACAAGCCCCTACCCCAGTATATGGCCATCCAGGCCCAGTATAAAGCCAGCCCACTGCCCCAGTATATATAGCCAGCCCCTGCCCCAGTATATAGCCAGTCAGCCTCGCCCCAATATATAGCCAGCCAGACCCTGTACCAGTATATAACCAGCCAACCCCCAGTATATAACAAGCCCCTACCACAGTATATGGCCTGTCCCAGTATAAAGCCAGCCCACTGCCCCAGTATATACAGCCATCCCCTGCCCCCAGTGAATAGCCAGCCAGCCCCTGCCCCAATATATAGCCAGCCAGCAAGCCCTCAGTATACATAAAAAAATAAACAATGGCGCTTGCTGACATCATAGTGTGTGCCCTGACACGCACAGACCTGTCACTGCCAGAAGCAAGAAGAGCACCTGCTGGAGGCATCCTAATGATTTTTTATAGACTCATGTATAAGCGGAGTACGGGTTTTTCAGAAAATTTTTTGTACTAAAAAATTCATCTTATACTCGAGTAAATAATGTAAATTATTTTTTTTTTTTTTACTGACTCACCTAGGATACTTTAACCCAGGGGTTCTGATCACTCATACTATTGCATTGCAGTATATTGTGTATATACTACTTGCTCAGGCAGATTGTTACAGAATAGGCTTTAAAGGGAACCTGTCACCAGGAGACCCATTTTTATCACTCCCCCAGTCCCCACAGAGCATAGTACATACACTGCCAAAGTGTTTTTGTATTATATGAAAACACCCCTCACTGGGCTTAGCGACGCCCCCTGCTCCTCTACAGCCAATCCCGAGTGTGAGGAGTTATATCATATATTTGAAAAGGTCACATGTTTCCCAAGGGTGGGGGGGGGGCTGCTCCTTTCCAGCCCCTCCCAATTGGCAACTGCCTAGTCACACAGCAGATGCTAATGAAAGGTACAATATAACATATCTTTTTTTTCTGTAAAACCTATTTTTTATACAAAAACACTTTGGCAGTGTATGTACTATGCTCTGTGGGGACTGGGGGAGTGCTAAAAATGGGTCTCCTGGTGACAGGTTCCCTTTAAGACAACCACATAACAGGTTAACCGCTGCAATAGGTGCCACCACAGTATAATACAGCACATTGGGGTACTCATAAGGGTCAAAACATAACAAAACTGTATAAATAATAATAATCCCATGTTAGATTTTTAAAGTTTGATCCTATTCTATCCTAAATTTGGTATCTAGAATACTGTCCAAAGAATAAAGTAGAGGTTTCCTTTGGACTGTACAGTGAAATCTGCAAAGTAAAAGCACATCTAAAAATGGCATAAATTGGGGCACATTTACTTACCCGGTCCATTCGCGATCCTGCGGTACGTTGTCCGATGTTGATTCGGGTCTGCTGGGATTCACTAAGGTCGTGCGCCCGCTCTCCACTAGGTGTCGCTGCTGCGCTGAAGTCCGCCGGAGTTCACCTTCTTCATCCCAGTGTATGTGAGTGCTATCTTGCAACACAAATTTTTTTTAAATTCCGACAGATTCTGAAAAAACGCGGGTTGTCCGACGGGTGGATTTCTGTCGTGTGAAAGCTGGCGCCAATGCGCCATAATCCGATCGAGTGCGCCAAAATCCCAGGGCAATTTGCCGCAAATCGGAAATATTTGGGAAACCCAACGAAAATGCACGATTTGGCCCCTTAGTAAATGAGCCCCAGTGTGTCAATTGTATTGCATTTGGATTTTTTTTTCCAGCTTCCTAGTATATTGCATGGAATATTAAAAATTGACACTAAGAACTGCAATTTCTCCTGCAAATAACAAACCCTCTTATAGCTACATCAAAATGTTTTGGCTTTTGGAAGGCGGGTTGTTAAAAACAGAAACACAAAAGAAACCCGAGAAGTTGCAGTTAAAAGATTAAATAGAAAATCTAAAAGAGAAAATGTCATTGTTTTCCACAGAAACCTAACACACCTATCATTAGATGCATTATGAAGCATTATGCATTATGAAGCTACACTGATGCAGGATCATATCTTGGTTGATCCCTGAGCTGAGTGGTTTTGCTGTTAAAACAATTATAAAATTATGATAATTAAGCTGTCTCTTCTGTGGTTGGCTCAGCATTTCTTCTAGTACATTAGTTATTCACTGCTCACAGGATGATGTAATCCCCGGGTTGTGCCTGAAGGCAGAATGATCAATCCCTGCACCATCCCCCAGCTCAGGTTGATTAGCCCTGTCTGGACAAAGCCCCGTGTGTAATACAAGTTGTGTGTAATTTGTGAAATCATGTAATCCATCTTTCTCAAGGTCCTGAATGTCATAATAGTTTTTTCAGCAAAACCACTCAACTCAAGGATTAACCAAGATATGATCATGCATCAGGGTAGCTACAGCATTTTCAAGGTATGTTTGCTTCAAAATGTATCAAATCAAATGGTAGGTTTCCTTTAAGAGCTGTAGGCTGTTTCATGGATTTCCCATTTTGGTTGTTTAATTCTTAGCACTTTCACATATTTTAAGAGAAACAGTTATAAATAGGTTGTACCTATTCTGTCCATCACAGAAAATAGTTATGCTTAATTCATGATATTCTTTACAATTCATTGTTTAATATTTTTCATATTAACAAAATTCTTGTACAGTATCACTTACTGTAGAAGAAATTTGTTAATTAGAGGAAATTATATTCCTTTAAACAATTTATTTAGTAATTAAAGCAGTGATTTTTCAGCTTATAAAGAGGTTTTGGCTGTGGTATTTTCAGTCTTATTTTCAGTGCTTCAGTCCTATATTAAACATGCAATGTTAGAAATACATTCTATAGCTTATAGGATTGATAAAACGCTTTGCTCGTCTTTGAGGCAAGTACATCCAGGGCCTATATTAGTCAATAATAATAGTCAAGCACATGTATTAATAGTCACATGGTCAGAGGCAGTGATGTCACCCCTGTTACCCCACCCCTCCCCTCCCCCTGCTCATGTCTGTGTGTAATGTATAGTAAAATATTGCTGGTATCTGTGCTGCATCTGCTGACATGCTGCATCCTCCTAATACACATGTGTGAGACACAGACATCAGCTACACATGAATCTGACATGTTCTGCTGTAACATGGCTGCCTGGAGCTGCTGTATCTCTCCTGTACACACACACATGCACACACAGGCTGCAGGGGGCGTGGCCACCAGCACCAGGAAGCACATCATTATACAGCCTCACATCATTATACAGGCTGTCAATCATGCACTGGGGGTGTGACTGTGCCTCCCACTCATGAATAGAGTGGACAGCTTGAATATGCTAATGCTTCATTGGACATTTCACAGGTCATTTGCATACAGCTTTAGGACCTCATTGCTTAGGTTTACAGGCATGTAGAGGGACAATAAAGGGATAGAGGCAATGCTCTCTAATGGCAGTTTATGAAAATATATTTAGTTTAGGGGGGTTATTTTGCATGACAGGTTCTCTTTAACACCTATGGAGCCATGAGCCCCTCAGGCTCATTTGCAGAATTTTAAAATCCTTTTTTTTGTAAAAACCAAGAAATAAGAAGGTAAAAGAAGAGCAGATCCTGCCAGAGGGGGCACACCAGTATGTCAGTGTGATTTGATTACAAACCTTCATCCTGGTGGCTGATGTCCTTTAAAGGGTTATTTTGTTTTTGAACCTATGTAATAAATGTACAACTAGACAAATCTGTGCTGGAATCCTTGAAAGTGATTCTTTTTTTTATCACTGAATTATTTAAATTGTATATTTTTTTTAAATTAGATTAAAAAGTTGTTAAAGAAAAATCCAAACAGCTTACAGTAAGACAATCAAACTGTCACATCTGTTATTATATTTGATCAAAAAATTTTAATTAAAAATTAAAAAATGGTAAAAAGTATCAAAGCCTGTGAAGTTCTGCTTCTACTCAAATGAGCAACTAAACGAAAGGGAACGCTGCAGAGTGATTGACATACATTCTCTCTCACACCAATTTGCTGGTAGAGATGATGTTTTACAGTATTAAATAAGCAGCAAGCCATCAGGAGACCATGAAAGTAAAGACTTTGTATGTCATTTATCGGTATGATTGCTGTCTATGAAACTTTATTTACTGGAGCTGGGATAACCCTTCAATCTTTGAGCTCAGTAGCTGCCATAAATCGAGCTTAGATCTTGATAACACAATCTTTTGGCATGGCTGTGACTGCCACCTGTTATGCTTATTTAATGGTAGCAAATTATTAACACAAGATAAATACAGGGAGGGTATAAAAGCCAGGTACATCTATATAAAAGCTACCATCTACTGATAAAGAGAGATAGAAATAGTATTATCATGTAATATTTGATTATCACTACAGACTATTTATCTTGCAAAACATAATGTACATTATCTTTAGTAAATTGGAGATAAATTGATTATTTTGATACAATAGTAATAGTATAGTGAGGACCCTTTTGTCTCATATTTTTAATGCATCTGTCAGCACATCTGTAATTCAAGTTCTTCATAATTCAGTTAACTTTTGTTTTACTGTGCATTCTAAATGACACATCTAAATGACACACTATTTGGGTCAGAACAATTATGGAAATATCAAATGTATATACAGTCATGGCCATAAGTTTTGAGAATGACACATATATTCTATTTTCACATGATCTGTTGTCCTCTGGTTTTTATGTGTGTTTGTCAGATGTTTTTTTATCACATACAGAAATACAAGTGCAATCATATTATGAGTAACAAAGGCTTTTATTGAATGAGTTACTGTAGCAAGTCAATATTTGTAGTGTTGACCCGTGTTCTCCAGGACTTCTGCAATTCTTCCTGGCAACTCTCAATCAACTTCTGGACCAAATCTTGACTGAAAGCCGTCCATTCTTGCACAATCAGTGCTAGCATTTTGTCACAATTTGTTGGTTTTTGTTTCCCCACCCATCTCTTAATGATTGACCCCAAGTTCTCAATGGGATTAAGATCTGGGGAGTTTCCAGGCCATGGACCCAAAATCTCTATGTTTTGTTCCCTGTGCCATTTAGATATCACCTTTGCTTTATGGCAATGTGCTCCATCATGCTGGAAAAGGTATTGTTGGTCACCAAACTGCTCTTGGATGGTTGGAAGAAGTTGCTCTTGGAGGACATTCTGGTACCATTCTTTATTCATGGATGTGTTTTTAGGCAAGACTGTGAGAGAGACGATTCCCTTGGCTGAGAAGCAACACTGCTTATCTTGTGCGTTAACAAATTTTTCTTTCCGTGATGTTATTTATTTTAACATGCCGTTTCGTACGCGAAGCTGAAAAAAAAATTCCAAATGTGGAAAAATGAAAAAAAACGCATGTTGCGTACGGGTGTCTGTGGGCGCAGTTTTTAGACTTTCACTCTTAGCTCCAAATAACATGCCTACTATATTCTTGGTCGGTGCTATCGCAGGGAGTGATACCAAATTTATTCTAGGTTTTATCTGTGTTTTTAATCATTTTCAAAAATTAAACGAAGGTTACAAAAAAGAAAAAAATTTTTTGCCATTTCTGACATTACTTAATAACTTTTTCATACTTTGGGCGCACGGGGAGAGTGTGTGAGGGGTCATTTTTTGCGAAATTGAGGCGACGTTTTCATTGCTACCACTTTGAGGTCTCGTGCGACATTTGATCATTTTTATTTCATTTTTTATGTTATGTACAAAGATAGTAAAAGTCGCATTCGGGACATTGGGCGCCATTTCCCGCCTCTGGAGGCACCGCCGGCCCGTAAACAGTTTTCTATATTGTGTAGATCGGGGATTTGGAACGCGGCGAACCTATTGATGTCTGTGATTTTTACGGTTTGTTAGTGGATATCCGTTCAGGGATAAGGGGGGGTGATTTGAACTTTTAATATTTTATAAATTTTTTTGATTTTTTAAACTTTTTTTTTCTTTTTTTTTTCCCTATTTTTTAGAATCTAGGGTACAGTTACCCTAGATGGTCAGATCGCTCTACCCTTCTTACGGCAATACCCAGTATTGGCAATATATGGCCGTTTTTGAAGGTTTTACATCAATGAGCCACTGGTTCATTGTAACGAACCTGCATATTAAACCATGTAGACTCGTGTCAAAGAAGAACGAGGCTACCATGGAACCGATCGCCGCCCCCGATGAAGTTCGGGGGCGTTGGCGATTCGAAAAAAGATGGCGGCCCAGGCGCGCCGCCGCGTCTTTAACGCCCCCGCGACTTGCGGGCGGGCGTTTTTTAGAGGGGATAGCCGCGATCGGTGCAAGCACAGACGCGGTTATTAGCGGTGGGGTTTTGTGCAAAATGCAAAAACCCCCACCTCTGTATGAAGAGGACTCAGCGTGAGCCCTCTCATATATCCCTATACCTCTGCGCCGTAGAACCACACGCTACGGCGCAGAGCGAAAGGGGTAATCATTGTAAAATCATCGTTTTTGGATTATGTAAATGAGGCGGGTCACAGGTACAGCGCATGTGAGTCCCACCTGTTAACCCCCCCCTCCTCTCCCCCTGCCTCATGTCTGTGTGTAATGATAGTAAAGTATTGCTGGTAATCTGTGCGCATACTGATGACCATGCTGCACTCCTCCTAATACACATGTGTGAGACACAGACATCAGCTACACATGAATCTGACCTGGTCTGCTGTTGTGAACCATGGCTGCCTGGACTGCAGGTTATCTCTCTCGTACCACCACAACACATACGCAAACAAAGGCTGCCAGGGGCGCTGGCCACCAGCAACGGAGGGAGCACATCAATCAGCCTCAACATCATTATACAGGCTTTTGTTCAAATGACCTGGGGGGCTTGTGACTGTGCCTCCCACCACGAATAGAGTGGACAGCTTGAATATGCTAAGGTTATTGGACATTCACAGGTCATTTGCCTACAGCTTTTAGGACCTCAGTTGCTTAGGTTAAAGGCATTTGTAAGGGCAATAAAGGGATAGAGGCAATGCTCTTAATGGCAGTTTATGAAAATATATTTAGTTTAGGGGGGTATTTGCATGACAGGTTCTTCTTTAACACCTATGGAGCCATGAGGCCCTCAGGCTCATTTGCAGAATTTAAAAAATCTTTTTTTTGTAAAAACCAAGAAATAAGAAGGTAAAGAAGAGCAGATCCTGCCAGAGGGGGGCACACCAGTATGTCAGTGTGATTTGATTACAAAACCTTCATCCGGTGGCTGATGCCTTTAAAGGGTTTATTTTGTTTTGTGAACCTATGTAATAAATGTACAACAGACAAATCTGTGCTGGAATCCTTGAAAGTGATTCTTTTTTTATCACTGAATTATTTAAATTGTATATTTTTTTAAATAGATTCAAAAGTTGTTGTTAAAGAAACAATCCAAACAGCTTCACAGTAGACAATCAAAACGGTCCATCTGTTATTATATGTTGATCAAAAAATTTAATAAAAATTAAAAAATGGTAAAAAGTATCAAAGCCTGTGATGAAGTTCTGCTTTCACCATAATGGGCACTAAAAACGAAAGGGAGGGAACGTGCAGAGTGATGAATACATTTCTCTCTACAACCAATTTTGTGGTAGAGATGATGTTTACAGTTATAAATAAGCAGCAAGCCATCAGGAGACACATGAAAGTAAAGACGTTTGTATGTCATTTATCAGTATGATTGCTGTCTATGAAACTTTATTTACTGGAGTGGGATAACCCTTCAATATTTGAGCTCAGTAGCATGCCATAGAATCGAGCTTAGGTATGTGATAACACAATCTTTTGGATGGCTGGACTGCCACCTGTTATTGCTTGATTTAATGTTAGCAAATTATTAACACAAGATAAATACAGGGAGGGTTATTAAAAGCCAGGTACATCTATTAAAAGCTACCATCTATGAAAGAGGAGATAGAAGAAATAGTATTATCATGTAATATTTGCTATCACTACAGACATTTATCTGCAAAACATAATGTACATTATCTTTAGTAAATTGGAGATAAATTGATTATTTTGATACATAGTAAATAGTATAGTGAGGACCCTTTGTCTAATTTTTAATGCATCTGTCAGCACATCTGTAATTCAAGTTCTTCATTAATTCAGTTAACATTTGTTTACTTGTGATTCTAAATGACACACTAAATGACACACTATTTGGGTCAGAACAATTATGGAAATACAAATGTATATACAGTCATGGCCATAAGTTTGAGAATGACAATATATTTATTTTCACATGATTGTGCCCTCTGGTTTTATGTGTGTTTGTCAGATGTTTTTTATCACATACAGAAATGACCAAGTTGCAATCATATTATGAGTAACAAAGGCTTTGATTGAATGAGTTATAGTAGCAAGTCAATTTTGTATAGTGTTGACCCGTGTTCTCCAGGACTCTGCAATTCTTCCTGGCAACTCTCAATCAACTCTGGGACCAAATCTTGACGAAAGCGTCCATTCTTGCACAATCAGTGCGCATTTTGTCACAATTTGTTTGGTTGTTGGTTTTTCCCACCCGTTCTAAGATTGACCCCAAGTTCTCAATGGAATTAAGATCTGGGGGAGTTCCAGGCCAGGACCCAAAAATCTATGTTTTGTTCCCTGTGCCATTTAGATATCACCTTTGCTTTTATGGCAATGTGCTCCATCATGCTGGAAAGGTATTGTGTGGTCACCAAACTGCTCTTGGATGGTTGGAAGAAGGACGTTGCTCTTGGAGGACATTCTGGTACCACATTCTATTCATGGAGTTTTGTTTTTAGGCAAGCAAATGTGAGAGAGGACGATTCCCTTGGTGAGAAGCAACATGAATGGTTGCAGGATGATTACAGTTGGATGAGACAAGACTGGTGGTATCGGCTCACCTTGTCTTCTGAACAAGCTGTTCCAGATATTCCAATCAATCGGAAAGGGGATTCATTAGAGAAATGACTTTACCTCAGTCCTCAGCAGTTACCCCCTGTACCTTTTGAAGAGTATCAGTCTGTCCAGATATTTTTTCTGGAGAGAAGTGGCTTCTTGATGCCCTCCTTCCACCCCATGGCTCGGCTCCAGGAGGCTCCGCCCCCCTCACAGTGCGTTGCAGTGCACTCACACCTGCCTGCTGCCATTGAGCAAGCTCTGCATGCTGTTGGTAGCCCGATCCCAAGCTGAAACGCTTTGAGCGAGATCGGGCATGGCGCTTGCTGGTCCTTCTGGGCGTCCTGCAGCCTTTTGGCAATAAATGGAACCTCCTCCTTGAATTCCCTCATGATGAGAAGATTGTTGACTGAGGTGCAATCTTTTCTAGCTCAATATTCCTTCCCTGTTAGGCCAGTTTTGTGCAGTGCAATGATGACTGCACATGTTTCTTTAGAGATAACCATGGTTAACAGAAGAGAAACAATGATGCCAAGCACCAGCCTCCTTTTAAAGTGTCCAGTGGTGTGATTCTTACTTAATCATGACAGATTGATCTCCAGCCCTGTTCTCATCAACACCCACACCTGTGTTACTGGAGCAATCACTGAAACAATGTTAGCTGCTCCTTTTACAGCAGACCTGCAATAAAGTTGAAATGTGTTTTGGGGGAAAAAGTTCATTTTCTAGGCAAATATTGACTTTGCAATTAATTGCTGTTGAGCTGATAACTCTTTATAACATTCTGGAGTATATGCAAATTGCCATTATAAAACCTGAGGCAGTAGACTTCGTACAAATTAACATTTGTATCATACTCAAAACTTATAGCCATCACTGTAGTTTGGGTCAATTGTATTAAAATTTTTATAAGCAAAATGCTATATGTTTTGATGTTGGATTTTGTGACATGGGGATACCTAATTTATTAATAATTTTGTTTCTTAAGTTCTATTGAAAGGAGGTGATTTTCTTTTAGCTCTCCAACTCCAAATATTTATCTTAAGGTGGTTCACTTAAAGGTTGATGACAATTGCAATCCTCCAAGACTACTCAGGGTGTGGTCACATGCAGGGCCGATTCTAGCATTTTTGCTGCCTGAGGCGAATATTAAAATGCTGCCCCCCCCCCCCCCCCCCCCGCTCCCTGTTCAGTAAATGCTGAAAACTTTACTAACAATTAACATCCCCCCAGGCAGCGCCCTGACACTGTGTGACTGACTACAGGTTCTGAGAGTCATTCGTGGAATCTAGTACCTTATAGATGACAATCTCTTCCATCAGTAGGACTTTATTCCGGGTTCTCCAATCCATGACGTATCACTGCTGAATTCACGGGCAGATATCTTCAGCTCCATGCAGCATCTCCACCCGGCGTCCCTAAAAATACCACAGTCACTTACAGTATAAAGTCTCCTGGATAACAACACTGTGCTCCTAAATAATATATACCCCTCACAACACAACTGACCGCACTCTCCCCACATATAAAACATCCCTACATATATATATATATATGTATTGTACTGGAATTATAGCATGCACAGCATACCAATCAATATACAGTATAAACAGTATGCGGACCCATATAAATATATACACACACACCCCCCCCCAGGAAAATAAGAATCTGGACCCATGTAAATATATCAAGCCCCCCCCCAGGAAAATAAGAATCTGGCCGCATGTAAATATATACAGCCCCCCCAAATAAACAGAATCTGGCCCATATAAATATATACAGCCCTCCAGAATAAACAGAGCATGGTCCCTCATATAAATATATACAGCCCCTCAGAATAAACAGAATACAGCCCCCCATATAAATATATACAGCCTCCCAGAATAAACAGAATACGGCCCCCCCCCCACATATAAATATATACAGCCCCCCCAGGAAAAATGGTATCTGGCCCCTTATAAATGTACACAGCCTCCCAAGTAAAAAAAAAAAAGGTCTCTGGCCTCATATAAGCATATATTGAAGATCCCTCCCTCGCCCCCTAATATATATATGGCCACATTTGATTAATTGATTGGACAGTAAAAATAATAAAACTCATACTTACCTCGCGGCAGGGTGCTCCCACGGCTTGTGGCTCCCGTCTTCACGCGGCTCTTCGGGCAGCCGCGGCTCCCCTGAGTGACACAGGTGATGTGACGTCATTATCCGCCCCCTGTGTCACAGCACTGCACGGAGCAACGCCAGCAGCCGGAAAGGCGCTGTGTCGCTCCGCATGTAAATCGCACCTGTTTCTTAAAGAGACAGGTGCGATTTATCTGGAGGGCAATTCGGGTGCAGACGGCACCCGAATCGTCCACATTGGAGCGGCAAAATGCCCCTTTTAAAGAGGTCTGCATTCTGCCGCCCGAGGCGAGATTTTTATCTCGCCTCATGGCAGATGCAGCCCTGGTCACATGTTGCAGTTACAACGGCATGGTGAATGACATTTGTGGAACAGGTTTCCCCTTCAAAATCAAATTCACCCATTCAGCTCATGTCTTGCACCTATTAAATTAACAAAACTGCACCTTAAACCACCTTATTAAATAAGTCAAACCACACTTATTAAATAAGTCAAATAGTTGGTGAGTGTTTTAAAAGGTTCTCTTTCATCTATCACTGAGATCTTTAAGGCCATGCCCTCCCCCCTGTAGTTGACCACACTATAATCTAGCTAGGAAAGTACTATATACATAAATGTTTTTTTTCCGATTCATAGAGATTGTGCAATTTTATGACATAACATACAGAAAGTTATTGAAACATTGACCTTTCTCTTCTCTCATATATTTTTATTAATGCAGTAGCAAAGTCAATGTTGCATTTGCCTTAGTAACAAGTTAAACATTTATTCACTCTTGCTTGTATCCAGATGGGTGTTCTTGTATGAGAAAGGCTACCAAGCTGTAGATGACATCATCAGCTCTGTCTCTGTGAAAATGAAAGGCATAGCTATTACCAATGTTGCTGAGATGGGCACTGAAATCTGGGATGTGGCTGATTATGTTTTTCCTCCACAGGTAAGATGCTTTTTAAGTGGTTTGATAGATTTTAGCACATATTCTGCATAAGGAGTTTGCCAAATCACTGAAAAATACCACATTGGTAAATGATTACCAAACTGTAATAAAAGCAGATCAACAGGAGTACGTACAATCCCTGATAAATATTCCATGCACTGTATCTGTGGCAATCTTCTTATATTTATTAGTCTCTAATGGCCTCCCTCCTTCTAAAATAAAAGGCCCATGTGCTGTAGCTTCATAGGCTGTTACACTGCAGGAGTCCACTGTGTGCTGAAACTTCCTCTGCTGCAGTAAGATTATGTCAGGGAAGTGGGGGATAAATCGAAGGAGAAGGAAAGAGGGAAAAAGAAAGACGTGTAATATTGTAAAGCCAGGTAGCACAGAGTAGGCTACTGGTACACCCCCCCCCAGCAGTCCCTTCTGGCTAATAGTCATAATTTTAAAAGTTGATGTTTTAGAAGGAACGGGGAAGCCAGGATAACAAATATAAGAAGATTTATATATAATTTAATATATAGTATAATTCATATAAATTATATAAATATCAATATAATAAGTCATGGTGCCTGGATCTATGTATCAGTAAGTGCACCCTGGTTTATCGTGCTTGATTTTGATGGTGAATTTCCTTTACTTTGTATTCTTTTGAACTTAATGAACCAAATAAAAACTTGTTTTCAATGTTTTCCTTCTAGTGGCAGCTGAAGGCCTCGTAAATTTAGGAAGCCAAAAACTAAAAAATCTGTCCTGAAGAGGCTTTGTCACCCGTTTTAGTGAAAAATTACATTTCCCCTGAAAAAACATAGATTTAAAAGAAAACATGATCTTAATGTGGAAAAAACCCTAACTTGGCTTATACTCGAGTCTATATATATAAAAAAAAGTGTACTCACCTTCCTACGCCCCCTCGAGAGGTTCTCTTCTGTCCAACGATGTTCCTGCTCTGGCTCCCTCTCTCCGTGTGCTGCTGTTGCTCGAGCTGTGACATCAGCGGCTCGCTGACATCACTGTGTGTGCCGAAGTTGGCGCACACACTTGAACGTCAGCGAGCCGCTGACGTCACAGCTCGAGCAATGACATCGTACAGAGAGAGGGAGCCGGAGCATCATTGGACCTCCTAGGGGGGCGTCAGAAGGTACACTTTCTTTTTTTTTCTTAAAGGCTGGGCAGGGGCTGCATACTGGGGAACAGAGGCTGGCAGGCTGGCAGGCTGTATACTGGGGGACAGGGGCTGGCAGGCTGTATACTGGGGGACAGGGGCTGGCAGAGGCTGTATACTGGGGTGCATGCAGTGGCTGGATGTATACTGGGGGCAGGTCGGACCAATGCATTCCTACCCCGGCTTATATAAGGCGGTACCCTACTTAAGGACACCCGACCTTACAGACAAACCCATAGTTACACGACGGACCCCTCTGGCCCCATGTGACCTGGTAAAGCTCTCTGGATGCTTTACTATAGTCCCAGGGGACTGCACTGATCAGTTGTTAAGGTGTCTGTAATGAAGGCTTATTGCTAATTCTGGTCCAATACACCAAAAATTTTGAAACTCCAATGGCACTGGGGCAAAAGAAAAAAAATGTCAGAAATTCCATTATAAAATATACAGTCTTCACTTACTACAATCAATAAGCAAACCCCCAGACCGATCTTGTATGTAACCCGGGGACTGCCTGTACTTGAGTCAATAGTTTTTCCATTTTTTTGTGTTAAAATTAGGTACCTCAGCTTATACTCGTGTCGGCTTATACTCAAGTATACTCTAGTTTTTTGCCGTAAACTGATTGGTAAATCTTCTCCAATATGTCAGAAAATATAAACATTGGAACAATTATAGAAAAAGTTATATACTGTATTTTATCATGAAATCAAAACCAAAAACATTCCCTTTGCATGTGGATAACAGTATGGAAGTCAATACACGTCCATATGTGGAAAGAGTGTTTCAAAGTAAATAATAATCAAAGTTAAATATTCATCTTTATCATCTTCCACTTCAGTGTCTTAAACCACTAAATATGGGGCGTTGCATGCTTTCATGAGTAGACTGTAAAATAGTCATAGATAAACGAGAGAATAGTTTTCTAGCAGTACCCGTAGATCATATGCTAGGGTCATGAACAAGTTCAGTTTACATTCCATCTAAATTACCAACCTCAGAGTTACTACAGCCTTCTGCTTGCTGGTAACCTATGTTATTCTCTGTTTTTCCACAGGGTGACAGCTCTTTTGTCGTGATGACTAACTTCATAATTACTCCAGAGCAACAAATGGCAAACTGTAGTGAGGTATCAACAACAGACAAAATGGTTGATTTGTTACAGTACAGTTTTGTTTAAGTTTTTACTATTCTCTGATTACAGTGTTTTTAATAATAATAATCTTTATTTTAGTACCATCAGATTCTGTAGCACTTTACATATCATAGGGGCATATACAAATAAAATAAGCTAACAATCTATGAGGCTGAAGGGGGTGACACAAGAGGTAAAAAGCTTTTCTTTTTTGGGGTACTATCTGTAAAGTCGGTTTTTCTGTGTGTTAGCAAACAGTAAAGTGAAGATGAGGTAATTCTTTAGAATGATAATGCAATCTCTGGGACAAAAGGTAAAATGAGGGGATAGGATTTGTATTAATAGAAAGTACTATTATATAAAATAATATCTTTGATACACATAACCTTACTAAATTTGTTTTAACCTCTTTGGAATATGCACTTATTTAGAGCCAAATAAGGTCAGTTCTTTTCATTAAGGGCTATTATTGCCAAGTAGGCTAAGAGGAATGTACTAAATCATTTTAAATAGCAAAAATAGTTAATGTACTCAAGATCCAGTCTCCAGTAATGGAACAATAATCTAAGAGTTACAGTTCTTACAAGTAATATTCATGTTTTTCAGCTTCCTGACGAGGCACCTTGTAAAACGGATGATGATTGCAAAGCTTTATCTTCAAGAAAAACCCAAGGTATGCAATCTATCCCAAAAAATGTTTTAAAATTGTGATAGAATATATGAAGGAAATACTCATATCCCTTTAATAACATCATGCATTATGTGCATCATGCATAGTCTTCATTATCATTCTCCTCCATATCCTTTGTGATCTAATATTAACAATAGATTCTCTTCTTTTTCCATATTGTCAATGAAAATCAAATATATTAATTACCATAATAAAATTATTAACATTGGTTTGTATATCTGTACTTTGTAGCAGTGATAGTACTGGTTTACAAGTAACATACAGTGGAGTTAATAGAACCACTTAAATATATTTAGGAAGAAAAGGCCCTGTCTATCCTTCTGTAGTAGGAACAGAAAACTACAACAATGGTTAATCATGATGGACACATGGTAGACACCAATGGAGTCTGATTATCTTCAATTGACTATCATAGCGTGTCTGCTTTTGATTATGGTGTCCAGCATTGTACCAAACAAATCTGGGCAGAGTTATTGTATAAATTGAGCTTCTGCCATAAATGATTAGTAAAGTTTACACTAAATGGCAAAGATCTCATTTTAGGTGCACATACAGCCAGATGCACATAATTAATAACAACAACGTGCCATGCACCAGTGTATATCATTGTAGAAAATGACAGTTTTAACCCCTGCCCCCTACATATTGGGGCAGATTTACTTACCCGGTCCATTCGCGATCCAGCGGCACGTTCTCTGCGCTGGATTCGGGTCCAGGCCGGGATTTATTAAGGCAGTTCCTCCGCCATCCACCAGGTGGCACTGCTGCGTTGAAGAGCATCGGAATACACTGGAATACACCGAGCCGGCCTGAGTGAAGGTAAGTGCAATTTTCGCAACACTTTTTTTTTTTTAAATGCGGCGGTTTTTCCGAATCCGTCGGGTTTTCGTTCGGCCACGCTCCCCGATGCGCCACAATCCGATCGCGTGCGCCAAAATCTCCCGGGGAAATTCAGGGGAAATTGGCGCAAATTGGAAATACTCGGGTAACACGTCGGGAAAACGTGAATCGGGCCCTTAGTAAATGACCCCCAGTGTGTCATGTAATATGTCAAAGGGAATTAGCATGCATGTATGCCCTCCAATCATTTGGGGTATTATGGACCCTGGTACTCGTACTCTGTGGACAGAGAATAACTTGATAAATCAGTCAGTAGTGTCAGGCAGTCCCCAGGTTACGCACATAACAGGTTCTATAGGTTTGTTCTTAAGTTTGTTTGTACGTTGCAACAGGTATATTTTGTAAGTGCATCTCCAGACAAATACATTTCTGGTCCCTGTGACACTTGGATTTTCAAAATGTTGTGCAGTTAAGTGAACATGGATTACCAATAAAGTTCCACAGTCCATTTGTAAAGTTCACTCACCATCTATGCATATTCATGTTCTAACTCATCCACGCCTCCAGGCTCCTGAATGACAAGGAGTCTGCATTCCCTTTAGCACAGTTAATCTGGTTCTACTACATCAGGAATGACAGAGATGGCTAAAGGCATGGCTGAGCAATTCCCGGATACAGCGCATGGGAAAGACGATGATCAGACTCACTTGGGGTAATTTGCATAGATGCTGGGGCTTATTTACTAAGGGTCTGCGGGATTTTCGCTGCAGGGAGAGGTATTTAGAAGGGGATTGTGTCGTACGCGACCGGATTTTGGCGCAACAGTGCCGGCATTCATGCGTCAGAAATCGGGGGGGCGGTCGTCGGACAATCCGACTGATTTGGCCTGAGCGCGGGATTTACCATTCAAATTGTGTTGCATCCAATGCACTTACATACACCGGGAAGAAGATGGTGAACTCCGGCGGACCTGATGGGGGAAGCGACACTTTCGGGAACTCCGAGAGACCGGGTAAGTAAATGTGCCCTGTTGAGTCAACTTTACAAACAGACTGTGGAACTTTTCAATTCTAGGCACTCTTCAATTGTTTTAGTTTATATGCACTTCAATTGTTTTATTTTATTAATCGGCCAAACAATCTTGTGTAACATTTCAGCAAAAAGTCTTGCCTTTCTCAAATATCTGCCGCTAGAAGAAATAGAACGTCCGTTGAGATGAGGGAATGTCAGGCTCAGTAGTGCTGTATGTAAGACACGTTACTAAGTGAATCGCCGCATTAATAAATTAAAACAAACATTCATTTGAAGAGCACCTAGAATTGATTTTTTTCTATACATGGAGTAGAAACCCTTCTAGTGCACCTACATTGAGGGTGCGTGTATGGGACCAATACCTATGTGGAACTTTTCAGGCATGGGGAATAACAATATAGGGATACTTGTGCTGCTGTATAATAGCAGTTTTCAAACATATGTTTAGATAGTATGGGTTCATTTAAGTGACAGGTTCCCTTTCAGTTGTATGAACCAATGATACATCTCTATATATGTCCACGCCAATGATCTGTTGACATCATTAATTAAGCAGGAATAATAATCCACAATCAATATCAAGGATACATCGTTTTCTTTACAATATTATTCATAATGAAGCTAACTTACTGGGAATAGACCTGTACAAAAAAATGAAAATACTGAGCCAATACTGAAAACTGGCAGAGAATGCATAGTAGATCTGCCCCATTGACTACAGCATAGTAAATATGTCAAAAAGTGTGTGCGGAGCACAGTACCTTCAAATCACATTGGGGGATATTTATCATACGCTGGCGCTCGTGCGCCAGCGTATGATCGCCCCGCCGCTGCGAATTCTCAGCCCGATACATCAAGAGGCTTCTGCTAGCAATAAGCTGGCATTTGCAATTATTTCAGGGCCTCTGCACCACTGGCGGTGCGCAGAGGTCCTGATAAATATGCCCCATTGTATACAACGAACTGAGGAGCCCTTTTATCAAATCAGTTCACAGCAAAATAAGAAAAAAAAACTCAAAACAATCACAAAGAAAGAGAAATGAATATAAGAGATGAAGAAGAGAAAGATAGGGAGGAAAGGGGGAAGGAGAAGATAATCCAGAGAGGATAGGCTGGGTTTGCAATAGGACCTAGAGGTACAGCATACAAGACTGCACTGTGGGAATAGTCTCACCAAGAAACTCAGATCGCTAAAATTGTAATATATCTGTCATGTAGGGTAAATTTTTTTTTTTTTCATTGGCCATATACCATATAGTTAGTTTGGTGACCATATAGTTTGGTTGGTTAAAAAAAAAATAGTTAAGCTCCTTGGGTGAAGTGAAACTTAATTAATAATATATACCCTCATTAACTTGCTTTTAGCTCTAGGGCAAGACCACCATACAGGAAGCATATCACAGGCGCAGTGCAGCCTTTAAAGCAGTTGGGGGAGTACCCTGACACTGCATATGTGATCCTCATCATAACAAAATACCAGACATTAAGAAATAAAAAGATGTCTCCAGATTCTGGGTGAAAGGGCTGCTATCTCATGTAGATTCCTGTATTTGTTCCCAATAGGGTAGCGTCACCTGGGTAGCCTGAAAGTTTTAGATATATTAGGAACTCAGAGGCTGCCTCTCAGTCTATGGTATATAGCGTGGACCTCACCACTCCAGGAATGGACTCTGGCCACAATAAATGTAGGGATATTGGATAATCTTCAGTATATGGTAGGGACCTGGATCAGTAGGGTCCTGAAGAGGTATCGAAGCTTAGGAAGAAATGTAATTTTAAGGGATATCTTTTGTGCATTCTTAATTATCTTCCTGGTTTGTACAACTGTTTTCTTTTTTGTTTGTCTATATTTATATTTTCTTTTAATACATAATTATCTCCTTCCCCCTTTCCTCCTATCTCCATGCTCTTAAGCTACAATGTCGCTGAGTGTGGATACATGTTCTTTTATTCAGTTTCTTACTCGTCCTCTATCCTAAGTAACTTGTTGTAAATACAGTCTGCATTTTCTTTACTTGGGATTTTTAACCCTAGTTCTTTTATTGTACTATTCTATATATTATTCAAATTGATTTATGGGTGAAGCAGTTACTATGTAGAGTGGTGAAAAAGAATGTCCACATGGGAACATACAAATGGCTTGATGTTGATGGCAACCATCGGCAGGATATATTTATACATAATTGTATAAAAATTGTTTGAAAGATTTTGTTGGCTTGTCAAGCATTTTGACAGACCTGTTTAGACTTTTAGGAGGTTATTTATTATTGGTTTTGCTGAACTTTGTTGGCATAAAAAAAGTTGCACTAAAAAAAAAAGTTTCATAGTCACTCCAGTCCCCTGCTGGTATATGTACTGGAGTATTTAGCGACTTTTTGAAAAAAAAAAGTATCAGACAGCACACATAAGAACACTTAATAGAGCGGGTTTATGACTGATATGTCAGCTGGAACTGCTTAGAAGTATACTGTATTGCTTGCCAGTTCTCAGAGTTATAAGAAATTAATGGTATCTGGGCTGAACTATAATAAACCTAGTTCCAAAACGAAATACATTAAATATTAAAAAACATGATTTACCTGTTTTCCACCATAGAATACTCTGACTTGATTTTACTCAAAATCTCAATTCCATAACAGGCTTGTCCATGCTTGTAGTTACGTACAGATAAAATATTTGCCATAATGAGGCTTTAATTTTCTTCTCACGGTGCTTTGCATACTACTTGTGGCCACTTTATGGATGGATGCCAGAATGTGTTTTATTTCTGAAATTATTCTTTGTTGTAATAACTCACCCAAACAGGCATAAGTTATCTGATACTTTTAGAGCATTGCTTAAGAAAGATGTTACAAAATAAAACGCAGAGTACACTCAGGGCTGATATTGTCCCCCATATTCACTGGATGTATACTTCAGAAAATAAACAATGTAAAATTTGCATAATGCTCCCTTAAAAGGAACCTGTCACCAGGGACCTCATTTTCACTAAAGACAGGTTGCAAAAGCCCATTACAGCTGCAGTGCAAATATCTGAATGCAGCAGCCACATTACCAAATAGACCTGGGGTTATAGGATCCAAGTTCTGGAGACAAGTGCATGTTCCTGAGTTTATTTCATATCCTAGAGGTATGCATTAAAAGGAATCTGTCACTAGGGACCTTGTTTTCACTAAAGACTGGTTACAGCTGCATTGCAAATATGCCTTTCTGCTTTCTCTAAGCACTTGTATACAATAAATTGTGTGTCATAACTTACCTTGCACCCTGACAGAATCCTCTGTGTAGTCCCAGGGGTTGGGCTTTGTTTTGGATGCATTTCAAAAAACAACATGTGACTTGTCTGTGCTGCAGGCTGCTCAGCTCTTGGCCCCCACCTTTGTGCTCCTGTACAACTCCTCCTTCTGCTCCTTCACAGAGCTCACAGCCTGGTAAACTGATATCAGTGGGAGAGGGATGTACTGTACAGGATCACAAAGGGGGGGGGGACGAGGTCTGAGCAGTCTGCAACACAGAATGCATTCAAAACACACATAAATTTTCCGCTTTCATATGGGTCAGGTGAGGCTTTAATTTAGTTCCCAAACATAGTCGATATATTTAATTTTTTATTTTTATACGCAAGAAAATCAGTAAAGGGAAAAATGCATGTATTACTAACAAGTTTACAATGACATCAAATAGGTTTTCTTTCTCAAATATACAATTTGCCAATTTGCTTTTATATCTAAGAACAGAGGGGATTATTTTATATTACAAGGGTGCATTTACACTGTTTTATTATTTCATTTTGTTTACCTGGAGTCAATCAATTCAGTTCTGTGCACCTCATAAGAGTTGGATAACAATCTGCAAACCTAATATTTGTAACAACATTATGCAACACAATCTGCTTTTAAAGTAAGGGCTTACATTTACATCCTAGTTATTAAGAATCTAGAAATTTAAAGTGGTTAACAATTTTAGGTCTGGTTCTGCTCCTGTCCTGACCAGAATTGGGGAGAATCCTGTAGCTGCTGTGGCCAATAACCAGGGTCAGTGTCAGATGTACAAGAATGGTGATGTAACTATTCTTGCATTTGTGATAGCTGAGGTCAGTGATTGCGGCATTTTGTATCTGAAACTGCCCCAGCCATCAAGAGAGTTCTCAGTGAGCCAAGAAAACCCCTGTAAAAGTTGAATTAATCATAAATTTTATCATAATACATCATTTTGCCACTAAATGTAGTTTGCCTGTGTAGTATGCAGAGTGCACCATTTTCGAAATTCAAAATCATTGCGTTTTCAGGCAGATAGATTTACCACCCAAATAACTTGCGAATAACATTTCCCATGTGTCTACTTTACATTTTCATAATTTTTGAAATGTTTGGATAATTTATTTTGACGTCACGTGGCTTACAAATCGAATAGCGATTTTCCGGATTTTCAGAATTGACTATTTTGGTGATAAGTACTGTTTGAAATATGAATGGTTGCAGGATGTTACAGTTTTGGATGAGACAAGACTGGTGGTATCGCTCACCTTGTCTTCTCTGAACAAGCTGTTCCCAAGATATTCCAATCAATCGGAAAGGGGATCATTAGAGAAAATGACTTTACCTCAGTCCTCAGCAGTTACCCCTTGTACCTTTTGCAGGAATATCAGTCTGTTCCTGATATTTTTCTGGAGAGAAGTGGCTTCTTTGACTGCCCTCCTTCACACCATGCTGGCTCCAGGAGGCTCCGCCTCACAGTGCGTGTAGATGCACTCACACCTGCCTGCTGGCCATTCCGAGCAAGCTCGCACTGCTGGTAGCCCGATCCCAAAGCTGAAAACGCTTTGAGCTGGTCATGGCGCTTGCTGGTCCTTCTTGGGCGTCTGCAGCCTTCTTGGCAATAATGGAACCTCTCTCCTTGAATTCCCTTCATGATGCGATAGATTGTTTGAATGAGGTTGCAATCTTTCTAGCTGCAATATTCTTCCCTGTAGGCCAGTTTGTGCAGTGCAATGATGACTGCACATGTTCTTTAGAGATAAACATGGTTAACAGAAGAGAAACAATGATGCCAAGCACCAGCCTCCTTTAAAGTGTCCAGTGGTGTGATTCTTACTTAATCATGACAGATTGATCTCCAAGCCCTGTCACCCACACCTGTTTAATGGAGAATCACTGAAACAATGTTAGCTGCCTTTTAAGGCAGGCTCCTGACAATGAAGTTGAATGTTGAATGTGTTTTGGTGGTTATTTTAAAAGTCATTTCTAGGCAAATATTGACTTGGCAATTAATTGCTGTTGAGCTGATAACTCTTTATAACATTCTGGAGTATAGCAAATTGCCATTATAAAAACCGGAGCAGATAGACTTCGTTTACAATTAACATTTGTTATCATACTCAAAACTTATAGCCATCACTGTAGTTTGGGTCAATTGTATTTAAAATTTTTAAGCAAAAATGCCTATATGTTTTGATGTTGGATTTTGTGAAATGGGGAGGATACCTAATTTATTAATAATTTTGTTTCTTAAGTTCTATTGAAAGGAGGTGATTTCTTAGCTCTCAACTCCAAATATTGATCTTAAGGTGGTTCACTTAAAGGTTGATGACAATTGCAATCCTCAAGACTAGTCAAGGGTGATGTGGTCACATGCAGGGCCGATTCTAGATTTTTGCTGCTGAGGCAGATATTAAAAAGCTGAACACCCCCCCCCCCCCCGCTCCCTGTTCAGTTAAATGCTGGAAAACTTCTAAAAATTAACATCCCCCCAAGGCGCGCCTGACACTGTGTGACTGACTACGGTTCTGAGAGTCATTCGTGGAATCTAGTACCTTATAGATGACAATCTCTTTCCATCAGTAGGACTTTATTCCGGGTTCTCCAATCCATGACGTTATCACGTGAATTCACGGGCAGATATCTTCAGTCCATGCAGCATCTCCACCCGGCGTCCCTAAAAATACCACAGTCACTACAGATTAAAGTCTCCGGGATAACAACACTGGGGCTCCTAAATAATATAGTACCCCCTACAACACAACTGACCGCACTCTCCCACATAAAAAGCCCTAACAGTATATATTATATATAGTATTTGTACTGGAATTATAGCATGGCACAGCATACCAATCAATACAGTATAAAACATTATGCGGACCCATATAAATTATACACACACACCCCCCCAGGGAAAATAGAAATCTGGACCATGTAAACTATATCAAGCCCCCCCCAGGAAATAAGAATCTGGCCCATGTAAATATATACAGCCCCCCCAATAAACAGAATCTGGCCCATATAATATATACAGCCCCAGACTAAACAGAGCATGGTCCCTCATAAATCGATAGCCCCTCAACAGAAAAGAATACAGCCCCCATATAAATATATACAGCCTCAGAATAAACAGAATAAGGCCCCCATATAAATTATATACAGCCCCAAACCCCCCCAGTTTAATAAGATTGCCACCCCCCCCCCCCCCCACCCCATTAATATATACAGCCCCCCAGGAAAATGGTACTGGCCCTTATAAATGTACAGCCTCACCAAGAAAAAAAAAAGGTCTCTGGCCTCATATAAGCATATATTGAAGATCCCTCCCTCGCCCCTAATATATATATGGCCACATTTGATTAATTGATTGGACAGTAAAAATAAAAAACCATACTTACCTCGCGGCAGGGTGTACAAGGATGTGGTCCCTCTTCACGCGGCTCTCGGGCAGCCGCGGCTCCCCTGAGTGACACAGGTGATGTGACGTCATATCACGCCCCTGTGTCACAGCACTGCACGGAGCACGCCCAGCAGCCGGAGAAAGGCGCTGTGTCCGCAATGTAAATCGACAATGTTCTGTTAAAGAGACAGGTGCGTTATGGGAGGGCAATTCGGGTGCAGACGGCACCCGAATCGTCAATTGGAGCGGCAAAAGCCCCTTTAAAGAGGTCTGCATTCGCCGCACCGAGGCGAGATTTATATCGCCCATGGCAGATGCAGCCCTGGTCACATTGTGCAGTTCAACGGCAATGGTGAATGACATTTGTGGAACAGGTTCCCTCAAATCAAATTCACCATTCAGCTCATGTCTTGACCTATTAAATTAACAACTGCACCTTAAACACCTTATTACTTCATGATGCGATAGATTGTTGACTGAGGTGCAATCTTTCTAGCTGCAATATTCTTCCCTGTTAGGCCAGTTTTGTGCAGTGCAATGATGACTGCACATGTTTCTTTAGAGATAACCATGGTTAACAGAAGAGAAACAATGATGCCAAGCACCAGCCTCCTTTTAAAGTGTCCAGTGGTGTGATTCTTACTTAATCATGACAGATTGATCTCCAGCCCTGTCACCCACACCTGTTTAATGGAGAATCACTGAAACAATGTTAGCTGCTCCTTTTAAGGCAGGCCTGCAATGAAGTTGAAATGTGTTTTGGGGGTAAAAGTTCATTTTCTAGGCAAATATTGACTTTGCAATTAATTGCTGCGGAGCCCCGATCTTGGGGGAAAGACCCCCGGAAGGCATTTTAAATACCACGGTCATGTTGACGGGTTAAACACCTGCGATCGGAGCCCACTCCGACTGCAGGTGTTAGCCGGGGATGTCAGCGGTAGATTACCGCTGACATTCCGCGACCCCCGGTGCCGGTTCGGCTCCTGTGCAGAGCTGAACCAGCATTGTCTCTGCGCAGTAGCTGTACTGCGCTAAGCACTATTCGCTGGACTCAGAGCAGTACAGCTACGGCTCAGAGCGCTAAGGGGTTAAAGGAAATCTACCATCAAAAATCATGCTTGATAAACAAGGTGCGCTTACTCATAGATCCAGGCACTGGGAGTGGGGTAATCATCTTATATTTGTTATCCATGGTCACTCTGTGCTATAACTTCACAGGCTGTTACATTGTGCAGGAGCATTTCTCTCCTCACACTGTGTGAGATTACAGCAGGCTGAGGTGGGAGCGAGTACCAAGGAAGCACATGGAGGGGGAGGCATACAGTGTAAAAGCCTGTAAATCAGCAGCACTGACGGGCTCTGGTAATGCCCCCTAGAGCCCTTCTGGCTCATTAATTTTAAATGTTAATTTTGGAAGGAAGGAGACTGTGGAAAACCAATAGAAGAACATTTTTCATGTTATCATACTTGATTTGGTAGCTATCCTTTAAACATGGCCTTTTACTGCCTTCAACTACAACTCTTATTTAATTTCATTAAAATTATCATTAGTTTTATAAAATTATCACGTGATTCGAGAGCCCAACGAAAAAAAGTGGCGTTGGAAATGTTTTTTTAAAGTGGCCCTATATTTTAGACGGGCCAGCACAGATGGGTGTGGTCAACACGGTGAGCATGATCAAGAAGTCATTGGTGTTAGATCTGTAAGTGAAGTACCCCTCAGTTATGGTTAACACTGGATGACAGCAACATAGAACATACAATAGTACAGCAGTTCAATAAAGGGTCTTTTGGATTAGACATCATCGCCTGAAATACTCTATCACTCAAAAAACGAATAAATCTTATGACTTTTGCTAAAGCTTCACAATGAGAAGCTAGCCATAAATTAATCTTACCATAGTTTTCTGAACTCCTGGCTGTTTCTCTCTGATGGACTTTCCTGTAGGCAGTAATTGTCAAAGATGGTCTAGAAAAATTTTTCACTATACTCCTGGCAGTACTCTACTTATTAATTAATAATATTGGACAGCCCCCCGCTCCAAGTAGTGGCTTGCTGCTTGGAAAAACAATGTTAACTTACCTGGCTGGCTGGTACAAGCTCCCACGACCGCCTCTCTGCTATTCCTCTTCAGGCCGCTTCTTGGAAGGAGGGTTCTCACTTTGCGTACAGCACAGTACAGGTAGTCTCGTGACATCTGTGCATGCCAGCTCGGGACTCTCCATACACCGCTGCTCATACTGCACAATTACGTTATTGTGTGGCCTGTGCAGTTCAGCAGCAGCATGTAAAGCAGCCGGTTACATGCTGTCTCTTCACTGCCTGGCCCCAAACCTGCTGTCGGCCCGTCGTTTGTGCAGTCTCTTCACCGCCCGGCCCCAAAAGCTTTCGGCTACGAGATAAAGCATTAGGGCGCGTAGCCCTAGCCTGCACTGCTGCCTCTGTCAGTCGGCCCGACGTGATTTAACTCTTAATCATTGCCACTGCATGCTGCAAGTGAAGTTGGAATTTCCTATGTGGCCCTAACCTTTCCCACCAATCAATGTCATTATTGTTGGATCTTTACTGTCAATGGGCAGTCCCAGGCTTCCTCAGAGCAGAGAGCCTAATTAGTATATTTGATACTAAAACAACCATGGAACTGTGTTCATTTAGCACATTACCTGCATATGGATGGTCAAAGACTGGCGCATACAGCCTGGCACCAACCATTTGACAGAAGAGACCTTAAAATAATGATGGCCGGGGAATACTGGGGGTTATTGAATGTAGTAAAAAATCGTGTTTCAGTATTATAATATGGATCTCATTTTAGATTTTTTTGTTATCTGGAGCGTTGCATAGACCTTGGTGTTTGGTGAGATGATAAATTGTTAGCACACATTCATTGTTCTAATCCAGATGCATTTTATCTAGTCAACTAAACATCTAGACATAATAATCCCTATGTACAGTAACACAGAAACAGTTGTATAAAGGGAATTTTACACAGGCCAGGAATGGGAAACAAGTTTTCATAGGAATGTTTGTTCAGCTGCTTATTAGCTTTTATAAAATGTCTTGTGAACCGATCACATCTATTAGTCACAATTATCATAAATGTAGGCTACACATCTCAACTCAGAAACTGGGTACACACAAGGATGCTTTAACACCTAGAGGTGAAAACTCAGCAGAATATATTGGTGTGATACCCTGTTAATCTGCTTGACAAGAATATAAATTTGTCTTCTAATCAACACACATATTATGTGAAAGACAACCTCATTATAGGGAATAGGAAGGTTTCATTTTAGGATGCTCATAAATGTTTGCACAATGGTAAACAACTGGCAATAATAATTGTGCCTTCACTAAAATGCAACAGGTTTCCCAGGCTTTGTAACGTGGCTATAATAATAAGACTTTCATGTACTACAGTGTTTTGGAAAACCTTTAAAACACATTCTATGCATTCATATGAATTTTACCATTTAACCCCTTGTAACGTTCATCCATAATTTCATGTTCCATCCATAGTTAGAACTTTTTTTTAATAAAAGCTCATATTAACATATTTATGTATGTAAATATATTTTCATAGGTACATTAATACAACACATACAGTGGGTAAAAAAAGGTATTTAGTCAGCCACCAATTGAGCAAGTTCTCCCACTTAAAAAGATGAGACAGGCCTGTAATTTACATCACAGGTAGACCTCAACTATGAGAGACAAAATATGAAAACAAATCCAGAAAATCACATTGTCTTATTTTTTTAGAATCTATTTGCAAATTATGGTGGAAAATAAGTATTTAGTCACCTACAAACAAGCAAGATTTCTGGATCTCACAGACCTGTAACTTCTTCTTTAAGTGGCTCCTCTGTCCTCCACTCATTACCTGTAATGGTTGTAATGGTTCTTGTTTGAACTTATTATCAGTATAAAATACCTGTCCACAACCTCAAATAGCCACACTCCATGCTCCACTATGGTGAAGACCACAGAGCTGTTGAAGGACTACAGAATTGTAGACCTGCGTCAGGCTGGGAAGACTGAATCTGCAATAGGTAAGCAGCTTGGTGTGAAGAAATCCAAAGTCGGAGCAATATTTAGAAAATGGAAGACATACAAGACCACTGGTAATCTCCCTCGATCATGGGCTCCAAACAAGAACTCATCCCATGTGGTCAAAATGATCACAAGAACAGGAAGCATAAATCCCAGATCCACACGGAGAAACCTAGTAAGTGACCCGCAGAAAGCTGGGACTAACACAACAAAGGCAAACGTCAGTAACACACTACACCAACAGGGACTCATCCTGCAGTGCTAGATGTTTCCCCCTGCTTAAGCCAGTACATACCCATTGGGAAAATGTCATATGGTCAGATGAAACAAAGTAGAACTGTTTAGTAGAAACACAACTGAATGCTGAGTTGCATCCAAAGAACACCACACCTACTGTGAAGCATGGGGGTGGCAATATCATGCTTTGGGGCTGTTTCTCTGCAAAGGGAGCAGGATGAATGATCCGTGTATATCAAAGAATGCAATAGGGCCATTATAAGATTTTGGGTGGAAAGCTCCTTCCAGTAGCAAAGGAATTGAAAATGAAACGTGGCTGTCTTTTAGCATGACAATAATCCCAAGCACATCACATGTCAAGGTAAGAAACATTTTAGGTCCTTGAGTGACCAATCCCGTCTCCAGATCTCAACCCCATAGAAAAACTTTGGAGGGAGTTGAAAGTCTGGGCTGCCCAATGACAGCCAAAAAACATCACTGCTCTAGAGGAGATCTGTTTGGACGAATGGGACAGCATACCAGCAAAAGTGTGTTCCAACTTTGTGAAGACTTATACTAAACGTTTGACCTCTGTCATTGCCAACAAAGGATACATACCAAAGTATTGAGATTAACTTTTGTTATTGACCAAATACCGTATATACTCGTGTATAAGCTGAGTTTTTCAGCACAAAAAATGTGCTGAAAAAGTCCCCTCAGCTTATACACGAGTCAATACATAACATGCATACTTAAAAAATATTTAAAAAATAATAAACGTATATACTCACCTCCGTGGCCCCGACGTGCAGCGCTGCTCCCCGATGTCCGTGCGGGTCCTCTTCAGGCTTCCGCGCCCGGTCTTCTTTCTCTTCTGTGGCGCCGCCATTATGCTTTTCTCCCAGGCGGCGCCTAGTATGACGTCAGCAGCGTCATACTAGGCGCCGCCTGGGAGAAAAACAATGGCAGTGCCCTGCAGAAGGAAGAAGACGGGCGCAAGCTGAAAGGACCCGCGCGGACATCAGGTGACTGCGGTACGCATCGGGGCCACCAGAGGGTAGTATATAAGTTTTTTTTTTTTAATGCTGGCTCGCTGTATATTACTGGGGGCAGGCTGTATATAACTGGGGCAAGCTGTATACTAATGGGGCAAGCTTATCCTACTGGGCGGCTGTATATAACTGGGGGAAGGCTGTATATAACTGGGGCAAGCTGTATACTACTGGGCCAAGCTGGTATACTACTGGGGCCATTGTATCTACTACTGGGGGCAAGCTCTATAACTCTGGGGCAGGCTGTATACTACTGGAGGCAGCTGTATACTACTGGGCAGCTGTAATACCTCTGGGGGCAAAGCTGTAACCTACTGGGGGCAGGCTCTATACTACTGGGGCAAGCTGTATACTACTGGGGGCAGGCTGTATACTACTGGGGCAAGCTGTAAACTACTGGGGCAAGCTGTATACTACTGGGGCAAGCTGTAAACTACTGGGGCAGGCTGTATACTACTGGGACAAGCTGTATACTACTGGGGCAAGCTGTATACTACTGGGGGCAAGCTGTAAACTACTGGGGGCAAGCTGTATACTACTGGGGGCAGGCTGTATACTACTGGGGGCAGGCTGTATACTACTGGGGGCAGGCTGGCTATATACTGGGGGGGGGGTCTGTGACCAATGCATTTCCCACCCTTGGCTTATACTCGAGTCAATATGTTTTCCCAGTTTTTTTATGGTAAAATTAGGGGTCTCGGCTTATACTCGGATCGGCTTATACTCGAGTATATACGGTACTTATTTTCTGCCATAATTTGCAAATACATTCTTTAAAAGTCAGACAACGTGATTTTCTGTATTTGTTTTCTCATTTTGTCTCTCATGGTTGAGATCTACCTATGATGTCAATTACAGACACCGCATCTTTTTAAGTGAGAGAACTTGCACAATTGGTGGTTGTCTAAATCCACTTAGCTTTCCCTTATTTGCTATAAAATTAAACATGAGACTATTAGGTAAAATTTATATAAAGCATGTTTTATTAATGTGAAAATTGTTATTTTTTTCTTTTTGCAAACTTCACTTATAAGAAGGAGAGAACAGTGATCCATCACTAAGTACTTCAGGTAACCGTAAAACATCCATATGTAATTTGGTGGTGGTGCCGAATCAATTGTATATATTCTAATTAGTGTAGTAGTTACATAATCCACTGCAATATACACATATAAGAAGCAGACTTTATTCTGTGTGTAGCAACAATGTGAAATTTGTACTATTCAAAATTACAACTCTGATGTCCCTCAAAAGGATTTGATCTACAAATAGATATTGATTTAGGGATTGTTGATTATACAAATCAGATGTATATAGTAATAAAAATTCAGTCAGGATTACATTTAATCTCAATACCTGGAAAATTAGTCTACTTTGAACTTCACTTAAGTAAATAAATATTTACTTAAAGTGATTGTCTAAAATATGGGTTGTAGTTTTGTATATAATTCATGTATGTATTGTTACTAAACTGATCTTCCTCTTTCCTACTTGTCCAATGTATATTTAGGATGTATCAATCTGTCTATGCCAGTAAACGAGTAATTTTCACTTGAAATACTCTGCGCCACATTTACTGAAGATATTAGACCATTTTTAGGCAATTTTCTGACTCCTTCAAAGAAGGGTATGTCCTTGGTAGTAAAAAAAGGGGGGGGGGTGACACACCAGAAAATAACCCATGTACCAGAAAATTCAATAGAGGATTTTAGACCATTTTTAGGTTATTTTCTGACTTCTTCAAAAAAGGGTCAAGTCCTTGGTAAAAAGGGATGTGGTCATACCAGAAAAAAACCTGTGCATGAGAAAATTCTATATTGTTGTGCAGCAAACTACACCAAATAATAGGAGGTGCAAAGTTCAACTCACCCATCTGCATCATATTAGTAACCTAGCGTCCAGCACTGGTCTAAGGACCAACACATTAATACATCTCCCCCATAGTGTTTCAAAATTCTTTTGTATAATATCTGTGCACTAGGGCAGATTTGCAATTTCTTAGGCATCATGAAAAGTTATGTCTGCGGACCCCCCTACTGCACAGTCCATACATGCACTTAGCTCTCATGCACATAATGCAAATAACCATAGATGCACATAGATCTCCATGTGAGCTGTAGATAATTGTAAGAAAATTTTTCATAGGGATAATTTCCAAAGTTTCATAGGGACAATATACATTTCCTAATTTTTTAGGATTGAGAGCAGCTTGTATATTTCACATTATTGTGTGATATTTATTCATTAGAATTTATATCTACAACATGGATTGGCAATAGACCTTACTTTGAATTTATTCACCATTTGGCCACAATTTTTAGGAATTGTAATTCTAAGTATAATATGTTGTTATAGTCTATATAATTTTATTGCTTTCAAAATTGCATTTAAACTGTGCCAAAACTTTAAACATTTTAAATATTGTTTAAGAAATGTAATTATAAGTATTTTACAAATTTTCCTTATTAACTCTTTAAGGTCATTAAAAATTACTTTAGAGAACTGGGTAGAAAGCTCAAATCCAGGACCTCCAAGGTAGTGTTTTCAGAAATACTACCAGTGCCACGAGCATCACGAAATACAGCAAGAACTTAGGGAGTTAAATAAGTGGCTTAGAAAACGGTGCAAGAAGGAAGGGTTTGTGTTCATGGAGAACTGGGCCGACTTCTCTGCAGCTACAGGCTCTGTGCTAGGGACGGACTGGGCAACGTTGGGAGAAAAGATAGTTAGTCAGCTGGAGGAGCTTTTAAACTAGGATGTGGGAGCAGGGAGGACAACTGTACAGATAGAGAAGACAGAGAGCGGGATAAAACAGTCAGGAGGGTTATTTATAGGGGGATGGGGTTAAAAAGCAAAATAGGGAGGGGATCAAGAGTACAGTGAGACCAAAGAAATATATAGGTATAAAAAAAATTTTGTTGGCAAATGCAAATAATCTAACAAGGAGTTTAGTAAGTTAATTTCATAGAATCAAAGGAATTAGGATGGAACAATATAAAGTGTAAGTACACCCCTGGGTACTGCATGAGCTATGTACTGTGATAGACATTCCATTATTTCTAATATTTGAAGATTCCTTTAGGTCAGGTTCTGTTCCAAAGGGCTGGCGCATTGCAAATGCGGTGCCAATATTTAAAAAAGGGCCAAAAAGTAATCCTGGAAACTACAGACCTGTGAGTCTAACAATAGTTGTTGGGAAAATATTTGAGGGGTTTATGCTATACTGGAGTATCTCACTGTGCATAACCTTATAACCCATCAGCATGGCTTCGTGCCACATAAAATAAGAATGCTGAGTCTAGGAGAAAATCTGTTTATTTGGGTAAGGAAATGGCTTAGTGGTAGAAAACAAAGGGGTATCATCAATGGCACATTGTGAGATTAGGTTTATGTTACCAGTGGGGTGCCACAGGGGTCAGTATTGGGGCCACTTCTTTTTAATATTTTTATTAATGACTCGTCAGACCACACATGGAATATTGTGTACAGTTTTGGGCACCAGTGTATAAAAAGGACATAGTAGAACTAGAACAAGTGCAGGGGAGAGCTAACAAGATTATTAGGGGAATAAGGGGACTAGAAATCAATGATAACTTACAAATTTGTGATTATTCAGTTTAGAAAAAAGATGACTGAGGGGAGACCTCATTACAATGTACAAATACCTGAACGGACAGTACAAGGATCTCTCCAAAGATCTTTTTATACACAGGCCTGTGGCCAGGACGAGGGGACATCCTCTACGACTAGAGGAGAGGCGATTCTTTGATCGCCATAGACTTAGGTTCTTTTACTGTAGGAGCAGTGAGACTATGGAACTCTCTGCCGCAGGAGATTGTTTTTTTTTGTACATATTTAAGAGAGGCCTAGATAACTTTCTGGAGAGGAATAATATAACATTCCACGGGAATAGATCTTTTTGTTAGTAGTTTCTGTTGATCCAGGGAATTATTCTGCCATATTAGGGGTTAGGAAGGAATGTTTCCCTGCTTTGAGTCAATTGGCATCAGTCTTGCAGGGTTTTTGCCTTCTTCTGGATCATCATAATATAATGCATAGGTTGGACTTAATGGAGAGATTCTTTTTCTAACCTCTTTTATTATGATACTATGACCAAGTCATTTTAATTTATTGCATTTCCATTTTCACCCCTCGTCTTTGAAAACCGATTGTAACAAATTGTAATTCCTAGTACAAGCATTCATATTCCATGCTGGTTACTGAAAAAATAGAAAAAAATCCAAATGTGATGATGTAGAAAGAATGCATTTGTGGTATATTCTTGTGGATTTGTTTTTACAGTGGTGTTCACTGTACATTCCAGATAATACCTCTATTTTATTTTTTGGGTCGGTATGATTGTGGGAATGCCAGATTTATATAGGTTTTATTATGTTTTTATAGTGTTTAAAAAATAAAACATTTTGTATAAAACATTTTTTATTCATTTTGCTGTTATGACACCAATAACTTTTTCCTTCTTTGGTGAACGGAGCTGTTTAAGGTGTTATTTTGTGGGACGTGATGACTTTTTTATTGCTACCAGTTTGGGGAATGCATGCCCTTTTTATCCCCTTTTATTTAACTTTTTGTGTGTTGCAAAATGGTGAAAAAGTGACATTTCTGACACTTGGGCGCTATTTTTTGTTACATGGTTAACAAAGTTGTAGGGATAAAGATAGGGAAATATCATAATTATGACTACTAGTAGGCGCCCCTCCCATAAAATTCCACTACTTGTCCCTAAACCCAGCCAAGAGGCTAATGTCATAAACAAGTATCCAAAAGAACCAGACACTATCATAAAACCTAATAATCTGATGGGCAGATACTACCTACTCCCACTACAGGTAACAATTAAAACAGATAGAAACACTGTATGTGGCACAATTTATATATTGGACTTGTGCTTCTTCCTAATATTCCATCTAAGTCTCTGAAGTTACTGTGTCAAATGCAAATTAATGATATCCCAGAAACAGGGAGCAATTAAATAATTCCCAAAATATTACTACTGTTCTCTTCATGTTTAGTACGAAACACATCTTATAGTGGCCACACAGTCAGAGTGCAAAGTAATCCCCCAAAGACATCCAACAATGCCACAATAAAATCTATAACGATGCACACTGGGATCAAATAGCTGTGTATTTCAAAAATTATTTCAAATTTTATAAAAGAACAGACACATTAAAAAAATATATATATAGTACATGTAAATCATAATGCATTAACGGGTTAAGTCATAGATAGTAGAATTTGTACTGCAGATAAGTCCTTATATGCCTCTGTAAATATAAAAATAAAACTTCAGCTTAGTTCCGAGCTACAAATGCATTGGAGCTGATCTACAGTATCCACAAAGAGTATAGAGCTGTATACTTCCTGTTCCATTTTCTGATTATCTGTTTAACATGGTTTTAAGCCCACAAAACCCTTTTAACCCTTAGTGGTCACTTACTGGGAGTGATTTGTCATTTTCTTTTTTTGTCTATATGTTGTTTTTTGGTGCAGTTGTGGTGCAATTACTGTTTTGCAACTTTCCAAAGCAGATTCACATAAACTTTCCCAGTCAAGTTTTCACCATAGGACTGAATTCATGTATTGCAACTTTTTTTCAGGCACAAGGGGGAGACTCCAGTCTCCCCCTTGGTCCACATTTATCAAGGGCCAAAAGCCACTTTAATGAATCTGAGGACAGCGGAGCTATCACAAGGACAATATATATTACACCCAATGTTTTCAAAGGCCACTAAGAGAACTTAAAAAAATACCATTTACCAACACACCTCTATCCGATGGAGTGTCTCTCACACAGCTTTGTTTTCCTATTACAGGTATATGTAATTATCTCCAGCAATCAGATCAGTACAGTATTATCTAAAGTATTATCTTATTCTCTTGCTTTCAGGAGACCAAGAGCAGGACACTTAACCATTAATCATTATATAATCAATTGTCCTCTACCTTGCAAAAAACATCTGTGTTCTTTGCCTTGCATTCTTGGCCAACAGTGGTAAAAATGAAAAAATCCTATTATATAACATTTTATAATTCCCAAAATGGTTTTAAAATCCCCAATTTTCTTTTTATATTTTGGTAACAGATTACCTTTAAGGTTAGTAAGGTTTCCAACTGTTCCTATGAAATAGGACAAGTTTCCATTCCCACTTACTATTAAATAGAAATTCCAGTTATTTTAAATGTTTGTAGAGAAATGACTGGAATAACTGAGAAATCAGGCCTCTGGAGGTCTCCTGAACAAGTACAGTCTAGGGCTGCTAACCCATCAGATGCTAAATCTGATTTGTGTTTCTGCACCTCATATGCATGTCTCAGCTGTAAATATTTAAAGAATAAAACATGTTGCAACTAATCTGTCTGCCGTCCCCAAATACTAGCTATAGTGGTCACCCCCTGTCTGACCAAAACTGCTCCTTGGGTAAGTTAGGGTTGTGCCACAAAGGTGTTTGATTACTACATGTGCTAAGTGTTGCAGCTGTATGACCCAGGTTACCTTCTGAATCGGGCAGGGTTCACATCATGTTCTTTGTGTATGCTCAGTGTTTACGTCGGGGAAGTCCCCAACGTATACTCTGAGCCTATACATTAACATATAGTGGCCGAAGCAGGCATAATTTTTGCCTCCATCTGTCCACTATACGTCATATCCAGTAAAAAGGGCAGGATGGAAACACATAGCAAGTTATGTCTTTTCATCCTGCTCTCTCCTGCACTCAGCAAAGGCAATATATGCAATCAGCAAAGGCAATAGAAGCATATGAGGAAGCGGATGCACTGTAATGCATCCCTCCTCAATCGGGACTGAGACCGTATAAAGACAGTGACATCACGGGTGAAACGCATAATGGCGAATAAGGGGGTCCCAGGCAATCTAACCCAGTGTATAAGCTGATAGTTGTACTCGTCTGTGCCATACTTTGTAAGCGGAATCTCACTGATGTGTCCTTACATCACTAATGTCATGTGACCCCAGCCTTATCATTCTGCCCACCATGTTCTACCCTTTTACTCCAACCCCCAAAAGTTTTGGAATTGAACTTGCAATTCAATAGATTCAGTGGTTGGTCAGAGCCAAGTCACTTTCTAGCTTACCCCCTGGAGAAGCTCTAACTTTATTCTGGGTATATGATATATTTAATATCATCTTTATTATTATTTTATACAAGCTCCGATACTGGCAGTTTAAACCAAGCATTTACCTTTACCAGGGGAGTAGCTCGGAGAGGCAGGACCACATAGCAGACTTCTGAATGGGGCCCCCATAAACATGTAGATATTGCATTCATATATACGCACACACTTATATGCAAATATGCATAAACATACAGTTCTTTACTCATACACACACATTTATACACACATAAAGAACATATACATACACATACAGTGTCATACACAGACAGACAGCATATATACACACTTACAGTATGCACACATCATTTACCATATATACATACAGCATATATACATCACATATATTTTATATACTTATTATGCTGTACAATCAGTAGCATAATATGTACATAATGGTGCACCACCTCCATTCCTGAGTGTCAGGTTAGATTACGGGGCTCCCCTACACTGCGGGTCCCATAACAGCTGCTATGGCTGCTACCCCTGTAGTTACTACCCTGACCTTTACCTTTAATGTATACTGTATATTAGGGGGAATAATTCATCCAGTCTAATTCCTGTTGCATGCCAGGAACCTCAACTCTCTGGGGGACAATTTTTTCACTTTTGTCGTTTTTGTGACTTTTCCCAGCTATTTTCACAGCTGTCGTTTTTTACACCTTCGTCTGCACCTTGTGCAGTGTGCCTTATGTATCTTTGTTTTCCAGATGTTCCGTGTGACTTTTCATTTATGTATGACTTTTTTGGTTATTTTTGTGACTTTTTAGGCTCAAATCTGCACTTGGTCCAGGGCAGGTGTAAAGGAAGGATTTTTATTCATGGACCCTGTTTTAACATGTAAATTGTTATTTTTAAAATTCATACATTCTTGCATTAACATTTTTTTTTTATTTATTGGTTACTTCTAAGAGTGAGGCCACACATTGCGTTTTGATTGCATTTTGAAACACATTACAACAGCTGAGGAGAGTTGATTTGCCTAATTACATTTGCATTTACAAAATGAAATGCAAACACGGCGTTAACACATACGTTAACAATGTGTTGACATGTGTGTTTTGTAAACGCAAATGTTAACAGTAATATAATTAGGCAAATCACCTCTCCTAAGCTGTTTTAACTCTCTTCAGGCCGCCCACTTTAGACGTCACTGCAGTTTTCTAGTCCCTCCGCACTAGCTGTAGGAGCAGGTTCCAGAGACACCTGGAGACCCTGGGGAGAAGGGAGATGCGATTCGTTACTGCTTTTTCCTTCTCAGCTCCTCACAGCATCACGCTGAATGCCGGGTCTAAAGAAGTTAAACAGAACTGCTGGGTCTAATTAGACCCAGTACAGCTCTGATCAGAATCCCCAGTGACAGGTGGTCATTTCCCCTGTAACTGATGGTCTTATAGATGCCTTAGTTACAGGGGAAAACTTGTAAAAGAAAAAAAGTAAAGTAAAATAAAAAAAAAAAAAGTGAAAATTTCCCCTAGGGGTCTTTTATAACCTCATGAGGAACATATCAAGTAAAAACACTGAAAAAATATTCATATAAATACAATATTTCCCCATATAATAAAAAATAATCCCCCGCTACACTACAAAAAGCATCACTATAGTCTCCCCGTTTATACATATTATATATCAAAACAACCGAAACAACATAGGGATTTCATAAATGTTCAAAAAGAAGCCAACATTTTCACAGGATAGGCAAAACTGCACATGTATCACAAAAAAAAAGACATGATCATACATAAGGCACAATAAAGACCTTCCAAATGTCTCAATTATACACCAAAGAAAAAAAACTATAATACAGGTCCCCCTTTGACTACGTAAAGCCCTACAAGTGTGGAGGGCCCAGTGGGTGGAAGATGAGCAGTCCCAATTTAACTGTAAATATCTGACAACTCACCAAATTCTTAAATTTTTAGATAACGGAGATCATGGATTTCCTTACATCACCCAATGATACCAACATATGATCTAGATATAGAACTGTAGGTGTGACAAATAGGTTGTTAAAGAAAAGAAGGAAAAGTAGAAATCAATTCAACAAGTCACAACACGTTTGACTCATTCCAGTCCTTCTATGTAATGTGAACAGTGCTTGGTTCAAGAAAAAGCCATGTTGGCATGGGTACAATAATCTAGACCATGGTATGGACCATGACTAAAGATTGCGAATTTGAAAGACTGGAACACATAAGCCATTTGTTTTTTGTCAATTATACATGCAATAATTAAAATTATTACATCTATAAGCTATGATTTTAATATGAAGGAATAAAAATGTTTTTTACTTTTTTATACGAGTGCTAGGACACCATTTTTGAAGTCCTGCAGAAGTTCTTAACACCATATAGCAAAGCTATTTATATGACTTCAGGATGTTTACTGTTTGACTGAAATTTTGTAGATTTTTCTGGAAACTGGAGTTTTTCTGATTTTTGTACAGTTCTATAAAAATATTCACTGATATATATTATTGTATAGAATTGTTCTGCTAAAAGCCAAATATGAAAATATAAAATATGGTCTGGGTGCCAGTTGCATTTTCCAGACCTTCTGCTTATTGTCTGATCAAGGAAGTTATTACAGTTCAGCCAAGTCTAGTGGTAAGTCCAGATAATGCAGTCATATAGACAGACAGACTATGATAGTTTAGGGCAGTGGTGGCGAACCTATGGCACGGGTGCCAGAGGTGGCACTCGGAGCCCTCTTTTTAGGCACCCAAGCCATCAATATAGCACTCGACATAGAACTCAAAGAATCATCCTGCAGTCCCAGGAGACTCGAGAAATGCTGCTCTCAGTGCTATTTTAAAGCAACACATTCTTGATTGCTTGGGACTGCAGGAAGAGGTGGAACATGTGCCAAGGGGAGGATTATCTTTAGAGTTCCTCCAGGCTTCTTCCTGTACAGGGGGACCATAGCAATAAATAACTACTTAAATTGCAATAAATCTAAAACATCTCTAAAAGGTTCGCCATCACTGGTTTAGGGCGATCTAAATGCCCCTTAATTGTTTTGTTTATCATATTACATTATGTAACTGTAATTATGTAATTGAATTAATTTTAGGTATCCTTACTGGAAATTGCTTGAACGAAACCAAATCCTGTGAAGTTTATGCTTGGTGTCCTGTGGAAAATGACCATGTTATTCCTAAGTATGTACTTTCCAGTTATAAAAAAATATTTGTGGTAGGAAAAGTTCTTATAAATACTCATCATTTCAACTTTACTCTATTTTGTGTTTTAATGTCATGTTGAATGAGTGGCCATATGGGTCACTTCAGGATCCTCTCTTCCCAGATCGCCACTGCTTATAATATATTATCTGACTGTCCTACTGTTTACTTACATCTATACAGGCAGTCAAAGACATAGGGGGAGATTTATCAAAAGTGTCAGAGGTAATATAGTTGCCCATGGCAACCAATCAGAGCTCTGATTTTATTTAGTGAATAGTTGTTGGAAAATGAGAGCTGTGCTCTGATTGGTTGCTATGGAAAACTAGAACAGTTCTGGTCTCAAAATTTGAAATGCAAACTGCAGATAAAAATCCAGTTCCTGCCTATATCTTCAGATCTCTAGCTCACAGAACACAAGTCTTATGCAGTGATGAGAGTCTTATCTTTCATATCACCAGTAACAAGTACTATAGAATTGAAGATACATCTGAAGTGACACTACCCTTGCAGCCTCTAAACTTAACATGCAACATCTCAGGCAAAATATTATTGTTTTCTGCTCATTTTCACATGACTTTGTAGGAGATTTTTTATAGCTAAATGGGCAAAATTTCACAAACAATTGGGAATTCTAGAAATGTTATTTCATCTAATGTGGCGAGTGGCTAAAGGGAACCTGTCAGCAGAAATTGACCTAATACAACAGTATCAGTATGTTGTCAATCAACTGAACACCTTCCAGATCATGTTTCTTTCGTGACTCGGTGTGGTGCCATCATCCAGAAAATCTACTTTGACGTGAGATGTAAATGTATTGTATAAAGTCAGGGAGGTGAAGATTTTAGCACTGAAGTCAACCTCTCTCTTCCTCAGAAAGCCCTGTTCGCTGTAATTGATGCTCCTGCATCAAAAGAAATCCCTAACCCTATCTCCTGAAGTTTGATGCATTTTTTTAATCACAGAGGAGGGGGCATTCAGAGCTCCCCATCTTGACTTCAGTGTTAAACTCTCCGCCTCCTTGACTTTACACAGCCAATTTACATCTCACTTCAAAGTTGATTTTCTGGATGATATCACCACACAGGACCACGAAAGAAACAATAACTAGAAGGTGCTACACTCCTTGACAATATTCTGGTATTAGTTTATTAGTTGAATTGCTGATGACAGGTCCGCTTTAAATGGAGTAAAATCTGGTGCCAGACCCTTTAAGGGGTTTTTTTCTGGGAATTTACAAGACACTGGAGTAGAGAGCGAGGGCAAGATAAGTATAATTTTTTTTTACATTTACCACAGAGGTTTCATGGAATTTCCAGAAAAATTTGAATCCAGTCTATAGCATTTAACATTTCTGATATTGGAAGTGCAAAATAGTTGCCTATATCTGTAGATTTGTCAGGAATAACATCAGAACAGCAACACCCATTGTTTCTTTAAACAAGCTTTACTGTGTCCACCTCTGTAAATATTCCAAGTAGTACTAGCAAGAAGCAAGACTGCACATGCACGTCTAGCTTGGCACTTTTATTGAAATGTACAAAGTCATACAGAAGAAGCAGGCACTATTCAACAACATTATTCTTGGGATATTTAGAAATGTCTACTCTATATTGTCTAATTTATTCTAACATAATATATACCTTCCCTTTTATGTGCTAAACGTAGTTTGTCGCTTTTAGTTATAGAAATATAATGTGATATCAAGGTGCTTAACCAATGCTTTTAAAAGGATATTCATAAATTTACATTTCTTCAAATGGATGTTATGGTAAAAAAATATACCTTGTACCTGCAGGTAATTTCCCATAAATGTAGTCATGTTGTACCTTCGAAATGCAACAGTTAACATTGTATTCGACAGAAGCTGCCGGACTGTTTGTGAGAAGAAAAGTGTTTTTGCATATGAAATGGCCATGGGTAACTGCATGTCCCACAGTGATGATCAATGAATGCTTACATTGTGGTAGTCACAGGCTTCAATAACACATGATCAGTCACTGCTGCCAGTGTGTGACGGTGGTTGTATCCAAGAACAGCTATCTTGTTTGTAAGGGACATCATGGCTACATCTATGGAAAGTTTTATTCATACAGGTACTACAGGTGAATAGTAGATGGTAGTAAGGGAATACCCTTTTAAGGTCATGTTTGATTGATATTTCAGTCTAATTGCTCCTTTTTTTATTTTACAGACCTCCATTATTAATGCAAGCGGAAAACTTCACTTTATTTATAAAAAACAGTATTAGTTTTCCAAGGCATAAAGTTAATAGGTAGGTTTACCAAATATGATAACATGCATCTGCACTGGATTATTTTTATATTTTCAGTATTATTATCTCTTTTACTTAAGTATAGTTTGATATCTGTTTTCATAATGGATGAATTTATCAGAGCTTGTACAGCAGTTTTCTTTTTCCCCCTTATGACACCCCCATGCCAAGTGGGCATGGAGGAGCCTGAGGGTGGCAATGCTTGGTGGCAGAGTGTTCTGGCACGATGTGTTCCTGCCCCACAACTGTCCACAGGCTAAAACTGGCACAGGTTATAGTGCAATTTTACGCCAGACAAGATCAGGAATAAAATTGCCGATGAAGCGGGAGCGGCAAGAATAACATCATGCACTGGCACGGTATATTCCAGCTGAATGTGGAATAAACACCACTTTTTTCACTATGTTGGAGTGCTGCCATTTCTCTTTTGGATATCTATTAGACTCTGGGTGGTGAGAGTGCAGGATAGCACCTATTACTCTGTTTACATAGAACTGTGCTGATATATATATACATATATATATATATATATATATATATATATATATATATATATATATATAAATATATATTAATTTTTAAATCTATATATCTACCACTGTTTATTAATACAATGTATTGGATATTTCAGACAGAACCTTGTGGAAACGGTAACCAGCAGTTATCTGAAAACCTGCACTTATCACAAAGATACGCACCCGTTGTGTCCTGTATTTCGACTCGGTTATATCGTGGAGCAAACTGGGCAGAAATTTATAGACATAGCACTAAAGGTAATAATACATGGGTTATTCTGGATTGTAAGAGAGTGGACTGCAACCCTTAAAATATTCAAAAGATATTTTAGGAAGTTCATATACCCAGGTAAAAAATATAAAATTTGAATGAATTTTTTTTTAATAATACAGTGATTCAGCCCTAGAATTTGCACATTCACAAAGTTTAAAAAGAACACTACACAAATTTGTCATTCAATGTATCCTGAGTAGACAAATACTCCATGGGGCAGATTTACTTACCCGGTCGGTCCATTTGCGATCCAGCGGCGCGTTCACTAAGGTAGTTCTTCCAACGTCCACCAGGTGTCGCTGCTGCGCTGAAGAGCACCGGAACGCACTGGAGTCTCAAAAAAGTAGCATTGAGGTTTTTTGGGACTGCTAAAAAGTCTCACAGGACTATTTACACATCTTCAGTACTCGGGAGTAAACATAGAACTACTGCTAGTGCAACACCGTGCAAAGCCAGATTCATCCAAAAAAATTGTCTCACAGTTACTACAGTCCCCTGGTACTGCGATTTTTTATGCATTTTGAGACTTTTTGGGGAAAAAAATCCCAGGCAGAAAGTAAACCCCAAGAACATTAAAGGGCCAAAACCACTTTAATTAATCTGATTGGCAGCCGGAGCGCTAAAGACAGACATGGAACCAAGGAGTTGGCCTAATGATAAACAACCCCCTTTGTCTATTTTGGAGGCCAAATTCGGCTGAAACATTAGGCAAGGTAACAGAACATCTCGCACCATTTTGGAAGCTACACCCCTACTAAAATATTTCAAGGAACAAGGTGAACATTTTGACCCCACAGAAGTTTCACAGACATTTTTTAATATTGGCCTGTAACAATCTAAAATGTATTATTTCCAATAGAACATTGCTTTAGCTCTTTTTCTCCTTTAACCCCATGCAAATAAAATACAAACCACAGGATTTCTTTTGAATACACAAACAGCCTAAATGTTGTCGTTTCCCTTTAATTCCAAATTCTCCTATCCCACAAAGGGTTAAAAACTAAATTATGCTCAAACTTTTTATCCAAGTTACAAGTATCCAAGTGCTTGTACCACTGTGAAAACTCAGCTCTATGAAAGCAGCTTTTAAAATTTTCAATAACATTTCAGAATCAATTATTTTAGGGACAGCATTTTAAGTTTCACTCTCAAACTATTCCAAACAGCTTGTAGAAAGCGTTTTATATCTTGAAGTATTTTACAAAAATTAAAGGGACTCGGTCACCAGATTCTACCCCATTAAAGGAAATTTGCCATAAAAATCAAGCATGATAAAACCACTTAGATATAGATCAAGGCACTAGGACTGTGGTAATCTGGTAATGTTTGTTATCAATGACCTCCCTCCTTCTAAACTTTTGTAATTTGTTAATTGTTTAGCGCTTAAAAACATGTTGTCATATTAACTAGTTAAGGACCAGGTCATTTTAATTTTTTGCATTTTCAATTTTCATTTCCCATATTTAAACATCTATAACTTTTTTTTATTTTTGAGTCTATAGAGCTATATGAGGTCTTGTTTTCTGCTGAACAAATTGTCCTTTCTTGTGACAGTATTTACTAATTCATGCCTCATTTTGATAAGCTGGGAAAAAGTTTTTACAAGCAATGAAATTATAAAAACATACATTTGCGTCATTTTCTTGTTTACACGGTTTTTACGGCTTTCACTGTGCTCTCCAAATGACCACTCTCACATGGATACCAAATTTGTATAGGTTTTCTTATATTTTAAAAGATTAAAAACCTTTTCTACAGAAAAATATTCTTCATATTGCCCTATTCTGATGCTAATAACTTGTTCATACTTCAGAGTACAGAGTACATACTTCATGTACAGAGCTGTGTAAGGTATCATTTTTTGCTGGACAAGCTAACATTTTCAATGTTAGCATTTTGGGACTGTACAACTTTTTGATCACCTTTTATTCATAATTTTAATGGTTATAAGAGGGCAAAAAAGTGGTGATTCAGACTTTTGGGCACTATTTTCTGTTACAGGATCACTGGGAATAACTGTTTTCATAGTTTGCTAGATCGGGATTTTTGGGACACAGTTATACCTGACCTTTTTATGATTTTATCTGTTTATTTTATATTCATTCTAAGGAAGGGGAATTTTTACATATTTTTATTTCTAATACTTTTTTAAAGATTTCTTCATTTTTTTTCTTCACTAGTATTTTTTTTTTAAATATAATGTGAATATGCAGATTGCAGAGAAGGCATAATAACTTCCAAAATCTGTTTTCTGTACTACGCTCTCCATTGAAAATGGTCTTCATATTCAATGATCTCTTTACAGTTAAATCAAAATGTAACTGTTCTATACACATTCTTTTGGAACTCTCTGTAGCATTTGATACTGTGGAAGATCCTCTCCTTTTCTTTTGGCCTTAGGACACTGGTCTTACTGTTCTTCATATGTTTCTGACTGTACATTTATTTATCATGGAAGCCTATAAAACCCCAATAGTTGTTCTAATTCATCCTCAACATGATTACTCTAATCCCTGCCTACTAACCCGTCTACTTTTCCCTCTAGAATGTATCCTGAACGCATCCACTAATTTAATAATTTAGTCCAAACATTACCAGCCATTACCAAACATCTCCAGCCTATGGAGGTCTCTGCACTGCTCTCATTTTATTTGTATATGTACCCAATGGCGGATCTTTATGTAGGCGGTATGGGCAATGCCCGGGGCCTTTTGCTTGGGAAGGGTCACGCCTGCCCATACTCGGGCCCTATATGAAGATCCGCCATCAGTTTTAAAAAAAACAAAACTTTGCTCACCTTCTGGCTTTTTCTCCTTGGCCCCTGCGGCTCCGTGTTCTGCTCTTCTGTCCCGGGCGCATCACTATGACGTGGCGGTGTTGCTGCCATGTGACGTTGTAGTTTATGCGCCGCACAGGCCCTTACACTATGCCGTCACGCGGTGACAGTAATGATGGAGGGAGCATCTGGAGTTGACATTTCATTTATAGGGGGCATCTGGGGTGGACATTTCATTAAAGAGGGCATCTGGAGTTGACATTTCATTAAAGGGGGACCCTGTGGTGGACATTTCAGTAAAGGGGGACTCTGCTGTTGCCATTTCAGTAAAGGGGGACCCTGCCGGTGGACATTTCAGGAAAGGGGGACTCTACCGTGGACATTTCAGTAAAGGCAGGCTCTGCTGTGGACCTTTTAGTAATGTTCAGGGAATGTTTGGCTAGATGGATTATAAGAGCACGATTGTAGTTCATCAATAAATTACTTTTATAAACAGTACAAGATTAAGGATATAGAGTAGTACTTAAGTCCTAACATCCGGACACATGTTGATTTGAATGCTGGTGGGGGGCCCTAGTCATGTGAACAGCCCAGGGCAATGGGACACTTAATCCGACACTGCATGTACCCCATGATTTGTAAAGCTCTGCAATAAATAAATAAATATGACAGTGATTATTAAATATTATTTTAGTAATAATAATACTATAAAGTCCATAAATATTTTTATTAATTATGGTACAAATGTATTATTTTACAGGGAGGAACAATTGGTATTGTAATAGACTGGAACTGTGACCTAGATTGGTCATTGAAACATTGCAAACCCACATATCGTTTTCATGCCCTACATGATGAAAATTCAGTCTCACAAGGCTTCAACTTTAGGTAGGTCAGATTATATATTTATGTACAGTGTATTGATGCATAAATTATTTAAAAGAATAAACTGTTACATTGTTTAAATGCTCTATTTTATATTTAAAATTATGATAACTATCATTCTTTGTAATATACATCTTATAAAAATAATTATGACCTTACCATTAAAGAGGAAGTCACATTCATTGCTGTTATGCCATACATTTATATTTGGCTTTATAAGTTTGACAATTATGTCATTTCATGAAGATCACCTAAATTTTTAATTTTTAGACATGCAAGATACTACAAAGAGGATGGCATAAGAAAAAGGACATTATTCAAGGTTTTTGGCATTCGCTTTGACATTCTTGTAAATGGACAGGTATTGTATAGTTTATTCTATTAAACTGCTTTTCATTTCTTATATTTGAGAGAACAATATGAGGTTGTACCACAAATATAATTCATAATGTATCAGGGATGGGCTCCACCAGTGAATGAGGGTCCGCCAGTGAATGAGGGTCCACCAGTGAAATTGATTCTGTGGGCCTACCTAAATATTACATCTGCATTTTAGGCTACGTTCTCACGATGCATTCACATTGCATTTTGAACACATCTCAGAGTGCATCACTGTTAATGATGGTAAAAACGCAGATGTGTTTTGAGTTGCATTTTTCCTGATGAGTTTGCCATGAGTTTTAAAACATGTTCACAAGATGTGCCTGAATTGGGGCTTTAACTAATTTCATGCACGTCTGGTGTAACTCCTCCCTGAATGCCCTGCAATGCCTGAATGCCCTGCAATGTATAAATGCTTGCAATTGATAAGTAGTAACGTGTGTTTTGCCTTGTTAAAAAAACACTTTTTTTCTAGTTAACAGATGGAAGCATTTAGCTCTAAACTCTTCTGCATTCAGTGTGGAGTTATTCCGAATGTGTTTGAAATGCCACTAAGCTCTAGGATTAGAAGGCACCTCTTATTAAAAGCAATCTTTGCCTCTCCCGGCTTCCTCTCATATTATGGCCCCCTCATATTGTGACCTCCCTCACCATCTCCCTCTTATATTGTGCCCCCTCATCTGCCCCTCATATTTTGGCCCCTCTCTTCTGAGCCTAATAGTGTGGCTCCCTCAACATATTGCAGCCCATCTCTTCTCCCCTCATATTGTGGCCCCCTCATTCCCCTCTAATATTGTTTGCTTCCTCATCTGCCCCTCATATTATGAACCCCTCTAATTTCCGCCTCATTTTGTGGCCTCTTCTCACTTTCCCCTTATATTATGGACCCCGGCATCACCCACTTATAATGTGGGCCCCCACACTCTCCGTATACTTTGGCTCCTCTCATCTCCCCCTCACACTGTGACCCCCACATGTCCCCCTCATATTGTGGGCCCTCTCTTATCTTCCATCATATTGTGCCACTCCCCCTCATCTACAATTATATTGTGGCTCCATCTCATCTCCCCCTCATATTGTGGCATCTCTCATCTCCCCCTCCTCTTGTGCCCTCCCCCTCTCATCTATTTAGAATTATGTTGTCATATCACACTTGCCGGCCTCTGATGCACATAGTATGAGCAAAAGCATTGTGATGGTGTGAAGAGCTGACTGCGCTTTGCATCATCATATTATTCAACAATCCCAGGATTGAGTCAACAGGTAGGGTGGGGGTGGAATCCGCATGTTTCAAGGGAAGAGTCAGCTGTAGCATGGGTGGCGTCAACAGGTGTTAGGGGCCATCAGTGGATTCACCTGTACACCAGTGGACCAGTCTTACCCTGTCCTCTATCCATGAAATAGGGATCCAATTGGGATAAGAATAGGGTTAAGATTGAATCCACTTGCTTCATAGCTGATCCAGGAATCGTACAGAAGAGAATTAAATGTAGGTTCTTATTATCTCTGCAAGTCATAGCATTCAGACCCTATCTATCATACACCTATTGGACCCACAGCAATCACTAGAAATAATGTGATTTAATGGATGTCATAAAGGCTTTTTTACATAATTAAAATTTCCTAACATTGTTATCATAGCAGTCATAATTAAATGTGCAAGCTACAGATTTTCAGTTAATAGGATTATGGCATGACATGGGGTCATATGCATGCAGGAAAAACAGCACTAGTCATAAAAGAGTTAAAAAAGTTAAAATTGTATTGCAAATAATGCATGTAAGCATTTTTTAAGAAAATCCATTTGTATTCACCTCAAGCAACAAAAACACCATGACACAACAGTTTATAATATCTTCTATCTATATATATTTACAGGGAGGAAAATTTGATATAATTCCAACAATGACAACAATAGGATCAGGAATTGGTATTTTTGGTGTGGTAAGTGTGTAAATCTGTTTTACACTGTATCCTGTAGTACCTTCTATCCATATATCTACATCATGAAATACCTACTACATGTGTACATATATGTACATATTTAAGCCTATACATTTATTAAAATTATACTTTATACTGACAGATTTTTAAAGTGTTTTGTAATGAAAACTAATTTAAAAAAAAAAAGACTGTATGTTTAGAAAAGGCATTGGCCCACATTTATTAAAGCATTTGTGGCAGTTTTCTGTCTGGCTTTTCAATGAAAAGAAAGTGCAAACTGCTTGCACATGTATTTATAAAGTGTCTGCGCCAATTTTGTGTCGCTGCGGCACACAACAAGACAGAAAACATTTTGTACTACATTTATTGCAAGTTTGTACCACATTTATTACTGACGTAATATGTACGTAACATTTATTACAGCTCTGCAGCATGAATAAAGTGCGCTAGAGATAAAATGGCGCACAGTTCCCGAGCAGTGCAGGGAGCACCATATAAATGAACACAATGAGCACTCTACACACTGTACAGGATGTGCCAGCTTCATTAATTGTGGTGCTTGTTCTTCATTAATCTTGTGCATCCTGCACTGCTTCGCCAGATTGCACCAACTTTTTTGGTGCACCTTTAAATAGAACGTGCAACACAATTCTGTCGAGTTGTGATAATAAGTGTGGTGCATGGTCCCACTGTGCACCGGAATGTCCCTTTAGGTGCAGAAATTTGTGTCTCATTCGGCAAAGTGCAACCATGCTATAAATATGCAGACATATTATAAAAATATATGTGCAAGCAGTTTGCACTGAAAAGAATGTGCAAAGTCAGACAAAAAAAAGGAAACTTGTCAGAAAAAAAATCTGATTTTTGGTTGCCTAATTGTGGATTTAGCCATAGAGCCTTTGCCAGCATAGGTTGCCCTTGGCTGCAGCATGGAGTCATTAAAAACTTTATAAGTTTCCCAGACATAGGTTTTTTTATATGGAGTGAATTAGTTTGGCCATGCCTACTGGTGCACCCATTTTCTTTTTTTCTGAACACCTCAGAGCAATGCCCCTGCAGGAGAAGCAAAAGCAGACACATCAATGACCTTGATGCTCCAAGCTCTTTTGCTTAACATTTTAAGACACAGCCCTTTTCCATTTTTTGTGGGTTAATGTTTTACTTCCCACCTTGCAAAAGCCACAGCTTTTTTTGTTTTTTACATATATAGAGCTGAATGGGGCTTGTTTTCTGGAAAATATATTTGGAGGAATATTGGAATATTGAACGCAGTCTCATTCCCCCTTTCTTGCCAGATGGTGTAATTGCTTTGGCCTTTTAGTGTATCTAGAGGTGTGCTCTGCTGCCTCACTAAAATCATCAATCCCTGCCAGACCACTCCCTGTTATGCCCAAAAATGACAGTAATGGGGCTTTATACGAGACTAGTCCCCATATTGTACTTCCTATTGGTAGTATTTAACCCATTTCCTCCGAGGCCCTTTTTTGTTTTTGCGTTTTCATTTTTCACTCCCCACCTTCAAAAGTTTATGACTAGAGATGAGCGAGCACTAAAATGCTCGAGTGCTCGTTATTCGAGACGAACTTTTCCAGATGCTCGAGTGCTCGTCTCGAATAACGAGCCCCATTGAAGTCAATGGGAGACTCGAGCATTTTTCAAAGGGACCATGGTTCGGGAATAAAATGTGTTAATTAATTGAAAAAGAATGTCTTCTGATAAGTTAGCAGATGTATGCAAACATCTGCAATCTATTCTTCACTGTTCCGCGCGTATATTATCTCCCGACAAGTTAGCAGATGTGAAGAACAGTGAAGAATAGAATAAAAACAGTGACTTCAGTGGAAGAAGAGGAGCGGATCCCGGGACAGCGTATCTCCCGACAAGTAAGCAGATGTGCCGAACATCTGTAATCTATTCTTCACTGTGTTTTTCACTGTGTTTTTCACTTAAATGATCCTGTGTTCACTGTGTTCACTGTTTTTATTCTATTCTTCATTGTTCTTCACTGTGTTTTTTTAATTAAATGCTCGATCTCGAGCAGGGGAAATACTCGTCCGAGCAACGAGCCGTTTCGAGTACCTTAATACTCGAACGAGCATCAAGCTCGGACGAGTATACTCGCTCATCTCTATCTATGACCTTTTTATTTTTCCATGTAAAGAGCTGTGTGATGGCTTGTTTTCGGCGTAACAATTTGCACTTCATATATTCAGCAAAGACTTATCGGCTATGGAGAGTGCTCCGCCTGTGAGCCCTCTCCATGCACCCAATGTGTGACGTACTTTTATGTAACACGTCGGTAAGGGGTTAATATTCTGTGGCTTGTATTGAGAAGCTGGAAAAAAATTTGATAATATTCATAAATAAAGGCAGTTGCATTATTTTATAACGGGCATTAATTTTGTGGTGTTCACTATGTGGGACAAATTACACATTTCTTTATTCTTTGGCTCAGTACCATTATGCAGATGGTAAACAGGAGCAAGGAAATCCCTTGCATGTCCAGAAAGTTACCTTTCTCATGATTTTCTTATTTATAAGAAAAATTGCCCTGGAGTTTGCATAATTTTTTTAGTTATGGTATGGTGTAAACTAAGCCTAGGGCTGCATTTACAAATTGCAGTTTAGTCATTCAGTTTTGCAGTCAAAACCAGAAGTGGATTGAAAAGATAAAGAGTATTGTCTTGTCTGTCGCATTTTCTACAGTGGAATTTTGTTGTGTCAAATATACTTTTATTTTAATCTTTATCTTTCAGGCAACAGTTGTCTGTGACTTAATGTTACTGCATGTTCTTCCAAAAAGAAATTACTACAAGGAGAAAAAATTCAAATATGCAAAAAGTGAAAAGGTATCTTTTTATAACAATTATTTCAACATTTGCAAATTTAGAAAAAAAAAGGCTCTAAGCAAGGGCTACAAACTAATGTTGGGTGCAACTACCTTTGTGTGACAATATTGCTACATCACAGTATAACAAAAATGAAAGGAAGTTGTAACTGTGACAGAACAGTAGAAAGAAATTCAACACATGAATGTCCATGGCACTGTCTATGGCACCTAGTCACGGTGCGGTGAGAACGCGGTCTTCACCCCTCCTTCTCTTCCTCCTGGCTTTGTGCTACACTAGGGTTCCGGCCTGGAGAGCACACGGCTGTCTGAATGTTGCTGTGCTTACAGCAACCTGTAAGTCACACTGTTCCTCTATCCACTGTCCAACAGTCGTCATAATGAAAATTGCTGATTACCTCTAGCGAGTTTGTGAAAACTGTGTATATTTGTCAGAATTTCATCTTGAAAATAGTCTTTTATGGCTATTTATTCATCTGCAGATTGTGGTTACTTTCTCTGGACTGCTCTACCTTTCTGGGCAGGCCACATCTGTAGAAAGCATGAGCTGTTCTGTCCGATATTATCTTTCTACTACACAATAATCAATAAATAGTGTTATAGTCTAAAACAAATGGCCAGCAAATAGTTTAAAAAGACCTACCTTGTGCGCCTCAATCTGACATGAAGAGCGTATGACAGACGTACTTCCATTGTTAAGGACAGGTAACCCTAATTATTTCTTTACAACGTGTTTCTAAAAACAGTATGTCTGCTTTGTTTCTACTGATTTCAGAAAACAATAGGTAAAGAAGAAGAAGAATCGCCCTATGAAAATAATTTTCAATATGAGAATTCACAGAGCTCTGGGGTTCCAGTAACAGCTGTTCCTAGTTAGTAAAACAAGTCTGACTTTTCTCAAAAGCACAAGGTATGAACAACCCACAAACATACTGGGATAGTATTATTCATCCTAATTTATAGACAGTTTACCCTTAGACAAGACAGTTTAAAACTGTGTCACATAAAAAATCTTCAAACTCCCCAACCTATTAACCATTCGGGGACACATTTTAACATTTCAAATGTTTTTTTTTTCAACCCTTTTTACTTATAGCCTACAGGTTGCAACATTAGTAGTTGATTGTGGTGGTTCAACATTCCGCACTTCCACCGATCAGGTCTTTAGGCATAGTGTATAATATTCAGCCACATTGCAGGAGTCACTTTCACTAAAGTGAATAAATGCTACAACTGCTGTGCACCTTGGCACCTGAAACAGTGGAGGTGACAGATATTGCATTAAGGGATCATTAAGGGATGAAAATCGCCTTTCAAATTATTGTCTGCTTTTACGAGCAAGCCACCTTCTTGCAAACAAACTCCTTGGCCAGTAAAGGCTTACAAAAAGATAATAAAAGTGCTGCTTCATTTTGGCACAACTCAGTGATTAAAGCAGGTTTTCTTACATTACCTGAAGTAATAAACCAAAAGACAACAAAGATGAAGAGAGTAATTGTGTGTATTTTATCTTTACAGAAATGCAACACCTGAAGTCACTATATCAATACTCCAACAGATTTATGATTTTGACCTACAACCAATGCCTGCTGCATCATATATATTGTTAAAACACAGATCTGCTGAAAAGAAAGATGTCCTAGCATCTTCATTGTAACAAAATATTTATAAAACCTTATATTATATGTAAGGATCATAGGTAATATTGCCAGTCAAATGAGTTGCATCAGTTATAAGGATTAAAATAGAACCAGTCACATGAAAAATTCAGGCAGCTGCAGGCAGCATGTTACAGAGCAGAGGGAGCTAACTAAACTTAAAGATAGTTTTGGGGAAAGATTATGTGTAATTTGTCATTTTTTTAAATTAAACCTATGTTCTTTCAATGTTGAGAAGTTAAGGAAGGGTGGGGATTTATAATGACTTGTACTTTGGTACAAGCCTGGTTAAAGACGCAAATCTTGCAGTAAAGATAGAATAGCACCATCACACTAGCTTTAGCCTGTGCCAAGAATATACTAAGAGGATATAACACAAGACCGCAGCCTCAGTTAATCGCCTTATGCTCAGTCATAGAAGGGGTTTGTCTATCACGGTTATGACTGCCTCCTTGACTTCAACATAGAAAAAGCAGGGATAGGGTGATGCCACACATGGCGTTTTTGGTCCTTTTTTAACCATTTACCATGCGTTTGGCTGCTTACAACCTATTTATCTATTAAGATCATTGGGAAAAACTGACCAAAAAAACGGTAAAAAACGGATGTGTTTCGGACTGAAAACGCGTACTTATAAACGGACTAAAAACGCTGTGTGTGGCATCACCCATATAAATGGATAAAGGACAAGTTATTCAAAACACAAGCCTAGAATTCTGCTCAACAACTACTCTATAACACTCTCCCTATAACCTTTATTGCACTTCCTTGTGACATTTCCCTTTACTTCAAATATTTTTTTTAAACTATGAAAATAGCACTGTTGGATAGATTTGTACTTGATGCTTTTCCAAGCATATATTTAAGTTTTAGATAAATGAAAAATTAATAAACATTTAGATTCCCTTTCAGGTGGTCATAAAAAGGCCTTCATCTAGGTAAACTATTAGTAGCCAACATTTATTTTATCTAATTGCCATAATTTGATGGCATACACATTATGGGGAGTGCAAAGCTATAGTTCACATTTAATAACTATAAAATGGTTCTAACAAATAAAATATAAATTGAAAGATTGAATTTAAGAAGGATGAAAAGCTGTAGCTATATAGAAAAATGCTGTGATAATTACATACATAATTACATAATCCATAAATAATCTAGCTTGAATATTGCCTTTCTTATTGCCTTTATATAAAAATTACCAGACATATTGCAAAAATGGGAAGATTCATAGAAGGTACACATCTCAATAGCATCTCCCCTCATATACTCAGCTCTTGCAGTGCATCCCATCTTAGCTTAGCTATGCCACACCACTCTTAAGGCTCTGCCCACTGTACATTTGTGCTGTAAAAATAGCAGTATTTTGGAAGTGATTAGGTTCACTGCTATACTGTTTTAAAAAGTTCAGAAGCCTCATCGAACACATAACCAAATTTTCAAAAAAAGAAAGAATAAAAGTGTCTTTTTATATTGACGAACTGCAATACTAAAGGCAGGATAAAGCACGGAGGCTTTAACAAACATATTCAGCCCCAAAACACTCAAATAAAAAAAACAAAACAACAACAAATATTTTATGCCTTGTATCACATCACCATTTCACACAGAACACTAGAATATCAAATGTTGCATATTGTTTAACAAATTTGGCCCACCTATATGTCTAAGGCTAAAGTTTTCATTAAGAATCCCTTTTCAAAGTGGTCATTGGTTGGAAAGGGAGATGGTCTCCTAGCGAAGAAACATTCTAATGGTAAAAAATCGTGGCTGATAAAGATGGGATGGTCTCTATTGTAAATTGTTTTTATTTTGTTGTTAGTGGGTAATTTTGTCAACTTGTACCTCTTGTTATCCAGTTTTACAGATAACCTGTAATCATGGTTTGACCAACTAAAAGCTGAGAATAGTGAATTGGGTATTTTTGGACACTATTCCATTCATAATGCAGAGTAGTTTGACAACATTACATGGTGTATGTTAATAGGAAATCTTTATCTCCATACCTGACATTTTATTGGGATAAGAGGTAGAAATACAGAGTTTCTTTGCATTCATTGAGATGATCTTTTCTTAACTAAACCTTAAGCTAAAGACACTTTCTGTTCATTAGAGCTTTCTTCTTGTAAGTCTTTGTTGATTAAAATTTCCATTGGGAAAGTTTTCTATATATTTTATTGAGATCTGAGCCATAAATTGCGAAATGACTGCCCTGAACCAGATGTGAATGTGGCATATAATGAAAACAGAGAATGAATTATGCACAAAAAGTTATATAATTTATTATGACAATAAATAACATGAAATTTTACAAATATCTACATATTGGTTCACGACTTCCAATATATATGCATTGTATATACATCTATTTGCTACACTAGATCTATAAAGTTATGTGCGCACCTGCATCAGCGATGTGAAAATAGACTAAGAGCAATTCTCACTATTTTAAAAGATTTTAGCATGATTACGGTTTGAGCATTAGTAGGCATCAACATTGCTGGGCAATGTTTTATTAAAGGGAATATTAAATTATTTTGTATTATATAACTAGTATATTTACAAAGAGAGTGACATGCTGCAATGATTTTTGTAAAAATTACACTATAGTTTTTGTGAAAAAGATATACTGAATTTTCAGTAACAAAAAAGTGTGATATCTGTCCATTCATTGCAAACCTATACAACAGTGATGGCGAACCTATGGCACGGGTGCCAGAGGTGGCACTCAGAGCCCTCTTTTTGGGCACCCAACCGTCAGCATAGAACTCTACATAGAAGTCCCAGGAGACTCAAGAAATGCTGCTCTCAGTGCTATTTTAAAGAAACACATTCTTGATTGTTTGGGACTGCAGGAAGAGGTAGACCATGTGGAAAAGGGAGGCTTATCTTTAGAGCTCCTCTAGGCCCCACCTTTCTTCCGTACAAGGGGACCATAGCGAGATGATACAACATTAGTCAAAATTTGCCCTTCTTCTTTCAACTGTTTTGTTGTCCTCTAGAGGCCAAAATGATTGAAAGTTGTGGTAGAACAGGTAGCAATAAGTTACTACTTAAATTGCCGTGATGGCACTTTGCAATAGATGTGTGTTTTGGTTGTAGTTTGGGCACCCGGGCTCTAAAAGGTTCACCATCACTGCTATACAACATTAACTGGTTTGTAAAGATGGATATAAATGTTTAAACAACCTTTCTATTTCAAAGCTCAGAGTAAAAATAAATACTATACAACTATACTCTACATACTATACTATACAGATGGAATAACAGTTTAAGAGCATCTTTTCTTTTAACTCATACTTTTAATTTAAAAATGGACTACTGGGCATTACCATTGCCTTGTCAAATGGGTGTGTCCTAAACACCCTTGATACTGTCAATACTGATTGTACTGTGTCATACTGTAATACCCATTTTGCCAATTTATTCATAAGTTTTGGAGTAATAGTGTAGAAATGGCAATCTACATAGTATAACAAGATGCTATAGAATTGTTACAAAAATTACGGTAATATGATTAAATACATACAAAATAAAGGTAAAAATAAAAGTGAGAGTGGATATACTGAGAAAATTTTGCTCAGGAAGACTGGTCCTGTTATGCATTACACAGGCACCCATACATTTGTGTAATGTTTAGTTTTCTATGGTGCAGTGCTGTAGAAGGATTGAACACTTACTGTCAGAATAGTAGAGTTTCAAGAAGGTATATTTTATGATCAACTTATTGTCCAAATACCTTTCAGAAACAAGTATTGCATAGAGCAGTGCTGGCGAACCTATGGCACGGGTGCCAGAGGTGGGCACCAAGGCCATTACCCCAGCACAGAGTTTCCAGACAGGACTCAAAACCTCCTCCTACAGTCCCTGGCCACTCAGGATGTGCTGTGATCAGTGCTATTTTAAAGGTACACATCCGTAGGTGCCTGGGACTATAGGAGGACCAAGGAGGTGCAGACAAGGCTGCATTATTATTGGAGCTCCTGCTCTGGGCCCATGGAAGGAAGCTACAATGATAATCTAAATGTCCCCATTTTCTTTAAACTGTATTGGTGTTACTGCTTAAATTGCCATGTTGGCACTTTGCATTTAAAGTGGGTTTGGTCGTAGTTTGGGCACTTTGTCTCTAAAAAGTTCGCAATCACTGGCATAGAGTGTACACTGCATTTAAATGCCTGTCAGCTTTTCTGTTTTGTCTGTTTTAGTAAACTGTCACATAACATTTACTAAATTGTTTTCCCATTATAAAAAAGAAACAATTTTCTTAAAACCTCTGTTATGTCATTGAGGTTATTCCTCCTGGGAATGTACAAATAAATTGGTACATTTGTATCTTCTTAGGCTACATGCACACTGCCGTGAGCCCGCCGCACCGTAGCACGGCATAGCGATATATGGCCGCGGCGCCGTAATACGGGAAAAGATAGGACATGTCCTATCTTTTCCCGGGCTACAGAGCGGTACGGTGCCGCATGTGTAGGGCTCCGTGAACCCATAGAAGTGTATGGGGGACGTATACCGGCCGCATATACGTCGGCCGTATATATGTCCCCCATACTGTAGTGTGAATGTAGCCTTAGGCTGGGTTCACACCTCGTTTTTTACCAAACGTTGTAAGGATATGTCAGGAGGATTCTGACATGTCTTTATAATCTATGGTACAGGCGTATCCCTCCCCCTTCCCCTGGATAAAGACCTTAGCTGTCTGTAGCTTGTAGCTTCACTCTTCTCATGTATTGCTTGCCAGCAGGAAATCTCTGTGTGAGCTCATCCTGGATTGTAAGGGTTGGGGCTAGAGGTAGAGTGCAGCATCAGACAGGAGAACAATATGTCCTCCCGACCCTAAAGTCAGAAGATTTACAATCAGGTCCAGGGGCAACCATAATTGTGTACATTGGGACTGATAGGGACAGGTTGGAATAATATCTGTGAAATGCTGTATTTTTGTTAATTGAATTAGAGAATGTGTTATTTTGTATCCTGAGTTTATTTAAGAATCTTATCTTTCTGGGAATAGCCCTTTAAGGTTATAAAAACTTGATGTACATTGTTCTCTGACCAGAAAAAAATGTTTCCCATTAATATAAACATACTACATATAAATGCACAATAAATAAACTAAACATAAATGGTAGCTTATTTATATTTACTGTTCTGAACAAAGGCTGATTATATGAGGTGACCAATAGGAACTGCAGAAAACTGTCTACACAAATACCTATTAACCTTTACAATGATGAATGGTAGCTACTGGGATTATGCAATGAATGACACATATCCCCTGTCAACATGAAAGAGCAAAATTGTTTAATATTTGGGAGTCTAAACACTGGGCCCTTAGATATCTTGACCACAGGGGCCACCCACTTCTTCTGAAATGTTCTTTGTAAAAAGGCACATTGGGGACATCCCCAACCTATGTTTAGCACACAGCTATCCCATTGAAGTGAATAGAACACATGTTAGGTGTGTTCATAAGTAATCTAATCTCATGTAAAATTCAGAGGGCCCCTGTTGTTGTGATTGCTGGGGTCGTAGTAGACAGGCCAGCAGCAATCCTAATCCTATTGTGTGTATAGGGTATAAGTGTCAGTAGTGGCACAACCCCAGTACATGTTGGGGTGGCACAACCCCTAACAATGCATGTACCATTTAGAAATATATTCAATTGCATGGTGCAGGTAAATGCTGACAGTGTTCAGCTGCTGACTGGTCATGATGATAGCTAATTGAAAAGACAACCTGTAAACTTTTTTTTTTACGACGATTGTGTGGAAGACAGTCCAGAGAACTGTGGTGTGCAAAGGCAGTCCCATTATTCCTGGCATTAATAAGTTTGCCCATTTCCTTCTTCAAAGAGGACGCAAGTACAAATGCACGTGCTGCATGTTACACCAAGTATGCATGTTACAAGGGATGTTGGAAGGGATAACTGTCAGCCCTGGCTGGCTTTTTGGTTGTACTCCCTACAGCACTCCTGATCTGCTGCACTTTACACTGGATACACATGCATTCTCACTTATATAACTTACTTTTACTGCTCACTTTTGGTGGATTGTATGATTTTGTATATTTTTACAATAACACTTTGTATGTTTCTTAGTGTCAATGAACTGTTGAATAAACTACTCACTGTTTTTCATTATAAAGATTTCAAGATTTTGTATATTTGTTGAATGTACCAGTATGTTTTACAAATATGATACCGCAAAACATCAAATAAATATTTTTTCTTAGAAATATGGTGGACTTATTTTGTTCATAATTATACACTAATAACGAAATGGCCATTATTTCAAGCTGGAAACAAATATTACATGATCTTGCGGCGACAGCAGCATTTTTATAAAATGATTTACAATCTGTAACATAATTATATAAACTGTTATATAATATAAAGCATAATTATTCAGTGACACAGGTGCAAAAATAGGTCAGTGCCAATCTTTTACAGGGAAAACACCACTGCAAATATATAAGCCTAATGTATGATTTTTTTATACTTTTATTGACCCCCTTTGGAACAAAGCCATTTCAGGGCTTTAGGACCAAGCCCGATTTTTAAAATCTACCATGTGTCACTATAAGTGGATGATACATTTTGTGTGTAGTTATGAAAAAAATGGAAATTTGGCAAAAATTTAAAACAATTGTAAATTTTTCAAAGTTCTAAATTTTCTGATTTTCAGACAGATAGGCCCAGAGTTATTAAAGCCCCTGTGCCAGTTTTTTGTCTGACTTTGCACATTCTTTTTAGTGCAAACTGCTTGCACATGTATTCATAAAGTATCTGAAACACCTTTGTGGCAAACGCAACTTATTTGTGTCGTGGCTGCATTGTGCCGGACGCAACACAAAATTCTGCAGTTGGACTGTGCACCACATTTATCATGCAGTGTTCGACTGAATTGTGTCTCACACCCTATAGTAAAGGTGCACCAAAAAAAAGTTGATGCATCCTGCTGGAGCATTGCAGGTGGCGCAAGGTTCATGAAAAACGTGTGACACATTTTGTGAATCTGTCGCAATCGGCACACTCCACAGACAAACTGCACCCTCTACTGGGCCATAGTCATACCCATTTCCTGAATGTCTACTCTATGGAATAAAGGCTGGAATGCATCCTATTATTTTTCTAGGATATTTTGAGGCTTAGAAATTTTGGTGTGATTTTATGAAAATTGACAAAATCTATATTTAGAGGGACCTGCTCAGCACTCAAGTGACTTTGAGAGGCCTAATTAGCAGTTAAACCCCATAAATTAGCCCATTATATAAATTATACTCCTCAACTTATGAAAAGCCACTTTTAAGAAGTTTTTTGACTTAATGGAGGAGCAATTTTGAAATTTTAATTTTTTCAGACAATGCATTCATTTTGGGCCAAAAATTAAACATTCACAATGGATTCAATGACAAAAAGTTCCAAAAAGTTACCCAATTTCTGCCGATTATCCTGATATCCTATATGTTGTGATAACATACTGTATGGGCACATGACAGGGCATAGAATGGAAGGAGTGCATTATCACATTGTACATGCCAAAATTATGGACATATGGTAACTTTTTTTGTGTGATGACATCCACTGTTCGGCGCTATGTCAACCTTGGTGTCTAAGCTAAGACCCCAGGGCTGTCCATAGTAAATGTCTGCAACGTTCTGTCTGTGACAGAACCCTACAGGCAGTGTAAGCTATGAAAATCACAAAGTCTGTTTTTAATAGTTTGAGTGGTGCAGATTAGAAAATGGAGTGATATATAGGGGGGTTTCTAATATTATATACCGTATATACTCGTGTATATGCTGAAAAACGTCCCCTCGGCTTATACACGAGTCTATTACCATTACCGATGTCCCTGATGTCAGCGCGTCCTGTCTTCTTTCTTCTCCGCGGCTCTTCTTCTTTCTTCTTGCTTCTGTCATGGACTCGGCGGCCGTTCTGTCACTGCAACTCGAGGAGGATGTGCTTGGCTTTGTAAGAATGGATGAAGTGCATGCACAGTTTCCTGGCCATTTTTAAAATGTCTTGCAGATTGGTGGAAGACTTCAGGGACCTTTTGACAACCAGATTGAACATGTGCGCCATGCAAGACGCATGGACCATCCCTCCTTGGTGCAGCCTCCCATTGTCTGTCACCATGGTTCCGATTTGCAGTTTTCGGGGAGAAAGCCACACATTGAATTCTTTGTGCATGATGTTGAGAAGTTCCTCCCCTGTGTGACTTTGTTCATCCAGGCAAACTAGGTGTAGAACTGCATGACACCGCTGTGCCGTGGACATGTGGTATGATGGACCTGCACTTAGACTTGTGGAGGCTGGGGTGGTGGTGGAGAAGGAGGAAGCGGACATTGATGCAGGAGCAGCAGTTTGACAACTTGGTGGAGAAAGCTGCGTCTCCTGTTCAAGTTGTTGGTGTGGCTGGGCGGGAAGCACATTCACCCAGTGGGCCGTAAAGGAAATGTACTGGCCCTGACCGTAGTTACAGCTCCACATCCCTGAGTATTGAGAAAAGCAAAACCTGCACAGCTCAAAATATATAGTCCAAGTATGCCGAATCATGCCTACAAACCCCAACACTAATGGAGCTAATGGACCCCTGAGGAAGTCACAATCAGCGACAAAACGTGTGGGGATTTTTCTCACATTTGTCTTTCATACTAGCAGCTACCAGAATAATGGATTGGTAACTATGTACCGATAACCCATGATTTCATAGTACTTCCATTGACTGTGCCATTATCTCCATTGGGTGTGCTAATGTTTATACTTGGTGGTACTGCTCACTTTTGAACACAAAACAGCTCACACCGATGGTTGATGCGGCAAGAATATTTTGATTTGGTATGGAAAGCTATGTGATTTGTATCAACTTATCATGGTACAAAGGTCCAGGTGACATGTACGGATGTACTTTTTAAGTGTTTTTAACAAAATATTTGTTGTTTGGTAATGACTTGGTACTAATAAAGATTTGTATATATATATTTTGCCTATACACACCTCTCCTTGCCTCTTTGTTTATTAGATAGCTCCACATGTCTGCGCTGCCGTGCACCTTGGAAGAAACCAATACGCTCAAGGACTGGTCCACCTTCTGTTCTACATATTTGTGAAGGGCCTGTACTGCGGTCAGCTGGCAGCAGCATGAGTAGGCCGCAGAGTGGCACAATGACAAATTATGGAGGTGGCAGCAACATGGCCACAGAGTGGCTGAATAACAGAGTGTGGAGGTGGCGGGAGCAGCATCATGAGGTCAGAGAGTGGCAGAACGACAAATTCTGGAGCTGGCAGTAACATGGTAGGCCACAGTGTGGCACAATGACAGAGCGTGGAGGTGGCGGCAGCAGCAGGAGGTCAGAGAGTGGCACAACAACAAATTCTGAAGGTGGCAGCAACATGGTGGACCACAGAGTGGCACAATTACAAAGCGTGTAGGTGGCGGCAGCAGCAGCAGGAAGTCAGAGTGGCACAATCACAGTGTGTGTAGGTGGGCAGCAGCAGTAGCAGCAGCATGAGGCCAGAGAGTGGCACAATGACAAATTCTGGTGGTGGCAGCAACATGGTAGGCCACAGTGTGGCCCAATGACAGAATGTGGAGGTGGCAACAGCAGCAGGAGGTCAGAGAGTGGCACAATCTAAATTTTGGGGTTGGCAGAAACATGGTAGGCCACAGTGTGGCACAATGACAGAATGTGGAGGTGGGTAACAATTCCAGTCTCTGGTATATATGGTGGGAGGCAGATGGAGCAACTGGCAGCAGATGTGTGGCATCAGGCGGGTGGCAGCATCAGAATAGTGGCTGCGGCAGGTAGTTAGAATCCAGACTAATTTCTCAATGTTTGGGGGAGGCGTCATGGCTGATCTAACCTGATGCATAAGGCATTGGTGTGATGAAATCCTGGCCGATCCACGCCTGATTCATCTTGACAAAGGTCAGTCTCCCCACATTCCGGGTGGACAAGCGGGTTCTCCTTGGGGTAACGATGGCCCCTGCCGCGCTGAACACCCGCATCAAGTTTGGCTGCCCAGTAGTCCAGGGGATCCTCTACCTGGGGTGGTAAAGTGCTGTCCAAATACCCAAAACAATGTACCCATTGTCTCTTTGCCTCCCCTATTCACAGCCTCTGCCTTGCTTCCCTGCTGGTTATTTTTTCATCAACATCATACTTCCTGGCATTTCTTACTAAGATTTGGTTGCAGGTTATTTCTGGTGACTCCAATATTGCATATTTATTTATGCATTCTCTATATATTGTGGTATGTAGGATTTATTATTGTTCATTTTTCCCTGTTTTTGTGTCAGGCTGTGAGATTATAGGGGTACAGGGCCTATGCATGCCTCCAGGCCCTGGGTTGCATTTTTACACCCTGTGGTGAAATTTTAGATAGTTTTAATTTTGTCCAATGCATTGTATGTTGTTATTTACTTCTGATAAAATGTATTATCTATTTTCAAGCCCATTATACGCATCCCCTGTTTTCTCTTTTTTGGTCCGTGCTGTCCAAGTAGGCCACCACCTGCTGGTGCATGGTCTGCTCCATGTCCTGTCGCTGCTGGTGGGGTCTACCCTCCTCACAAGGCGGGTGAAGGAAGCTGCTCATTAAGGACTCCAGACTTAAGCTGCTGATGGAGCTGCTGCTGCTCCTACCCCCTTCCCCATCTCCCCACAGCAGCCATGGCAATAGTATGTGAGCGATGACTGCCAGGAATCCCCTGGTCAGAGGATGGACAATGGCGCACCTAGGCAGCGGCCAACTGTCTTCACAGTATTTCTCCATAGTACGCCTGTTGTTCCTCCCTCTCGGCAGATGGAAAAAAGGCACACATTTTGGACCGCTAGCGAGGGTCCAAGAGAGTGGAGAGCCAAAAATCATCCCTATGCCAGATGTTGACTATTCGGCTGTCACTGTCATTAGTTCACTACCTCCTCCGGATGCTCCTGTTCCTCCTCTCCTGTTACCTGAGTAGAAAAACCACTAATTTCACCCGACTCTGCTTGTGCTCCAATGTCGTCATCCTCCTCCTCCTCCAGTTCAGCCCCCACTGGACTCATGTGGCCATGAGATGTAGTCACCACTTCTCCAGTGCCCTGACCAGACAGATTTTGCAGCATCTGTTCCAGAGCATAAAGCAGTGGAATGACGTTAATCATCCCGTAGTCCTGGCGACTGACAAATAACGTGGCCTCTTCAAAGGGCCTGAGCAAACAGGTGTCACGCATGAGCTGCCAGTGGTTGACATCAAAGTTACACAGGGGATTACTCCTGTCCGCTTGCATCATCAAAAAATCATTAATGGCTTTTCTCTGTTCATACAGGCGGTTTCACATATGGAGGCTGGAATTCCAACGGGTGGAAACATTGCATATCAGCCTAGGTTGGGGGTGGCCGTTCTGTCACTGCAACTCGAGGAGGATGTGCTTGGCTTTGTAAAAATGGATGAAGTGCATGCACAGTTTCCTGGCCATTTTTAAAATGTCTTGCAGATTGGTGGAAGACTTCAGGGACCTTTTGACAACCAGATTGAACATGTGCGCCATGCAAGACGCATGGACCATCCCTCCTTGGTGCAGCCTCCCATTGTCTGTCACCATGGTTCCGATTTGCAGTTTTCGGGGAGAAAGCCACACATTGAATTCTTTGTGCATGATGCTGAGAAGTTCCTCCCCTGTGTGACTTTGTTCATCCAGGCAAACTGCATGACACCGCTGTGCCGTGGACATGTGGTATGATGGACCTGCACTTAGACTTGTGGAGGCTGGGGTGGTGGTGGAGAAGGAGGAAGCGGACATTGATGCAGGAGCAGCAGTTTGACAACTTGGAGGAGAAAGCTGCGTCTCCTGTTCAAGTTGTTGGTGTGGCTGGGCGGGAAGCACATTCACCCAGTGGGCCGTAAAGGAAATGTACTGGCCCTGACCGTAGGAACTCTCCACCTCGGTTTGGCACAAGCCATTAGTTTTCTGAAAGGTGCCTAGTCCACGACTTGGAAAGGGAGGGACTGCAGTAACAACAACTTGGACAGGAGCACGGTCAGCTTCTGCACCTCAGGATGGCTGGACGCATACAGTTGTCTCTTTGTAATCGCCTCGTTCAACGACTGCTGGCGCCATGCGTAGCGAGGAGCAGGAGTATATGGACTGGGAGATGATGTCAAAGACAAGCAGCTCCTTTCAGCAGAGGTGCTGGAGCCTTGACTGGCTGAAATGGCATGTGTGCCACTAGGTGCTACTGCTGTTGCAACAGTGGCAGGATGGCCCACCACATCTGTGACACGTTTCTCCCAGGCCATTGGATGGTGGCGCTGCATTTGTTGACGCAGGGCCGTGGTGTTAACATTAGCTGCCTGGCCTCGCTTCACTTTATGCCCGCAGATTCTACTTATACACACGCTCGGCTCCTTTGGTATCTTAACAAAAAACTGCCGCGTGTTGGTGATTTTACTACTAACGCCACTGGCTTGCTGAGCCCCTGTGCCACTGCTTACTTGGACCTGTGAAGCTGGTTTTGTACCCCATGGCTGCTGCCACCCCGCTGTCGCCCGCACTAGCGACTTGCTGCCTGACGTGCAAGCTGACACCCTCTTCTCCCGACGATGATGATGAAGCCCTTGCTTCACCCGGCTCCCAAGTGTTATCGGCTACATCATCGATTTGTGTTTCCCTGTCACTGGTATTCTTCTCAACAGTCTCAGTATGCACAGCCTGACAACTTGCAAGTGCAACATAACCGCCCGTGCCACTCTCCACATCTCTACTTTCCCACCTACTCCACGAAGCAGCAGATGTCTGCCCCACCTCTTCACTGCCAAGTAACTGCTCACTGTCCTCAAAGAGTTTGTCCTTGGTGTATAGTGGCGCTGAGCCCAGACCACCTAGTAGATTTCTGGCTGAGGGAAATGAACAGGAGAGAGGCTGGTTGAGAACAGGTGAGGGCCACTGACCTGCTCCTGGGCCATGCCAACTAAGGGTTGTATCTGAAGAACCCACGGACTCTTGGCTGTGGTTGTCAGATGTAATTTGGGAGGAAGTGGATGACCTAGTCAACCAATCGAGAAGCTGCCGCTAGATGACACTCACAGTTCTGGCCTCACCCCTGCTGCGATGTCCCCATACTGTGCTGCAACCTGCCACCTCTCTGTGTGACATATTGGTTAATCAACTATGTTAATTTGACACGGATTTCTTGATATCAACATTAACAACAAAAAAGAATTGAAATTTGGGGTATACAGATCCATATATAAAGATATACATATAGATATACATCCATCTATATTGCTAATATTACATTTTATTACATTTATTAAATTTTATTACATTTTGCTAATAAAGGGGGAAAAAAATTGTTCCCACGAATCACCGTAAACTTCAGATTTGTGCAGAACCGAAGTTTCTCTAGTTACAACCAATGGCTGTCCAAACCTGACAGGGAAAAATGTGAGACTTTTGAAGACTTTTGAAGCGGATGCAAGATAAAGTGACTGAAATGTAGCCAGAACAGAAATTGATATTTTTACATTTCATTATTTAACAGGTGGTGCTGTGCAAGTCAGTGCTACAAATCAGCCATGTTGTTGATGTTATATCTAGGATAGTTAATTTCATCAGGGCAAGAGCACAGACAATTTGTCGTACTGTTGGAGGAGCATGAAATTGAACATAGGCTACCAGACAGTTGTGAGATGGCTCAGCCTTGGCAAGGTGCTTAAAAGAGTATGTGACCTGAGAATGCAGAATCAGGAGTTTTGTGGAAAAAAAGGCAAAGGCCTCCCAGAGTTCTCATAAATGGACTGGATGGCAGATCTGGCCTTTGCTGTATAAGTGACTGCACTAATGAATGAACTAAATATCAAGCTGCAAGGCAAAGGCCTGTTTGCTCGTGAAATGTTTAGCTTGGTGACAGCTTTAATGACAAAGTTCCCTTTCAAGCAAATTGACGAGCAAAATTCTGACACACATGCCAAAACTGAAAGTCACACCATCAGCTGATCAGGTCTACATGTATTCATGGATGGACCGCCCTCTATCCCTAGCTGTTAGGTGTAGTTTGCTAAAAATTAACATGTTACTACTGTATCCTATGCAAAATTTACCAATGAAATTAACAAGGACCAATTTAAAAAACATGAAATACAACATAACCCGATTCCTTTTGAGAGAGAAACGAAATTACAGTAACCAAGAATAGAAGGTGGTTTAGATGTTTCGGATTATACTGAAAAGGTATAGAGTCAGCTCACCTGAAGATCATGCAGCAGCTTCTGGTAAGGTTGGAGCACGGACAACTCTTGTTCCCAGTCCAGCACAAGCAAAAACATGTAGCGGATCCAGCTTCACACAACCATCCAGGGTCAGTAAAAACATAGCAATTTATTTCATATTCTCTAAAAATTCACAGAGGCAGATGAACATATAGGAGAACACAGACATACACAGCGTAAATGCCTACGCGTAAATGTACTGGCTGTATTTGTTAAGAAAGTATGAAAGGTAGTTTAATGCAGTATGGTGTTCCAAAGATGGATAAAGGCTGACAACATCACATGCTAGCCATATAAAATCTTGTTCCCAGGGAAAATTATCTAGTAACGCAATAGTATGCTTAGTATCCTTAAGATATCCTGTGATGGAAATGACAATTGGCTGAAGATGGTGATCTACCCACTCACTGAGATGTTCCATCATAGATCCAATGCCTGCAACTATGGGGCGGAGAGGAGGAGGAAAGATTTGTTTATGCAATTTTGGAAAGGAATGGAAGATAGGGATAACAGGGTGATTGACATACAAATAATTAGCTATGCGATTGGAGATTGCTCCCAAGGAGACTCCAAAATCAAGGAGTTTCTTCAGGAGTTTCCTGTATCCTAGATAACGGAGTTAATTATGTTTCAAGAAAAGCTCCTACACTTGGCCAGTTGTTGTCACCGAGCTTGTTTTCTTCCAAAACACAAGATCCTTCAAATTGGTTGAAAACGAAAGGCTCATATAAATGTGGTCACAATATCTGCACTTGTTGCAGTCACATTTCTCCTACTACAAACATCGTGTCTACAGTGACACAGCAAAGTTTCAAAATACATAATTATATTAATTGTAACAGTACTTATGTCGTGTACTGTATAACGTGTAAAAAATGCAACCTACAGTATGTTGAATGCACAACATGTGCATTAAAGGTACGGATTAGACGTCACATTTCGGATGCAAAAAATTCACAGTCCTTGAATATTTCAATGGCCTCAAGCATTTTCAAACAGTACACAAAGGGGACTCTTCACACCTTACGGTAACCGCAATCGAAAAAGTTAAAAAACCAACACGCGGTGGTGATCACAGGCGCAAGCTTATGAACAGGGAATCATACTGGATCTTTGTATTAGAAACTAGATTTCCACTGGGTCTTAATAAAAGACATGATATGATTTTTCAATTGTAAATTTCCTTGATAAATCTTCTATTGTTTGCTTTCTCTATTTAGTGTTTGATGCTTATATCGTGCGTTTTGCACACATGACTGGGCACACGTACGATTAAAACTTTTTAAACATCTAATGTTCCTTTCACATGACCGCAGTTGCGAGCTATTTAAGAATCATCTGTTCATGCCTCACGATATGCCATGATGAAGGATTTTTTCCGAAACGCGTAGGCATTTACGCTGTGTATGTCTGTGTTCTCCTATATGTTCATCTGCCTCTGTGAATTTTTAGAGAATATGAAATAAATTGCTATGTTTTTACTGACCCTGGATGGTTGTGTGAAGCTGGTTCCGCTACATGTTTTTGCTAGATGTTTCGGATCTCCACAAATATAACCTAGTGTGTGCTTTTCGATATCTGAAAGAATGGCTACAAGGAAATGGAAGAACATACACTATAGCGGGCGAAGAAAACACTTATAACATATCTAACATTAGGAGCTTATTACTTATTACTTCTCTGAACACATACTATTAAATGACACTATAGCTGCATGGCAAATCTGAAGGAAATTACTAAAAATATATGGCGTGCCAACTAAACAACTAAAAATTAGTGATTTAGATGACATCCATATAATCCTAACAAAAAACAAACTAAATTTATGGGCACAATAAGGTCACAAGATTTTCCACAAACATAAGCTAAAACATACCCCTGTGACTACATTATTAAAACGTATCATCTCCCACAATCAGACAATTTCTCCTATATCCAAGTTACAGATATTGTCAAGGGTACCTGTTCCAACACTCATATTCAAGAAGAAAAAGAAAATTCTAAATTTGAAGAACTAATAAGTATACCAAATTACAAGCTCATATCGAAGCAATACTCAAAATTAATACATCTAAATAATACCAAGTTGTATGAAAATACCAGCTTTAGGTGGAAAGAGGAAGTCTTTGACAATATGGATAGCAAGGAAATTTGGCAACGAATGATAAGGAGTATGAATATGGTAGGAACAGCAATGAACTCAGAGATATGGAGAGACATTCAATTTAAAAGGGCTTTCGCACGAACAAAAGTTAGGCCTAACTTGCTGATCAGTTGGGGTCTCAGCACAGCCCTCTACTCCATTAGTCTGATGGAGCGACAAGGGGTCCGACGGTGGTACTTGGGACCCCAACGAACTCCTTGTTTTCGTGATCTCTGGGGGTCTCATCCCCTGTTAATAGGGCCTAACTTTGGTTCGTGGGAAAACCCCTTTAAGATAGTCCACAGAGCGTATCGAGCCTTCAGTGGACATACATTTAAAATACTTAAATTATATTAAATCTTGCCCGAAATGCAACAAACCAAGTGCGAACATCACTCACTGTTTTTGGAACTGCCCGTTCATCTTAAAAATACTGGTCTAAAGTCATAGACTATATATATTCGCAAGACACAATTGAAAAATTTTATATAAATCCACAGCTTTGCCTATTGTATTATGATCAGGGAACCCATATTTCAGCAAAGTCAAAGAGTAAGTTATTAACCACAAAAATAGCTACCGTATATACTCGTGTATAAGCCGAGATTTTCATCACAAAAAATGTGCTGAAAAACCTCACCTCGGCTTACACACGAGTCAATGATAAAAATAAATACATTAATACTTACCCTCCGGTGTCCCCGATGTTCCTCACGACTCCCGGCGGCTCCCGATCCCTGACGCGGCTCCCGGCGGCTTCTCCACTCGGATGACGTCATCAGCGGCGACAGCGTGGCATCACAGTGTGCGACGGCCAGCGCGATCTCCCGGCCAGAGAAGAGTGAAGAAGCCGCCAGGAGCTGCGATGGGGATCGAAAGCCGCCGGGAGCCGTGACGAACATCGGGACAACGGAGGGTGAGTATTAAGTTTATTTCTCTATCTGTATAGGGGCTGCTGTATACTACTGAGCAGACTGTATACTGATGGGGGCAGGCTGTATACTACTGGGACAAGCTGTATACTACTGGGCTTGTGCTGTGTACTACTGGGTGCAGGCTGTATACTACTGGGGGCAGGGCTGTATACTACTGGGGCACTGTTACTACTGGTGCAAGCTGTATACTACTGGGGCAATCTGTATACTAACTGGGGGGCAAGCTGTATACCTACTGGGGGCAAGCTGTATACTACTGGGGCAGGCTGTATACTGCGGGACAAGCTGTATACTACTGGGGCAAGCTGTATACTACTGGGGGGCAAGCTGTTACTCTGGGGCAAGCTGTATACCTACTGGGGCAAGCTATATACTACTGGGGGCTGGCTGTATACTACATGGGGGCTGGTTGGCTGTATACTACATGGGGGCTGGCTGTATACTACACCCTCGGCTTATACCCGAGTCAATAGGTTTTCCCAGTTTTCGGTGGTAAAATTAGGGGTCTCGGCTTATACTCGGGTCGGCTTATACTCGAGTATATACGGTATTCTCCTGCAATGGCTAGAAAAGGAAGCCCCAAGATGGACCAGGGCATTAAATTATATAAGATATTAGAGGAACTAGAAACAGAATAGATAAAAATACACAACCATCCCCAAGGCACCAAAAGATTTGGTAGATGCTATAGCGGTCAAGGGGGAAGGGGAGGATAGGAAAGGGGGGTGGGATATGTTATTATTTTGTGTAGGATCTAACACTGTTTATCTGTCGGTTACTATAATTTTTTGTATGTATCACATTTGCATAATAAAGATTAACAAAACAAAAAAGGTCTACAGGTATTCATCCATGTTAGGGGCACTATATGATGAGTTTTACAGAAGATTTGAAGATTTCCAAGAAATTGAGAGAGAAATGCACATGAATTCTTCTCCCTCTACATGCCACGTGAATAATGCATCTAGTGATGTCCAGCTTGAACTCATTGATCTGCAGTCTGACAATGTACTGGTAGATCATTTTAAGTCAGTATCACTGCTGGAGTTCTATCCACACATAAGGAGGCATGCCCAGAATATGTTAGTTCTCTTTGGATCTACCTACCTTTGTGAACAAACATTCTCAGTGGTAATGTTCAACAAATTCAGATACAGAACCTCTCTCAGTGATGATCACTAGTTTGCTGTCCTTTGCATATCGCCCTCCTGTACAATCCCGAAACAAGTAAGATTACTCTCATTGAACATTTTTGTAATGATGGCCTTTGAAAAAAAAATTTTTTGTGTGTGTAAAGTTGTGATGCTGTTTAAGTGGTGAATAAGTTGCTCATTTAAATAAATGTTTGTTAAATTGTGCTATAATTCTGTGCAGCACATTTTCATGTTATTGTAATGTTTCATGTACTGTTCTTGGTCACTGGATGCTGATTTGTTGTGCCCCCTTTTCCCTGTACATATTAGTTTCCCATCTTATGTTTGTGATATGTAGTAGTATTATAAGCTTAAGACTTTATCACATATATTACAAGAACCAAGCTTACTACAAAAATACAAACAGAACCAAAATGACTACATATGCCTGTTTACCAGAACCAAGCTTACTACATTTATATTGCACCATGAAAAAGATTAGTACTTTTATACATTTTCAGAGCCAAGTTTATTAAATAGATACTTTACCAGAATCAGGCCTATTATGTAGAAAGAGCTACAGAACCATGCTTACTACCTAAGTACAAGAGCAGACTAAAGCTTATTACATAGATACAAGACCAGCAACAACATAGTTAGACAGTCAACCTACCATAAGGTAACAGATTTATCACAGTGTTTGATGCTGGATGATAAATCTAATAAGTCTCCATGTAGGTCTCCCTCAAAAAATAAGATAACAAAGAATCACAAACCATGGGAGATGCTGTATAGTTGTGAGCTCATGGACAATACTAATACCTACTGAAAACCTGGTGACACAAACAGAATGTCTTTGGAGGAATCTCTTTCATTTCATCCTTCTGGCTGCCCACCATGTTAGCTTCTTCCAGTCACAACATTTCTCTGTAGATTTAACAACATGAAACTGTTAACAACTTCTTAACACAAACACAATACAGTTCTACTTCTCCCACAGAGATCACTATTATGCCTGCACAGTATCCAATATAACAACAGAATCTTCACAGAAGCCAATACACATGCCCCCACTGTAGCCAGTACAGTAGAAGCGCCTCCACAGTAGCCAATATACTAACAGTGCACCACATAGTAGTCAACATAGTCACAGGCCCCCAATAGTAGCTAATACATTAACAGTGCCCGCAGGAACCAATATATACACAGGAACTTCACAGTAGCCATTATAGTATCAATGCCCCCTCAGTAGCTAATATATGCCACAGGGACTCCATAGTAGTCAATATAGCCACAGTCCCCACACAGTAGCTAATGTAGTCACAGTAACCACAAAGTTGCCAGGATGTGCCATGAATACTTCAACCCATCTCAAAAACAAGAGTCAGCTGACCTTTTCTTCACAGCTGAATACATATGCACACCACACTTTTCAGTTTTTTTAATTTGCAAAAATTTAGAAAAGCACATTTTTTCATACTTTAAAAACAAACACTTAATACTTTGTGTTTCTCTGTCACATAACATATCCCAAAAATATATTTCATATTCGTTAGTGGCTGTTATATTTAAAAATGTTAAAAGTTCAAGTGGTATGAATACAAAAACCCAGGATGGACCCAAAACCTTTTTCCTTCCTGGGTGAAGCATATGGTTTTTACATCACTTTCCTGTCACTGTTCCATTTTCTTCTAGACTTCCTTCAGTATTTTTGGTCCATGTACATTCAGTATAAAATTTTGAAATAACTAGTAATTAGTCAAGAAAATATTCACTCTAATCTAAAGTGTCCACTGCGTTTACTGCTTATTGTTGTTAATTGTAATATTAGACATTAAGTGTCTGGAGATATATATTAATTGTCTAACTTAATATTATGCATTTTACTGTATCTACCACCAGAGGGGGTTGAAGCACTTTGAAATAAGAGCACACGTAGTTATATATAAATATATAGTTATATGCTACTGGGGGCAGCACTTTGACTACCGGGGTGGAGGTAGCAGAAAATAAATGCATATGCTAAATACATATGCCAGCGATACATTAACATTTGTGATTAATTCAGGGCTTCTAAGCCACTTAGGTGGCATAGAAGTCCTGATAAATATCCCCATTAGCTATAAAAGTACTAGCTTCTTAATTCTTTATTTCTTTGCAGTTTTATAATTTTGATGAAATTGGGTGTTGTTATTCAAAGCTACTATAGTGAACTTCATTTCCATACTTCTTTTCATTCTGGTTTACCTTGAACTGAAAGAATGAAAATACCATGAAAATGATTCATCTCTCTTAAATTTGAATTCAAATGCCAGCATTACCAGTAACAATGTTCTAGATATCTGAAGACACAAGGAAATTCCTTGTATTAATCAATATTCAGTAAGCTACTGTATAATGTAAAGCTACCCATACACAGGATCATCACAAGTACTGAGCACTGGCTTCTAGGAACTGTAATAATCAGGAACGACTTCAAAGAAATATAAAACATGCTTTCATTTTATGTGTTTCATCTGATGCGGTTTCCTTTTTCACTACATAGCAGCATTGGGGGAGATTTATCAGGACTTGTTCGACAGATTTTTGTCACAGTTGCAAGTACTTGTGAAACGATAGTAATTGCGATCATTTTCCCCTTTACCATAACAAACCATAGGGAAGGATTATAGTTTCTTAACAGTAGTGTCTATACAGTCTTCCCTTAACCCTCCTACTTCTAAAGTCACAGCTTCACCCTTATATAGGGCAGTAATTAGGTACATATAGTCCGTATTTCTTTGGCTCATGGCCATAAAAGTTCGTTGGGACATACCAAACAGGTAGAGTGGTAGAGTAGCTCCATTAGGGGTAATTCAACATTTCTGGTCATGAGCCAAAGGAACAAGGACTATATGTACCTGTATATATATACAGTATAAGGGTGAAGAATTGATTTATCACTACGTGGTACTGCTACATGTGTAAATATGGATTGGTGCATTAAATACACATTTATTATTGCTTATTTTCCCCTTCACATCATCCCCACACCAAGCAGGCATGGATGGGGCACAGCAGTCTGTGGAGTGCCTGTACATCTCAGTTGAAATCACGCAATTCTGAAGGAGATACAACGAAGGGTTCATTGGTAGGGAAAACTCTGTGTTTTGCCAAACAAAATGTACTCAAGAAAGGTTCAAAAATGGGTGGGACGATGCCTCTATGACTTATCTCCAACACATCAGGTCTACCTTCTCTTCCACTCGGTACCAACAAGCTAATAGTTTTTAATTGGTCTCCTGGAAGCGGGAACTAAAGAAAGGTATAGATCCTTACTCTGTTTCTAGAAGAAGCTCACACTGGGAGAAGTAGGGATTAGGGGGTTGGTCTTGGGCATAGTCACCCTAAGGATTTGAAGAAGGGGTGGGTAGGTTTCTTCTGCTACTTTTTGAAACTTTTTATCTCAGTTGAGACTTTTTTTGTCTAAACTGAGACAGATATGTCTCTACCAAGACAAAATAAAGTTTTATAAAGAGTAGTGCAAAAAAAAAAACAATGTGGTTGTAAATTTCCCCCATTGAGTTTAACCTTAAGGGCATCTAGAGGGGGCAGTGTCCAGAGGAAAAACTGCAATGGATAGGACCTCCATGGTCTCTACTAGTTCCACCACAGGTGGGACCAGTCGAGGACCCTAGCAAGTATAGAGCAATGATCTCCAAGTTTCAACCTACCACTCTCTTTCAGACAAAAGAGAAACAATCTCCTTGGATGAGCATGCTTGCCTGCCCAAAGACTTTGCATCCTGCTATATGTGCCGTCTCGCTTTTTCTAGAGCAGTTTGAATTTTTCCTATAGGCCCCACAATTTGTAAGCAAGCACAGTGGCTATGTGAGTAGCGCTTCTGCCTTGCAGCGCTGGGGTCCTGGGTTTGATTCCCACCCAGGTCAACATCTGCAAAGAGTTTGTATGTTCTCTCTGTGTTTGTGTGGGTTTTCTCCAGGTACTCCAATTTCCTCCCACACTCCAAAACATACTGTTAGGTTGTTTAGATTGTGAGCCCCATTGGGACAGGGACCAATTTGACATGCTTTGTGCAGCGCTGCGTAATCTGTGTATGCTATATAAATAAAGAATTATTATTATTATGCTCTAATAGCTTGGAAAAAGTGAGGGCTACAAATGGTAGTAGCTTTGCTTTGAGCTGTAAATGGCCTGCTATATAAATGCTCTTTACTCAGAATTATAAAAGTTTGGTATAGAAAACATCAAAAACTTGCAGCAGCATAGATATAAACAAATACCAATAGAAACAAACTATCAACAATGTTCTATGAACAAAAACAAATCTTATAATGTCCAAAGAAATCAATGTAGAATATAGTGATAGGAAGATCACGGTAGATACATTTTGCAAATGGGGTGAAACCAGCATTTTGGGGGGCATTCATCAATTGTGACGTAGGGTCTGTGTTTTTGTGGCACAAATTGTGTGGTAATTCACACTGGGATGTTAGATTTTGGAGCACGACCAAAAAGGTTCTGAACTGTCTCCAAACTCATGAATGTGAAATAGAACTTGGTTATCCAGTTTTTAGATTATCTATTTGTGCGCCATATTGCACCAAAAAGCGCAAGAAAAGTGTTGAGATTTCCGAGCTTCGGCCAAATTAAGCAGCAACAAAAAAAGGTGGGAGTGTCCGAAAACTTCATCAATATGGCACACAAGGCTCAGCAAGGTACAAAAAACCTACGATAAACTGTCAGAAAGCCAATAATGAATGCCCTCCAAAGTGTGACCAATGAGCACATGTACAGTCATAAACTTTAACTTAAAAATACCTATGACCATGTGGCGACCAGGCAAACAGAGAGGGAAAATTTCCTTGTGTATTGCTCCTATAATACAAAAGTTCTGAAAAAAACAGCAGTAGTTAAATAGTAATTCTCCCCTAATTTGTCAGTTTCTACCTGTTTCTCATGAGTTCATATCAGCGGATGAATTAAGTGTAGAATTTATGGTACCACACAAACAACAAACATTACTACCCTTCATCTTTCCATTGCATAAAGCCACGTTATCCTCATTATATCAAAAGCACACAAAAAAAAGAGTTTTATGGTCCAAAAAAACAACTTTAATTAATACAATTGCTTAAAAAAAAACACATATGACTAACTTTCTAAAAAACTAAAAAAATAGGACTCCAAATAGCTATATTGCCTCAAACTGAGGTTATTCTTAGGAGTATATTATTAATACACAAGTGCATAGTGCATAACACAATACAACATATAAAGATGAAAGCAGGACCAGTGTCCATAAAGTGTCATCAGGACTATATTGCACATACCCATTCAAAAGACTCCAAGGTGTCAGCTATGGTCAATTTCCCCAACCTCCGCTTCCTCAGGGGGTATATAACTAATGGATCTCTCCCCATTCATTTATACATGTTAAAATACTGACTCCTCCTATTAACATCTATTACCATCACAAGCCGAGTCTTTAGGGCTGCCCTGCTTCCGGAACATGTCCAGCATCGAGGCAACTTAGCTTCACACCCCAATGTCACGCTGCCCCACTTCTGGGGCGCTTCCCCAATGAAATGGACTTGGCCGGTGTCTTCACTATCAACTCGTCATACCTCACTTCCGAGGTGTGTTAGCAGCAGGGGTTACACCCACATTGATAACCCCTTCCCCGCCAAAGAGACATAAGTACCGTATATTCCGGCGTATAAGACGACCTGGTGTATAAGACGACCCCCCCCCCCTACTTTCCTGTTAAAATATTAGAGTTTAAGATATATTCCGTATAAGACTACCCTACCTTTTTCCACGCATACAAAACACAGGTAAAAATAAAAAAAAACAGATTTGAATTTAACATGGTCCTTTTTTTAATTTAAATTCTTATGACATGCAGGTATATAGCAGGAAAACTGTCGCTCCAAAACATAAGGCATACAACAACACATACCATCGTCCATTTTACTGTAAAATGTTAACCAACTGACCTTAAATTTTTATTTTCTTAAATATTCCATGCCATGTACTCAAAGCGGGAAAAAAATTCCAAATGCATGAAAATGGTGAAAACACGCATTTGCGCCATTTCGTATGGGCTGGTGGATATTACGTCTTTCACTGAGCGCCCCCAATGACATGTTTACTTTATTCTTTGATCGGTACGATTAAGGGGATACCAAATTTATTGTAGGTTTTATAATGTTTTCATCATTACAAAAATGAAAACTGTACAAAATATTTTTTTGATTTTGCCAACTTCTGGCGCTAATAACTTTATACTTATGTACGGAGCTGTGGGTGGTGTAATTTTTTGAAATTTGATACTATTTTTCAATGATATCATTTTAGAACTGTACACCTTTTGATCACTTTTTATAGATTTTTTATTTTTTTCAAAATGGCAAAAAAGTGCATTTTCGACTTTGGGCGCTATTTCCGTTACGGGGTTAAACACATTGAAAAAACGTTTCATATTTTGATAGATCGGGCATTTTCGACGCGTGATACCTGATGTGTTGATATTTTTACTGTTTTATTTAATTTATGTCAGTTCTAGGGAAAGGGGGGTGATTTGAAATTTTAGGTTTTTTTATTTAATCTTTTTTTTTTACTTTTTTTTTTTTTTTATTTTATACTATTTTTCAGACTCCTAGGTTACCTATACCCCTAGGTTCTGATCGATCCTATCATATACTGCCATATCTACAGTATGGCAGTATTGGGGATTTTCCTCCTCATTCATTAAAATGTGCTATCAGCACATTGTAATGAAGGGGTTAAAACGAAATAGCCTCGGGTCTTCGGAAAACCTGAGGCTACCAACGATGACGTCACGGGGAGCGGCGTTCCCAGGTAAGATGCGGCGGCCCATGCGCCGCTATCTTTTTGGGCTGGCCGGCAGCTTTGCCGGCAGCATCGCTGTGAAAACACCCGGATCGGTGTGCACCGTCGCGGTACCGGTAATCCTGCTGCAATATGCAGCAAAGACTTACCGGCTATGGAGAGGGCTCAGCCCGTGAGCCCTCTCCATGCAGCGCGACCCGACCGCCGCCGTGAATACACGGCAGGCGGTCGCGATTACCGGCGTATAAGACGTCCCCAGACTAGACAGAAGTTTTTTCTGTCTTCAAAAGTCGTCTTATACGCCGGAATATACGGTAATAATAGAAAAATGTAGATTAATAGATCCATCTCGGTTGCGTATCATGCGTCTCCCCCGATCAGGGACCACAATGATGCACGTCAGCCCCTGGAGTACCATGTCTCCGATCGCTGATGGCGCCTCAGTCCACAAAGAAGGGGGGATGCGTAACAGAGCCGTCTCCCTAGCAACCGATGCGGCCACGTGCCGCCGAGCTCCCAGGAATGCTACTGAGAGCCCGGCAGCACCAGCAAATCACATCGGCGAGCATGGGAGAAGGCAACAACCAAGGTGGAAAACGATGATAATTTTATTTACCAAGGGGCCTCACCAAAAAAAATTTAGGTTTTTTAAAAACCTAGTCCGAAAAAAGGAGAAAAAAGATCAAGTGCCTAAGATAAACCTTGTGACAATACCCAAACCATAAAAAAAGAAACATGTGACTATGTGAAATAATCGAATATATACAAATGTATAATACATTAAACAAATAATTACTATACATGCATAAAAAAAGTGTTAAGACATGATTAAATCATGATGCAAATACCAAAAAAGTGCTAAATACAGTTCAATAAAATCCTCATTATAAGGAAATCTTTATATATGTGGCTACTTTTAGTACTTTTCTTGTCATTTTTCATCTAGAAAAGTATTAACTAGTCTGTCAGTTTCTATTTTAAGAATATCTTGTATTCAGAACCAATGTAAAAATGCCAGCCATTGCAATATGTTTCTCAATTTACCCTCTCAGCAGCTGTAATATAATCAGATTTTATTGTTTTTATAACTACAAGCAGCAAAATTATTTTACATTTTATTGGGTTCAAAAGAAAATTATCAGCAAATATATGTAACAGTGATCTCTTCTTTTATTTATAATTCATGTGGTCTTAAGCAGACCAGCCTGTTTTATTATTCTATTGTGCAATATTTAGTATCATCCATCCCCATGGGATAGCTGTAAGATCTTTCTGTAACTATGTCAGACCAGTCTTTTGAGGATACACATTTTTTCCATGTTACAAAATCAAAGGGGCCGAGCTCTTGCAGACATAGAAGGAGTCTGGGATTTCTATGACCAGAATGTGGGACTTCAGGTCAGACTAAGAAATAACTTTGATTTATCGTACAGCTAGAATTTATTATTTTAAAGGAACTGCGATGAGATGTCAATAAAAATGTCTTTATGAATCTCGGTCTTGGGAACTATTTTTTTTACTTTTATGAGAAACACAAAACACAAAAAAAGGCAAATATAAAAACAAAACAGGATAAATAGATAGATAAAAATACACCCCCTATTCTTCCATTAGCTTATTTTCATTTCCATAGATTTACTTAAAACTTTCATTTGCCAAAAATAATTTTCTCAGTGTGTACTAGGAGCTTAGCTATGCCCTCACTCCCATCTTTCACACTGTGCTGAGTTAAAAGTGATCATTTCTGTGACCCCTGGAGCCACTGATTTTCCACAGCAACACTTGTAGCCCAGTTGTTGGTGTCATTAATGCCACTTTAAAACTAGTGTCAGTCCGAGTCAGAGTGCGATCAGGGTTTGGACAGTGAAAAACTGACATTTTTCATCAGAATTCAATATGTTTTCAGTCAGAGTTTGTTCAGTGTCTAAGTATATCAGTTCTAGGGGTGTGGTTCGAATTTAAATTTTTTTTACTATCTTTTAGACCATCTAGGGCAGAGATGGTGAGTGCCCAAACTACAACCCAAAACCATGCTTATTTATGGTGAGGTGCCAACCAAAAATGAAAGCAGTAACTTATTGCTCCCTGTTCAACCACTTTCAAGCATATTGGCCTCTAAGGACAGCAACACAGTAGAAAGATGGAAAATTTTCTTCATTTTAGCTTCTTTCCAGTGTCCCTCTGCACACAGAGAATTGTGGGGCCAGCAGTAGGTCCTCCAAAAATGATTTGACCTAGTCTAATTCTCCCTCTTCCTACAGTCCCAAGTAGCAAAGTCAGTATCAAAATATGACTGAAAGCAGCATCTTTTAAGTTGCTTGGAACTGCAGGAAGATTCTTTGAGTCTTGTCTGGTGCGCTGGGGCAATGCCCCAGTTGCCCACAAAAAGGGCTCCGAGTGCCGCCTGTGGCACCCGTGCCATAGGTTCGCCACCACTGCTCTAGGGTACTTACTACAACCATAGATGATCTGATCTTTCATGCCATATATTGCAATACTACAGTATTGCAGTAAATGTTGTTTTTACATAGGATTCATTTCAATCTGTCACTAGCACATTGTAACAAATCTGCAGAAACCATACAGCCACTCCCCGTTGACATCACAGGGGTGGTGATCTCAACCAAGATGGCGCTGCCCAAGCACTACCATCTTTTAAATGCTGCCAGCAAACCGTTAAGGGGTTAGCAAAAAATTGGGATTCTTAAAGGATGTGTTTAATTAGGTAAGTTCACACGTCAAAAAAACTGCAGTGGGTTTTATGTGCAACTTTTACACCAAAAGATTTTAACTTATCGCAAGGGATCAACAAAAGGTATCTATTCTACAATGGTACTGCTGATGTATAGTACATGTCCTGAAAAAAATAATAATAACCAGTTCCGCAGAGAAAAAAAATAAAAGTGTTACATCTTTTGGAAAATACTTTGGCTTATACTTGAATCATTGGTCCTCAGGTAAGCAGGTCCTCTTCTGTCTTCAGCTCCAGCTCTGTCTTCGGGTCTCCGTGGCTGCGCCGCACACACCATGACGTCAGCCACTTTCCGACATTGTAGTGTGTGCACCAGCATTGGCACACACGATGATGTCAGCAAGCGCTGACGTCATGGTGTACGTGACAGGATCGCGCTGGGAGCCGGAGGTGAAGAGAGAAAAGGACCTGTTGCGGGGATGCACGGAGGGGGGGGGGGAGAGTTTTTTGTTGTTTTTTTTAGGCTGGGCAGGGGGCTGCCGGGTATATATGGGGGTGGGCGGGCACTTGATATACACAGGGTGGGCAGGCACTGGCTATATACCGAGGGTAGAGGGGAGGCTTCATCTGAAAGGTGAGTACAGAGCTTTGTGTTTTTTATTTTAGGCTGGGCAGGGGGCTGCTGGGTATATATGGGGGGGGAGCACTGGCTTTATATAGGGGTGGGCAGGCACTGGCTATATATGGGGGTGGGCGGGCACTGGATATACATGGGGTGGGCAGACACTGGCTATATATAGGGGGTGGGTAGGCACTGGCTATATACTGAGGGGCAGGCACTGGCTATATACTGGGGGGCAGGCACTGGCAATATACTGGGGTGATGGGGGTTGCTGGGTGTATATGGGGGTAAAGCACTGGCCATATATAGGGGTGGGCAGGCACTGGCTATATATGGGGGTGGGTGGGCACTGGCTATATATGGGGGTGGGCAGGCACTGGCTATATATGGGGGTGGGCAGGCACTGGCTATATACTGGGGGGGCAGGCACTGGCTATATACAAGGGGCAAGCACTGGCTATATACAAGGAGCAGGCACTAGCTATATACAAGGGACAGGCACTGTCTATATACTAGGGGCAGGCACTGGCTATATACAAGGGACAGGCACTGGCTATATACAAGGGGCAGGCACTGGCTATATACAAGAGGCAGGCACTGGCTAAATTCTAGGGGACTTCTGGCTGTATACTGGGGGATATAGGAGTCTGGCTTTATACTAGGGGGAAAGCGTTGGTTATATACTAGGGGGCAGGGGCTGGCTATATAATGTGGGGCAGTTATTTGTTTTAAAATTGGAGTGCTTCGACTTATACTTGGGTCGGCTTATACTGGAGTATATACGATATGTTCTATTCTAAAAAATTAGCAAAATGTAAAAAAAATATTGTACCGCCATAATTGTACTGATCCATAGAATAAATGTAACATATGTATTAGGATATCTGGTCAACAGCAAACAAAAAAGTATTCAAAAATCAATTGCAATATTGATGATTTTTCTGCTCCTATCCATGAAAAAGTTAGTAAATTCTCATCAATAGGGCATAGTCACCACAAAATAGTAATAAACAGAAAAATGCATCTCATCGTGCAAAAATAATCCCTCACATGGGCACATTAACGGAAAAACAAATACTTGATAGCTCACAAAACTGCGCCATTGAAGAAACGAAAAACGACTACATCATGTGTGGCAAAACTCCTTCCATTAAGCATCACACTGTGTCTCAGGAGAAACTGCATAACAAATTTACAGTAGAGATGAGTTTTATCCTTTTATCATTTATGGATGTGTAAATTTTAGGGCTACAGGTTCCGAAAGGATTAACAAACTTCTTAAAAGCTGTTTGAGTGATGAGGATTTCAAAATGTGGTGATTCATATAGGTTTTCTAATATCATATACTTCAAAGCTCATTAAAAACAAAATGATCCACAGATAAGTAAATTCTGAAATCTCTTTGAAATAAACAAAAACGCTGTTTGATTTGTCGTCTGATGTTGTAATAAAACAAAATGAAATTTTAGAAATGATGAAAACATAAAGCAGACATGTGGGACATGTTAGTACAGTGATGGGCAACCTTTTGAGCTTGGTGTGTCAAATTCGCCAAAACACCGAGCATAACTCGGGTGGTGTGTCACCTTGAAAAAAAAAACATAATTTTGTGATATTTATAGTTTAAATAACAAATATGTATAATTATTTAACTTCTAGGGTACTTTAACTCTAGGTTGTCTTATTGATCCTACCATGTACTTCCATACTACAGTATGGCAGTATATGGGGATTTTCCACATCATCTATTTATTACAATGTACAAATCGCACATTGTAATAGATCGTTACAATCAGACACGTGTGGAAATGCTTAGTAACCTGCAAACTTTGTCATGAAAGTTCACAGGTTATAGTGAGTCGCAGGTGCCGCTGTCTGCATCTCCTTCATGAGGAGCAAAATAATCGCAATGTCTGACGATTTGCAAAGCGTTGTGATTATTTCAGGGCTTGTACGTCACAAAACTGACATACAAGCCCTGATGACTGTCTTTCATCATACAGTACACTGACATTACTCACTGTATGATGTCTTGTATGTATGATGAGAGTGGTTGTCCTCCCTCATCCCTGCTGTGGAGATGGTCAGTGTAGAGGTGACCTACCACAACAACTCCCCCCAGCACAACTATCAGGAGCTGCAGAGGAGTTTCTGGAGTTGATGGTCGTGTCCCCTCTCTTGGTGTTGAGGCCCAGGATGATACCTGTGCTGACTGGAGACACGAGGCACAGCTCATACACAGGGGGATGGGCTGGCCCGGTGGAGGAAGAGGAGGAGGAAGTGCTGTGAGCTCAGTGCATGACAATCTCTCAGCCTCCCGGCTACTGCACCTGGCCGTGTAGGAGCCGAGGATGAAACTTAGCTCTCCGGTGGCCGCGTGTCACTGAAAATGGCTAGGCGTGTCAGCACTGACACGCGTGTCATAGGTTAGCCATCACTGTGTTAGTAACTAATCTGGATGGTAAAAATATTTTTCAGAATTTTGAAAACTGCTAATTTTTGTCAAATTTACCTTTCCCCCCCATAATTAAACACAAAACATATGAACCAAAATTTAAAACTAATCTGAAGTATAATTTTACGACACGTTTTTTGGTGCAAGTGCAAAAAGAGACCAGCTAAGGCTGCATTCACACGATCTTATAAATTTTTCACGTTCTGTATATTTCTGGCATATTGTGCCGTATATACGTGCCGTTTTTACCCGTATGCACACGTATGTGCACGTATTGCACCGTATCCGTACCGTGTCCGTATAAAATACGTTGGGCCAGCAAATAATGGCAAATGATGACAAAAGCTTGCCCATCCCCAAATTTGGTCACCTGACCGGCCCAGACTCCATTTTGACTTTTCTGAGAGCAAGGTTTAGTCTCCATTGCTGCTTCTGGTTCTGGTTTATGGCACCTCTTGTCTTTTGCGATGGCATACAATCCCACAGACGATCTGCTCCTGGACTGGGTTGTTCTCCGCTTTCTCCGAAGGTGTTCTGCAATGCGTGAGGAGGAGCGGCACTCGACTAGGCAATTTTGGGTTCATCCCATTGTTGCCGAGCGGCCTAGGAGGGGTCACTATTAGCAATGTGGATGGATGGTTATGTGTGCATTTGAATTTGGATGTAATAATCTTCAAAAATTGTTTTAAAAATGTGGCCGTATCTGCTGTTCTTTTAGCTTCTTTGGTCCAAATATTTAGGATATAATTCAAATGTACATGTGGGGCTCCAGGTATCATAGTCGTTAATGGAGCTTGGAGTTCCTCAAGCACATTTGCAAATTTTAAAAAAGGAGTAATTAAAGGAGCAAGTAAAGGAGGTGTGAGTGAGATGGAGGTATTATAACAAATGTAAGAAGATTACCACATTCAAGGTGCTCGTATCTATGAGCAAGTGTACCTGGTTTATCCATGATTGATTTGATGGTGATTTGCCTTAAAAAAAAAAACCTTTAAAAGTATGTCTGAGTGAACGAAAAAGAGCCAGAGGGGTGCAAGGCTGTTTGATCCCTGCGGCCATCTGTCTCTTTTGCATGCATATACAGGATGGTAGTGGATGGAGTAAAGAATAATGAAAGAAGACTCGTAATTTTTTTTTTTAAACAAATTTATAAACAAATATTAACACTATATACAATTCAAAATTCTGTATTTATAGCTCATACAGCTCTCTGGTATATGGACATGCTGTTGCTTGGCCATGAGAAGCCATGGCTGAAGAGCCTTCGTAGGGGCCATGGAACACAGGGGCCATGGCAGGGTATCTGGTGGATGGAGGTGGGCTTGGAGTTAGCAGTCCACCCACATGCTGACGCCGTCTTGTCCTTCGGTGTGCCTTTTTGAAAAATTTGCAGGACAGCCATCATGGCTACCCTGCAATTCATGTTGTCATCCTCATGCAATCCTTTAAGGTCTTGCACCATGGAGCGCATGAAGATATCCTCCGCCGATTCATTGCGCCTCCTCCTCAACTGATCCAGGACCTCCGTCTCTGCAGCAATACTGAGACTTGACAATGCCAGCTGCCTCCTTCTACGAGAACGCATCATCAATGGTGGTGTAGATGGAGGTTGAGGTGTTTACGAGAACGCATCATCAATGGTGGTGTAGATGGAGGTTGAGGTGTTGGTGACTGGGTGGATAGATCCTCTGGCTGCTCTTCAAAGGACTCCTCCACCACATCTTCCCCAGTCTGCATAGAGGCTGATTCCTCTAGATTATCCGCAGTTCTAGAGAAAAAAAAAACTTTAAAATTAGTGCACATATTCTATAGTGCATTGATGCAACGACAATTCTGAGGACACAAGAACTTGCAATTCTTTTATTAATAATGCTTTAAAGTAAACTTTAAAGTAAACTTTAAAGTAAAATTTTGATAACTTACTCTCCAACGTCCATCACCGTATCCAAAAAACGCAAGAAACCTGTGTAGAGGTAAGGTTTCTTGTGCAGTGTCCCACTGCCACTTCGCCCTTTCTCCGATTTTTCCCTCTTATGCTGGTCTCTTGCTGAGACCCAGCGTGTGGAGACCTTTTTTACTATTAAAAAACATGTTTTTATTAATTTGTTTGTATCACCGTATCTCCCATAGGAATGAATGGTAGCGTATTCTGGACGTATATACGCCCGTATATACGGCCGTTTTTCAATGGTCGTGTGAATGCAGCCTAAAAGCTATTCTAGGGAGTTCTAAACCTTTCAGTCTGTGTGCGAATCCATTAACCCCTTAAGGACGCAGGGTTTTTTTCGCTCATTTCTCACTCTCCACCTTCAAAAATCCATAACCTTTTCAGAGCTGTGTGAGGGCTTATTTTGTGCGTAACAAATTTTACTTTCCCGTAATGTTATTTATTTTAACATACCGTGTACTGGGAAGCTGGAAAAAAATTCCAAATGTGGAAAAATTGGAAAAAAAAACCGCATGTGCGTCACGTTCTTGTGGGCTGTTTTTACAACTGTCACTCTGCACTCCAAATAACATCTCTACTTTATTCTTTGGTTCGGTGCGATCGCGGTGATACCAAATTTATATAGGTTTTATTGCGTTTTAATACATTTTCAAAAATTAAAGGAATGTGTACAAAAAAGAAAAAAAAATGTTCCCATTTTCTGACGCTAACAACTTTTTCATACTTTGGAGTACGGAGCTGTGTTAGGTGTCATTTTTTGCGAAATGAGACAACGTTTTTACTGCTACCAATTTGAGGTATGTGCGACATTTTTATCACTTTTTATTCCATTTTTTATGTGATGTAAAATGGTGTAAAAGTCGCATTTCGTACATTAGGGCGCCATTTCCCGTCTCGGAGGTCACCGACGGCCGTAACCATTTTTATATTTTGATAGATCGGGCATTTTGGGACGTGTCGATACCTAATGTGTTTATGATTTTTACTGTTTATTATGTTTTATATCAGTTCTAAGGAAAGGGGGGTGATTTGAATTTTTAATATTTTATTATTTTTTAAACTTTTTTTTTCTCTTTTTTTCCACTATTTCTCAGACCCTCTAAGGTACATTAACCCTAGATCAGTGATGGCGAACCTTTTAGAGGCCGAGTGCCCAAACTATGACCAAACCCACTTATTTAAATGCAAAGTGCCAACAATTTAAGCAGTCGTCACTAACATGGAACGTACCTGACCGCTGTTTGGCGTGTAGGTGAGATAGCGTCTCTGCCCCGGGGATCGTGCAAATGTGAGTTCTAATGTTTACACTAAATGTACCGTACCATTGGACTGACTAAATATTACACTACAGTATCTATGAATAGCTCACATGATCCAGAGGCATTGTTGTCTAGTGCAAGCTAGTATTGAAAGAAAAGTGCAATATATAATACTTTTGGAACAAAGAAGTATCCAATAAATGTATTTTGGAAACAAAGAGAAGAATGTATAGATGGATGTACTAATGGAAATATTGAAGTAAAGAATAAGTATGCTTTATGTCTTTTTGTGTGGTCAATTTTTGGACATTGTTCATAGACTGCGATTTTAGGGGGAAGTGGAGAATCCCCTGTCCTAGACCACTTTGTCTGAATTAAACTCCACGCACTATACCTTGTCTATTTTTGTGGATTATCTCCGATAAGAGTGGAGTAATAAAATGTCGTTTGACGAATTAGCTTGCATTACTGATAACAGGGCAGAGACCTACTCTCTCACAGATGCTGAACGGGAGTCAATTCTGCAATCAGCAGAAACAGCTGGCCTAACGCTAGAACGGGCTAAAAAAGACTCCAAACTGAACTTTTCCAAAAAATTAGAACAATTAAAGAAAAAAGAATTAAGTTTACAACTTCATGCCTCCACTCTTACGGAATATGTTAAAGTTAAACGGATACCTCGTGGAATGAGGAGTCCTTTGCGTCCTATTTTCTTAAAGGAAGACCAGGTGTACTTACAACGATGGTTTGCTATCAGTAACCGTTATTCCCTCGATCTGATATTACTCACGATACAACATCTACAGAAAGCGATTAATAATTTACAGGAAGAAATTAAAGTTATAGAGACGGACTATAAAAAGGAAAAAGGGGAAAGTGAGTTCGAAACATCAATGGAGACCCTTCACACTACCCTTGATGAGCAACGAACTGTGATTCTTGAAGGAAAAATAAAAAAATTTTCTCGAGATATGCAAGATTATTTAAATAACAGAGTTTACACCTGGTCTGAAGAGAGAAGGGAGATGAGACGTACATATATACCAAGAAATAAAAGAGATATGAGTTCGGATCAAGGAACATGAGGAAGTGACAATCCAACTACTCATAAGGATGACCGAATGAGGTTACGCTCCTCCCAAAGGAATTTTTTAGAAAGGGACAAAAACGAAAGTACAGCGACAAGCTCATCCCAGGAATCATCAACAGAAAGGAGCAACAAGGATGTATCCAACAAGAAAAGAACGAAGAAAAAATAAACTCTGTTGTCAACATTTCAAATAAAGTACTGACCCAAACAGAAATGAATGTCCTTAACAAAGGACTAGGGTTTGTACCAACGTATGAAACACAAAAATTCGACTTTACGGTGGACTTTTATAAATTCTGTAGGGGCTTAAGGGTAAATATGTTTTTCAAGGATAGGAATATATTGAGTAAAACTAGAATAGAAATACCTAAAAAGATCAGGGAACGTAGCACTTTTGATCCAGAGATTACCTCATCGATATTTGATAGTTTTCAACAGATAGTAACACGAGAAGTATGTGAAAAATGGGACAATGTGCATAAAAAAAGATCAAATCTCTCGAGAGCTGAGTCTCAAGCAATTAAAGATTTATCTAAGGATGAGAACATAATTTTAAAAAGGGCTGACAAAGGTGGGGCCACTGTAGTGTGGAATAAAACAGCATATACTAATGAGGCTCTAAGCCAATTAGCTGATACTAAGGTGTATAAGAAACTTCAAGATGATCCCACCAATATCTTTAAAAGAGAGATCGAGCAGATCTTAGAGGATGCGGCTAGTCTCAACGTAATTGATGAATCGATTAAAAAAAGTTTGTTAAAGAATCATCCTAGGATACAGTTGAAAGAAAGAGAAGAAATTCAGATTATCATTGCAGCTTCCCTCCAGGGGCCCCTGAACAGGAACACAGCCTTGTCTACACCTCCTTGCTCCTCCTGTAGTCCCAGACAGCTAAGGATGTGTAGCTTTAAAATAGCAAAGATCACAGCACATCCTTGGTGGCCAGGGACTGCAGGAGGAGGTTTTGAGTCCAGTATGGAAAATCTGTGCTGGGGTGAAGGCCTGGGTGCCCACAGAGAGGGCTTTGAGTGCCACCTCTGGCACCCGTGCCATAGGTTCGCCACCACTGCCCTAGATGGTCAGATCGTTCCTACCATATAACCGATCGCAGTTATTAGCGGTGGGGGTTTGCTGCAATATTCAACAACCCCCACCATTGTATGAAGAGGACTCTTCAAACATTCCCTGCACCTCTGCGCCGTAGAGCTACGGCGCAGAGAAGGGGTTAATCCCTTGGTTCCAAACTTACATCCCAATGAAAAATATAGCACGGTTATAGCGTCACCCTGCACCAAAATTGATAAATGCCCTATAAAACAATCTCAAAATTATTTTGGTAAGCTAAAGTGTTTCAAAATTATAGCCATATAAAGCAACATGTTAGATTACAAAAAAAGGGTCTGAGACTTAAAAGTCATCTACCACCAGGATGAAAGACTGTATGCACATGAGCCTGAGGGGTGCCTGGAGCCCCCCAGGTTCATTTGCATACAATCCTTCATCCTGGTGGTAGATGCCCTTAAAGTCACAATATGGGTGTGTCCTTAAGTGGTTAAAGACAATTGGCTCTTATAAACATCATGCATTACTAGCCTATTAAAAGTGTGTGCAGGAAATAAAATAACAGACATGATGAATTGAGAAGCAATCCACAACCAGCTTTGAGGTTATATTACATTACTCGATAATAGAACAAAGGCATTTACAGGCAGTCCCCGGGTTACAAACAAGATAGGGTCTGTAGGTTTGTTCTTAAGTTGAATTTGTATGTAAGTCGGAACTGTATATTTTATCATTGTAATCCAAACCGGAACTTTTTTGGTCTTTGTGACAATTGGATTTAAAAAATTTTGGGTTGTCATAAGAATCAATATTAACACTAAAGCTTCATTACAGACACCTGTGATAACTGTTATAGCTGTTTATTGTAGCCTAGGACTAAAGTACAATAAATTACCAATATCCAGAGGTCCGTTTGTAACTAGGGGTCATATGTAAGTCAAGTGTACTTAAGTAGGGGACCGCCTGTATTGATTCTCATAATGTGGACATTTAACAACAGAAAATTGCCAGGTGGAGGAAAAAGCTTCACTGGACTAAGATATCTAGTAGCACCACATCTTTATTATTGGTGTAAAAAACATATATAACAAGAGGCTGTGTTATAATGTATAAACAGTGGCACTGCCTTGACTGCTGGTCAGTATATTCCGAAAAATCAATAACCATTTGATAATCTGTTAGCTTTAAATTCATATAGATCTGACTACTCGATAGCCCATAATGGAATATAATGGCAAGTCTTAGTGAGCAGTGCGTAAAATCCTTATGTAAAGTACCCTTGTCACCTTGACCGCACATGAAGATAATCTCTAAATCTGACCAAACAAGGGTCAATATAGCCCTGATTTTATTTTTTAAGTCTAGGTTTCCATATTTAGAATTCTGCAAGCAGTTTGTTTTTATAATATTTTATTAAGACACAGGCAAGTACCAGGCAATGCAAAAAGTTCTTAACTTCAGCCCATAACATCATTAAGCTTTGCATGGAGTTTTTAAAGCCCAAACCATCATAGTCTTTTTGTAAGACACACTGGTTTTCATTAAAAACGTTGACGTGACGTTGGCCACCTTTAGAAAAGTTTAACAGAGTAAGTGGGTGACTCATAGTGGAGTGGTGATGGCCGAGGGGGTGTGCAGACAGTAATGAGTACACAGTCCCACCATCTGCCGGAAGCCAACAGAGACAGACCAAACATTAAGTCCTTGCTCTGCTGGTTGATGGGATTACAGGGCCCACTCCCAGAGACTCCTGGTTTCTCACGTCCCATGAATGTGCAGGGCAACTGCTTTGCAAATTATGGGGCAGTTCCTATTCCTGCGAAAAAGTTAAAAAAGCAGCTCACCTTTTGTAGTCCTGAGCACGTATCCCCTTGCTGGAAGGTGTAGACTAACTGATCAAAGACAAACTTTTCTTAATCCAGCTTGTTACATCAACGCGTTTCGAGCACCAGGCGTGCTCTTTTTCATGACAGGTCCTATTCGTGCCTGGATCTGCAGCATAGCATTTTTAATGGACAGGTAGAAAACAACGCCACACATTTGACTGCATGGAGCGTAACATTATTTAGGGCGACCCTGTTAAAGTTCCTGTTAGAATTTACATCGCTCTGTCCACCTGCACACTCAAAAAGTCGCAAATTTGTTGCATAGGAAAAGGTTTACAAGGTGCACAAGAATGTAGCAGGTACAAATGTCCAGACACATGAACACTTCATTTGATGTTCTCAGCATCCAGATATGGAAGATTCTGATTTGCATACTTCTTTGCATATTTAATAAATGCATTAATTGCCAGCTGCGTCAACCATTCAAACCAGGTGGAGGTGACAACCACCAAATTATGGAGCAGGTCCGTGCTTGAGTATTCTTTTCTATGGTCATCGCAACGTGGGCAGAGCTCACACACCGTTGACACACTTGCCATTGTTGGTAACCTGAGAATATAGCACAGGCGAACATACAAGGACGGATTAAGACTGACGTGGGGGGGGGGGGCATGTCAGACTTTTGGCCAAGTGAGACGTCCACCCTTTGGCCTGACAGGAGCAACTTACCGGCTAAGAATGTGGAATTGCCGCCGTACTAAGGCCCAGGGAGCCTCCCCAAACCGGTCCGGGAATTCTGCACAGTGAATCCTGGAAGACTACATGCTTCAGGAGAATTGTGTCGGATTCATGATGGTGCCAACAAGAAGCACTTTGGCGGAGTATAGTGGACCTGACATTGTCCATCATAAGGTATCTCAGGAACAGGATATTCGTTATATATCTTCTTTAATCACATTTATCACATATAGTGCAACACTAAATCTCCCTTCATAAAAGTGACAAAGTCCACAGGCCTACACCTGCAATGTTTTGGAGACCCATATCCTTCCCCAAGAAGGAGGCTTGGCCCTTGAACGACGCAGGTGTATGCCGTTGTGTAAGTGTTAGCCCATGTGTCCAAAGCCACGTGGAACGCCAGAAGAGAAGTAACAAACTTTTTAAAGTTTATGAAGGCATATGCAGTGTCGTACTATATATGATAAATGTGATTGAATAAGATATATAAAGAATATTTGCATAAATGCACTTTGTAGTGGTATCGGTGGCTTGATTTAGCTATATGACTGATGGTGGTGTGCGAGGAGCCAACAAGAGGCCCAGCCCCTATTCATTGATTTGACCACTCCACCTGGCCCAGACTGCACAGACTGCAACAAGCCTCATAGATTTCCAGGGTTATCAAGTACAGCTTTTTCAGGACCTCTCCTGTGTCACCTTAAGCCAGAGAATCCTGCGCCCCCGAAAAAGGCCAGATCTGGGGTATTTTATTCTGCAGCAGATCTACAAGATTTCTGTAGATCTCTGGACCTTCCTGTTTCAATCATCCCAGAATGGAGTTCTCCTTCAGTGATCGTGCCACTCTCACCAAATTGGCAACATAGGGGCAGATTTATCAAGCTGTCTGAAAGTCCGAATATTTCTAGTTGCCCATGGCAACCAATCACAGCTCCCCTCTAAAATATTCATGAGCTCTGGTAAAATGAAAGCTGAGCTGTGATTGGTTGCCATGGGCAACTGGAAATATTCAGACTTTCAGACAGCTTGATAAATCTGCCCCAAAGTGTTCCTTGGAAGTAGACATAGATTAACAGAGTGGATTAGACCTTCTCCTTCTTCTGTTCCCCTGCGGACCAAACCTAAGTGATCAAGACGCTAAGTGACTGAGAGTTACCAGTTTTTCATGGAGTTTAATCTTTAGCACTTAAAGGGCAGTGGATCCCCGCCTTTCAAATCTCTCCACTTCTTTTTCATCAACCTGTCGGCCTCGGAATGTCACCTCTCTGATGTCTTCCACCATGTATGACCTATACATTACCCCCAACCGGGTTTATATGTCTCCTTCTGTGTTGGCTCTAGATTCAGTGCAATACCCGACCTCAGGTTTTCACTGTGGGAACCATTTCTCCCGCCTGGATACCTGGGCATCGTTTCAAAATTGCCCAGGTTTAAATTTACAAGGTTATTTCTAATGTTTAATGTTAATATGGTTAATGTCACCACAATTTTGTATAAGTACTACATGATATCAACCTGGCACTTTCCGCAAAACACCCCTCTTATGCCTGTGGGCTGCACACTGCTTGTTTTCTCTTAATTACTCTTACTCTTAATGTTTAAGGGCTAAACTCTGACTCTAAAAGCTGCTTATTGCTGCAAGAGCTGAATAGACTCTGGACAGATATAGAGTTCCTGCAAGAAACGCATCTTTCAGCAAAAAAATTATAGTGCCACTCCCGTCAACACTTCTAAGAATACGGTAACAGAGCCCACACACTGTTAAGACAACTGCAGATCGAATGACTGCAGCTAATCCTCATAGCCTCAGGGATGGCATGGGGACCACTCCCTATAACCCAGAGAAAATAGCGCATATATTTGAGAAATAATACAATGGCCTTTTTAATCTCCCTGCCTGTCATCCCTCAAATTCCCAGACTCAAACAGTAACCTTAGAGCAATATCTCCTTGGTTGTAATTGCATCAATAAGAGGTCGGAGGGGGGGGGTTCCCTCTTACTTAGTTTAGACGCAAAGAAGGTGTTTGCATACCTACACTGGGAATTTATGATGACTACGGTGATAAATGTGACCCTCCTCAAGTCCCCCACCTTCCCTCAGCCTAATTGAGCTAGGTTGTTTACAATCACACAGCAGGTGGGAACTGGTGGCAGCTCCTTGAGTTCAGGGCTGTGATTTATTGTTGTGCTATATCCGGAAGTTACGTGGAGAACTTTAAATCACTTCCTGCGCCTCTCAGAACCCGTGCGTTCTGGGAGTGTCTATAAAAGGATAACTAAGTGACCCATGCGTACCCTTCAGGGGTCCTGAACAGCGCGGTTTCCTTCACAACTACCCTGTGTAATTTCGGCATGAGAAGCCCTTGATTAGAGGTGCTGAGAGGGCTGTACTCTGCTACCCGTGCGGCAATACACCTCCCTCATGTTAATTCCTCTTTTCTCCCTATCCGCAATGGTACCCAGCAGCATACATTAGATCCCCCACAGATGTCACAGGACAAAACAAACATTTCAAGATCTCGCTGTTTGTGGACTATGTCCTACTTACACTCACTAATCCCATAATAAGCCTCCAAAATCTTCATAACTTATTGGACCCATATAGTTATTTCTCTGAAACCATAAGACTGAGGCCCTCCACATTAAAATACCCCCGAATGAGCTGTCAGCCCTCAAGAATTCTTTTAGATACATGGATGGAAGCAACACCATCGCCTAAGCAACGGGGGCGTCTCCTGGGTCAGAGGACACACACTCGACGCAATGCACTGGCCGTAGCAGTCAGACCGCAGAGGAGGGAGTGCGGGAAGGCTGACAGGCAAGACTTGGTGGGCATCTTTTTTAATTTTCACTGTATTGCGGTGGCTGTCTGGACTGGGGTGGGCTGTCTGTGGACCAGAGGGAGAGCTGTCTAGATGGGGGAAGAGGGGGAGTATCAGGAGTTGTCTGACTGAGGGGGGGGGGGGGGGGTGGGGGGCCAATGAGTGGGGGGGGGTTGGGCGGGAGGGGAGCTGTCTATGAACTGGAGGGGAGCTGTCTATGTACTGGAGGGGCTGAATGTAGACTGGGGGGACTGTCTATGGACTGGGGTGCAGGGGCTATCCATATACTGAATGGGGACATGCAGGGGCTATCTATACACTGAGTGGGCGCATGCAGATGCTATCTAAATACTAAGTGGGGACATTCAGATGCTATCTACATATTGAGTGGGGGTGTGCAGGTGATATCTATATACTGAGTGGGGGCGTGCAGGTACTATCTATATACTGAGTGGGCACGTGCAGGGGCTATCTATACACTGAGTGGGCGCATGCAGATGCTATCTATATACTAAGTGGGCATGTGCAGGGGCTATCTATGGGGTCCTAGGGTTATTTAGTAGTGAGGCAGCGTTTAGCCACGTACAGCCACAGTGAGTTCAGACAGTATGAATACAGCTCAGTCAGCCTATAGTAGCTGTGAAATAAACTGAGGATAGAATATCAGCCTGTCAGATCAGAACACTGGTCGTCACCACACTGTTAGCTAGTAGTGGCAGTCAGTATACTAGTATCCAATCTACACAGAAACCATTTATTTAGATTGGATTAGGCAGGATACCAACCTGCTGGAGTCTGACAACTATTATCTTGCAACAAAAAGATTACAAATAGCAATATCACACTGCCTCACTAAACAGCAAGGATGTGAGCAAATCCATAATCTCATCCCTGTTGGTGTTGTGTTACCTATCCCCTGCTATTAACCATCCGTGAAGTGCAGCAATATAACCATATGCACGCATGAGGGTTAACAGTGGAACAGAGGAACAATTAAATGTGCACTTAGAGTTCTGTCTCATTATTCTAAAGTTTAAGAAATAAAAGTTACGTTTTATTCTCTTGACACTATATCTCCCACTACAGTGAATTTGGGTTATCTATATACTGAGCGGGCACGTGCAGGGGCTATCTATATACTGAGTGGGCACGTGCATGGGCTATCTATATACTGAGTGGGCACGTGCAGGGGCTATGTTTATATTGAGTGGGGACATACAGGTGCTTTCTATATGCTGAGTGGGCATGTGCAGGAGCTATCTGTATACTGAGTGGACATATGCAGGGGCTATCTATATACTAAGTGAGCATTTGCAGGGGCTATCTATATACTTAGAGGGCATGTGCAGGGGCTATCTATATACTGAGTGAGCATGTTCAGGGGCTATCTATATACTGAGTGGGCATGTTCAGGGGCTCAGAGGCCATTGTGGTCCCCCTGGACCACAAACCCAAAGAACAGTCACCTGGACTTTCTTTTCCTCTAGTCCCAAGTCAGTCCAAGTTCCCTCCCTCTTATTAGAAGTAGTTTGTCTTGCTGGATATTGCAGGTATGGAAGGAGTTGAAATGCATGGACTGTTTGGTTGATAACTTTCTAATGAGAGGTCATTAGGATGGAACCTAAACCTTTGTGTGCTGCCTTTGGACAACGGGAACACAATTCCAGGCAAGTGAATTTTATTCTTGTTATGTTTCAAAAGGTCCACAAGATGGCACTATAGCACTTTACATGGTTGACGTTTTTTTCTGGGCTCTAGTGTAGAATAGTGGACATAGACAGCAACATGTTCTCCAGGTATAATAAAGATAAGAATAAATTCTATATGTCGCTTTATCGTTATTTGAACAAAATTTTATGGTAAAGGTAACACTTTAGGGACCGGTTATCTGTTTTGGTAAACACTTGCATTTCTAAGTAACAATAATGGGATAACACTTTGTTAAAACTCTTGACTTTGATCCAATGCTTTGGTTTATCTCCTGGGAATATATAAATCAAGTTAAAACTGGGGTTTACTATTCCCTTTACAGTGGTATGTGGCCTTGTACATATTGTCACCTACAAAATATGTATTTACTGAAACATTTCTCCTCAAACTTATTTATTTTTGTTTTTCACAAAGTAAGAATGATTTGGCATATACTGTATATTTGCATTATGGCTTGGTTATTTTTTTTAAATGTATTTTTTAATTATCATTTTCTAAAATTTCTCCTTGGTTTGTTTTGCTGATAAATATCCAGTCCTTTTGATAAAATAAGTTGATTTACTCGCTGATATATAACCAACTTGTCAGGATTCACTAACATTTACTCCATGTCACCCTCTTCTCCCCCATATGTCCCTCTCCTCCTTGCACCCCTATGTGTGTTCATGTTAGCACACTGGATTAACCCCAGGACCTGTGATGATATCATTGCTGGTCCTGCTGCCCAGGAGGATATAGCGTTATACAGATATGGATACAGAAAGATATATAAGGGGCACACAACTTTAATTGCTGTACATCAATGTGACACCCTCTAATTTCGGTAGCAGAGTGGTACCAACAGCATTCGCCTACGCATTGTCCCAAACATGGTAGTGTGAAATGTGCATTCTGATAGTTTGTACATTAGTAGAAGGTTATGTAGTCTATATAAAATATTCTCTGATTAGAACGGTGATTAGTTTGTTTGGATTCTAGTGAAGCATAAGTTTTGTGTTGGTTTTCATGAGAAACTAAGGTGTAATTCTTAATGTGCCTACAGGCTCCCTAGCTGTAAATCCGGTACTGCTCATAGAGTGTTAAACAATAGAAGTGTAAGCACACCCTCATAGCATCAGACCCCCATGATCTGGCTAGAGGGCACCTCCAAGAATTGCATCCTTTTATCTCCACACTGCTAGAGGACTTTATTTCCAATATATTTTATTTAAATGTACCAACTTCTAACATTTCTCCATGAACAATAAATATCTCATCATGTAAGATGCTCACAGTTCTATATTAGGCTTTGTATAAGTCACAGACTTATACAAATGCGCAAATTGGGAACTCAAAATGCCTTTTAAAAACCCAAGATGTATAAGAGTTAGTATAATGGGTCCAGCCATTCTTTACAAGGAAACGGAATAAAAATAATTTAATTAATAAAAATGTTGCTGCTTCAGCCTTTATCTTGTTTAGTCCAAGGTCAGTACAACTGCAGAGAAGCCTGGAGCTTGGTATTTGGTGTTTACCAGATAACAGATGGGAGGAGTGCATAGGATGGGTCAGTAAAGAGAGAGTTAAAGTTGCATGCAGTTAGGGAGTTACCTAAAGAGAGGGGTTACAAGAGTACATTTGAAGCCTTGGAGGTTGGGCATTAGTCTGATTAGTCCGGGACAGGGCATTCCAGAGAAGTGGTGCAGCTTGAAGAAGTCCTGGAGACATGAGTCAGAGGTTTGAATTAAGGAATAGAATAATCAAAGATCACTTACAGATTGAACACTACAGGTTGGGTGATGAAAAAGGAGATATCGAAAGGTGCAGCATTGTGCAGAGCTTTGTGGATGATTATTTTAAACTGTATTCAGGAGGTGATGGGCAACTATTGTAGTGACTGGAGGCACAGAGGCACCTGTAGAGCGTTTGGTCTGAAAGACAAGCCTGGAGGCGAGATTGTAGAGGAGAGAGTTTAGTAAATGGAAGACTGATTAATCGGGAGTAATTAATTTAGCAAAAATTCTCAATTTTCTGAGTTCTAAATTCTTTGCTTTACAGGCAGATAGCCATAGCACCCAAATAACTTCCTAACCAACATTTCCCAAAGGTCTGCTTTATGTTGGCAAGGTTTTTATGCATCCTCTTATTTTTCTATAATGCTACATTTTTTACATTTTTATGAAAATTGACAAAACATTTATTTAGAGAGGCCTGAATAATAATAAAATCTCCAAAAAGCCAATTATAGAAACCCTCAATGTATGAAAAACCATCTTTAGGATGTTTGTCAACCCCTCTTACATTTTTTTTGTACAATACATTAGTTTTAGCCCCAAAATTAAACATTAATAATGGATTTAATGATGAAAAGCTCCACAAAGTTTAATACCAAATTTCTCACAAGTGTGACAATATCCCATATATGTTTGTAAACTGCTGTGTGGGCACACGACCAGGCATAGAATAGAAGGAGAGCCATTTAGAGCAGATTTGCATTATTACATGTTATATGTAATATGTTATCATTATTGTATGGGCCACCAGGATTACAGCAATACTCATTTATATAACTTTTTATGATTGACTTGTTTTGTAGAATTCAAAACTCATTTGGTGAGAAATCCACATGGTTTTGCATTGTCATGTTCTAAGAGGCATAACATTCTTATTTTTTTGTTTACAGAGCTGTTTTAGGGCTTGTTTTTTGCGGGACAAGATGTACTTTTTATTAATATCATGTCAGGGTAAATGTTACTTCTTGATCACTTTTTATCCTGTTTTTATGAGGTTGGATATATAAAAAATATTGTCATTTTTGTGTGTTTTTTTATGACGTTCACTGTACGGTTTCACTTACAATTTTACTTCATTGTGCAGTCTGTTACAAACACGGCAATACCAATTACGGTATGTGGTGTTTTTGTGGTAACATAGGAAAGAATAATCAGGATCTGGATTTTCTTAGAGTATTACTACCAGTTGAGCGCTCCTACTATTCCAACCACACAGTAGTCAAGGACTTGCATTTATTTGTACATGAACTAAAGTTGCACAAACATTTTAAGAAATAAGTTAGAAAGACCTGTTCAGAGCTTGGTATACCTGATGATATATTGCATATTAGACTACTAGTTTAAATTATAACAATGATCCATCCCAAACAGGACTGCAAACTAGGCTTCCACCTAATATGGATGCGTCACCTATAGATCTTTTTCTGAACAGGGTTTCCATAGATCTAGATCTAAGATCTGACCAGGACTTATTTCCATTTTTATTGTAGCAGAGAGGAACTTCAGGTACTGAGATCATTAGAGACTGACACTAGGGTGACAATTAAAGCATCAGACAAAAGAGGGAATATGATAATTACGGATACCCACCAATATTGTGATATTTGTTTGGATCTCCTAAAGCAGTGGTGGCGAACCTATGGCACGGGTGCCAGAGGTGGCACTCTGAGCCCTCTCTGTGGGCACCCAGGCCATCACAAGAGATGACTCCAGGTATCTTCCTGCAGTCCCAGACAGCCCAGGACTTGCTGTGCACAGAGCTATTTTAAAGTGACAGCTCTACCTGGGACCACTGGGGGTGTGGGAAGTTGTGAACAGATCCTGTTCCGGCCCTGACAATTCTTCCTTTTGGAGGGAAGCTATAATAATCATCCAAATTTCTCCTATTTTCTGCATTATTGGTGTCCTCAGGGTGCTGATATGAATGAAAGCTGTGACAGAGAACGGAGTATAAATCACAAATTAAATTTTTGTGTTGGCACTTTGCAATAAATAAGTGCGTCTTGGTTGTAGTTTGGGCACTCGGTCTCTAAAAGGTTTGCCATCACAATCCTAAAGAATAGGTGTGCATATGAAATCTTGCCTAGTAATCCCACTGATATTTATTTGAGTGAACAAGCCTAATCGAACAAGCATAGTCAGAGGACCTTATTGACAAGTCTAGATACAATTTTCTACAACCACGGACCACAGTTACAGCTACCTTTTTATATTAAAGGGCCAATGCCACTTTAATAAATCTGAAGGGCTGTGGAGCTCACAAGGCAACTATCACAAGGAGCCTGCATAATGATAAATAACCCCTATTGTGTTTATCATGCTGGCGTCCCCTTGATCTCATATAGTGGGCTCGTATAAAACTTCAACAGCTATACTCAAAATATGTTTTCCTTCCAGGATAATCCCTTCCCATTTGGATAGAAGATCAAGGGTGTCTATGGTATAAGATGGAAGCGATACAACATATGCCATTTTTTTATGACTTTCACTGTGTGCTCTAAAGGACACCTCTCACATATGTCCATCACAAATTTGTATAGGTTTTATTATGTTTTCATTGATTTTTAAATATTAAAACCTTTTGTACAAACGGAGCTGTGTAAGGTCTCATTTTGTATTGCTGTCTCCTCTAGGGGTCTCCAGTATTTGCTGTCTCCTCTAGGGGTCTCCAGTATTTGCTGTCTGCTATGGGAATTCTAGTGTTATAAGTCTTATCTGGGGGTCTCCAGTATTATTATTTGCCTGCTGTGGTGTCTCTTGTTTACTATTTGTTTTTTATTAGTATTTAATATGGTCTGTATTATTATTTGTTGCCTGGTCTTGGGTCTGTATTGTTGTTTATTTCCTTGTCTGGGATCTTCATTTGTTATTGTGACAATGCAGTATTTAGTTTCTGGGGTGATATGTATTGATGTACAGTAGTATTTATCATTTATGAGGTGGCGTTTTATTCAGTATTGTGGTTTTTGGAACATCTAAGGCTTAGGTCACACTACCGTTCAAATCTCTGTTCTTTACCTTTGTTAAAAAAGTAAAGAGCAGAGATTTAACAGAGGTAAAGTATCAATTAAAAATTCCATTGACATAAATGTAAATTTTATGTCATCCGTTATGCTCTATTTAGGCAGGTATTCGTTATACTTGCGTTTTTTGGATGGAAAAAATGATGGAGGCTAAAGTACTTTTCCTCTGAATGAAAAAACAAATGGATAACAGACATCTGCCTAACATAATGGAAGAATGAAATTTTCATTGATGTCAATGAGATTTTTAACTGATATGTTAAACCTTGGTTCTTTCCTTTTTAACGGAAATAAGGACCCGAGTATGACCTTAGCCTAAGGTGCTGGGTACTGGTGTGGCCCCTTGAAATTGAGAATTGTGACAATGTGGCCGTGGGACCAATAAAGTTTTCTCTAGACTTTGGACTGAAGATGGGAATTATTACATTAGAATTCAGACTGAGTGGATGTGTTCCACAAGATACCGATATAGCTGAAATGCATGGTAAGGCTGCATTCACACGATCTTTTAAATTTTCACGTTCTGTATATTTCTGGCGTATTGTGCCGTATATACATGCTGTTTTTAGCCATATGCGCACGATAGCGTACAATCCCACAGACGATCTGCTCCTGGACTGGGTTGTTCTGCGCTTTCTCCGAAGGTGTTCTGCAATGCATGAGGAGAAGCGGCAGTCGACTAGGCGATTTTGGGTTCATCCCATTGTTGCCGAGCGGCCTAGGAGGGGTCACTTCATGAACTTGTATGCTGACCTGCGCCAACATCCGGACAAGTTTCACAACTATGTTCGGATGACTGTGACTTCATTTGATCATCTTTTGGGGGACCTGCGATCGGGGCTCTGGTTTCAGGATACCAACATGAGGTGGTCTGTGACACCAGAGGAACTGCTCATCGTGACACTGCGGTAAGTTTTTCCAAGTATATATATTTTATTATTTAAAGTTGGACAGTCTTTAAATATTAAATGTATTTTTAAAATTTAGGTTTCTTGCCACTGGGAACTCGCATTATGAGTTCCTGCTGGGCATCTCAAGATCGTGAGATCGACCTGCGAAGTGATATGGAAGCGACTAAGGCCTGCGGTCATACCTGTGCCAACTGCTGAAGACTGGATCCGGATTTCTAATGGTTTCCTGGACTCAGCACAGTTTCCAAATTGCATCGGGGCGCTGGATGGGAAACACATACGTGTGAAGAAGCCGGCTCACTCAGGGTCCCAATTCTTCAATTATAAACAATATTTTTCTGTGGTTTTGTTGGCTTTGGCTGACAGTGACTACAAGTTTATAATTGTTGATATTGGGGCCTATGGAAGTTCTGCGGATGCAGCGGTCTTCAGGGCTTCCAGAATGGGTGAACGACTTCGCTCCAACCAGCTGACCCTGCCCAAGCCGACCCTGCCCGATCCTGCACCATTTGTTATCGTCGCTGATGAAGGCTTTGGACTTTCCCGTCATGTGCTGCGGCTATTCCCGTGGCGTGGTTTGGATGAACGGAGGCGCATTTTCATCTATCGGCTCACCCGAGTATGTGCAGTGTGCCTTCGGGATTCTTTGCAGCAAGTGGCGAGTTCTACATAGCTCTATTCAGATGGACCCGGACAATGTCAAAAAGGTAGTGCAAGCCTTCGTTATTCTTCACAACTTCGTTTGGATCCACAATGGTGCTTCAGATCGTGACCTGGAGGGACAACATCCAACAGCGTCTATCCCCCTGGACAACACTCTCCAAGGACGACCCGGAGCGGCTGGACTGTTTGTTCACGAGCAGTTTGCCTCCAACTTTGTTTCTTCGGAGGGTGTCGTTCCCTGGCAGATGGATGCTATTAGTGGACGTTGAGGCTCTGGACTTTTAGATTAGTGTTTTTTTTTATTTTGAACCTTTTTTGTTTTGGTAGTTTAGTGTAAGGACTCGCAAGTGATGGGGCCCCTTGACGCGGGTTGTGAGCTTACTACTTCTTTGACCCATTTTAGAATTGTTGCTTTTAGGCTGACATTGGAAAATGAGTCAAAGGAGTAAACTAAGACCTCATCCATTCTTTTTTATTTTTAATAAAATTATATACACAATACTTTGTCATGTGTTTTTTTTTTCAAAACCATTAGCAATGTGGTTGTATGGTTATGTGTGCATTTGAATTTGGATGTAATTATCTTCATAAATTGTTTTAAAAATGTTACCGTATCTGCTCTTCTTTTAGCTTCTTTGGTCCTAATATTTAGAATATAATTCAAATGTACATGTGGGGCTCCAGGTATCATAGTCGTTAATGGAGCTTGGAGTTCCTCAAGCACATTTGCAAATTTTAAAAAAGGAGTAAGTAAAGGAGCAAGTAAAGGACGTGTGAGTGAGATGGAGGTATTATAACAAATATAAGAAGATTACCACATTCAAGGTGCTCGTATCTATGAGCAAGTGTACCTGGTTTATCCATGCTTGATTTGATGGTGATTTTCCTTGAAAAAAAAAAAAGCAATGTGGTAAAAAAGCAAAAAAAAAACACTTTAAAAGTACGTCTGAGTGAACGAAAAAGAGCCAGAGGTGTGCAAGGCTACTTTGCTGTTTGATCCCTGTGCCCATCTGTCTCTTTTGCATGCATATACAGGATGGTAGTGGAGGGAGTAAAGAATAATGATAATAATTTTTTTAAAAACTAATTTATAAACAAATATTAACACTATATACAATTCAAAATGCTGTATTTATAGCTCATACAGCTCTCTACTATATGGCCCTGCTGTTGATTGGCCATGAGGAGCCATAGCTGAAGAGCCTTCGTAGGGGCCATGGAAGACAGGGGCCATGGCAGGGTATGGTATGGTGGATGGAGGTGGGCTTGGAGGAAGCAGGATACCCACATGCTGACGCCGTCTCTCCAAAAAAAGAGCCACCTCGGACTTGTCCTTCGGTGTGCCTTTTTGAAAAATCTGCAGGACAGCCATCATGGCTAGCCTGCAATTCATTTTGTCGCCCTCATGCACTCCTTTTAGGTCTTGCACCATGGAGCGCATGAAGATGTCCTCCGGCGATTCATCACGCCTCCTCCTCAACTGATCCAGGACCTCCGTCTCTGCAGCAATACTGAGACTTGACGATGCCAGCTGCCTCCTTCTATGAGAACGCATCGGTGGTGGTGGTGGTGGTGTAGTTGGAGGTTGAGGTGTTGGTGACTGGGTGGATAGATCCTCTGGATGCTCTTCAAAGGACTCCTCCACCACATCTTCCCCAGTCTGTATAGAGGCAGATTCCTTTAGATTATCCGCAGTTCTAGAGAAAAAAAAAAATAACTTTAAAATTTGTGCACATATTCTATAGTACATTGATGCAACGACAATTCTGAGGACACAAGAACTTACAATCCTTTTATTATTAATGCTTTAAAGTAAAAATATATTTTGATAACTTACTCTCCAACGTCCATCCCAAACAGGACTGCAAACTAGGCTTCCACCTAATATGGGTGCGTCACCTATAGATCTTTTTCGGAACAGGGTTTCCATAGATCTGAGCACTGACCAGAACTTATTTCCATTTTTATTGTAGCAGAGAGGAACTTCAGGTGCTGAGATCATTAGAGACTGACACTAGGGTGACATCAGACAAACATCAGACAAAAGAGGGAATGTGATAATTACGGATACCCACCAATATTGTGATATTTGTTTGGATCTCCTAAAGGATAGGTGTGCATATGTGTCACGGGTGGTCCCGCGACCCATATCGCGGGTCGCGGGCTCACCCGTGCTCCCCGGGGCTCGCAGGGGCGGTGCCGGTGCAGCTCACCTCTCCCCATTCCGGAGTCACTGCCGAGCTCCGTCTGCGCGTGTCCCCGCCTCCTAGGGCGCGCGCGCGCGGCACTTTCAGGAAATTTAAAGGGCCAGTGCACCGCTAATTGGTGCACTGGCTGATCACTTCCCCTTTAAAAGCCCTGCACCTTCCTTACACTCTTGCCGGATCTTTGTGCCTCACAGCCTTAGAGAAAGCTCTGTTCCAGTGTCTCCTGCGTTCCAGTGTCTTCTGCGTTCCTGACTCCCTCCGTGTTCCTGTGTTACCTGAGACCCTCCGTGTTCCCGTGTACCAGTGTTCCTCTGTGTTGCTGTCCTGTGTGCTGTGTTCCCGCACCCTTCTGCTTGGACCTCCTGTTACTGACCTCGGACCGGACTCTGACGTTGCATCTCTGCCACCTGCCCTGACATTGTGCCTGGACTTTGACCACGAGATTGTCTGCCGTCTCTGTACCTCGACCTTGGCCGCCACTACAGACAAATTACGCCTGAGGAACGACCTGGTGGTACCACGCCGCAGCCTGTCTAACCCGCCTTGCGGCGGGCTCTGGTGAAAACCGGGTACCACTTAGACTCTGGTCCCAGGTAGTGGCTTGAGTCATCGTCTGCAGTGGTCCAGAGGATCCACATCTGCTAGCCTGACAATATGAAATTTTGCCTAATCGAACAAGCATAGTCAGAGGGCCTTATTGACAAGTCTAGATACAATTTTCTACAACCACGGACCACAGTTACAGCTACCTTTTATATTAAAGGGCCAATGCCACTTTAATGAATCTGAAGGGCTGTGGAGCTCACAAGGCAACTATCACAAGGAGCCTGCATAATGATAAATAAACCCTATTGTGTTTATCATGCTGGCGTCCCCTTGATCTCATATAGTGGGCTCGTATAAAGCTTCAACATCTATACTCAAAATATGTTTTCCTTCCAGGATAATCCCTTTCCATTTGGATAGAAGATCAAGGGTGTCTATGGTATAAGATGGAAGCGATACAACATATGCAATATTTTTTATGACTTTCACTGTGTGCTTCAAAGGACACCTCTCACATATGTCCATCACAAATTTGTATAGGTTTTATTATGTTTTAATAGATTTTTAAATATTAAAACCTTTTGTACAAACGGAGCTGTGTAAGGTCTCATTTTGTATTGCTGTCTACTCTAGGGGTCTCCAGTATTTGCTGTCTCCTCTCAGGGTCCCCAGTATTTGCTGTCTGCTATGGGGATTCTAGTGTTATAAGTCTGATCTGGGGGTCTCCAGTATTATTATTTGCCTGCTGTGGTGTCTCTTGTTTACTGTTTGTTTTTTATCAGTATTTAATATGGTCTGTAATATTATTTGTTGCCTGGTCTTGGGTCAGTATTGTTGTTTATTGAATTGTCTGGGATCTTCATTTGTTATTGTCTGAATGCAGTATTTGATTTCTGGGGTGATATGTATTGATGTACAGTAGTATTTATCATTTATGAGGTGGCGTTTTATGCAGTATTGTGGTTTTTGGAACATCCAAGGCTAAGGTCACACTGTCGTTCAAATCTCTGTTCTGTACCTTTGTTAAAATAGTAAAGAGCAGAGATTTAACAGAGGTTTAAAGTATCAATTAAAAATTCAGTTGCCATAAATGTAAATTTTATGTAATCAGTTATGTTCTATTTAGGCAGGTATCCGTTATACTTTTGTTTTTTCAATCAGAGAAAAAATGCTTTAGCCTCCATAATTTTTTTCATCCAAAAAACACATGGATAATGGACATCTGCCTAACATAATGGAAGAATGAAATTTTCATTGATGTCAAAGAGATTTTTAACGTATATGTTAAACCTTGGTTCTTTACTAGAGATGAGCGAGCACTAAAATGCTCGGGTACTCGTTATTCGAGACCCTAACGCTTTCCCTGACCAGCAGCAGCTCTCTCCCTAGCGGCATCCAGACACAGAATGATCCGAGCAGCGCGGGCAGCGGCTAGTCTATCCCAGGGTCACCTGATCTGGCCAGCCAACCACTGCTATCGACGTGTAAGGGTACCACGTCATGCTGGGTGGAGTGCAGAGTCTCCTGGCTTGTGATTGGCTCTGTTTCTGGCCGCCAAAAAGCAAAACGGCGGGAGCTGCCATTTTCTCGAGCGGGCGAAGTATTCGTCCGAGCAACGAGCAGTTTCGAGTACGCTAATGCTCGAACGAGCATCAAGCTCGGACGAGCATGTTCGCTCATCTCTATTCTTTACCTTTTTTTAACGGAAGTAAGGACCCGAGTGTGAACTTAGCCTAAGGTGCTGGGTACTGGTGTGGCCCCTTGAAATTGAGCATTGTGACAATGCAAAAGTATTCATACCCCTTGAAATTTAAGCCACAAACTTAAATTCATTTTATTGATAGTTTATGTGATAGAGAAATACAAACCATTAAGTGTTGTGAAGTGTAAAGAAAATTATAGTTTATGTGCCCAGTGCTGGTGTCACTGTATGCTAGTGTGAAGCAGGGCACTGAGGCTGCTGCCCCCACCCCTGTGCCCAGTGCTGGTGTCACTGTATGCTAGTATGAAGCAGGGCACTGAGGCTGCTGTGTGCCCAGTGCTGGTGTCACTGTATGCTAGTATGAAGCAGGGCACTGAGGCTGTTGCCCCCACCCCTGTGCTCAGCTGCTGTCACTGTATGCTACTATGAATCAGGGCACTGAGGCTGCTGCCCCCACCCCTGTGTCCGTGCTGCTGTCACTGTATGCTAGTGTGAAGCTGGTCACTGAGGGTGCTGCACCCACCCCTGTGCTCAGCAGCTCCTGTCTCCAGTGCTGCTGTCACTGTATGCTACTATGAATCAGGGCACTGAGGCTGCTGCCCCCACCCCTGTGTCCAGTTGCTGCTGTCACTGTATGCTTAGTGTGAAGGGGGCACTGAGGCTGTTGCCCCCACCCCTGTGCTCCAGTTCTGTCGCGTATGTCTATTATGAATCAGGGCACTGAGGCTGCTGCCCCCACCCCTGTGTCCAGTGCTGCTGTCACTGTATGCTAGTGTGAAGCGGGGCACTGAGGCTGCTGCCCCCACCCCTGTGTCCAGTGCTGCTGTCACTGTATGCTAGTGTGGAAGCGGGGCACTGAGGCTGCTGCCCCCACCCCTGTGCTCAGCATCCCCTGTGCTCAGCATCCCCTGTGCCCAGCATCCCCTGTGCCCAGCATCCCCTGTGCCCAGTGCCTGATTCTGCTGCATCAATTACTGAATGAATGACTGTGAAATCCCTGTTACTCCTAATGTGAATATATGGGGCTGTGGTAGTTGTGCTGAGAAAGCATTTGCATGGGAGATTTCTCCATTAAGCCATAATTTAACTTTAACTGTAAAAAAAGCACATTTGGCATAATGAGTCAATTGAACTGTAATCTTCATTACCTTCTAAGGTCTATATTGGTCACGCTGATGAGGATCGGAGGTATAGTGTACCTCCTGGCTACAGGCTTTCTGCATTGATTCAGCAGTCCTGGGAGGGAATTGTTCTGTGGTCTATTCCAGCACATTGATATAGTGCTGGAGGGTTACTGTGAATGGAGGAAAGGCATGGTACAACAACAATGAGTTGTGCTGTCAGAAACTGGCGGTACACCCATTGCTTAAATTTGGTGTCTAATATAATGGGCTGTGTATAAACTTTATGTTGACTCAGCGCAGCCAACTATTCAGTCTCAAAGTGTTTTCAGAAAGAGGTTGTGCTTTATCATTAACCGCTTCACGACGGGCATGCAACTATCTACATCTTAATTGCACATATCCCATGCAGATATAGATATTACGATAGTGGCCTATCTCAAACAGCTATATCTTCTACACCATGGCACCTAGAAACACAGTTATTATATTAAATTACTGTAAAAAAATGCACTTTTTATATTCAGCTTCCCATTTAAGAGTGCATATCTCAGGTTCTGTGCCACTTAGAAACACAATCCAATAAGAAATTAAAGGATATTCTCCTTTTTACCACCTGCTTACTGCTGTACAAATATGTACATCGTAGAGCAATAAGGGCAGTCTTGTAGGACACAGCGCAGCCATGGCATAAAACTGCTGCAGATGCTTTATAAATACTTGTGCAACAGTTTGCATGTTCTTTTCAGTGCTAAATCAGACCAAAATCTGGTGTAAACACTTTAATAAATGAGGCCCCCTACGTTTAAAAAACCATAAACTTTTTACTTTTTCATTTACAGAGCTGTACAAGGATTTGTTTTCTGCTTAACAAATTGTACTTCCTAGTAATGTAATTACATATTCCATGCTGGTTATTGGGAAGCTGGAAAAAAACTTCAAATGCAATTAAATAGTAGAAAAAATGCATTTGCTCTATATTCTTGTGGACACAGTTTTTACAACTTTCTTTGTACACTCCAAATGACACCTCTTATTTATTCTTTGTTTTAATAGATTTAAACTACTATTTAAACCTTTTGTACAAAACCAATTTTTTTACATTTTGCCCTATTCTGACACTAGTAACTATTTCACACTTTGGTTTGCTGAGCAGTGTAATGTGTCATTTTTTTTGCAGGACGTGATGATGTTTAATTTCTACCATTTTGGGGACTGTAGAACCTTTCGATCACTTTTAATAAAAATTTTTACGTGTTGCGAAATGGCAAAATAGTGGTATTTTAGACATTTGGGCACTATATTATATTACAGGGTTTGAGAGACCTAAATAACAGTAAAACGCCATAAATTACTCCACTATGATAGCTACAACCCACAGTGTATATAAAAAGTGCATGAGAATAACATTCCTCACTATTGCTGGCAGTAAGAAGAAATCTCCAGGACCTTGAGTGATGTCCCAAGCATGTGACTGATCACATGCCTCAGGTCATCCAATTACAAGTCTCTGCAGACTGCCCCGGGAATGGTATGTAGCAGTACTGGTTGTTTTGAAGGTTTGAAAGCTTGCACAAATAAAGACAGAGCTCAGGCTCCCCATCAGTTTTAATGAATGCCATTATATCCTGCACATACAGCACAGTATATATACAGTGCAACCTCTTTGCATAGGAAAGTGGTGGTCTGCAGATAGGGGCAGCTTCCAAAGTGTAATGGCAAAATATGTCTTTTAGGGTAGGGGTCCTCTCAGAGAGAGGTTTCACTGTATGATCATGATACACAGCTCCAGTGCTCTGTGCTGTCAGCTTTGTGACTTCCCTGCCTTGTTCTGCACTAGATCTAACACTAATTCTGTATCCTGATTGGCTGAGCTGTTTGTGCATGTTCACGTGAATGCCCTCAGTGCTCTGGCCTTACTGCCCTTAGCTGATTTCACAACCAGGAAGTCCCACCCACTTCAGGAGAAGCTGAGAGGATTTTACAGATAGGGCTAATCTCAGGCTAGGAGGAATCCAGAAGCATGATATAGGAAACGTTGGAATTGTTGTCCAGCTGTGCTAAAACTATTTTTTGTTAAGTAACTTTACAGGCAGCTGCACCACGCCCAGTAGCCTCTTTGATTCTCCTACCATAATAATAATAATAGTAATCTTTATTTATATAGCGCCATCAAATTCCGTAGCGCTTTAGGGGACAAATACATATATATTACATTACAAAGAACAAACAGTCATATGGAACAATAGGAGTGAGGGCCCTGCTCAAAATAGCTTACAGACTCTGAGGATGAGGGTGTTGACACAAGAGGTTGTATAACGGTCCAGCCATTCTTTATAAGGGAACAATATAGAATAATTTAATAAATAATTTCATAGATAAAAATTTTGCTGCTTGAACCAGTCATCAGCCGCCATCTTATTTACAGGGTCCTAGGTGAAAAAGACTGTAGAGAAGCCTGGGACTTGGTAAATATCTGCTGTTTGCCAAATAACAGACGGGAGGAGGACATAGGATGGATTAGTAAAGGGAGATTTGACATTTCATGCAGTTAGCGAGTGTGATAGGCTTGCCTAAAGAGATGGGTTTTAAGAGCACGTTTGAAGCTTTGGAGGGTGGGTATTAGTCTCAGAGTCCAGGGAAGGGCATTCCAGAGAATTGGATCAACTCGGGAGAAGTCCTGGAGTCGTGCATGAGAGGTTCGAATTAAGGTAGACGTTAATCTAATGTCACTGGCAGATCGAAGAGCACGGGAAGGGCGATAGACTGAGATGAGAGAAGAGAGATAGGGAGGTGCAGAATTATTCAGAGCTTTGTGGATGAGGGTTATTATTTTAAAGTGAATATGGAAGGAGACAGGCAGCCATTGCAGTGATTGGCACAAACTGGAGGCATCCATGTTGCATTTGGTCTGAAAGACGAGCCTGGCTGCTGCATTAATAGATTGAAGAGGAGAGAGTTTAGCGAGTGGAAGACCGATTAGTAGGGAGTTACAGTAGTCTAGTCGAGAGTGAATAAGTGCAACAATTAGCAATTTAGACGTTTCAAATGTCAGAAACGGTCGGATTCTGGAGATGTTTCTGAGATGCATCCGGCAAGAGCGAGCAAGAGATTGAATATATGGTGAAAAGGAGAGGTTGGAGTCCAGCACAACCCCAAGACAGCGGGCCTGCTGCCTTGGTGCTATAGTGATCCCACAGACCGAGATGGAGAGGTCAGGGTTAGGTTGGTTAGTAGATGGTGGAAAGACAAGAAGTTCAGTCTTAGAAAGATTAAGTTTCAAGAAGAGAGAGGACATGATGTTAGAGACAGCAGAGAGACATTTACTAGTGTTCTGGATTAAGGCAGGGGTGATGTTACGTGCTGAGGTATATAGCTGGGTGTCATCAGCATAAAGATGATGCTGGAAACCAAATCTGATGATGGTTTGTCCAATGGGGGCAGTATAGAGGGAGAAGAGAAGAGGACCTAGGACTGAGCCCTGAGGAACCCCGACACTGAGAGGAAGATGAGAAGAGAAAGATCCAGAAAAGGAGACACTGAAAGTGCGGCCAGAGAGATAGGAAGAAAACCAAGAGAATGCAGTGTCCTTTAGGCCAATGGAGTAAAGCATCCTAAGGAGGAGCTGGTGGTCCACAGTATCGAACGCTGCCGATAGATCCAGGAGAATGAGGAGAGAATAGTCACCTTTGGATTTAGCAGTGAGGAGATCATTGGAGACTTTAGAAAGAGCAGTTTCAGTGGAATACATAGAGTGGAAACCAGATTGCAGGGGGTCAAGGAGGGAGTTACCTGAGAGATAGCAGGTTAGTCGAGAATAGACCAGGCGTTCCAGAAGTTTGGAGATGAAAGAGAGGTTAGAAACTGGTCTGTAGTTAGTAGCGTTGGATGGGTCCAGTGAAGGTTTCTTTAGTAAAGGGGTAAAAACAGCATGCATGAAAGAAGAGGGGACGACACCAGAAGAGAGAGAGAGGTTGAAAATTTTAGTGAGGTGAGAAATGACTGCTGAGGAGAGAGACTGTACGAGATGTGAGGGGATGGGGTCACTGATGCAGGTAGTGGGGCGAGCAGAGGAAAGCAGCCTGGACACTTCTTCCTCTGTGACTGGCTCAAAGGAATAGGGTGAACAAGATAAGGTACTGGAGGGAAGGGGATTAGTGGGGTGAGTGGATTGAGCAATTATTTCCTGACAAATGCAGTCAATTTTATCTTTAAAGTATGTGGCCAGATCTTCAGTCCCAAGGTCTGTGACAGGTGGCTGCACCTTTGGTGTTAGTTAGGTAACAACAGCATGCTTGAAAGAAGAGGGGACGACACCAGAGGGGAAAAAGAGGTTGAAAATTTTAGTGAGGTGAGAAGTGACTGCTGGGGAGAGAGACTGTACGAGATGTGAGGGGATGGGGTCACTGATGCAGGTAGTGGGGCGAGCAGAGGAAAGGAGCCTGGACACTTCTTCCTCTGTGACTGGCTCAAAGGAAGGGGGTGAACAAGATAAGGTACCGGAGGGAAGGGGATTAGTGGGGTGAATGGATTGAGCAATTATTTCCTGACAAATGCAGTCAATTTTATCTTTAAAGTATGTGGCCAGATCTTCAGCCCCAAGGTCTGTGACAGGTGGCTGCACCTTTGGTGTTAGTTAGGAGTGAAGAGTATCAAAGAGACTTTTGGGGTTGTTAGAGAGAGATGAAATTAGATCAGTAAAATAGACCTGTGTAGCAAGGTGAAGAGCAGAGTTATAAGTTTTTAGCATAAATTTGAAGTGTAGAAAGTCTGCAGATTTGCGAGATTTTCTCCACAGACGTTCGGCAATCCTGGAGCACTGCTGAAGGAAACGAGTTTGTTCAGTGTGCCAAGGTTGCCTGCGTGTGTTGAAAATTTCGTATAGTGAGTGGTGTCATCTCATCTAGCGCGCTTCTGACAGTGCGATTATGGTGGTTAGTAGCCAGTTTTGGACAGGTGAAAGAGGAGATGGGGAATAGTGCAGACTGTAAGTTTTCTGTGAGTTGGTGAGTATCTATTGCACGTGGGTTCTGGTATGAATGATGGGTGGAAGGATTCTGAGAAGGTGAAGGATTATTGAAAGTAAAAGAAAGGAGATTATGGTCTGAAAGTGGAAAGGAGGAATTGGTAAAATCAGATATTGAAGCTGGTCGGGAGAAGATCAAATCGAGGATGTTTCCCTCACTATGAGTGGGGGAATTGCAGAATTGTGAAAGACCTAGAGAAGTAGTTAGTGCTAAGAGCTCAGAGGCAGGAGGGGAAATGAGAGTGTTAACAGGAATGTTGAAGTCTCCCATGATGATGGTTGGAATGTCATAGGATAGAAAGTGAGAGAGCCAAGAGGCAAAGTGGTCAAGGAACTGATAGGGTGAGCCAGGAGGACGGTATACTACAGTCACTCAAAGAGAGAATGGGCGGAAAAGTCTAAGGGTGTGGACCTCAAAAGATGGGAAAGTAAGAGAGGGTATAGGAGGAATGACCTGGAAAGTGCATTGTGGAGAGAGGAGTATGCCGACCCCTCCTCCCTGCCTATTCTCAGGTCTGGAACAGTGCGAAAAGTGTAAACCGCCATAAGACAATGCTGCAACGGAGGCAGAGTCATCCTGCTGGATCCATGTTTCCGTAATGGCAAGCATGTCAAAAGACTTAGAAAGAAAAAGGTCATGAACTGATTCTAGTTTATTACACACAGAGCGGGCGTTCCTTAGGGGACCTTTAAAAGGGGTTATGGGTGGGGGAGGAGAAAAGGGGATACACTGAATCTTTATAAGGTTAGCAGGGTTTCTGTGTGAAGCGTTAAAATAAGCAGAAGGTGGGACTGGGTTAGGAGCGATGTCCCCTGCAGCAAGCAGAAGGAGAAAGAGAAGAGACAAAAGATGCTTTAGAGATTTATAAGATATATCTTCAGCGCACTTGTCCGCGAAGCCGCATGCGCAGAACACAGGCCACCGGCTGCGCGATCTTGGCTCCAAAGCCGGAGCTACTGCGCATGCGCAGAACTCCGGCTTCACGGACAAGTGCACGCAGCTCCGTGTAGCTGCGCGCTGAAGATATCTGGTAGGAGGATCAAAGAGGCTACTGGGGTGTGGAGTAGCCGTGTGGCGTAGCCTCAGCTCCCGCTACTCCATGCCCCAATAGCCTCTTTAGAAAATTTGCATATCAAGGCCTTAAACTTTCTAAAAGATTGTGGGTCCTAAAGGATTAGCCCTAAAGACGGCTATCCTTTCATACGTTAGTTGCACCTACCACCGGATCTACCTTAATAGATAAATCTGTAGTGGTAGGTTTCCTTTAAGTGTTTCACAGGGGTTAAAACAAAATTAATTTTTTTTGTTAAATGAATGCATTTTACAAAAGATGTACACATTCACAATGGATAAAATACCAAAACACTCCAAAAAGTTTGATACCCAATTTGCCAATGCCCTATACTTTGCGGTAAACTGCTGTATACACCATAGCATTGAAGGGAAGGAGGCCATTCAGAACTATTTTTCTGTTGACACAGCTGGTTGTGGGCTTATTTTTTCCCTGTCGAGTTGTTCTTTTGAGTGGTACCATTTTGGCCCACAAAACTTTTTTGATCCCTTTTGAAAACATTTTTGTCAAGTTTTGAATTTTTTTTTTTATGGCGTTCACCCAGCGTGTCCAATAATTTTTCAGATTTGTTTCATGTATTTTGGGGTGGATTGAGTAGTGGGGTAGTCTGTTTAGGTAGATATACAGTGAGCTCCCCACTGTAGCTGTCTTCTTGGGGACGAGTATATTCAGAGATATAAGGAAGAACAGAAAGCCTGTCAAAGGCTGATCTTCTCAGAGGTGGTCGATTGTAAAGGTTTTATTTTTTAGCATGCTTGTCACTGAAATATTAATCTAGAGGGTCCACCTATATATGACGGATTAAGATCAAAAATGTTTTTCTATTACACATCTGTTATAACTATCATGAAAGCCTTTTCTTCGCTCTCTAGATTCCATAGCTTTCCTAAGCCCTTGGACAGAGCCTTATTACAAGCATTTGTGCTGTTCTGGAGTCTAGCAAAGCTGGGTGGCTCTTATGTATGCTACCTGGTTGCCATCTTTGTATTAACCACATGTCTAAGTGTTGGAGGATATGTTATCTCATGAAGTAAAATGACAAATATAAAGGTTGAAAAAAAATTCTCACAACCCAAAAGCAGAACTGACTGGACTTCCCTTTCTGAAGTGTGAGGGCAAAGTTCCTAGGAAATGCTGATGTGTGTATTTTCTCTATTATGAAGTGATTAATCCTGTGTTTGCTCTGGACTGTTGCCACTAGAGTATAGACCTGAGTGTCTCCACACATGACAAGCAGCACAGAGCAGGTTGTATTGAGCACTCTGGAGGCTGCCATTCTCCTCACACATCCCCGCACACAGCGCAGCCAATGGGGGGCCTCGCCTTCATCAGCCAATCTGAGAGGAAGTTTCACAAGTGCAGAGGCTAGAGTTGTGGAGCCAGGGCAGGCGGAGGCACATTGACATTTGTGTAACCTGGGAGCGGGAAGGCTGCACAGGTGACACTGGTCTCCGGGCTCCTCTGCAGTGCTCATTCAGGATTCCTTGTGTGTAGCAGCCAAGCAGCGGATACGTGTAATGGATGGAGCGCAGCAGAGAGCTGGTAATGTATGTGTGGACTGACTACATAATGGACGTGTCTTGTCTGTCTTTTATGTGGACCTTGTAGTGTGACATATGGTAAGCTCACCTATTATGTAGTAAATGGGGACCCGCTGATCCCCCTCTTACCGTGTCTAATAGGATAATGGTCCATATGTAATAGTATGTTCATGCATATGTATACTAGTATGATCCTGTACTGCATACATAATACTATCATCCTGTGTCTCCCTACATATATCCCAATATCATCCTGCTTTTATAAGAACATCACCCTTCATATATCCCATTAGCATCCTGCATTTATAATATAACCCTTCATATATACCACTATCATCCTGCATTTATAAGAACATCACCCTTCATATATACCATTATCATCCTGCATTTATAAAAGCACCCTTCATATATACCATTATCATCCTGCATTTATAAAAGCACCCTTCATATATCCCATTATCTTCCTGCATTAAATAGAGCTCCTTTCATATACCCATTATCATGCTGCATTATACAAATATCACCCTTCATATATCCCTTTATCATCCTGCATTTATAAGTGTCACCCTTCATATACAATAGTATCATCTGAAGTTCCACGATAGTTTGCAGTGATGCAGCAGAGCAATGTATAGCAAAGCAGAGGGAATCCTCAGTCCAGGCAGAATAGTGTGTAATCTCTTTAGGATGATGTGTCTCCACTGAGTGCTGTGGGGAGATCATGCCAGATGATCCTCCTCCAGATGCTTTAAGAAACTTGTTAGTCCGGTTGCATTTAACCCCTGGGTGCCAGCAGCATTGATATTCTAGGGACAGCCTTGCGTGATGGGGAAGGTCATGTCATCCTATTCCAGGTTGAGTCTTGGTTACACATCTACTTGTGTTGTGCTTCTGGTTTATTGCTAATGATGCATAGTTAGGGGCAATTTTTAGATGTAGTTCCCTTTTTGCTCCTGTTTTGGTGCAGAGAAGATAAATACACCCATTACAACAAAATTTTGGAGAAGTGTCTGAACAATTCTTGCACGGTAGCGCTGTTGACATTGCTGTATAGCTGAGGAGACTAAGGTAGGAAATGGGTATAATAGCCATACATGATATATGTATATCTCAGATTTATTCTAGGAAGATAAGCACAAATATTTAAAAAGGGGTATTAGGAAAGGGAAAACAGAACAAGTACATCATGGGCAGTACTTTCCTTAATTGTAGTTAGTACAATGATGGATGTACAAGTGTGTTGAAAAATCAGGGAGTTTGACTTTATTTTGGCTTTTGGCTTGACCAAAATTGTGCATTGTGGTTTTTGTATTGTGATTTCAATATAAAAAAATGTTGTTTTCCGGATAAAACTAAATATTGGATTTTATTGATTACTATGGCCGCCTCCAGTGGTCTAACTTTTACGGCCAGAGAATCCATTACAGTACTGGAAATTTCCAATGAAATCGCAACACAGAATTGGTACTGAAATTAATGACACTCCAGTGCAACAATCTCACAAAAAAATGCATATTCTCTGTTAAAGTCTAGAAGTTCTAAGATTCTTAGGCCCCTTCCACACTGGCGTTTTTCACGCACGAGTTCTGCGCGTGCATTTGACGCGCAGAACTGCATGCTCTCTGTCCCATTGTATTCAATGGGTTTCTTCATTAGCGTGGTTTCACGCGCTTGCGTTGCGTTCGTTTCACGCGCGTCAAAATCGCAGCAGGCTCTACTTTGGTGTGTCTCCGCGTTTCCCGCCCATTCAAGTCAGGGAGATGCACAGAAACGCATGCACTCGCAATCATTGCAAGTGCAATGCGAGTGGCAATGCGTTTAAACGTAAGGGTGCTGGTGACCAGAAGAACAGATCCCCTGCTCGCGATCGGAGCATTAATTAAAAAAACACAAAGGAAGAACAGTGAAGAATAGAAAAAACATGCAACACAGTGAACACAGTGCACAGGATCATTTAAGAGAAAAACACACGGTGCAGAACACAGTGCAGAATAGATACAGATGTTCGGCACATCTGCTTACTTGTCGGGAGATACGCGCGGAACGGTGCGCCCAAAATAGCATGTGAAGAACAATATATATGTGTGAAGAACACATTGCAGATGTATTAAACATCTGCAATGTGTTCTTCACCACACATATATATGTTCTTCACATGCTATTTTGGGCGCACCGTTCCGTGCGCATCTCCCGACAATATAGCAGATGTGCCGAACATCTGTAATCTATTCTGCACTGTGTTCTGCACTGTGTTTTTTCTCTTAAATGGTCCTGTGGTCACTGTGTTCACTGTGTTCAATGTTTTTATTCTATTCTCCACTGTTCTTCACATCTGCTACTTGTCGGGAGATAATTACACGGGAACAGTCCAGAATACGATCGCAGATGTTTGCAACTTATCAGAAGACATTCTTTTTCAATTAAATAACACATTTTAATCCCAAACCATGGTCCCTTTGAAAAATGCTCGAGTCTCCCATTGACTCGCGCGTGAAAAAAGCGCCGAAAACGCAAAAAACCGCTAACAACACGCGTTTGAAAAACGCAAAAACGCTAATTACTCCAAGGAAAAATGGAACAAAAACGCAGCCAAAAACGTCAGTTTTTCACGCATTGCACCCTGACGTGAAATGCAACGCTAGTGTGGAAGGGGCCTTAGACTTTCTAAGAAAAGAATAAAGAGAGCGTGTGTGATTGACCACCTAACCACTCACTGCAGCTCCAAAGCCCCATTTTCAAGATGGTGGATGTGCCAAGTGAGGAATATCTTTTCAAGCTTCTAGGATTCTTAGGATTCTCAAGAGAAATGACCTACTGCATTTTATTCTCTGCATAAACCCTGCCTTGGATCTACTTTTTGGATCTGATTTATGTCCGTCACAATATGGAGGTGGAGGAGATGACCTCCTTTTATTCTTAGAAGAAGTCATCTTGTCATGGGTGTTTTATGAATGTGCATGCAAAGATAGCTGTCAATTATAGGACATATGATTGATTGATTGACTCCGCATACAGTGAGCTAGTCATTGGGCTGTACCATTGTTCCTATATATGTACAGTCATCAGGACCACCTTGTGACTAATCTGTATCAGTGTTTGACAGTGGTCTCTGTATATAGTCATCAACTTATAAGTGATTGGCCACTAAAAGTGTGCCTGCTGCAGCACTCTGCTGACCACGTCATCCTTCAAGCCCCACCACGCTCCCTTGGCATCAGGTTGGTGGCAAATGCGATTATTTCATGGCTTGATAAATCTACCTCTATATCTATATGTACAATCATTTATGGAGACCTGTCAATCAATACTGAAATCGCCATCACACAAAAAAGTTAAAAAAAAATTGCCTCCTCCCATGCATAGGAATAGCTTAGTAGCAAATACCCTAAAAGTTGCAACTTTACTTTACTCCTTAAAAACCATATTTGGCCAGCAGAGAAGTCAAACAAAAAAAAAGGTGGCCACACAAAGCCAGATTAAGTCCTCAAATGGCAAGAAAAGAGTTTTAAAGCCATGTCAGCAAGCATCACTTGCTCACCACTAGTGAATAACCCTGTCTTTATGAGGAAGTAGTGCGCACAACTCTTGTTATAATAAGCCTCTTCTTTAAATCAAATCGGCCATCAAAATGAAGCATGATAAATCAGGGACACTTACTCATAGATCCAGGCAGCATGACTGTGATAGTCTTCTTATATTTGTTATCCATGGCCTCCTTCCATCTAAATTCAACTTTTAAAATTAGGCTAATGAGTCTGAAGGGCTCCTGGAAGTTTTACCAGAGCCCCTCCATGAAGCAGCTTCACAGGCTGTTACACTGTACATGAACTCTTTACCCTCCCACTGTGTGCAGAAACTTCCTCTGCTGAAGTGAGATCGCAGCCGGCAGAAGGAGGGATGAAGTGCTGAGGGACATGAGGAGGAGAGAGGGACAGTGCAACAGCCTTTGCAGCTTCAGCATGGAGGGGCTTTGGTACACCACAGGAGCCCTTCAGGCTTAGAAGAATAATTTTAAATGTTGATTTTAGAAAGAATGAGGCACTGAATAACAAATATAAAAAGATTACTGCAGTCATGGTCCCTGAATGTATGTTTGCTCTTGTTTATCATGCTTGATTTTGATGGTAGATTTCCTTTAAGATTTCTTTTTATTAGGTTGAAGATGAGAAGGCTTAACAGCTATCAGCCGTGTACTGTATATGATTCTTTTGTGTTTTATTTCTCTTAATAGAATGAGGACACGCTTTATTGTATACTTCACTGATAAAACTATTAGGATTGAGGCCACATTGAATACCGAGTGACTTAATGAGTTTGATATGCAAAGGGGCTGTGATCCATTTTCCTATGACTTGATAATGTGAATCATGCATGATGACAAGTATTCCTATTAGTGTTTTAATTGACATGGTGCAGCGTGGCCCTCATTACCATTCATGAACAGTCTTTCTAGAGATTCCGGAAAAATCAGCAAAGTGGTCATCTTCTGCTCATCATCCAGCGGTAGCTTCATTGTCATTGTATGCTCTAATGGAAGGATCAGGTGCATACCTATCACATCAGTTGTCCCTGGAGCCTAGCCAAGCGCATACTCCAACCACTGAGCAACGTCTGGCTCTTCACAAATACATCCAACATTATTTCCGAGATTACAACCTAATAGCCTGTCACACTGTTTTATAATTTGTAACATTTTCCAACGTTTTGTTTGGGCAGAAGGTTTTGACATTAAGATTGGAGAATTCTGATGCATTAGCAGCAATTCATCCTTATGAAAATGTCAGCCTAGTTCTGTATGACCTTGTGCAATCTGATATATCTTTGTTCCAGAGGCTGAGAAGCAAGACTGTGTGCTCAGCTGGGCAAGGGATTTTATTGGACATGAAAAATGTTACGTATCGAGGAAAATTCCCAGTAAAATAATTATCCTGTATGAAATTGAGTATGCTAAGCTATGAGAAACAGTGGAGAGATTTTAGTTCAGAATAATGTGAATTTCAGATTTCTCTATTGCTTGTTGGACACAGGCCCAAGTTTGTCTTTTTTAATATGTATTTTGAGGATGACTTCAGGGTCAACATCTTCAGAGTTTGTATGTTCTCTCTTATTCTCATGTGTTTGCGTGGGTTTACTCTGGGTCCTCCGGTTTCTTCCCACACTAGGTTGATTAGATTGTGAGCCCCATGTGGACAGGGACTGATTTGGCAAGCTCTGTGTAGCGCTGCGTAATCTGGGTGCGCTATATAAAAAAAGAATTATTATTATTTTTATATATTGCTCTTATAGTTCTTCCTTTTAATGCCCGGTCTGAGTTAATATTAATAGTGCCTTGTCAAATAATAGTGAAAGTTTGGTCAATGCTTGGGATGGGGGAGTATAAAAGAGAATGAATGAACCTGCAATGCTTTTGTATAGGTTTTTTTCTTTTACAATTTTATTATAATAATAATTCCTTTATTTATATAGCGCACACAGATTACGCAGCTCTGCACAGAGTTTGCCAAATCAGTCCCTGTCCCCAATGGGGCTCACAATGTTATCAACCTACCAGTATGTTTTGGAGTGTGGGAGGAAACTGGAGGACCTGGAGGAAACCCACACAAACATGGAGAGAACATACAAACTCTTTGAAGATGTTGACTTGGGTGGGACTTGAATCCACTAACCACTAAGCCACCGTGCTGCCCCTATAACTTTAATAAACCTATAAATATCATGGATTCCTGATAAATACTCCAAACAAATATGGTTCTTTTTTGCTCAGCTGGTAGATGGTATATTTTCTGTATATTTTGTACCAGAAATCTTACTAGAAGAAGCTTTTGCATCTTTCTACTGTGCTATTTGCTAACTTCTACTATTTCAGTGCTTGTTTCAACAAGTGAATATAAAGGAGTGGTCATCCTCAGCCTGTGGCCATCAACCTGTTTTGGAGCTACAAGTTTCATCATGAATGCCTTTAAGAATCTTAACTGTCACATCAAGTAACATTGAAAAATATTTTACCTTCATGGGAAATTGGCTGTGGACTTGTTTGACCAGACACTGTGACCTAAATAGTTCTGTATGGTTATAAAAGGCTTCTGTTATACAGTATTTGGGGTCTACAGGGTATAGAAGAACTCTACCACTCAACACATTGCATTCTTAATAACCTCTTGAAGTGTGTTAAGTGTGTAAAGCTTCACACTATTTATAAGCTAAGCCATTAAGGCTTTCTTTGAAGAATTTTTTGTGGGTAGTCTGGACATACTCTAGGTTCTGTGAATGGCAGTAAGAGCTGGGATCATGGGTTGGAATCCAGCAAAGTGCATCATCTACATGGAATGTGATCTCCTGGAATTATAACCTCTAAGGATGAGGAATTTATTGTATTTATTGTTTATTATTTTTGTTATTAAAATACATAAATTTACTTTCAAATTTTCAATTTGTGCGTAGTCTGGCGAAAATGGGTGAAGGGAAAAGAAGAAAGCAAGGTTTGGAAACTGAATCTGCCCATCAGAGGCATATTGATGAATAGTATTGATCCTGCTGCTTGCTGTCTGCTTCTATAATGTATGTAACCCATGCTAATGATCTTCTGAAATGTTCCATTTGGAATTTAATTCATTGATGGTCTCTGGCCACTGTGGGGGAACAGATTAAGAGTTGTGTGTTGTCAGGAGACAATATTGATTGGGAGAATGTAATGCCCTATTCTGTACACTGGAAAAGCAGTGCTTTTTTATGCTCACCTATGTAGTTGTTCATAGTGTTGTAAAGGGGTTTTCTGAGATTTTCATACTGATGTCCTTCCATGGGCCCTGGGCTGTGTGAATATTATAGCCCCTTCAAGTCCAGCATTCACTTCTTGCACATTGTACTAGAATTAAAGGGGTATTCCGGGAATATGAACGTCTGACATAAAAACCCATGATGATATAAATAAATGAATACAACAATACTCAATGTCATTAGTCACAAAACTGAGCTTAAATAATTTGATTTTATGATTTACAAAATTTATGGCCTCTCTAAAGTAGGTGGAGTTATCACTAAGATGGCCGCCACTGGAAACTACAAGTTCCATGATCAATAACTCCTCCTACCACTTATGCTATGCTAACAGTGATGATATAACAGACTTTCTTGCTCTGTTACCATAGTAATGAAGTGTAACTGCCATCACCACAACACTGGCCATACTGGATGCACGTCAACCAACCGACTACAGCGAAATGTAGTGGTGATCACATGACCTGCCCAGGCAGGTGCAGGACATGTGATGTGGACATGTGACCAGCAGCCATCTTCTGTCCTGTGTCTGCTCCGCAATGGACCGCATGGAGGAAATTAACGGACTGATTAAAGGGCCAGTAGCATTTTAATTCTTCATTACAGTCTATGTCACCAGCATTTTTCTGCTTACGGAAGCAAAATTTTAAATAACAACTAATTACACATTAGCTTATATTTTGAGTACCCATTTGTATATGAATTATGCTGATTCCTGGAATACCCCTTTAAGCTTCTTGGGGAATGGAGGGTGCGTCCATTTTGCCTGCTTTCAAACCGTGGTTTCAGGACCCTTGTAAGGTCCTGATTTGGCTCTTGTATACATTTTGTATTGAGAGCAGGAACAAATGTATTTGGATTTCATTGGTGGTTTGGTTAGCCTTGGGGCCCCTTAGAATGCTTTGGCCCCAAACCGCCTATGTTATAATCCACTACTGTTCATTAGCTTAGGATAGGTCACTAATATCTGTTCCGACATTCGCACCAATTAGCTAAGCACTGTGGCATCTTCTCAAGGATGTTGACTTTACATCCATCATTAATGTGGTGAATGGAACTGAGTTGTGATATGGGGCACTTCAATACAACGTACGGAATATAGTGAAGAGGCTTAGTCAGGGTCCAGATGTTACCAAATTATATTATTATACACCCATTATCTACATTTTTTTATAGGTGATGATGAATTTAAAGGGATTTGTCCATGAAAGAAAGTTCTCAAATTGTAACCCCGTAGTGATGTTTACACAACAAACATAATTTTTACATACTTACTTTACAATTTTACTCAATTTTATTGCTGTATCAGCTACTATCACTCAGTGATGGTTAGTGTAAAACAGGATGGGGGCTCTCTATGAAAAGCTGTGTGCTGACAATGTGCTTAAATTATCAGGATGCAGGTTTATTTACACTTTTATTTAGCTTCTGAACATTGTACTAGCATCTGACGCATAGAAAAAGAGAGATGTGACAGATCAGAGATGGATATAATACACAATGACACTCTCCAGCATTGCTAACTAAGCTATATCTCACACACAGTCATCACTGCTGTACCTCCTTCCCCTGATAGAAAGTTTTTATGTTGCCTGTAGATTTAGTCTCCTCAGGCTGCTGTTTGCTGGCAGGAAGTATGTGTGTGTGAGCTCGTCTTGGAATGCAATTCCGAGACACTGCAGTGTGAAACAGGAGAGTCTATTCATGAGAAGAATCTGTCCTGCCCGATCCCAAGTCAGAAAATTTACAGTTGGATCCAGGGGGCGGGGGGGTTGCGGCAACCAAAATTGTGTACACATTGCGTACAACTTATATCTGTGAAATGCTGTATTTTTATTAATAACCGTGAATTAGAGAATGTGTTAATTTGTTATCCTGAGTATATTTAAGAATCTTACCTTTTGTTAACCCCTTAAGGACGCAGGGTATTTTCGCTCATTTCTCGCTCTCCACCTTCAAAAGTCCATAACTTTTTCATTTTTCCGTGTACTGAGCTGTGTGAGGGCTTTTTTTGTGCATAACAAATTTTACTTTCCTGTGATGTTATTTATTATTCCCTGCCATGTAGTGGGAAGCCGGAAAAAAATCCAAATGTGGGAAAAAAACAAAAGAAAACGTGTGTGCTTCACGTTCTTGTGGGCTCAGTTTTTACGACTTTCACTCTGTGCTCCAAATAACACCTCTACTTTATTCTTTGGTTCGGTACGATCGTGGTGATACCAATTTTATACAGTTTTTATTGCGTTTTAATACATTTTCAAAAATTGAACAAATGTGTACAAAAAAGAGATTTTTTTTTTGCCATCTTCTTATGCTAATAACTTTTTCATACTTTGGTGTACGGAGCTGTGTGAGGGGTCATTTTTTTTTTTTTTGCAAAATGAGCCGCCATTTTCATTGCTATCATTTTGAGGACTGTGCGACATTTTGATAATTTTTTTAATTACATTTTTAATGTCATGTAAAAAGGTGTAAAAGTCGCATTTCGGACATTTGGGCGCCATTTCCCGTTTTGGAGGTCACTGGCGGTTATAACTGTTTTTATATTTTGATAGATCGGGCATTTTGGGACGCGGCGATACCTAATATGTCTGTGATTTTTACTGTTTTTTATGTTTTATATCAGTTCTAGGGAAAGGGGGTGATTTGAACTTTTTAATATTTTATAAATTTTTTTACATTTTTTAAACTTTTTTTTTTTTTTCTTTTTTTTTTTTTTCCTATTTCTTAGACCATCTAGGGTACATTAACCCTAGATAGTCAGATCGTTCCTACCATATACTGCAATACAACTGTATTGCAGTATATGGCATTTCTGCACACTATACATTACAATGAGCCAAACGAAGACCCGAGGATGTCATGGTAACCATGCCGGAGGCAAAGAAAAGGTTAGCACCCGCGCAAGAGGTGTGCAAGAGGGCTCAGCCCATGAGTAGAACATAACTTGCCCAGCCCCCTGCTCTCTCCCCCTCCCTCGAGCAGCAGCAGATGGAGGGGGAGGGTAGACCTGCTCTGCTCATTGTAGCAACATGTTAATCTACAACACGAAAAGTCTCTGGTAACATCCACCAGAGCCTTTCAGGCTCATTAGCATAATTATAAAAGTAGATTTAGACAGAAGGTGACCATGGATAACAAATATAAGATTACCACAGTCCCTGCGCCTGGATCTATGAGTAGCTGTCCCTGGTTTATCATGATGGATTTTCATGTTAGATTTCCTTTAAATGCAAACAAAGCTTTTAAAAAATAAAAATGCATATGCTATACACCGTATCCACCCCATTGTTTGTAAAGCTCTTTGTCACGGAGAAGACGCCGCCGCCTCGTCACGTGACGTGGGGTGCAACTATACGGGTTAATTTAGCCTACTCAGACTTGTGCTCACCTTTCACTCAGGACACAAATTGAGCCTAAATCGCACCTCATACAGCTCCAGCACCCCCCAGACCCGCTGACACCACTTATTGCATTTATACTGGGACCAATGAGTATCCCACTCTACATCAACTCTTCCTTCTCAAGCAGTCACCTTGTCACACCACTAGACATGCACACTCAGCTCTCTAGCAGTCACACAGCTAACCACACTTCACAAGGCTATGAGTTCGCAGAGCATACAGGGACCAAAATTAAACTGAAAAGCTTTAATTACAAAAAGTTGATCAGTGCATAAAAAAGATATTAAAAACAAAAGAATTACAAAATAAAAGGACACACAACACGGCAAAACAGTTATAAAATAAAAAGGGAGAAAAATAACAGAAACTTACAACTTAAAGTAAATCCTGATCCCTGGAGGTGGGAGAAATAAGGAACACACTCAGTTTGTCAAGCAGCCCCCAAAATGTGAACACCAATTCCTGGATTTCATATTGTTTTATTTCTTCTCAGTTTGGTTCAGGTTTCAGAACCTCCCATTCATTAATTAGTCCAGGGGGTCATTCAGGATTGGGCAAAGTTTTAATGAGGGGGGAGAGTCCAGGAATATTTAAACAGTTCTTTGTTTCCAAATTCCTAGATGTAGGGGTGGGGGTGGGTGCAGAGGAGAGGTCACCAAATGGATTATCTTCTGCAGGTCAGAGTTTATCAGGTTGTAAGGATCTCCAGGATGTTGTAAAAGAGGCCTGGACGCTTCAGTGGATGCCATGTATTTCAACAAAGTTTGTAATTGCCCAATAATTCAACAAATCTTACACATTCAAGAATAATATTTCCTTGAAACTCTTCCTCACTGAACCCAGTGTTTGTGTGGAATAGTTTAACGTGTGTTGGCATTTATAGTAATTGAGGGCCATTTGCTTTGTGTTTTACTGACAAGTCAGGAAAGCCCCAGTCATTCTATGTAAGAGCATGTACTAGATGATATTAACCACTTCCCGCACCCTGACACGATTCTAAGTCATAGGATGCGGGTAGTTCCTGCACCTTGACGTAGAATCACATTATGGCAACCCCCGGGGCTCAGAAGCTGAGCCCGTTTGATCACCTTGGGATCCAGGCGGTACGTGGTAGCCGGGATCTCGACTATCGCAATCCCGCCTATTTAACTGTATAGACGTCATGGTCATGGTGACTGCGGCGTCTATAGTGTATCGACATGACGAACGGGACCCTCTATGCAGGGCATCGAGGTGCCAATCGTTGCTGTAGCAACCCTGAGGTCCGATAAGGACCTCAGGGCTTCCTGTAATAACAGCATTCCTGTAATAACAGTGCAGCTGTCCGCCTTTGCACATAAAACGGTGAAAAAAAGTTTAAAAAAAAGTGCAATTAAAAAAAATTATTAAAAAAGAATAAAAGACCCCTGTAATAGCCTAAAACAAAACCCGGCGAGCGACTATCTTAGCCAATATGGCGGCGCCCACACGCCACTGGCTTTTTAATGCCACCGGCGACCGAAAGGTTAACACTCGCGATCAGTGCTAGCATCAATCGCAGGGGTTACCGGTGGGTGTTTACTGCAATATGAAGCCTGTGAGCCCTCTCCATACATCCACAGCCAACATGTGACGTACTATTATGTCAGTAAGGGGTTAAAGGAAATCTACTATTAAAATCCAACATGATAAACCGGGGACACTTACTCATAAACCCAGGCACTGTGACTGTGTGATCTTCTGATTTACTATCTTATTTGTTATACATGGACTCCTTCTTTCTTAAGTAAACTTTTTGAAATGATTATACATATACTTTTTATGCTAAAATTATGTGTGAATGGATGTATGTAGCAGAGCTATTTTGAGGGAATGGGTGGTTGTAGCAGAGTTATGTTTGAGTGAATAGGTGGATGTCACAGATCTATGTTTGAGAGAATGGGTGGTTGTAGCAGAACTGTCTGTGTGAATAGGTAGATGTCTCAGAGCTGTGAATGTCGCAGAGAGGTGGATGTAGCCTATCTGCATTTCATTGAATGGGTGGATGTAGCAGAGCTGTGTGTATGAATGTATGTAGCAGAGCTTTATGTGTGTATGCAGCAGTACTGTGCTTTTGTGTGGGTGTATGTTTTCGCATCTGTTAAAAGAAACCGCCTAAAACCACATCAAAACTGATCCATCTGCTTGTGATCATTGTATATATTCCTTCTATAGTTATGGCACAACTATGTAATTATTAAGCGATTATTTGTATTATTGTATTTTGTTGACCTTCAGGTTTTTATATCATAGAAGAACACATATTTATTGTGTAATGTTTTGAGTGCTCTTTTGAAATTTGGTATAACGCACTTTCATGGTTGCTGTTCCTGCTCAGAGGAAGTCCCTTTGATAAGAACAATGTGTTGCTTGCTTTTATTTTAAAAGCTTTCAGCATATTCTCCTATTATATAAATGTAATTCCAAAGTTCATAAGTGTGAGTAGAACACAAAAGCACATTGAAACTTTCTATCCAGAGAGTGGTCTTTTCAGTTTGGTGTAGTGTAAATGTCAGAAAATATTACAAAAAAGTTGTTTCTGATTAAAATATTGACTAAACATTTAGTGCATTGGAGGGTGGACATGATTCCAGATAACACACACAGACCTGTGTCTGTAGTCTTGGGGCTCATGCACATGAATGTGTGCCCGCACGGCGCACTGGAGAGGAGGAGAAGTGAGTGCTGCTCGCCCCTCCCCTCTCCATAGAGAATAGTGGCACACACTCTATCTATTTTTGCGGCCATGGCACGATACAGTGAGCACACGTTGTGCTCACCGTACTGGGCGCCATAGACAACTATGGGGGACGTATATGCAGCTGTAAATTTAAGGCTGCATATACGTCCCCCTTACGTTCGAGTGCATGGGCCCTAAGAGTAAAAGTAACAGTTCAATCATGGCTGCAGAGCTTTGGTTGTACGTTGATATGTAATATATTAGGCTAGGTTCAAACAGGGAATTTCTGTTCAGATTTTGTTCTTGATTATGATTGCTTTTCTTTTTAAGAGTGAGGGAAATTAGGAAAAGCGGAAGGATGCTTTCACATTTTATTTTGCAGCACCCTACATTTTTAGATATGTATTTTTTACTGTATGAAAAAGCAAGTACAATATGATACTATTTAGTAAAGACTTTTTTTTTTTCCTCCATTGAAGGGATTTATCCCCTAAAATGTAAAGGTCTCAATTAGAATTCTGTTTTCACTCTCCCTAGTAAATCTATATTTACATATATATTTTCGGAGAAATCACATTCATCAAAATCCCTAACACTATACTCGCAGACCCCAGAGACTCACAACCACACTATGTGGTCCACGCTGTTAACCGATACAGTCACACATGTATGCCATACACTTATTTTAACATCCACCGCCCGTTAATTATGGGCCTATGGGATGCCTACACCAGGACCGCACACATACACCCAGATACACACTCCTCCAGGCAATGTACAGTTCACAGGGACACACACTACTTATAGCTAACTGCTAGGGTAACACGGCTAAGAGGTAATTCACCTCCACAAAGGCATGGGGACATAAAAAGCCACAAGGAATAATTTAGTAAAAGACAATGTAATATGCAAAGGCACAATGCTAATAGTTTACCAAAAAATAAGGAAATAAAAATCTTGGAAAGCTCTGCAAATTGGATTGCCTCTTTTGAAAGTGACCCAGAGTCAATACTGGTATCCTCCTTTGAATAACTACCTAATCCACCCCCTTTGTCATGTGATGGGGTCGTGCCTGCAACTGTATCAAGGTGGGATGTTTGGGACATATTTCCTAATTATGTCATATCTTCTCCCAGGGGTCTCCTAAGGAGAAGATATGCCCAGCACATTCCCTAGCAAGATTGTACACATCTAGCAATACCAACCACCATTGAAATGTTGAACCAATTGTCTAGTACCAATTTTTTTTTTTTTTGGCTTACTGATACTAATAATTTTGGAGGATGCTGATCATAGATTTATTGACAAGAAATTGAAATATATGAATTATGACAAGGCAGGCTTTGAAGTATAGTTTGGTATAATAATAAGTCGCCATTTTACAGACATGAACTTCACACGTGTGGGGCTTGGTGACGCAGAGTCTATATCGGTTAGGCTGGATTCACAGCACGTTTATTGCTGAACGCTGTAAGGACACGTAGGAAGGATTCTGACCTGTTTTACAATCTCTGGTACAGACATATTCCACTGTATGCAAATAGAGTGGGATAAGTCGCCTGGGGACCCCCCTCTCCTCCATGAATGCGAGGTGGAGGAATGTATATTGGCAGCAGCCCCAGTCATGTCACCGTGATAAAATGGACAGTGACATCACCCGGTCCTCCCTCCAGCCGTGTGCGATCGCGGGGGTTGGGGGGAGAAATGCAATACTCTGTATCCACTCTCCATAGCCGTTCATTGTCTCCGCTTAGTGTATACGCCACTTAGGAGGAGGCTGCAGGATGAGAAGACATAGCTTGCCACGTCTTTCCATCCTGGTTTTTTTGGCGTACAAGGTGTATAGTGGTCAGACGGAGGCAAAAACTATTGCCTTTGTCTGCCATTATTTGTCAATGTATATGCTAAGCGTATACGTGGGGAAAGCGCCCGACGTATACGCCCAGCGTATACATTGACCAATAGTTAGCGCGTCAATCCAATTGAGATCGTCAGTGGAAAGAGCTAAAAACTGCTGTTCACAAACGCTGTCCACCCAACCTCGCTGAGCTCCAGCTGTTTTCCAAAGAAGAATTGGCAAGAAATTCAGTCTCTTTATGTGCAAAACTGATAGCGACAAACCCCAAGTGACTTGTAGCTGTAATTGCAGCAAAAGGAGGCGCTAGAAAGTATTAACTTAAGGGGGCCAAATAATATTGCACGTCCCACTTTTCAGTTTATTATTTTTTACAAAAGTTTAAAATATCCAATAAATTGCATTCCACTTCACAATTGTGTCCCACTTGCTGTTGATTCTTCACCCAAAAACTACAATTTTATATCTTTATGTTTAAGTTATGTTAAAGTTCAAGGGGCCTGAATACTTTTGCAAGACACTGTATATGAAGGATACCACACGTGCCTGTACATATAAAAGTGTATTAGTACCAACATATACAAAATATAACATACACCTTTTGAAAGTTTGCAGACACTCCTAAAAAAAAAATTTAATATCACAGGCTGGGCTTGTAGGTAACACTGAAGGGCCCTAGTGTCAGTTATGCCATAAAAAGGATCAAAATTGGGGAAATGTAGTGCCATCCACATTTTAACTTTGGCAAATAGCTTCTTATTTATGTATCTGGATGGTGCCAAGTTTATAAATCGGATAATAGCTGTGTGCACAGCTTATATATGTAGCATTATATGCCAAATAGGCGTGTCATGTAATAATACCACTGTTTCCTATTTTTTATTATTATTCCTCCGGCAAAATACGTTATAATACGATCATAACGTGTAATGGAGCAATCATTTTGGTTACTCACAGAGTATCTGTGTAATGGATGATAGAAGATATATGACTTTGTATGTCTTAGATTTCCACACTAAATGGCTAAGTCCCACTAGTTTTGCATGCGGTAGACTAACAGTCAACTTGCATAGTTTTATGACCATTCATATGAAATGAAGTCTTCTAAACCGCTGATGATCGTTATAAATTGCTAAACACGTTTCTGAGCTTCATAAACTTCTCAAAAGTCCAAGAACTGTTCAAGAATACATCGTGTGACTACACCCTAAGGGTCTCATTATGGATTGGCTTATCTACCATATCTATTCGCTACTTGGAAATAGGGTGGATTTATAAGGCCGCCAAGAATGAAGCAACCTTATTCACATCTGCCATTTACTTGCCTTACATTGTAATGCAATCAGAGCTGGGAAAGAGCTGATGAGACAGAAATGGGCTCACCATAGAAAACTGGCGTAGCTTGTTTGTTGTTTGATTATTCAAGGTTCTGTAGTTTGTAACTAATAAAATCACTTTCCTAGCAATAATTGGATGCGTTTAAGTTTTATAACACAGTAAAATGTAAGCAAACCATTTACCATTCAGTCCTGTAGCCAGTCCTATCTATACAGGTGGTCCCCTACTTAAGGACACCTGGCTTACAGACGACCCCTAGTTACATACAGACCTCTCTGCCCACTGTGACCTCTGGTGAAGCTCTCTGAATGTTTTACTATATTCCCAGACTGCAATGATCAGCTGTAAGGTGTCTGTAATGAAGATTTATTGATAATCCTTGGTCCCATTACAGCAAAAAATGTTTAAACTCCAATTGTCCCAAAAAATTTTTTGTCTGGATTTACAATTCTAAAATATACATATACAAATTCAACTTAAGAACAAACCTATGGAACCTATCTTGTACGTAACCCGAGGACTGCCTGTATATGCATAAACAGGAATGGGAGCAGGACTGCCAGTCATTGATAAGACTATCCCCCTGGCTAGACTACTTCTGAGCATATAATGTTGAGAAAATTGTAGAAGTACCTTGTTTCAATAATCGGATGTAAATACTTTTGTGTAAAAACTACAAAAGTGCACAAACGGCCGCAAACAAGGGATCACATTCTCCTGTTTGTAGGCCACAAAGTGCACATGTCTGTGGGCATATGGCCTGGGAATTAGACTTCACGCTGCTCGTGAGGCTTTGTGCAATACATAGTCTATAGTAAGGGCACATTTTATTATCTATTCTGGCTGTCTTTTTAATGTGCCCCTAAAATAAAACTCTACACTCCAATCCAGAATGTTGGTTTGTTTTATTCCTCCTTCACTGTCACTTGTTTCATAGTTTAGGTTTGCTGACAAGGGGATGACAGAAATGCTGGAAGCCTCTCCGTATATCTGCTGTTCTCAGATGCTCTTCTTTCTGTCACATATTCGCATTTTTGATCCTGAACATTTGCCATAACAAAGATTGATGCATCATCTAATCTTATGAAAACATTCGTCATAGGACATTCTGTACATATTGGAAAAGACTGTTGACTTAAGCTTTTCTATGCTTTAATACGGCATGGGTAGTTTTTTTTTGTTTTTTTTTTCCCGGTGTTGCTTTAAGTTTCTTGTTTTGAAAGGCACATGCAATGGGGCATCAATAGTGTCCATCACCCAGACATTCAGCCATGACGTGACATTATAGCCCTCATTAAGCACTAGGAAAGTGTTTGCCATTGGTTGGGTTGGGTTCTGTTCTGGAATTCATGTTGTTCTGCTGAACGGAGCACTCTATTTGCCAAGAGGGTAAAAATTGCTTAGAGAAATTACAGGTCATTTTACAGAGGCACGAAAAAAATCTAAAAATATTAGGGTAATGGATGCATCCTTCTTTTTTTATTTAAATGTTTTTATAAGAATTTTCCAAAATTACAAGGGTAATTACCCTATCAGGGGCGTAACTACAGTGGCAGAAGCCGGTATGGGGTGTGCAGTGTCAGGGGGTCCCGTCATCTGACCTGACACAATAAAGAATGGAGGATGTGAAACATATCTATAATGTAATGCACATTGTCCAGCATAATATGTATATAACATATACTGTGATGTATATATGGTGTCTGTATACACTGTATGTGAGTATGTTGCATATGGCACTGTATGTGTGTGTATATGCTGTGTGTGCACATGATTGTATTTATATGTGATTGTAACTCGAATGTGTGAGTATACTAACATGTATATTTTATAAGTGGGAGAGGGGGCCCTATAACAATTAATAGTCAAACGAGGGAAAGGGAGGTGAAGGAGGTGGGAGGGGGTCAGGGTTATATCACACGGTGTGTTGATGAAGCAGTCCTTCCCATGGAGCATACAAGCATATATCTAGCTCAGGGCTGGAGTACATACTGCTAACAATAGTGAAAAGAGGGTAGGAAGGAAAGGAGGGGGGCAGATGGAGGAGTGGGAGGAGGAGGAGAAATAATTGCACTCGAAAAAGGGGCAATGGGCAGTTCTTGGCAATTTGGCCTTACAAGTACAATGCGGTGTGTATATATATATATATATATATATATATATATATACCTTCATAAATTTTAGTGCTTAGATAAGTGAAAACTTTTTTTCTTAAGTTATATTACTCCTTTAAGACAACCCTTAGTGTAACTGAGACAGAAATATACAATTCTATAATATAATATTGAGTATGACCTTGATTTTGCACTTTATATTACCCTATCTATTATGGAGAACAAGCTTATGTTCAGGATTTTATCCTTTGAGTACTTTACCGTGACAAGTACTTGATATAATCTTTGTTTTCCATGTGGAATATTATGAAATTGCATATGTTGCAGTTACTGGCCGGAGAGTGAGAAAGTGTCTGATAATAAGCACATGGTTTGTACTTAACATATCATACTGGTTATCCTGTTTTGTCCACCACGTGGATTAGCTATAGTCTGTATCTTAAGCCCACACTTCTAGCTGAACACCATAATAGTGATGACAAAATGAAAGGTTAAAGCAATCCTTTTGCTCACTATAAAAGGGAATCCATTACCAAAGCTGAAGACAGAAATAAGTATTGGCCCTGGAGAGCTGTATAATCATACCATTGTGTGTGTTAGTAGAAGCGGCAGGGCTGTGAAGTATGCATTTATATTGCAGGATTGTAGCTGGACTTGGAACACACTCTAATGTTCCAAGTCCAGTCGGATCTGGCTTGGTTTAACCTGGTGGCGCTGCTTCCCAAAGCTTACGCCTCTTGATGTATCTGTCGCAACGGGGAGGCATGGCCCTCATCATAAAGCGTTCATCACTAGCGGGAGTCCCTGCTTTTCTCGCTATCCACCAGCGTCCACCGCACCGCCCTTCATCTCTACCTCCTTCTCACACATATACCTTGCATTTCGTGCCTGATGAAGGTCTGATTTCTAAGACCGAAACGTTGCAAAAAAGTGTTATTGGATTGCCTTATTCTAATTGCTGGAATAAAAATAACAAAACCAAGGCGTGCCAAGTTTTTCTTCATTTATGAACATGTTGTAGTAGCCTACTTGTGCACCCTAAATTCTCAAGACATTGAGTGACATGTATTCTTTTCAGTATATGGCCCTCATCATACACTGGAGTACAAGCGCTGGTTTGTGATAAATTACCCCTGTGTCTTAAACAAATATGTACCTCTAAATGTCAAGCCTCACTTATTTTGGTGTAATTCAAGCCCCATCCCTTTTTTTGAAGAACATGGAATGTTTTCCATACAGGAATCTTTAAAAACTTGGTGAACATCTCTAAACCCAGATTGGTTGTCCAAGCTTGAATAAAAATAACATAAATCTTGTTAGAATGTGACCCCTTATGCTCAGTAATATTTTTATATTTTAGTAGAACTATTATTATCATTACAGTTTCTTAAAGGAAAAACATACTAAATGAACTTAAATAACAGCATAATGAACATAGTGTTTGCTCTGGTCTCTGGAGCAACGGATGCTTGGCATGCATGATCGTCTTTCTGCCTTGATAAATGTGACATGGCCCATAAGCTTTTCAACAAACAGTCTCCAGTGTTCCAGCAGCATAAGACTAAATGCTAGATTTGGAAGGGAAGCGGTAATGCCTTCTAGTTGTCCAGAAAGTCTTGCCTGAGAGGAATGTCTTCACAATCATCCACTGAACACAATGATGATAAACTCTTTACTGTACTAAATGTGGCAACAGCTAATCCTAGTGCAGCGGTCACCTAGGTGTTCAGATGAAAGAGGCTTTACTGATATGATTAGTGCTGCTGACAATCACAGGGCTGAACTTCTTCCTATATTCAGGAGAAAAGGCTGAAAGAGACAAAGCAGCACAGTCATAACATATATGCTGATGCCATTGTATCTTACTTGGGCCTGTTGGAACAGTTTATCTGCAGCTGGGGTCTGAGTATGGAGCACTGATCAGCTTGAATTCCATTTACAGGCAGTCCCCGGGTTACATACAAGATAGGGTCTGTAGGTTTGTTCTTAAGTTGAATTTGTATGTAAGTCGGAACTGTATATTTTATCATTGTAATCCCAGCCAGTACCTTTTTGGTCTCTGTGACAATTGGATTTTAAAAATGTTGGGTTGTCATAAGAACCAGGATTAATAATAAAGCTTCATTGCAGAAACATTTGATAACTGTTACAGCTGCTTATTATAGCCTAGGACTAAAGTACAATAAATTACCAATATCCAGTGGTCCGTTTGTAACTAGGGGTCGTATGTAAGTCAAGTGTTTTTAAGTAGGGGACTGCCTGTACTTGGACCAAATAATAATATCTCAGGCTCTTCTTTGACATATGAGTCTGTCACTTTTTTTTTTATGAAAAAAAGAATTACTAAGGAACATGGAGTTCACAATCTGCAGTACAATACCATGAGCCTACATGCCAAGTAAGTGTTCTGGTCACCATGTTACTGTTAGAATCCCAAAGCAGACATAGATTTCTTCATAAGTTTTCAGGAAATCAGTCACCACCTTCATGCTATCCTAACATGGCTAGAGAACATTGCATTCAATTTTAATGCTGCTTTTTGAGCAGTTTTTCTTTATTTTTCGGTGTCCAATAAATTACTTTTACCAGTTAAATTTAGAAACTGTACTTAAACTGAAAAACTGAATGCTTACAGTGCAGATTTAACTGCAGCTTGTGAATACTCCCTAAAGAGAAAACCCACTGAGTTATTACAAACATCACCGGCTATAATGGCTCAGAGGTGTTCTTGAACAAAATGTTAAAACTTTGTGATTCCAGAAACTGCTGTAAAGCCTAAGTATTCTATATAGTTTTTCTCCTGTCTGATTCACATGACCGGATTTGCTGGGATCACTCATAGACTATAATTTATAAGGATGAGTGATTAATTGATGCCACAGAAATGGGATAAACAGGTGAGTCCTGTGAATATAGTGCAAGGCCCCCTGAATGTTGTTTTTGGATGTGTGCTAGATGTTTATTTGCTAGCACATATCCACATTATTTTCTACAGTCTCATACTTATGTTTTCACATCCCTGTTTGAGACGTTATGCCGATTCGCAAATGATGTACCAGGTTCAGTTCCTGCCGGTGTCCAAGGCCTGTGCCTTCCCTTAGAAGTATATGGGAATGTAAAGAATACAGATGGAACACAGGTGACACACGTCATACACATGCTGTCCGTATTTGGGATCAGTTGCTATTTAACACAGGGGGTTGCAAAACATAGTGACATATGGGTGACATACAGGCCCTTTTTCGGCTTAGAAACTGATGTTGAACACACTGTTGAAACCTTGAAAAGCACATATGCCTCTGCAGCCAGCCTCCTGTGCCTTCTTTTTCTCCAGGCTCCTCCTGTAGCCCCCTGTCATCCAGTCTCTTCCTGTCTTCCAGCCTTCTCCTGCAGCCTCCTGTCCAGTCCAGTGTGGCCTCCTCTACCTCTGGCGCCCTGCTCTGCAGCTGTAATGTACGGGACCAGGAAGAGGCGGGACAATGTGGGGAAGAGAGGGGCAGCCCGGGACATTCTCTCAACTGCCCAGGACGTGGGACAGCGGCTGTAAACCGTGACTGTCCTTCCGAATCTGGGACGGTTGGGAGGTATGATTAAATGCCTCAACTATACTTTCAGACAGTGGATCTATAGCAAATTTCCCTGCCCACAAACCAAGCTACAGCTCCTCTGCCACTATGTAAAATTTCAGCTACAACCAGATACCCTTTTTATAGTGCCTCTTCTCTGCACAACTTGGCCTCCTCTGCCCTAGGGCCCTGTTTGCTTTATGTTCTTGCTTTCTGTCAACCAAATATGTTTAAACAGCAAATAAGGTATTCAGATAGAACTCTCAGGATATCATTACCTTTTCATGGGCAAAACACAAAAACTGAAATGTTCTGCTTAAAAAAGTTTTTAAATTTGAACATAAGTTTTCATTTTTAAAAACTCCCACAAACAATACAAATGTAAAAGGAAGCATTATGGGGCTTTAATCGTTAAAAGATGTCTGTAGGTGTCTCACATTTCTTATCCTCTGTATTTCTCATTTTCCAGACAATCCTGTTTTCTTGCAGTGTTTTCTTCAGCAATCAGCAGGAGTCTAATTTTCTCACAATTGTCCTCATTCAGAAATATTCACCCGAAGGCCAAAATCCACACAGAAACTGAATCTCTTTGTAGAGTTTTTGTATTCTAGAAGACATTCTACCAGACTAAAAAGTGTAAAATACTTTACTGGTCCAAACCATCTAAATGCTTTATTTGTGTCTGTAAAATTTCTTTTACTTAAGTTTGGGCCTCTGCCTGTACTCTGCAGTTTTTCCTGCATCCATTTTAACCAACTGAACACATTTAAATACAGGTAGTCCCCGACTTAAGGACATCTAACTCCTCGTTACAGATGGACCTCTCTGCCCACTGTGACCTCTAGTGAAGCTTTCTGGATGCTTTACATGAGTCCCAGGATGCAAAGCTCAGCTGTGAGGCGTCTGTAATGAATCCTTATTGATAATCCTTCTTCACATGGCAGAACAAAATTTTGAAACTCCAATTTTCACTGGGAAAATTTTTTTTTGCCTGGAGCTACAATTATAAAATATCTCAGTTCGGACTTACATACAAATTATACTTAAGTACAAACCTAAAGAGTAATAGTAGTTTATATATAAATATCCAGCTCTCCTATTTTTTGCATATGGGTCACCTCTTTTTGTGCGATATCCACGACTCCAGTGTGAAAGGTGCTCGGGTCCTTGGTTGCAGAAGGAATCTGTGCCGCCTCAGGTATATCATATAATGAAGTGGTAGATGGATCCATCTACCACTTCATTATATGACAAACCTAAAGAACCTATCTTGTATGTAACCCTATGACTGTCTGTATATTAATACACATACTCACATATCAGTTTTTTCACTGTCCATCTATGTGTGTATACAACATCTCTGCATGTTCTAGTCTCGTCCACATTCTTGCACTAGAGTCAGATATATTAAAGTTGATTGATGATTAAAAAAAAATGACATAACTTGCACAACTTCAAAGAATACTCACTTTTTCACTTATAGGCTACAGTAGAAGTCCCTGTACATATTCATCGGGTTTTTTTATGTACTTGAAAGGCTAATGGAAATCTAATGCAAAATTTTCATTTAAAATCTCTTTGAATCTGGTCTATATTTCACAGGTGAAACTGATCATTTTTGCATTGCCCTTGTAATGATGGTTATTGAGAATCAGACTATTGGAAGTACCGTAGGATGATATAGAATATTGAGTTTACCTCAGTGATAATGGATCAACTTGCCTACATTTGAATGGGTTGTCATGTTCTTAAAAGAGGGACTGGCAGAGTTCATGCGCCTAAAGAATCAGTATGGTTGTATAACATATGGATTGTTACTATAAAGTTTATTTATTGGCACTTTTATGCCCCCATTTCTTATGATAACTATGAAACACCACAGTATTTCTCCAGATCCTTTCTGTGATATTTATGAAAGTAAGACTTTTTTTTATTGGTAGATTTTCACATATTATTGCGGAACAGTGCCAGACTCCTTCACATTCAGGCATCAGAACAAACCATATCCTACCAGTCTGGGTGCTAACTATACAGAGTTTCTCTAACTCACCACTAACACAAAAGACTTCGCTGCTCCAGGCACAGGGGTCAGGGCTGTGTGCTCTCCAGCCTCCTTTCAGAGAGACCATGCTCTCAGCTCTGCTCAGCAGCTTTATACAGACCCATTAGGCTGCTCCCACCACCTGAGTCCAAGGTGCTGGACAACACAAACTCAGCACTTAGGCCTTGCATAGTATGAAAACCTAGGGGATACATACCGCCCATCCACAGTTAACCCCTTCAGTGTCTCACAGACTATATGAAGATACTCCCAGTGTCTCACATACCCTCCCCCTCTGTTTGACCCTGTGGGGGCGAACACCTTTGGCCATCAGACAGTGGGTACGAGACAGGGCATCAGCATTCCTCATGTAGTTTCCCTGCTCTGTGTTCTACTGTGAATTTGAAATTCTGCAACATTAGGAACCACCTTGTGATCCTGGCGTTCCTCTCTTTAGCCTGACTCATCCAGGTGAGCGGAGAGTGATCGGTTACTAGCGTAAACTCTCACCCTATAAAGTAATATCTCAGGGATTACAGGGCCCATTTGAGCGCCAAGCACTCCCTCTCAACTATACTATAGTTCTTCTCTGAGCTTGCGGCTCAGGAATGTCACATGATGTTCCTCACCCTCCACTACTTGGGACAGGACAGCCTCTAAGCCCACGTCAGAAGCGTCAGTCTGCACAATAAAGGTCTTGATGAAGTTAGGGGTGATCAGTACCGAAACCTCACACAAAACAGTTTTAAGTCGCTGAAACGCCCCCTCAGCCTTTTCACTCCATTTTACCATCACAGACCGGTTACCCTTCGTCAGGTCACTCAGTAGTGCCGCTATTGTTGCAAAATCAGGAATAAATCGTCGATAATAGCCCACTATGCCTAGGAAAGCCCTCACTTGCTTCTTGCTCACCGGTCGTGGCCACTGCTGTATGGCCTCCACTTTATTTACTTGGGGTTTGATGACACCTCGCCCAATACGGTACCCCAGGTAACGGGCCTCTTCCAGACCAAGTGCACATTTTTGGGGGTTCGCCGTCAACCCTGCTGCCCTCAGGGAGTCTATCACTGCCTGTACCTTGGCTAGATGACTCTCCCAATAGTTACTATAGACTATGATGTCATCCAGGTAGGCTGAAGCATATCTACGGTGAGGTTTTAACACAAGATCCATTAACCTCTGAAACCTGGCAGGAGCCCCATGTAGCCCAAAGGGAAGTACCACATAGCCCTGTCAGTGAGGGGTACCTGCCAATAACCTTTCGTCAAGTCAAGGGTGGAGAAGAACCTAGCCTGTCCCAGCCGCTCTATCAACTCGTCAACTCTGGGCATAGGGTAGGAATCAAATTTAGATACCTCATTCAACTTCCTAAAGTCTTTGCAGAACCGTAGGGAACCATCATGCTTGGAAATCAATAAAATAGGACTCGACCAGTCACTTTTAGACTCCTCGATAAACCCTAGGTCTAACATCTGCCTGACTTCTTCGGATATGGCTTGCCGGCATGCTTCAGGGACCCGGTAGGGTTTTTGGTGTACCCGGATGTGGGGTTCGGTTATGATGTCATGCTTGATGACTGAAGTACGACCCGGTAACTTAGAGAACACATCAGCGTTTCGGAGCACAAACTCCTTCGCTTCCTGAATCTGTGCCCTGGAGAGGGACTCCGAGATCCGTACTTCAGGCACCTTGGCATCGGGTACACCTACCTCGGGTGTCACCTTCTTGGGGACAGATGCTTTTTCTACTCCCACGGCTATCAGGGACTCTCTTTCCCTCCATGGCTTTAGGAGGTTCACGTGGTATATCTGTTCGGGGTTCCTCCTCCCCGGCTGATATACCTTGTAGTTATCCTCCCCCACTTTCTCCATGACCTCATATGGACCATGCCATTTCGCCAAGAACTTACTCTCAACGGTGGGCACAACACTAACACTAACACTCTGTCGCCTGGGTTAAAGGTCCTGAGTCTGGCTGATCTATTGTAGACCCTAGACTGTGCCTCTTGTGCGCCTTGTCATGTGCTCCTTTACAAGGGGCATTACTGCCGCTATGCGGTCCTGCATAAGGGAGACGTGTTCAATCACACTACGGTGGGGGGTCCTTTCCTGTTCCCAGGTCTCCTTAGCTATGTCCAGGAGCCCACGCGGGGAACGGCCATAAAATAGCTCGAAGGGTTAGAAACCTGTGGAAGACTGGGGTACCTCACGTATGGCAAACATCAGATAAGGCAACAAACAATCCTAGTCCTTCCCATTTTGCTGACCACCCTCTTTAGCATCCCCTTCAAGGTCTTGTTAAACCTCTCGACCAGGCCATATGTCTGGGGGTGATATACAGAGGTGCAGAACTGTTTAACCTGCAGTAATTTACACATCTCCTTCATTACTCTAGACATGAATGGGGTACCCTGGTCAGTCAAGATTTCCTTGGGGAGGCCTGTGCGGGAGAATACCTGGAACAGCTCCCTGTCAATGTTTTTGGAGGAGGTGTTCCTTAATGGAGTCGCCTCTGGATACCACGTAGCGTAGTCCAGGATAACCAGGATGTACTGGTGCCCCCTTGTGGATTTGACTATGGGGCCAACCAAATCCATTGCAATCTGTTCAAACGGCACCTCTATGATTGGTAACGGGACCAGAGGACTCCTGAAGTGGGACACCGGGGCAGTAAGTTGACACTCAGAGTAGGAGCTACAATACCGGTTTACCTCCTCCCACACCCCGGGCCAGAAAAATCTCTGCAGGATCCTCTCTCGGGTCTTCTCACCACCTAAGTGCCCTCCCAGCACATGTTTGTGAGCCAAATCTAGCATCAGCCTACGGTGAGATTGGGGTACTACAAGTTGCTCAACCTCCTCACCCTGTATCTGGTCAACCCTGTACAACAGTTCCCCAACAATCACCATTCGGGGGTATATTTTGTCAGCCCCTGGTATTTGGAGTACCCCATTTATCACTTTAACATTCTCCCGTGCTTTAAATAAGGTAGGGTCCTGTAGCTGTGCAGCCCCAAAATTTTCACGGGAAATCTCAAGTTCCGGCATGTCGGCTACCTCCTCGTGACCCTCGATCTCACCAGCTAGGACCTCTAGGGGAGAGAATTCATCACCTGGGGTCACCCCTACTGCTGGTGTGGGTACATTGGCCTCAAAGGGTTCAGGGGCCAAGGCCGGACATACCTGATGTCCATTATCTGCAATAGCACCTGAGGTGAGTCTTCATCTCCAGAGGTCCCAAAACACCGGGAAGTCTCTGCCGATAATAGCCTCATGAAACAGGGTCCCCACCACCCCCACTTCATGAGTGATAGTACCACAAGGTGTATGTAGGTTGATGATGGCAGTGGGATATTCGCAAGTGTCCCCATGTATACATAACACTCCGACTTTACGCCCACTGTACAGTCCACGATCAACCAAAGTTCCCCGCACCAGGGTGAACAGACTCCCTGAGTCTAGCAAGGCTTCCACCGTGTGACCACCGATTGTGACCATACACAATTGGGATCCTCCGTAGCCCGATATCTCTCTACTAGGGACACGAGTTCCTCAGCATTTGTGGGACCGGCCTGTCCAACCCATCGCTGGAGCCGAGAGGGCAGAGAACGGGTGAACTTGTCAAGAACCACTCTCTCGACCATCTGTGCTGGGGTGCAGTCCTCTGGTTGTAGCCACTTCCGGACAAGATGGATCAGGTCATGCATTTGGGAGCACCATATGTGGAAGATTTGGCCCAGTAGAGTCTGAGGTAGCGGGGTTTTGTGATGCAGTTCAAGACAGTGACACCAAGGTACAGTCCAAAACAGGACTTCACATTCAGGCATCAAAACAAACCATATCCTACCCGTCTGGGTGCTAACTATACAGAGTTTCTCTAACTCACCACTAACACATAAGACTTTGCTGCTCCAGGCACAGGGCCTCCTTTCAGCAGCTTTATGCAGACTCATTAGGCTGCTCCCACCACCTGTGTCCAAGGTGCTGGACAACACAAACTCAGTACTAAGGCCTTGCATAGTATGAAAACCTAGGGGATACATACCGCCCATCCACAGTTAACCCCTTCAGTGTCTCACAGACTATATGAAGATACTCCCATCCTAGTTACAATTTTAATGGATCCCGTCAGAAGAAATTGACCAGTATGTTGCCAAGTGCATTAACTCCTTCCAGGTGATCTTACATTCATCCACAAATTCAATTTTGCAGAGATGTAAATTGGAAGCATAAAGTCACAGAAGAGGGTAGTTTAATATTGAAGAACAGAAAAATCCCCTTTGCTGTGATTTGACATATCAGAAAATTAAAAGAGTAGATCGGCACTCACTGAATCCAGTAAAATCGTCAGGTAGCTTTATTCATCCAATTCACAAGAACAATACAGGCAAGGCACAGACATATAAAATGGGATGCCATCTCCATCTCCATCTGTGATTGACATTATGGCTTAGAATTCTGCCAGGGAGTAGGACCATCCATTACAGCAAAACTTGAATTCTGGGGAAGGGAGAGCTTGACTTCAGTGCTGACCTCTCCACCTCCCTTACTATATACAGCCAGTTTACATCTCACTTTAAAGTTCATTTTCTGGATGATACCACCATGCTGGCCCATGAAAGAAACATCGTCTAGATGGAGTTTAGCTGGTTGACAACATACTGGTACTGGTTTTGCTGACAGGTTCCCTTTAATGTATGCGGCATATTCCCATCTAATGTATCACTGGAAAGGACATTAATTGATGCTGGGGCCAGTGAAGTATAGAAAAACCACCAAGACATGTTTCCTTTAACTTGCTTCACTGTTCCTGAGCATCTATTTTCACTGTGATGTCATCCTGTCACATATTGTAGCACATATTGTCTTTTTGCCTTATTCTTAATGAGTCCAGATGGATCTCAGGAGGACCAGATGGCTAAGGAATGTGGGTATGCTTTCATCCTTTAAACTCAGGCTTTCAAAAGCTTACTAAATACTGTAAATTGTGTAACAAATTCAATCTAAGGAATTTTCAATTGCCAATTGGTTTGATGTTTTTGTATATCAATAAAGGAAAAGGTGAAGCCTCACTATTTATTTATTATTTTTAGTGATATTATGGTCTTTGCTATTACCCTTTTAGTGGCAACTTTAAACTTATTCAGTTATAGAATTTAGTCAATGCTAAATTGATTAATTTATGCCCTTGTAGGACTCTATTTTTGTTGTATGTGTGCCTGCCGGCATTGCTCTATTTATTCAGATAAAATATCATAACTTTGGATGTTATTTGTCTTATAATTATTTCTTAGGTTGAATTGACTTTAATTGGCTTGGGACACTAAAACATGCAGAACATACTGGCCAAACCTTGTCCGCTCACATTTCAAAAATTGTTCCCCCTGACAATCGTAATGATCACAAAATTTGGAAGAGGTTAAAGGGATAGGTTAGATTTATGGTGATTGTCATGAACCTGCCACGCTCAAGTTTAATCACAGGTTGCACTTACACTAAATAGCCCTTAAGCTCCGCCCACTTACACAAAATAGGGTCGTTGCGCTAATTTCTTCTCCCAAGTGCTCCGCAAACCCAGTTAACCCAATTCCTGTCAAGGAAACCAAACTCATCCGAATCGCAGACACTACACACCACGCACGCAAAGCCCAGGGGACACACAACCACACTATGTACCCCCTACCACTTGCGTGCCTATAGAATGTTACTGCACAGAGCTACTCTGCACCTCGATTCAAAGGTTTATTCCATACAACTTGTCACTGCCACCACTCATAATTACAGTTCACAAGACCCACACCAGGACCACACACATACACCCATTTTTCTAGGTGCTGAACAGTTCACCTGGGCACACACTGTCTATAGCCACAGCTAGCACACAGACACACCCAAGGTAACAAAGCTTAGTGGTAATTCACCTCTTCAGAGTTAGGGCAATGTATAGAACACAAGGAAACACTTCTTGGATTCCCAACTATGAAATCTTTGGTGCTCAACACACCAGGATAAGCAGAGGATGCTGATCACAGATTTGTTGACCAGAAATTGAAATATTTGACCTACGATCTGGTTTTCTTTGAAGTATAATTTTCCCATATTCTTAAGCAGCCTTTTGAGACACATGGGAAACCAAAAGGGACATTGGCGCCACCAAGTCCATTAAAAATTCTATTCAAGGGACGGAGAAAATCAAATAACATTTCTATTGATGGGACAGGAAGGGGGGGGGGAGCAGTTGGTCTACAGACCAGGTGCTAATTACGTTATCTTATAAGGCAAAGGTGACTTCCCCTTCAGCACACAACATAAGAAGGGGCCCCATCATTTATTACCATGTGTAGATTACCATACAGAGCAGCTCCTCAATATACATATATGTGACTCCATGAGAATCTACTTTCCCCTCCCTGCACTATCCCTAAACCATTTTTATCTAATTATTTTATTTAGTTTTCCCTAAAATAAAGTTAATTATGCTGATATGCAATTTAACTGCAGGGACTACTGGGGGCAGGGAGTAGCCCCTGTGAGCTTCAAGGTGAAGGCTACTCCCTGCCCCCACTAGGGGCACAGCCAAATTTTTCTGCCACAAATTAACAGGTGAATTTTTGAAAGGGAGGTGTAGCAGTGCCTCAAACCTGCCAAACTCTAAACCTACTCTTAATAATTCTCTGAATGTGAAAACTTGATCACAACAATTGTGTATGGGCACCATGACTACTTAATTTGACGTTTGTCTTTCGCCATTGCTGGGGTTTCTCCTGCTCCAAGGCTGAAACGGGAGCCGGGTCGGGTCTCTGGCTGTGTGGCCCAGAGGCCCTTTAGTAGCGCAAGGCAGTGAATGCAAGATCCAGCATTGCTCAACAATTCCAACAAGGAGGAATCTTGATTGATGGCTATGAAAGGGTTAGGCAGAGCTAATGGCTATAATCAGACCCAGTATAGCTCTTACCCAGATATTTGTCCCCACAGGGGGTCATTTTTCCACTGTAACTGGGGCTCTCGAATACATGCATATGAGGTAAAAAAAAATGTTTTCCCTTTCAAGTTTTCTGAGTGTTTTTATTGTCTCCTGGGTAACATATAAAGTAAAAAACACACATAAGACATTGATAAAAATTTAATCCAGAGGGATCAGGGTCCCAACCAGGGTTCAGAATTCAACAGACCCGACTTAAAGGGGTTTGACCGTGAAAGGAAATTCTCAAATTAAAGGGTTTGTGAACTTTCGGCAAATCAATATTGTTTGTGTCATGAAAAGTTATACAATGTTCCAATATAATTTCTGTATAAATTCCTTTCTATAGAAGGACCACAAGCAAAGATCTAGAATTCTGTGGGGAATTTGTACAGAAAGCATATTTGAAAATTGTATAACTCTTCATTACACAAACAATATCAATAATTTATTGAAGGAGGAAAACCCCTTTAAGGGTTAATAGTTAATTCATTCACCAATGTAATAACATCAGAAAGCAAAATGACAGAAGCAGTTACTGTGCAATTAAGGCTATAATAAAATTCAGAATAACAGACATCTTTATTAGATGTATAATCTTAGATTAATTGTAATAAACTGGTCTTGGGCATCTCTCTGCAAGATCATGCAAGTGAATACAATAATATTGTGGTTCCTAAATATAATAAATGCTAAAATGCCAGCCAATGTACAAAATACTATAGCAAATACATAATGTGGAAGAAAGTAATATCACCGGCGCAAAGGAGGCTATAACTGCCAATAAATTCTCCAAATAAAAATAAAAAAATAATGATTGTGATACCAACCTGCAGATACCCCATTTCATACCTTATTTTTATTTCCAGATAATCCACAGTTCCATTTTTCATTCATTTTATTATTTTACTATATTATTTGTTATCTCTGGACTGCATTTTCTTTAAAGGGGTTGTCCAAGACTTGTTAAAAAAACAAAGGGTGGCCGGAAGGGTCTGCTTAAAAAAAAAAACAAAGATGTACTTACCTTCCGGTGCATTCTGGGTGTCCCGCGCTGCTGTCACTTGGGTCCGCGCCATGTAAACAAACATGGCGGTGGGAGCAGTGCTGAACTCCGCTTTCGGCCGGCCATGGCCAGCCACACCCAACCGTCTCTATTCACAGCATTGTATGTGCGGGACAGATGGTTGTGGGGTCCGGCCGGAATCTGAATCCAGCACTGCCCCCACGGCCATGTTTGGACCGGAGCGACCGCAACTTGGGACTCCCGGAGGGTGCTGGAAGGTAAGTAAATATTTATTTTTTAAAGCAGCCCCCTCTCGGGGGGCTTTTGTTTTTGTAAGAAGTCTCGGACACAAAAAAGAAAGGCAAAACAAAAATTACAAATATATAAAATGAGATATATAGAAATAGGATTGAGAATAAAATGAATAGGTATAGTGTCCTTATAAAAGTTATATTATAGGCTACAGGAAACTTTTTACAGTGGGGGCCAGTTCACTGTCACTCAGAACATTGGAGACCCGAACTATAAAAAAAGATCTATGAACAAATCCCTGTGTACTGCACATATTTTATTTTTAAGTAAAAAACAAAACCGGTACAAATGCTCAGTAATCTATTAGATAAGGCACCCCCACCATCCCCCAATAAACTATTATAAAGGGACTCTCCCTCCCCACCACCTCAGGAAGCTGTGAATAGATGGCTTCATCCTTTGGGCCCTGATAAATGGCCTCAGGGGGCCCCATGAGGCCTGCGGGCCTTAGTAAGATGTAATAATATGTGAAATTGTTGATTTCCCACTTTTTTTCACATCATTGATTTTTCACTGTGAAACCACCCTTATTTACAAGCTTTCTTTACAATAACTCTTAATTTATGATTGTATCCTCTGAATTAACCAAATAAACCCATCTTGGCTCACACTGTAGAAGTTGAAGGTCTTGCCACTAATACTGCTCTAATCCCACCACTCCCTAAATCCCTACACTTATCTCTGCATTGGTTAGGAATTGGCTACCCACTGTGGTTAGGCTTTTGTCATGGGTCATATTGTAGTACTTTCAGAAGCCCAGTGGGGGATTAGATAGAAGGATGTAGCAGTAGCTACAGGGACCCTAGTGCCTTTAAATCCTCCTCTTGGTCCAGCTCAGAAAGAATTGTTGTTATGTTACAGTGGCTGGGTTTCTGCCAAACACCCCACTATCCATGGGTGCTGGTGACAGTGATAATGGGGGTGCCATTGGGTGGATGTTGGGGTTGTAGTTGCTCAGTTGACACCCTCTACTGCATAACTCAACACTAAACTCTTTATCCAGTGGTTTTTCACCTGTTCTAAGATCCTCACGTTCTCAGGACCTTCCTCCAGCTCCTCCAGGCTGCAATGCGCGCTGCTCGTCACGTGACTGAGGCGACCTGACGTCAGGTCACGTCAGTCACGTGACCCGAGGCGCGGTTCAACCTGGAGGAGCCGAGCCGCCGTTATCGTCAGACCTGCAGTAAGGGAAGAAGACATCACTGGAGCATTTTATTAGGGAAGGAAGGCCGCTAGGGGCATTTTAATAGTAAAGGGAGGCCGCTGGGGTATTTTATTAGGGAAGGAAGGCCGCTGCTGGACATGTTATTAATAAGGGGAGGCCGCTGCTGGACATGTTATTACAAAATTAGTTTTTTTTCTAAAGGTGACACAGCACCTGAGTTATGCTCGGTTTTTTGGCGAATTTTGACACACCAAGCACAAAAAGTTGCCCATCACTGCCCTAGGCTGTAGTAGGTGATACTGTTATTCATTGTTTTACATGTCATCTGAAATTTTCCTTGTTAACAGGAATGAAAATCACTGACTCTGTTGTCTTTCACATAATTATATTTAACTGTGTAGCAGGGGCATCACTAGGAAAAGCAGAGCCCCATTGCAGACTTCAGAAACTCCTCCCCTTAAACATGATATTAACCTTGGTACAAACATTCATTGAAAGGATTTAAACTGAGTTGCTAGTTGTCTAGTAAAAGCCTCAAAGGGGGCCTGTTAGCAGGATTTCACTCATCAGGTTAATAGCAGCTGCTGCATGTCCCATTTTGCACAATACAAACAGAAAACTGAAAAGCCTGTATAGAGTGGAAACTACAAAAACTGCATTAATGCCTTTTGTTTTTTTAAAGGATAAGTACATTAGAAATTATCCATAACAACTGATTGCTAAATTGAGCACCCGTACTGATCTTGAAGTCAGTCTTTTACTCCCTGATCCCCTTCACTTTTATTTTGGTCTACAAACCATACCATACAACCCTTGTAACACCTTCTGTAATTTAGAATCATTTATACAATCACCACTAACTGCATACATATTAAAAAAAACCCTTTGTCTTGTATTTTTACAACATACCACTCATAACCCTTTTAATTAGAATAGTTGATCATAGTAATTAGCTTAATTACTTTAACTGCATGGTTACATAGGATTTGTTGTCTAAAATTATTTAAATAAAACAGTTGGCAATGCTAAATTAAGACCTGTGACATTTTAGTAGTATTTCTTTTGTCAAATAATAGTTTAACATTGTATTGTGCATTTTTTTCTTTTACAGATAATTACCTGAATAAAGTTGTGATTAGCGAATTAGTCATTAAGGAGTATTAGCAATCAGAGTGCTTGTATTTTTTTCTATTAAGTAAAACTCCATTTATTTCACTGTGCCCAGCAGTTTCTTTGCTATTCTCCTCGGTTTAGTAGAAGCAAGTTAGTCTAGGTTCAATCTATTTTTTTTTTTTTAATGTAAATCAGATGCTCCTCATATACATTAAGTATACGAAAGTTCCTGATGGATATGCTGAGTGTTAACCCCTTAACGACTTGGCCTTTTTTCGTTTTTTCACTTCCATTTTTCACTCACCAACTTCAAAAATCTATAACTTTTTATTTTTCCACATAAAGAGCTGTGTTATGGCTTATTTTCTGCGTAACAAATTGCACTTCATAGTGACGGTATTTAATATTCTATGGTGTGTACTGGGAAGCGGGAAAAAAATTCCAAATGCAGTGAAAATGGTGAAAACCCACATTTGTGACGTTTTCTTGTGGGCTTGGATTTTACAGCTTTCACTCTGCGTCCCAAATGACATGTCTACTTTATTCTTTAGGTCGGTACGATCACGTGGATACCAAATTTGTATAGGTTTTATAATGTTTTCATACATTTAAAAAAAATTAAAACCTCCTGTACAAAATATTTTTTTTTTATTTTGCCATCTTCTGGAGCCAATAACTTTTTCATACTTTGGTGTACGGAGCTGTGGATAGTGTCATTTTTTGCGAATTTTGATGCAGTTTTCATTACTATAATTTTTGGGACTGTGCGACCTTTTGATCACTTTTTATAAATTTTTTTATATTTTTCAAAATAGCAAAAAAATGCCATTTTCGACTTTGGACGCTATTTCCCGTTACGGGGTTAAACATAGTGAAAAAACATTATCATATTTTGATAGATCGGGCATTTTCGGACGCGGCGATACCTAATGTGTTTATGATTTTTACTGTTTATTTATTTTTATATCAGTTCTAGGAAAAGGGGGGTGATTTGAATTTTTAGGTTTTTTTTTAGCATTATAATTTTTTTTTTTTAAACTTTTTTTATTTTTACTTTTTACTATTTTTCAGACTCCCTAGGGTACTCTAACCTAGTAGTCTGATCGATCCTATCATATACTGCCATACTACAGTATGGCAGTATATGTGGATTTTACTCCCCATGCATTACAATTCAATTAGCACATTGTATGCAGGGTTAAAACAAAAGTAGCCTCGGTGTTCGGAACACCGAGGTTACCATGGCGACGGATCGCCGCTCCCCGTGAAGTCATCGGGAGCAGCGATCCACGACAAGATGGCGGCGCCATCTCTTTGAAGCCGCCGGCAGCATTGCCGGCGGCGATCGCGGAGAAAACACCCGAGATCGGTGCTAGCACCGATCGCGGGTGTTACCGGTAAGCCTTTGCTGCAATATGCAGCAAAGACTTACCGGCTATGGAGAGGGCTCGGCCCGCGTCGGCCCGCGTCCATGCACCGGGAAGGGGTTAATAGACATACAGAAGGAGGCACCAGTGGCGTAACTTGAATCTGCAGGGCCCCAGTGCAAAATCTGTGCCAGGCCCCCTGACTATAATGTATGGTTTATAGTACTAGTCTTCTCATATGGGAAAGTGACACCTTATGGGCCCCTAAGCCTCCTGGAACCGGTTGCGATCGCACCCTCTGCACCCCCTCAAGTTACGCCCCTGGTAGGCATAGTTTTTTCCTCCATCTGCCCAATTATATACGTTTCTGTGAATAGGAATGCAGATGTCTTTTACGAAAGGGGTTAAATCACGTTACAGGTTACAATGTCTCACCCTCCCCCTGCTTTCTCAGCAGTCTTGCAGTCATCAATTCCTGCAAGCAGAGGGGAGGGTGGAGCAGTGTAACAGCCTGTAAAGCCAGAACACAGAGCGGCTATGAAAGACCCTCGGGCTCATTAGCATAATATTATGTTTATTTGCCTGGCTCTATGAGTAAGCGTCCTTGGTTTATTATGATAGATTTTGAGGGTATATTTCCAATAATGATTCTCAGTGTGTAGCATTGTCTACACAGAAGTACACGCATGCACTGGGAGAATCATTCTACATTTCACCATGACAATTAAAGAACCAATGTGATATTTTTAGAATCGCACTGCAGATAATGAGACCATATTTTAAATCTGCTCCGAATTGTCACAAATGAAGGAAAGTCGGCTCTCATTTCCAGTTTTCCCATACTCCTTTTTTCTTATTATGTATGTATTTCCTGCTGCGTATTAAAGAAGTTTGGGAGCAAATAAATGAAAGCCATGTTATACCATCAGTTCGTACATTGTACAAGCAGTAGGCATTATTACTTCCTTGACCACATTAGTACAGTACACCACACTGAGATGAGTTTGGAGGACATTATTGAGCACTATAAATGCTGTAAAACCACAGGCGCATTAGTCGTAGCACAGGGATCTTTTCATGCATTTGATCGGAAATTGTCTCATCCCTTGTGCATGGAATGGAAGAAGCTATTTATTTTAATATCAGAAGCACCACAAGAAAAAACATTTCTGTGTAAGCTCACACAGACCATACCATATACAACTTTCTTAAAGTTACCTGTTACCATATAAATGTACATGTTATAGGGCAGTGGATTTGCCACGACGGGCCAAACAAATAGGATTCTGGTCCAAAAAGGGATTGTGTCTATGTATATATGTGGGTATATATAATATAGTGGGTGAAATTAGCATTGAACACAATCAATTTTAGAATAGCACAGCTATAGGAATGATGGGTGCCTAAAATGCGCAGCAATTCAAATTCAACTGCTAGGTTTATGTACCCATGAAGCCATTGTGGGTGAATGGTTTATATGGGTGAATAAAACTACCAGTTTTCAATTTTCTAATTAAATATAAATGACATTGACATTAAATTCTCACCAAAAACAATCCACACTGGCAAAGATTGTAAATCAGTCTGGCTACCTAAGTGGACAGTTTGATTTCACAGAAGTTGGGGAAATATGTGAATTTATTTCTCTCATGCAATAGTTTTGTAAATAGATGAAGTGCAATATAAAAGTGGACTAAGATTGTCAGTGATAAGGAGAAAAGAATGCATGTAAAATGGAGTCCCAAAGATAGAAATACTACAATATTTAATTTTATCTACAATTAGCAGTCTTTTCCTTAAAGGGGTTTTCCCACTAAACAAGTTAGGACCTATCCACAGGATAGGACCTGACTTGCTGATCGGTGGTGGTTTCAGTGATGAGACCCCCCACAGATCATGAGAATGATGGGGTCCGGTGTACTCCAGTCAGACCACTCATCACTCCCCGAGATGATGCTACACAGTCAGCCTACTCATTGTTTTATAGATTATGCTCTATAGTATGTTGACTACATGATTATGTAGGTGATAACACAATCCCCATTTATTTTAGAAGTCTTGTATTAATAATATTATATTAGTTGCCACTTGCTAATATGGTGCCGTCTTGTTTTTTCTTTAATAGTATCAACTATGTGTTTAATAACTGTTCTGGAAATATACTCTACTGTAAAATCGTTTTTTATGAACTGACATCTTACGTTTATCCCATGACGTGTTATCTTGGGGCCCCAGCATTCTCTCAAGCTTGTAGTACTGTAAGTGCCCTTTAGGTCAGGCAATGTTCCTGTCGAATATTTCTCTTAATTGGGTGAAACTGTCTTGGTGAAATATTGTATGTCATGACCAGGGGGGAAATACATATAATGCAGACTTTCCATCATTTATTAATACATTTTATACCATTGTACAGTGTCAAAGTATAATGCTAGATAGACTTTTCTAGTGTCTCTGTTATTTCCATGAAACTTTATTTTATTAACCAGTTATTACTAGTAGGAATAGATTCATTATGTTTCAATTATCATTCTCTATATTAAGGAACAGGTTAATAGAATTCTATTAATTATTATACAATCAAAAACGCTTTCCGCAACCCTAAAAATATTACGGTAACTGAAATATTAATTTTCAAAGGGATGTTTTGTAGCTTTATTACATATTTGTTGTCATCAAGCATCTTTCTTTAGTAAAGACTGGTGGACAACTGGGACATGGTTTATTTATGTCCAAATTTATTTATTTAGTTTATATAAAATCTAAATGAATCCAAAAGTAAAAATTGGTCCTGATAAATCAGATAATATTTCAGAAAGAAAATAGGTTAGCTTACGATCATTCCAATGCTTCGTTGCAAATCAACATGAAGGCTTACCTCTTGGTTTAAGAAGCACTTTTCTGTGTTGACACAGAGAAGTAGTCTCGTAGACAAATTTGTTGTTGCCTTGAAGTTTTTCCTACTTTATTCTCTGTATCTTTATCCAAAAATAATCATTTTCTTTAACGTGGCTGCACATGGGCCTCTCTGTAAGCACAGTGAAGCAGATGACACATCTTACAAGTTGATAAATAGATAAGCTACCTTGGAAAATATAGGTTTTTTTTTCATTCATCCAACTGCATTTTTATGAGTTACCACATACTCATAAAAAGTACTCCTCTTGGTTTAGGACCTCAACACAATGTTGCTGCACGATGCAAAGGCCCCCACCTGATACGTCAAGAGGCTGGAACCTCTTGATATATCTTGCTGAGGCGACAGGGCGATCATACACATGACACATGATATTCCGCACTCTGTTATATAAAAATACACCTTGAGCCTGATTGTATAAATCGTGGCTCAGTTTATTTAAAAAAATTTGTGCAAATCTTCAAGTTTATTTTTCACATCGAATTGAAGATCAATTTAAGAATTATATAGATTCCATAGCAAATATATTTTATTGCAGAAAGTGTATTGTAGTGTTAACCATATTTATTATACTAAACTAAGCCATCTAGCAGGGGTCATACTCCAAGAGGTCATTCGCCTCTGTTTTTCTTAGAAGCACACTCAGACAATTTTTGAGGCTGCAACAACATAAAGACAGCATGTTCTATTGCCCCAGGTGTTTTGCAGACATCAGTAGCTCTTCTGTTTAGTTTTCCCTGTGTCTGTAGATCTGTTATCCATTCTTTTATGTCGTTTGTGTTCTTGTAACACGCTGATTGCACATAAAATCTTGTTTTCTTCCCTAATCATGTCTATTTGGCTTCCAAGACCAAAAATCAAATACCGTAGGCTTTCTGTCTACCAGTCTGGGTTGTTATATTACTTTGGAATTCTTACAATAAGGGGTTTCCAAAAGATTTTCCGAAACTATAGATGTTGGTGTACCACATAATGGTGTTAAACCGATAAACAACACTTGTCAACAAACCACTTTGTTCCTAATGATATTTACACAAGTTACCAGACACTCTCTAAAGAAGGCAGTCACAACAAAACTTGCACTAAAATGTTTACTTTGGTTTAGGATCCACTTTGCTTTTTGAATTTATTGGTTTACCAACCATGTTATCTTTGATGCAGTTTACTTATTTAGGATTTCTTTATTATTTGGTCATTGCAAAAATGTATACTGCAGAACCCAAACAGCTACTTTCCTGCCAAAAGGGCTATACACAGATGTGGCTGCTTCTGGTCCATGCAGAGAATCGGCCAGTTGTGTAACCGATTGATGACAGATAACATATTTTCTTTCAAATCGCAGCCCCTCCCCCCTCACACCGTCTGTAAACCTAATGAAGAGCTATAAATCCCTTTACCCATCTTATGTGATCCCGAAGGCTGCTTTGAGGAAAGCTTAGTGTTATAGTTACCCTATTTTAAACACTACGTAGACCTCTTACTTTCCATCAGAACTGGAGTTAGAGCACCATAACTATGATTCTAATTAACTGCAGGAACCTATCAGAAGTGTGTTAGACATTCTGCAGTAATGATATTCTGGGGGGCTGTCTTGCTATATACTGGGGAAGGGGCTGGCCAGCTCTATACTGGGGACTGGCTAAATACTGGGGGGCAGGGGCTGGCTGGCTATATACTGAAGGCAGGGTGCTGGATGGCTATATACTTGGGGCCTGGCTGGCTATACACTGGATCATGGGCGGGTTGGCAAGATATATACTGGGGGAAGTCAATAGGTTTTTCCAGTTTTTTGTGGTAAAATTAGGTGCCTCGGATTTTATTTGGGTCGGCTTATACTCAAGTATATACAGTACTTCATTATAGTCAAAGGATATTTCTGGCTCTGTTTGTGAATAGTATAAAATAGAGTTGTTTGTCATTTTGCATTACAAGATCTTGTCCAAAACTCCCTCCTATGCTTCTGTGACACATTTCCATAGCAGACCTACATTGTAACATTTGTATAATTTCCAACTTTTACAGACATCTTTTTATCAGCAGCTGCCACAAAGCTGCTATTTACGGCAGTGCATCAATAATAACACAAGTCATAGATACAATTTCTTATGATAATGTGACACCTAATGACCTCAATCTTTCTCTGATTCATAGAAATACAGTCTTTGTTTCTGTAATATTTATTGCAGGGTAGGATAAAGGGGAGTACCATCAACTTCACAATGAATAAGCAGAAGCTACATTAGATTCATTTGCAATGTGTTGGTGATTTCATGTGGTATCACAAGGGCACGGGTTATCTCAGTTCGTGCATATTTGTTTTTAACGAAGTTTTTTGGCTGTAAAAAAAAAAAAATATATATATATATATAGCACAACACCTGTTTACATTTGTTTTATTTCGCGCCTTATGTTGCACTTGTAAAATTGGCCATACTGCACAATTTTGATGTATGAATGATCCCACCACATTGCAAAGTGGAAAATGATCGATCGCCTGAATTCAAATGATCACGCCATATGCTTGTATTTTCAGTGAACCACTGCTGAAAAAATGGTGGATAATTTTTATTGACCCAAACAATCACAACTGATGAACACTGTTTCATGGACAGGAGTTCAAGCAACATAGCCACCCCAACTCATTACATCAAATACAACTATGCTTGGTGCCCCATCAGTGGCACAGTGTTCATGGATTGAACGTGTTCATATGCTTTAGCCCTTACAAGCCGCTTCAGTTCATCTGCACTGAATTTTTGGAGTCAAACATGGCCATATGTAATGGTCCTTAAACAGATCAGTGAGAAAAGGGGAAAGTATGTATGTTAGCTTACCTGTGCAATATCCGGCCACAATCAACGGCCTATGTGTCATTGGCATGTGAGGTCCGCTGAAGACTGCTCAAACCACAAACCTTCAAATTTGTCCGTGTTGCTGTCTGTTGAATTTGGGAGCTAGTAGCCCTTTGTAGTGCACCTTTAGTGCTACTATATTACTTCTCCTTATTTATATTCTGTATGCAAGAAAGAAAATCCAGGCATGCATACATAATGTGAGATTAAATAATAGATGCCTGCCTGTATTGTAAAGATATGGTAATGAAAAACTAAAATAATACTATGCCTATGAACTGTTTTTCCCTATATCGCATTATGATGATAAAATAATGGGAAGCTGAGAACTATGCCATTGACTTCTTCACTATCCCTGGTGCTTTTATTATACAGTATATATGTATTTGCATGTATAAATAAATGCATTTTTGAACAGCAATATATTCACACTCTTCTATGCCTTTCGCTACAAGTTAATAGATGATGACAGTAGCTGCTTGCATAATTAACCATTGTATTCGGCTAGAGGTAAATATAACATGTAATGTATCATCTTGGGGTTAGGATAATAAAGTGTAATAATTGCAGCAGCCTGTATGACTTTCACTCCATACGCTCGCCAGAGGAGCACTAATTGTCTATTTCTCTCACCAGGATTAGAAATGAGATCTAATTGATTACAAAGGTTTATTTCTTATATTTAACCCATAAGGGTGCCGTTTTCTAGAAACTTAGACCACATATTTAAATGCCAATATGCATGAAACTACCAGTAAAATGATATTTGTTGTCATCGTACATGTTTTCATGCAGTGTATAACAGCAGTTTTCAAAACCCAACCAAGTCTAAACTTCTGTATTGGTTTGATCAAGTGGGGTCCCCCACTTACTGTATTGTACCATGGCAATTGGATGTGAACTGTGTTGTTTTGCACTTTATTCAGTAAAATATTTGTTAAACACAACCCAATAAATACATATTAATGATGCAACTTGTCTAGAGGGCAATAAAGGATAGGGCAGGTTCTATTCTTGCTTATATTGTGGTCCATGCAGCCTTTTATTATTGAAATCAGTGTGTGAGTGGTGCCCACCTACCAATCACACACAGTCCATGGGATCGCTGTCTGCGGCCCAGAAACTACAAACATGATGTGCAGGTACCCTTGGGATGTAGAGAAGTAGCAATTGCTTCTCAAATGTGGCAGATGCAAATCTGTTATAAGTAAGTTTTATAGGAAATGCCTCAATGGTACATTTGTTTTACATTTTAACTTTGATAAAAGTGAGGGTTTCCTTCTTTTATGTTAACATTCATTTTTATTATTGCAGAAACTGTGGACACAAAGCCTTAATTAAGAAGATCTGTTGGCGCTGGTTTGGAACTTGTGCACTGCACCCGAGAGACTGTTTTGGAATTTTCCCACACTGTTACAATGGAGTGTGATTCTGGCCCTAGTAAAGACACACAGACAGAGCTTGCTGAGAGAGTTGCAGCTATAGACGTTGAGGAACAAGCTAAAGGGCCAGATGTGTTGTTTTCTGAAGATATGAACAGCATGACAAATAACGGCATGAGCTCTCAAACTAGTGAAGATGTGTTTCTTTCTTCTCAAGATCAGAGAGACTTGAGCTGTTTCCAAAGAGCTGCTTCACGACCTATACTTTCAAACAGAAAATTCTCCCTGCAAGAAAGGCCTACAGGTGGATGCTTGCCCTCGCAAAGCCATGCCTACGGTCCATATGCAACTGGTCCCACATCACACATATCGCCACGAATAGTTCGAAGGCCAACAATTGAATCTAACAGGGTCTCCATCTCTGATTCTGATGTAAGTCTATCTGTTGTAATGTAAAGCCATCAGTTGTCCAGTATTTGTTTCTTCCACAGGCCACAGTGTATCTCATCTTGGACGGTAATGTTTTGATATTTATACTTTTAAGACACTTTTGCATTCAAGAGTGAAAAACAAAACAAATTCTATAAAATAAAACTACTTATAACTTTTGACTTTTAGAGCATTTCTACCATTTCAACATTTTTGTAAATGAATGGTTCAGGTAGAACCAGGTTCAGGTAGTTATAATATAACATTTTAAAAATCTTTTTAGTATAAATTACCCCTTGCCCCTTAGAATACAACAAATTTGCCCAATCATAGTTCTCCCTAACAATTAGCATATTCCTAAACACATTCTGTTAAGGAAACACATTGGAAGAGATTTATCAATGTGTAAGTAATTTATCAATTTATCAAGTAATATGCACCTGAAATGACGTGTGTCACATTAACTAAAGGTTTTAGACCAATTTCAGGCTGTTTTATGACTCCTTGGTAGAATGGGGGAGTGTCTGTACCAGAAATAACCAGTGCTCCAGAAAATTCAATATTAGCAATCTAGACCTACTAATAGGAGTTGTAAAGAATTTGCCAGTCTTATACTACACCAGATTAATCGTCCAGCATCAGACACAATGATTAATCTGGTGCAGAAGAGAACTTTCTAGTTCTACTCTGCACTGGTCTATAGACCAACACGTTAATAAAATGACATTACATTGACATTTAATCTACATATACAAGCCTGCTGTTGGTTCACATTTCCATTATTTGTTGTATCTTGCATTACTTAGCTTGGCGTGGGTAGGTGGTTATATGCATATCCTATGGCGTTTATTTCTCTTTATATCTTCAGCAGTAGTTGGCATTAAAGCATTGTTGTTTTTCTTTTTTAGGATTGTGTACAGTTGAACCAGTATAAACTGCAGAGTGAAATTGGTAAAGTGAGTATGCAGAATTGTTTGTATACAGTAGGGTTAACTGTCTGAGACTAATGCATCTGGTTAGTTGTGTGCCTCCTTGATGAATCAAGAAAACAACTATGGCTGCATGGAAGTTTTCAAGTGGGCATTATAGAGTCAAAAAATAGAAATCTGCTCGCCTGAAGAAGGTGACAATGCTTATATACAAACAGCTCAAATTGTAACAAGCTTACAAGTGTAATATAAACAATCGAAAAGTCCAGCTCAAAAGTAATCCACATTATTCCAATTAAAAAGGTTACTTGTAGTACTCTATTTCAACATATTAAAATAACATCAGATGTAGATTGATACACCGGGTGTTACCTTATGTTTGAGCTTTGATCGTAACAATGTGCAATATGTCATTTGTATAGAGCAGATTAATATGTACAATCCAACCAAATTACTTCTTTCCATAGTATTTAAAAGGACCTGTCACCTGTAAAAATGGCACTAGGAGTAAGTGAGCAACTCCTAGTGCTACAACAGACGCAGCAGTGCTACACTGCTAGCGTTATCAGAATCCCACTTCATCGGCCGGCGATGACTGCCAAGGTTCATACTGCCTCTCCCTTGCCCGCCCCCTCATGAATACGGAACTGCTAGTGCCGTTTTTACATTTTAAAGGGAACCTGTCACCAGGGACCTCATTTTTCACTAAAGACAGATTGTAAAAGCCCATGACACTTGCAGTGCAAAAATGCCTCTCTGACTTTTCTAAGCATTTGTATTACAATATACACTCACCGGCCACTTTATTAGGTACACCATGCTAGTAACGGGCTGGACCCCCTTTTGCCTTCAGAACTGCCTCAATTCTTTGTGGCATAGATTCAACAAGGTGCTGGAAGCATTCCTCAGAGATTTTGGTCCATATTGACATGATGGTATCACACAGTTGCCGCAGATTTGTCCGCTGCACATCCATGTGCGAATCTCCCGTTCCACCACATCCCAAAGATGCTCTATTGGATTGAGATCTGGTGACTGTGGAGGCCATTTGAGTACAGTGAACTCATTGTCATGTTCAAGAAACCAGTCTGAGATGATTCCAGCTTTATGACATGGCGCATTATCCTGCTGAAAGTAGCCATCAGATGTTGGGTACATTATGGTCATAAAGGGATGGACATGGTCAGCAACAATACTCAGGTAGGCTGTGGCGTTGCAACGATGCTCAATTGGTACCAAGGGGCCCAAAGAGTGCCAAGAAAATATTCCCCACACCATGACACCACCACCACCAGCCTGAACCGTTGATACAAGGCAGGAGGGATTCTGCTTTCATGTTGTTGACGCCAAATTCTGACCCTACCATCCGAATGTCGCAGCAGAAATCGAGACTCATCAGACCAGGCAACGTTTTTCCATCTTCTTACTGTCCAATTTCGATGAGGTGCAAATTGTAGCCTCAGTTTCCTGTTCTTAGCTGAAAGGAGTGGCCTTCTGCTGCTGTAGCCCATCTGCCTCAAAGTTCGACGTACTGTGCGTTCAGAGATGCTCTTATGCCTATCTTGGTTGTAACGGGTGTCGATTTGAGTCACTGTTGCCTTTCTATAAGCTCGAACCAGTCTGCCCATTCTCCTCTGATCTCTGGCATCAACAAGGCATTTCCGCCCACAGAACTGCCGCTCACTGGATGTTTTTTCTTTTTCGGACCATTCTCTGTAAACCCTAGAGATGGTTGTGCGTGAAAATCCCAGTAGATCAGCAGTTTCTGAAATACTCAGACCAGCCCTTCTGGCACCAACAACCATGCCACGTTCAAAGGCACTCAAATCACCTTTCTTCCCCATACTGATGCTCGGTTTGAACTGCAGGAGATTGTCTTGACCATGTCTACATGCCTAAATGCACTGAGTTGCCGCCATGTGATTGGCTGATTAGAAATTAAGTGTTAACGAGCAGTTGGACAGGTGTACCTAATAAAGTGGCCGGTGAGTGTAATTGTGTGTTATAACTTACTCTTGCATCCTGACAAAATCCTGGGGTAGTCACAGGGGCTGGGCTTTGGTTTGCATGCATTTCAAAAAACAACATGCGACTTGCCTGAGCTGCAGGCCGCCTCCATCTTTGTGCTCCTGTACAGCCAAACCAAAGACCAAACCAAAGTTCAGCCCCTGTGACTACCCCAGGATTTTGTCAGGGTGCAAGGTAAGTTATAACACGCAATTATATTGCAATGCAAATGCTTATGAAAAAAGGCAGATGTATACTGCAGGTCTAAGAAGCTTCTGCAACCTGTCTCTAGTGAAAATGAGGTCCCTGATGACAGGTTCCCTTTAACACATTTACTAATTAACTGAATCTCTTTGCTGATGACCCAGTGCCTCTTGATTTTTTTTTCCATCTGTGTGAAATAGGCCTTTATGAAAATGATAATCCCTGTCAATTTTATATTTTGTTACAATGAACCAGTACACTGCTAGATCCATTGTCTCAAGAATCACTAAATAGAAAAGTGTTCAAAACATAAGCCAAGTACAATAATCTTTAAAAGAAATCTACCATTTATTTAGTGGTAGATGCTGCTGGGTAGATCCCAAAAGTGTCATTCTAAAAATATGGTAAGTACCCGAGGGGTAAATGTGCATGTTGTGTATTATGAGCCCATTTGTCGAACATATACAGTACAGTGACAATCCCATAAATCCAGATAAAGATAAGATGTAGATAAAAACATCTTCAGAATTGTCTTCTCCCTGATTTTTCATCTGTAGCATATAAGTGACATATCACTTTTTCCTGTACACATGGAAATCAACATTTGAGTGGCAAAAATCCCAATGCAAAAATCAATGCAGTTTATGCAAATTTTGCAGCCGCATCAAGTCACCCAATATGTTTGTGTGCATAAGGCCTGAATATTGGTTTAGAATGACCAATTCTCGTATCGGTTCAACCCTAGATGGGACACTGCTGTACTTAACTGTCCTTATGTAATATGTTTCGTTTTGTTATAGTTATGATTTAGTTTCTATGAAACAGGTCTTGTTATATTACTGTTTTTATGCACTATATGTCACATGATTAGAAAACTCAAGAGGGTTGCTCAGGCCACAATGTCTTTAAAACCTTAATCCTGTGATAGTCCTAAACATATGTTTGTGATGTGGTGTAGTAGAATAATTTACCACCTGTCCTCTTACAAACTACTGTGGTTCCTTAGTTTTTATTGCCTGCCACCATGCCCATGTATTGATTTCAACGTATGTGAATTTTGCAGATGTTCTTTGTGTATGTCAGACGTGTGCAAACCTTTCCATGCACCTCATTTCGATGTAATGCTATAAAATGTCACTTTATAATCTTTATCAATGAGTTGTAAGACTTGTAGCATGTGGCAACCATTATTACCACAGGCTGCATTCACACAGCTGCAAAGAGGAGATTTTTGTAGTTAAATTGCTGTTAACGTTTTCATTTTGTAAACATTGTAAAATTGGTTTCCATGGGCAACTAGAACAGTTTTACCTTAGAAACTTGATAAATCCCCCCCCCCATTGTAAATGCGAAAATTTCCACTACTCAGCTGTTGTATTGTGTTTCAAAATACAATGTAAATGCCACGTGTAAATGTTCCAATTATATGATAGCGTTCTCTAGTACTATACTATGGGAAGCATAATACAAAAGGTATCTTAGTATCTTATGCTACAGTTTTTTTCCCCCAATTAATTGTATCTTTGACACTGGAAAAACCACAAGCTGGCAGCCTTCCACTAAGGAATAATTAACAATAATTTGTACTGTTGTGTTTTAAGTTTAACAAGACGAAAGCTGAACAAATCTGCATTCTCCATCCCAAGGCATTCCACATAATGCTTGTTTGCATCTTGTACCAAAATGAATTCATGAATAATACAAGAACGCGTTGTAATCCTGTCTGCTCCGTTCTGAAGTAGATGGCTTGTTTGATTGTGGAGAAACAGACATGTGAAGCGGAGACCAACTGGTGGGCGTTGTGATCTTCTCTGTCATATCGTCTCCCTTTATCAGGTGCTGCCCTGTGAAGGTAACATCATCCTTGCCTGAGAATATTAAGCCTACTCTCCAGAGAGATACAGCGGTGGATAATGTATCTATCATTTACATTTTTATTAAATAAATTATGATAAATCATGAACACCCATTTCCCTCTCACTGACGTTAATTCTTAGGGAATCTTTTGGCACACAACAAATTCCATGACTGTTACAGTACCTGCCGTGTTGTAACAAGTCTGATTCAAGTGATATTCTGAATGTGTTTTCATTTATTTAATGGGAATACTCAGGACAGTATGTAGCATGAGAATACTTCACAAACTCTAAAACTGTATAATTAACATAGACAGGCTTCGCAGCTTTATAATCAAATCAGATCATTAGAACATAATGCAGTAGAATACCGTAATAAGACTAAGAAAAACTACCAATGCAAGCTTATTGACAGTTTACAGATAGCAATCTCAAGAAACAGACTGAAGTAAAAAACGTGAATCGGTTAATATAGTTATATTTCCACGATTATTAATGATTGAGAATTTATGTGTAGTTGCAGCAATACAATTGATGCTGATCTAGACTTGGCAAATACCCTGTCTCACTTTTCAATCAGAGCGCTGTCGCACCTTGTTATATTTGATACCTAGTACTTTTCAGCACTTTTTTACCTCTGAAACATTACACTCCTAAAAATGGCAAGGGAAATTTAGTAAAAATTGGAGAAACTCGGCAAATACATGTACTGGAAATATCACACTCTTCAGATATTGATAGGAGTGCTTCTCTAAGCAGGCTGTATACAAAACAATGTGTGATAATTCTCTTTTCTCTAAAATCTGCTGTTAAATTTATTGATAAAGAAATTTCTAAGCAGTTCTGAATGTAAATGTTCTTGTCTGTGCTTTCATTTACATTTGGAATATGCATCAAGCTGCCTAGGTAATTAGGATAACCAGCAAGCAATCAGTCCTCATGATGCTGCTACTTTGGCAAGCGCGATGAACAATTATAGCCGTAAAAATCCACAGCAAGAACTTCCTTGACTGCAGAATTCCAGGAACCTTGGCCCTGTTCCATCTGAATAATTACTTTTTATTTCTTCTTGGTTCTCAGCAATAGAAAGGGTGACACATTTACTGATAAGTCTACCTCTCCCTTGGCTTGAATCTCATTGAGGACATGAACCAGAAACAACACACTTGTGCACTTGTCATGAAAAAAAACCCAAAAAAACATGTACTACCAACTGGACATTCACGTTAATTTTTTTTCATCTGCCATATACATACATTTCTTCAATTACTGGTAGTTGTTATAAAAAAAGTGTAACTGTTTGAAGATTATTTCTCATAAATATGGTCTCTTAGAAATGGAGGACAGCTGTCCTTAGATATGAACACTTCTGCTGGAGGGATGGCACAAATTAAAAAATATTTTGCATATGAAATGGTCCCACAGCCGTCTTGTGGTAAGGAATGCTGAATCCAGGTAATCGGGCGCCTCAATAGTCCATGCTTAGCACCACTACCCAAGAACAGCTATACTGTTTATAAGGGACTATATGGCTACATTTATAACAAATTATCTTCAGACTTTTCTTAATAACAATCATTTGAAGAAATTTATGTGAATGGCAGATGAATTAATGTATGTCCAGTTACAAATGCTCCTTTAACCCCTTCACAACTGCAAAAGGCTATATACGTAATAATAATAATTCCTTTATTTATATATGCACACAGATAACGCAGCACTGCACAGAGCTTGCTTAATCTGTCCCTGCCCCCAATGGGGCTCACAATGTAATCAACCTACCAGTATGTTTTGAAGTGTGGGAGGAAACTGGAGGACTCTGAGGAAACCCCACGCAAACACGGAGAGAACATACAAACTCTTTGCACATGTTGATCCAGGGACTTGAACCCAGGTCCTCAGTGCTGCAAGGCTGTGATGCTAACCACTAAGCCACCGTGCCACCCTATGTCATGTTAAAAAATAGTATCTCCCCTTTAATATGATAAATGTGTATGGATGCTTCACAGAACCCACTCTGAAAGGGGTTTTCCCACGAAGGCAAGTTAGGACCTATCCACAGGACAGTGGGGGGGGGGAGGGTCTCAATTCTAAGACCCCTGCAGATCCCGAGAACGAGGTGTCCGACTGACCCCTCGCTGCTCTTCAGTCTAATGGAGCAGACGGCCGCACGTGACCGCTCTGCTCCATTAATCTCTATGGAGCTGACAGAGTTCGCCGAGCGCAAATTTTACACCTATGTTCGCAATGAGTGGCTAATATTATAAAGCAAAAAGTATGTAATTAATAAAACTATCCTATCAAGTTAACTCCTTACTGACCAAGCTCCTTGATTACCAAGGCCTACGTATTTTTCAAAACCAGCATGTGTCACTTTATCCGGTAATAACTTTAGAGCACTTTTACTTACTCAAGTGTTTTTGAATTTGTGTTTCCATGACTCTCTACTAACGGTCTTCCACCACACAACTCTCTCCTCTCCAATCGATTCTTAATGCAGCAGCCAGTCTCGTCTTTCAGACTAAACGTACACCGATGCCTACGTTCATGCCAGTCGCTGCACTGCTGCCAGTCTCCTTCGAATAATATTAAAATAATAACCCTCATCCACAAAGCTCTGTATAATGCTGCACCCCCCTACCTCTCCTCTCTTATCTCGTCTATCTCGCCCACTCGTGCTCTTAGATCGCCATGATCTTAGATTAACCTCTACCCTAGTGCGGACCTCCCACTCGCGTCTCCAGACTTCTCTGAGCTGCAACCAATTCTATGGAATGGCTCTGCCCCGGACTATCAGACTAATACCTAACCTCCAAAGTTTTCAAACGTGCCTTAAAACCCATTTCTTTGGAAGCCTATAACATTATTAACTGCATGAAGTTTTAACTTTCTACTAACCGTCCTGTGGTCGTCCTCCCATTGTTATCCAGCAACCAACAGGCACCAGACTTCCTTGCAGTCCCATTCACCCTGACTGGTATATAAGATGACAGCTGATTGGTTCAAGCGACAGCAATTCCATTTATTTATATTTGTTCTATTCCTAAGAAGAATGGCTTAACCATTAAATATTTCTTTACCTCTGTTTACCCCATCATCTTCATAACCGTAAGCTCTGGCGAGCAGGACCTCACTCCTGTTGTTCCATACAAATGTTGTGCTCTGTTTTTATTATATTTTTGTATTTGTTTCCTATGATTTGTAAAGCGCTACGTAATATATGGCGCTATATAAATAAAGATTATTATTATTATTATTAATTACCATTGTGTACTTCAAGTTAGTGGGGAATTTTAGTTGATATATTTAGCATTTATTAATGAAAAAATGCGAATTTGGTAAACATTTTGTAAAAAATTAGACAGAAAATCAGACATTTGAGCGCATCTTCTAATTATGGGGTTCACCACCGGGAATAACCGCTTTTATATTTTATAGATTGGGAATTTGGGGTGCGGTGATATCTAATATGTTGTGGTTTTTTTACTTTTTGAAAATTTTTTATGATTTTATTGGGACATATCTATCTCCCGGATACGGAATGGTACAGGGCTTTTAGGACATTTTAATTAATTTTATTTGTTCTCTTTTGTTTTTTTTAATTTTTTTTATTTTTACAATACTGTTATATGAACTAGTGATCATGTGATCACAAGTTCATACTAATGCACTGCAATAACCATGTATTTTAGGCTCTGACTGGCAGACACCCAATTGAACTCTTTGGAAGTCACAATACACACCATATTTGAAGACTACAAGGCACTGCAAATCATCACAAAATCACCATTCCAACAGTCAAGTTCTGAGGCAGGAATATGTTACGAAGCTGCTTTTTAGCTAACCGCACTGGCAAAGTTGATACAATTGGAGGGTGGATGAATAGATGGATACAGAGACATTCTTGATCTGCTTCCATCTACAGAGGAGGTGAAGATGAAATGAGGGTTGACATTTCAGCAAAACAATGATCCGAAAAACACAGCCCAGGAACCTCTCCATTGGTTTCAGATATGAAAACTACTAGAATGGCCCAGTCATTGGCCTGACCAGAATCCATTAGAAAATCTATGAAAAGAACTAAAGCTCAGAGTTCATAGAAGGAGCCCACAGCACCTTCAGGATATGAAGAGTGTGTGGAAGAATGGGACAAATATTTACCTGCAAAAATTGATTGCACATAATACACAGTCACAATTTGTCAGTATAGAACATGCCTCCTTGTGGAAGCAGTAAATGTTTCATATTATTAACAAGTACATTTTTGTGCATGTTTATTTCTGCCAGCAAATTTAGGATGTAAAGATTCATTGCTCTATTTACAAGTCACAAATATTAGTGTGGTGACATAATAGGATGTATGACAATGTGTAATATGTTCTCTCTTATAACTAGTTTGGGTTTAACTTTTCTCCAGCCTTGAAGCTCTGTAGGACTTCATTAAACACACCTTCACGTCACACATTCAAGTCCAACAAGTTTAAATGTTTAGTATTTGCATTCCTCTTTAGCAATGTACCATAAAAATATGTGTGATATGCCAGTACCTGATGTCTGGGCCACATGCTGGTTGTGCTCTCACGCTCTACTTGAGTCAATAAAAGCAGGAAAGGAAAGGGTTTCCCTCTTCAGAAAACTCATCTGTTTGTTTTGTCAGAGCATGCAATAGTCACAGAGAGCAACCTCTTGTCATCTCCCTTTCCTAAATGATGTAAAAAGCCCTGTAATGCTTTATATATCTTTTGTGATAGATTTTGTGTGAGCTCTAGCCAAACAAACAAGATATTCACTAGTATAATGGCTTTTGCATATTTGAAATATTTGACAGTCCTTTTCCTTCTTTAAAATTACTGATATAGATACAGGAAACAAATCCAGAGAGAAGTGCATGTGGCAGTCCCTCAGGTATTCAGAAACACTTTCTAAACGCTCTTAAGATCTTGCATCTTTTGTTTGAACTCTACTCAGTACTTAAAATAGATCCAGATACAGTATTGTGAATGGAGAGTGCTAGTTTAAATCACTGATAGTAGACTACTTTCACTTACCTGTGCGTTTTTCAGCATCATCTTATTATTTATGGAACTGTGTCTCTTATCTCCTTAAAGCCCTCATTTTACCATTAAATTAGCTTTTAAAAATATGCAAATTGTCCAGAGGATCTAAGGGTGATGGCACACGTGGCGTTTTTGGCCCCTTTTTAAGCAGTCCGTCAAAAACCGCATGCGCATCAGTTTTTTTCGAAACTGGTCAATTTTAATGGTCAGTTTTAACGCATGCGTTTTTGACAGACTGCTTAAAAGCGGGCCAAAAACGTGTTCCAAACGCCACATGTACCATCACCCTAAGGCTATATTCACACTGCCGTTGCCCGCCCGTACCGTACCGTAGCGGGCAACGGCAGTGTACGGGGAGAGGAGGAGGAGGTGAGCGCAGCTCACCCCCGCCCCTCTCCATAGCAACCTATGGCGCACGGCGCCGTATTACGGGAAAAGATAGGACAGGTCCGATCTTTTTCACGGGTACGGAACGGTACGCGGCACCGTACTGCTCCCGTAGGGTGCCGTGCGCCCATAGAAGTGTATGGGGGACATATATCGGCCGTATATACGTCGGCCGTATATACGTCCCCCATACGTTAGTGTGAATGTAGCCTAAGGGTTACGTCATCTGAACCACTCTGCCCTCTTTGCTCCCAAAGGCCTGCCTTGTCCCACCCATACTCTGTGCAGATAGCCAGTGTCTTCAGACAGACCCGCATGAGCATTAGAATCCACTGAACCCAGATTTGTCTGAACCCAGGTGGGAGCTTCATGCAACTTATTAGGGCTATAACAACCCATAGACAAGTAAAGAAAGACAAAGCTAGGGAATTGCAAGTGGATATGGAATAGTCACCGTAGCTAGCATGATCAGCCTTTGTGAATAATGTGTTATTGTAAGAAGGCAATACTTGTATAATAGCAGCCATTCCAGCTCTCGGTCTCTCTCATCCTGGCAAAGCCTTATTGTATACAAGTGTCATGCGTACCTGTAGTGTTTGAAATTTGATAAGCCAACATATTAAATATCTTTCTCTTTCTAGGGCTCATACGGTGTTGTGAAATTGGCTTACAATCAAAGTGACGACAAATATTATGTAAGTAACATCTGAGCAAGAAGGATGATGCAGATATTGCATCAATATTGTGTGTATGTGATCTGCTTTTAAATCTGATGTGTTATAATGAATGATTATACAGTGTTTTGTTTTTGAAGTGGTCAACAAATTGCATAAAAACTATTGTTACTGTCCTGAAGTGACACTAATATATCCTCCTCCTTTCTGTGCAGCCTTCCAACACATCCCTCCCTCCTACACACCAGCTGATGTGTGAACTGCAAGTAGATGCAGCTACCACTCTCTTGCTGAGGCTGGGCTGCAAATAGGGTTTAAATCCTGATCTTATTTTAGAACCCATTCTGGTCTTGCCAAGAATGCAACTGTACCCGTTTTCCCACTATATAGTATGCGCTAGAAACTACTCTGCAGTTACACTGAAGTCTAATATTGTTCAATATAGCTTTGTACTTATTCAGTTGAAACAGAAGTGAGGTGGTTGAATGCTATTTAAATTTTTGTAATCAAATATTGTTTATAGATCCATTACATCTACCTTACATTAAATATAGACACTTTGCAAATCGTTTTTAAGGACAACTACCACCAACAAATTGCCTCCAAATGTGTCTCCAAATTGCAATATTTTTGGACAATACATCCATTTTGGACAGAAAATTAAACACAATGGATTGATTGACAAAAAGCTCCACTGGAGTCAAAAAGCTGGCTAGTTACAGGGGTCAGGGGCTGCTGGCTAGTTGCTGGAGTCGGGGGCTGCTGGCTAGCTGCTGGAGTCAGGGGGGTGCTGGCTAGCTGCTGGAGTCAGGGGGGTGCTGGCTAGCTGCTGGAGTCAGGTGTGTGCTGGCTAGACTCTGGCGTCAGGGGGGGTGCTGGCTAGCTGCTGGCGTCAGCGGGGGCTGCTGGCTAGCTGCTGGCGTCAGGGGGTGCTGTACTAGCTGCTGGTGTCAGGTGATGTGCTGCTATCTTGCTGGCGTCAGGGGCGCTTAGGCTAGCTCTGCTGGCGTCAGGGGGTGCTGGCTAGCTGCTGGCGTCAGGGGGGGTAGCCTGCGGCTGGCTAGCTCGGCGTCAGGGGGGTGCTGGCTATCTGCTGGCGTCAGGGGCTGCCTGGCTAGCTGCTGGCTTCAGGGGGCTGCCTGGCTAGCTGCTGGCTTCAGGGGGGTGCTGCTAGCTGCTGGCGTCAGGGGGGTGCGTGCTAGGCTGCTGGCGTCCAGGGTGTGCTGGCTAGCTGCTGGCGTCAGGGGGGTGCTGGCTAGCTGCTGGCGTCAGGGGGGTGCTGGCTAGCTGCTGGAGTCAGGGGGCTGCTGGCTAGCTGCTGGCGTCAGGGGGCTGCTGGCTAGCTGCTGGCGTCAGGGGGCTGCTGGCTAGCTGCTGGCGTCAGGGGGCTGCTGGCTAGCTGCTGGCGTCAGGGGGCTGCCGCCACCTACATGCTGGGGGCACAGCACGGAAAAGGAAGATTGAGATAAGTTACTGTCTGTATTGCTGCGTTGGCACTTTGCGATAAATAAGTGGGGTTGGGTTGCAGTTTGGGCACTCGGTCTCTAAAAGGTTTCATCACTGCTCTAGGGTTTAACTTTTTGCCCAAAAAGTTTTTTTCCAAACGCATTTTTATTGATTTTCTTAATTTTTGCAGGGAAAGACGAGTTAACAATCACAGTACAAATAATGTTAAACAATTAACATTCGTCATTTACATAGACAAGGGTGTTGCCTAACACATTTATATAGTTAGGTGGACCTTGAAATATTCAGAGCTTACCACATTTATGTTTCCCAAGGCCTATCTGACCCGGTTTCCTGTATACTTTGGTGTCCTACGTCCCATGCCCTTTTTACTACCACCCCTTTCCTGGTCCAGCTCAGGCTCATTCAAGGTTAGAAACCACAACACCCAACAAAAAACAAGATGTGTTATGTTTCAAGGTATACACAAAGGGGAAAGAAGGTGGAGGGAGATCCCTTTCATTTCATGGGATTTCGCTGCAACAAAATCTGCCATCTTTCGCCAGTCACACCAGGGTTATGTAAATTGGGAGTAAAAAAGCAGTATCACATACAGCAGTAACTTGCATGGGCTTGGTTAGTTCATTTCTTAAATTCAGATGCGTATGGGAACTAATCTCCCATTAATGTCTCTTTTCAGATACCACATGGTCAAGCAGAAAGGAGTCATTATCTATTTGATCTCCTCTCTCTGGTAGGCCTTACCTATGAATTTGCCCCATTTGGCAAAGAAGGCTTTAGCTTTTTTTTTCACTTTGGGTTAAGGCATTGTAACGTTCCAAAGTTTGTTGCACTTTTAGTTGCTCTATTAGGTCTGTCTTATTGGGGGGAGATTGAACCAACCAACGCTGTAGGAGGCACCTCTTTGATATCAACAATGTCGGTACCGCAGCCAAGGGGAATGGGCCTCTCTCCGTAGGGGCTAGAAACAATAACTGATGAGGTTTAAGCGGGAGGTCAATGACCCAGAATTCCTTTATGACTTCAAGAACTTGCATTGCCATGTGCAGTGCCACGTGTCTGCCCTGGCAAGATTGCCTTTTGGACACGCTTAAGATCTTCCTGGGGGCCTCTGTCAAATTCTTAAGTCAAATTTCTTTCATTCTCTTCAGTGAAAGAAATAATTTAGTTACACTTTCCTTCTATTCAAGCCTTTCCTTCTATATCTAAAAAAATATATACATAATATTGGTGTAAATGGTTCTGTTACTTTTAGTCTGAATTACAGTCTGGATAACTCTATGCCAACACTTTGTGGATTAAATCCTCCATGGTTAAACATGTTGCTAAAATGTAATGTGTTTATAGAACACTATACAATTTTGTATTTTTTCTGTTTAGTTAAGTAATTATCTAATTATATCTGTTGTAATTAATGTTTCAGCTTGGCAGAATTTACCAAGTTTAGAGGCTGGAAAATTATAACATTCATTCCATCACTACATGAGTGTTTGGACAGCTTGAGTATATGTTTTGTAGTGGACGCATACTTCATACAGTCTGCATCGGAGTGGAGTCCTTTGAGACTGGAACATGTGTACATTTACGGTTATTGTTATTGCAAACACGTGATGAGGCAAATGAAGTATTTGTAAATTAACCCATGTTTAATAGAACCTAAATCCTATTTTTTCTAAATATGTTTGTCTGATGCTGGACCTGTTTATTTGGGCCCCACTAAACAACTCTTTGACACTCTGATAGGCCAGTAGCTGTCTTAGTGGATTTCATGGAAATACAACAATGTATTTTTTTTAACTGTTTTATTGAACAAAATCATGAAATAAACATACAGCTGCATTATACATAATTATTTAGTACAAGTCAATTAAAAATGTATTGGAAACCCTTTCTTTCGGTAGTCTTTCAATCATTCTACCAACAGCCACCCCTACCTCATGTGTGCCTCCATAGCTGTTGTTCTTTATGTAACAGTCGTTTCATCGGCGTACATCATGTCATAGCACAATGCAACCAGATAACAAAAACAAAACATTACTCGCAAGATGATTCTGGTAACTCTGGATCTGTAGGTGCCATTAAAGTATCCTTATCTTATGACCGTTTAACTAAAGAAGTTCCTTCAGTGAGCTCTAGCCAGAGTGCCCCTGATCTATTCCACAGGGTCTGGGGTGTAGCGGGTCCACACCTTTTGCTCCATGCCCAAGTAACTTATCAATTAAGGGATAGACATGGATAGCATGCAGTCACACCATGTGCCACAGATTCGTCCGAACTTATCTGGACAGTTCCTGTGTTTGTATAAGACTGCCTCATAGGGAAGAAGTTGATTGATTTGCATTCGTATTGTTGGGGCCATACCACTGGTGCGCTGTACATTTTCTTGCTATGAATAATGCTTCCCGCAGGAAAATGCGGTAAAAGTGGGTCCAGTCCTCTTTTGATAAGACCCCCCCGGAGGCACATCACTGGTACACAAGGGACCGTCAGAGTGATAAGTCTAGTGAGAAAATCTGTAATACGTTTCCAGAATCTTGCTATTGGGGTACATTCATATGCATGAAATCAGCTTCTAAGGTGCCACATGTAAGTCAGGATCAAAATTTATTTTTAAAGGGGTGGTCCGAGAGTTATGAAAAAAAAATAAAGGTGGCCGGAGGGGGCTGCTTAAAAAAATAAAGATCTGCTTACCTTTCGGCGCCCTCCGGTGTCCCGCGCTGCTGTCGCTCCGGTCCGGGCGCCATAGACAATGCTGTGAATAGGGATGGATAGGTGTGGCCGGCCACGGACGGCCAGAAGCTGAATCCAGCACTGTTCTCAAACAACACCTTTATGTCTGAGAATGAAGACAGAACCCCATCAGTGTATAAGTCAGCTAGAGTTTGTATTCCTGCTTGTCTACACCCCTCCATGTCTTCCAGAGATGATAAATGTGTTGGTGTAGAGTTTCCCCATAAAGCCATTTCTGCTATGGTGTCATTAAAATGTGTAAGTTGCCTTGCCCTTTTCCAGACTTGTGTGGCTAGCCTGTAGGCGCCAGATTGATCCTGATGGATAAGTGGCGATATGACCATATTCAATCAGGTCGCCAGGACCCATGTGAGAGTCTTGTAATCTGTGTTGAGTAATGCTACTCTAAAGTGTCTTTGTCTGACTTCAGTAATACCAACACAGTGGCCTCTGAGAGGGAGTCCAGTAGTTTCCCTGTCCAATTTGCTTACCCCCTAGGCTTTATAAACAACTCAAATTGAGCATAGATACGATTTATCTGGAAGGGAAACAAGGACAGACTGGCTAGATCTATCATGGTCTTGCCAAAATCCTCAGGGGAGTGGGCCTTCTCGACATGAAGCGGTACTAAGAGGCCTCTTTACTAGTAAGAATAGTGGATTGGTGCAGACATGGGCAATTTAAGCAATGGGTTGGGCTAGAACAAACCTTTTCACAGATCCCATTGGCAGCAGCTCCATGGATTCAGTCTGGCCGCTTCCAGGCAACACATTTCAGATCTTAGGAGAATTAGCTGACCTACGCTACATTACTAGCAACGGAAGAACTCTCCCACTTCCTCTCGACTATACCTGATGGGGAGGGCCTCAACAGACATCCCACATCCTTTGAACAGGCATGCACAGGTAGAGATGTTCTGTGCCCCTCACTATCTGCGTGCTCTTCTCATTTCTCCACCTGCCAACTTTGATCCCCCCTACTTGAGCAAATGGGAAATAGATGTGGGGATGACCTTTTCAGTGCAGGATAAGAATAGACTTTTCAAATTTACCCACAAGACCTAGATCTCTAGCAGGGTTCAGGAATTTGGGTAGAAGATACTGACAACATGGTACTTAGTTCCCACAAGATTACACAAAATGTTCCCCTGTGTTGGCGATGTAGGGACCCTTAAGGTGCACTCCTCCACATTTTCTGGTTTTGCCAGAATTTGAAGGGATTTTGAGAAAGAGCACAACATCATAATGTTGATAATGGGGGTTCAAGCACCTTACACCCGGCCTTCTACTTGTTCACTACAGCATCCTGCTGAAAGGATATTCTGCGACACCTGATAAATGCTGCACACTCCTGTGTACCAGTTCTCTGGAAATCTTTGAACCCACTGTCCCTGATCCATTGGATCAGAAAGGTAGAAGAGATATTCCCAATGGAGGATCTCACCGCCTCTCTACAGGATACCTATGAAAAATTTGTGACTGCGTGGACCCACTGGATATCATTCCTTCCCCTCTGCTTTAAAATTCATTTATTTAATTTTATTTTTCTCTCCTCTGTTTCCCACTCCCCTCCTCCCCTCTCCCCTAACTTTCTCATTCTGCCATTCTGTCAGGATTCGAGATGCGTGGATCCTCTGGTCCACTGCAGGAAGTGGTACTAGCCGACACCTGGAACCGGAGTCTTCACCAGAGCCCGCCGCAAAGCGGGATGGTCTTGCTGCGATAGGGTACCACCAGGTCGTTCCACAGGTGCGACTAGCCTGCTGTGGCGCCGAGGTCGAGGTACCTTAGCAGGAGACTCGTGGTCAGGTTCAGGCACAGGGTCAGGGCAGGCGGCAGAGATGCAAGGTCGTGTCCAATCCTGGGTCAGCAATGGGAGGTCCAGGCAAATGGGAACGGGAACACAGGTAAACGGGACACAGGAACACGGGAGCAGGAACACACAGGAACGCTGGAATACTCAGAAATGTTGCAGGGAAGCTTTCTCTAAGGCGTGGCCCAAAGATCCGGCAGGGTGTGATGGGAGAGCACGTGGTGGATGGATCAAGAAGTGTCCCCGCCCACACTGAAATCTGACCATGGTCACCCAGGTGCATGGCTCGTTATAACACACAGCTCTGATTACTCTGTATGATACTAACGAGCCATGCACCTGTGTGACCATGGTCAGATTTCTGTCCGCTGGAAGTAAACAGAAGATTTTTACAGGAAGACAGCAAGCAGAGATCTAGAAAACCATGAGGAATTGATACGGAAAGTATATTGGAAAATTGTATTATTTTTCATCACACAAACAATAACATTAATTTGCTGAAGTGGGAATATCCCTTTAAGGCTAGGTGAGAGAAAACTGGTTGTGGCTTTAATTGTTTAGTTTTAGTGCAGAAGCTAAAATGCAGCATTATTGTGGCTTGTATGTGGCTTGCTTATGCCTGGGTAAAAAATGTTTAATTTTTGTATGTGTATGTGACCTTTAGTGATTGGATCGCATTATGAATTTAGCTTTAGGCTCAATATACTTGACAGTACTCTGTAAAACGATGTACAACTTCTACTAAATCTAGCAGATTGTATCAGTGACTATTTAACAACTGCCAGGATATCTTATATTGTTGTTGTGAACAAAGCTGAAAAAATCTTTGTCTATTATTTCACTTTCATCTTCATATCTTCACATTTAAACTACCGTACTTCTTCAAATGTATTCTACTTAATAGAAGCTAGATTAAGTGATCAATGCCTTTGGTTTGGTCAGATTTTTAGGGCACTTCAGGGAGAAGTAAATTCAGAATGTGCACAGATGTTTCTAACCTTAAAGGAAATCTACCATAAAAATCAAGCATTGTGACTTCTGGTAATCTTCTTATATTTTTTATCCATGGCTTCCTTCCTTCTAAAATCAACTTTCAAATTATGAGCCTGAAGGGCTCCTTGGGATGTCACTGGGGTGAAACAATGTAACAGCCTGTGAAGTTACAGCATGGAGGAGTTCTGGTAATGCCCCCAGAACCCATCTGTCTTATTAGCATAATTTAAATATTTATATTAGAAGGAAGGAGTCCATGGATAAAAAATATATGAAGATCACCAAAGTCCCTGTAGCTGGATCTATGGGTAAGAGTCCCTGGTTCATCATGCTGGATTTTAATGGTGGATGGATTGAGCACTCCAGTTTCTCATGAAAACAGTTAAGTACAATTTTGGGTGCGAAAAAACTTTTCCAAAGCATTTGCTACTGTACTGTATAAAGGTTGGTACATAAAATGAGACTTCATGGGACTTGGGGAAAATCTGTGTTTCTGGGTTAGCAATTGGCCTAGTGATAGAAAACAGAGAGTTGTCATTAGTTGTTGTTATTATCAGATTGGGTTGACGTTACCAGTGGGGTGCCAAAGGGACCAGTATTGGGCCTCCTTTTAAATATTCTAATTAGTTACCTCATATAGCATTTTTGGCAGACCTTTTAGAGAAATAGGGGGAGATTTATCATACGCCGGCGCAGTAACTTATTGCTTCATCACAGCTTTCAACCATGTTGGCGTCATGAAGCCATCAATACAGTTTAAAGAAAGTCCCATACAAGAAGAATCGTTGGGCCAGGAGCAGGCATTCCACATGTAGTTTAACCCTGTTCACACCTCCTCCTCCTGTATTCCCAGGTGGCCAGGGATGTGTTGCTGAGTTCAGCACCTCCTTGGCTGCCGGAGACTGATGGAGGAAGCCTATAGTCCTATTTGGTAAATTAACATTAAAAACTTAAATGCATATGATCTAGTAGTTTTGTTTGAGCCCTGAATGCAGTATTTTATTTTTCTCACAAGTATTATTGATTTTAAAAGTTTTAACATACTCTTTCATTTTTTGTAAGAATGCATATGTTTTCCAGTATGTCCGGATATAATAACCAGGGTCTTTTTTTAGTGTACAAGGTTTTGTAGAGCTGTTCCCAAGTGTCCGGCCTAATGAATAGTACACAGTTATAAGAGGATTACTGGGCTGCAGTGTAGTCATCATGGATACAGTTTTCAAATATTCTGTATGGCATAAATTTTTTGATACAAGGATAGTCTAAAGTATTATTCTTGCAATATATATTTTCATTATTTACCAGTCTTTCCTTTTTTCTTAGGCTATGAAGGTATTGTCGAAGAAGCGATTGTTGAAGCAATATGGTTTCCCACGTATGTATTTTAAATTACATAATTTGCTTAAGTTATCATGAATACCAAAACCAATATAAATTAAGCATTCAGCTTTTGATGCCTTCATATTCCCTGTATGTACAACACTGCTATTAGATCATGGTTATTTGTGGCTATAGCAATGGAAGAAGCAATAGAGAATCTGCACACAGAAATGCACATGAAAAATGTATATGGAAATGGGGGATGTTTGACCAGGCAAAATTCTGTTGATTTATTTGATTGCTTCCTATTTAATTCATATACTGACTTTTCTAATTTTCGCTCTGGATTCTTTTTATTTGGCTGTATGCATATTAAAATTGTAGCTTGGCATGAATTAATATGGTTCTGCTCACTAAGTCATTGAGCGGGATGTATGGGTATGTCACTCAGCATCATTTTTTTTAAATCCGATATAATGCATGCATTACAAAGACAGTCCCCTCCCCTCCCAACTTTTGTATACACTCCCGATTCCATTAGGAGAGTAGAATTCACCATTCTTTTAATCTCCATTAGGCTGGGTTGGTCAGCATCCAACCAATGCCTAGCAATGGCTTTATAGACCTGATATAGTGTCTTCGCTACTGCAAGTTTTTCTGCCCTAAAGGCATTTAGATTCCCTACACACCCCTTTTGGATCAGCACTCCCACTCCAAACGTTCTGTCATTCAACCTTCCAACCCTATCCCACAGCTCTTGAAGCTATGGGCATGTCCAGAACATGTGAATAATATCCACCCTATCAGACAAACATTGTGGACAGCTAGCACCGCTACGAATCCCCATTTTCCACATCATGATGGGACTATGATAGACCCTATGGAGCAGAAACGGCTGTGATTGTAGCTGTGCCTCATTCAAGGATTGTTTACTAGAAGACTCCGTTACCTCCTCCCACTCATCATGCAGCAATGCACATATATCCGCTTCCTGTTTACAACATATCTCCACCATCAGCTCTCCTAGGACTTTATCTAACACCTCCCCGTACAGTAAGGAAATAAGGCCTCTCATAGTCTTGACTTGGACCGATCCTATCATCACTCCCAATGTGGATATGGTATCTTCTCCTGACTCAAACTGAGTCTGTAGACAGTGCTGTAATTGCAAATATTGGAAAAACATATGCCTGAGAATCTCAAACTCCTCCTCTAACAGCTGGAACAATTTCAATGTCAATGCTACATACAACTGATGTAGATACCCGAGTTCCCTTTGACTCTACCTCCTATCATCTTCAAGCATGTACACCTCTCCCAAACAAGGATTATCCCACAATGCTTGTATAACCCCTACACCTTCTGCATCAATGACAATGTCGGATGATATTTCGCCCTACTACCTAATATACCCGCTTCTAACATTGCCAAAATGCCTAACTACAAGTGGGCATCACAACTCCTCTCCTTTTAAAGAGTAACTGTGAAGTATAAAAACTTTTGCCTAGCTCTGCACTAAGCCAAAATAAGCAATTCTCTCATCTACACTCATTACCTATCTGCAGCTGTTTTTCAGCTAACAGGCATCTCTCTGGCTGTCTTTGTGTATATTAGTTACCATTTGATTCTGTAGCCAAAGTGAGTAGAGGAGAAGAGGGTGGGAGGAGAGGTTACTAGCACATGCACTCTCAGGATCAGTAAAAGCTCTCAGCAGCTGCAGGACCTGCCATAATGTCATAAGCATGTGACTGATCACATGCTTCAGGTCATCCAATTACATAACAGGAATGAGATGTAGTAGTGCTGTTTTGTGTTTAAAAGTTTTGGATATAGTAGAAAATTGTATGTATGAAAGTCTGAATGCACAAATAAAGGCAGAGCTCAGGCTCCCCATCAGTTCTAACACACAGCGCAGTATATATACAATGCAACCTCTTTGAGCAGACCTCTTTGTACAAGAAAAGGGGTGGTCTGCAGATAGGTGGCAGCTTACATCGAGTATATGGCAAAAAATGTAAAAAAAAAAAAAATCACTGAACAAAAAAAAGGCTTTTAGGGAGGGGGTCCTCTCAGAGAGCTGATCTTCTGTAGAGTGTGTGTATCTGTAATGTAATGTACACATACAGTGATGCTGCCATGTTACATTAGTCACCAGTTCCTTAAAAAAACAAGGAAACCCATCTTACAGTTGGCACCAAACTCCAGTTTTCTTTCAGCAACACCACTTTCTTTCAGCATCAAAAATTTCCTTCAGTGTTTCCCACCATTGCGGGAGAAGGATATCCCCAAACGTCCATTCCCTGGGCCTTTTCATTAGCCATTCCCCCCAACACCTGCTTCTTTTCCTCCAGGGAGATAGGAGCCTCCAATAGTTCTCTCGCCTCTGATCCCAGTAGGGGCATAACAACTCCCCCTTCCCAAGAACTCTAGCTGGGCCTCTGTGTATTCAGCCCTAGTAGCATACAATTGCTTATAGAAAACCTCAAATACTTCAAACACCCCCCTAGTAGCTGAAACTAAGTGGCCTCCTGCAGCTTTCAAACTGTAAACAAAGGAATGCTCCTTCTGGGCCTGTGCCATCCTGGCCAATATTATCCCCATATTCTCCCACTCCACGTAGTACTGCTCTTTTAAGAACATATGTTTACTGTCTGCCTGTTCCATCAAGTGTGCATTAAGCTGCTTCTGCACTTCTACACACACTCTCTCCGACTCCAGCATCCCATTTCTGATATGACATTCCTCTGTGTCCATACCTTTGACTGCAGATCCCAAACAATCTGCGTGTGGTGACTTATGGACGCTCCACTAGGAGATTCTTTGAAAACATGCAAATAATGCAGCTGCCTTGACATCAAGCATGACCTTCAGGAGGTCTTATGACATTATGCAGGATTGAAACTAAACCCGTATATCTATTCCAGAAGGAACAGATTCCTAACTGTGGACGGCACTGTTTCGACCTGTTTACACCGTAGAGAACTGGTTTGGCTAAGTGAGAGGCTTTTGACTGGGGTCGGGAAATAAGAGTTCTCCTTACGCATACTGACAATTAAGGCCATTTAGTAGGCTTGTGGAGACTTATAGGCATGGACTCCTCACTGATTCTGAGAAAACGTGCAAATAAGGAAAACCATGCCTCTTTTAGCTACCTCGTACAGCAGCTCCCTTGACTAACGCATGAGCTTCAGAAAACCTTATGACATGATGCAGGATTAAAACCAAACCAGTATATCTATTCCAAAAGGAACAGATTCTCAACTGTAGACAGCACTGTTTCGGCCTGGATGGGTCTCTTCAGAGTTAGAGGCTTGTCAATAGGGTCGGGAAGTAAGAGCCCCCCACCCCCCCTAGTTCACTGTAAGAGTTTAGAGTGATCCGATATCATTCTTGGCACATGGGCAATAACTATCACTGTAGGTATGTATCATCCTGTTAGATCCAAGCATCAAATCTATTCAGGATAAAGAGCCATATGTAGAAGACACACAAGAGTACTGACGTACAACCTCATTGCACTCACGCCATAAATCATGCAGGCCCCACGCCCATCCAAAGAAAGTCTGTCCATATCTATCAGTCACCATCCTTTCCAAATGTCTCTTCAAGAGAGACACTAGAGTACGGTGGTGGATATATATATGCTACCACTATTATACAGTCTCATCTGTATATTTGACAATTCTCAACAGCTTGACAAGCACGGGTGTGGTTATCAACCCGGCGGCCCCACGCTGATTGGCACCCAGTGTGCCCTCTAAACTGCAAACAATAGAAGTAAGGTTGTCTCACACATAAGTTTCCAGGAGCCACTTTTCAAAATATTAATCCGAGTTCGGCACTTCCACTTTCTTCAGAACACTGACTATTCACACATTGTTCCAGTGTAGTCGGTTCTCTAGATCGTCAGTCTTTACCTGCAAAGCCAACAAAACACTGCTTGTGACTGGTCACACAACTCTTGTCGCAAAAGGGGGAAGCACCCTTCCACTTCCTGGCGCATGAATAAAATGTCCTCTTTCAGACTAACCACAAGACTCCTCTGCCTGGGCTCCGGCCTTTTCCCCCTCATCCTCGACCATGTCTTTCCCTCCTGACAGGGATTACCCCAGAACAAAAAACCTGGATTCCGGGGACTTACTGGAGTGTGCTTGCTGCAGTATCCACCCATCCCAGTCTGACCACCAGCTTCTGCTGCCGGCTCTCAGCTGACTGTTGCGTGCCATCTGGGGAGGTCTGCTCTCCCTGCTTCTCTGCCCACATCTGCCTTCGGTTCCTGGTCATCTAGACTCTGGAACCACTGCTACAAATACTCCCTCGGAATCTGTGCCCTTCCACCACCAACCAGGATTAGAAAAGGGGAGCTCTGGCACCTTGCTGCTTACCTCATCGGCAACTAGCCCACACACCCCCATATTAGCTTTACCTGGTGTGTACAAATGCTTATATATTTAGCAGTAGTGTTTCTATTTATCACTCCCCACATTGCAGATCCATACAAAAGCCTGTTATCTCTTGGACAAATTGTACTTCCTAGTGCTGCCGTTTAAAACGGGTTCCCCAGTAACATACAAGTTATCCTCTATCCACAGTATAGGGGCTAACTTGCTCATCGGTTGGGGCTCAGTGATGGGACCCCCATGGATCATGAGAACAGAGGCCCCATCACTGAGACCTCCACGCTCAGAAAGTTAGCCTCTATCCTGTTTCCAGTATGCACTCCAGTACCCAATGCCCCTCAGTTGTCACAGTGACTTCAGTAGCTGCACTTCCCTTCCCCCACCAGAAGTAACACTGCCATACCTAGCCACACTTCTCCTGAGCAGTCACTGTGCCCCAAGCAGCCACTGCCCCCCTGTCCCACTGTGAGGGAAAAAAAAACATTTACTCACAATGCCTCGCTCCCACGAAGCCGAGCCAGCAGCCATCTACTTATTTCAGCTTTCATCTGCTGTACACGCCGGCTCTTAAGCCGGCACACGTGACATATTCTTCCGAATACAAGGCTGCAAGTTTCACAACCTCTCTAACACTTGCTTTTCAAGGACCAATTGCACCCTGCATAGCTCTTCACCTATATACCTTTGCAGCCGTTTTTCTGAATGCCACACTTAGTAATGGGCATAATAATAGACACCCTTACGACATGACCATTATTAAAGATGAGAATAAAAATTCAGCTACTGTATGTGTTAAAATAACAGAATCCTGTCTTACTACTATATATAACAAACAATTGACCACAGTCTCTACATAACCAGAGGTCTCTCTCTATAAATTACACAAGCCTGCAAGCTTCTTTTAGAACACTCCTGATTTAAAGGGATGAATTCCATGTATCCTATAACTGTTTTTAAATTAGTTTCAAAATAATACACCCTTTATCTTGGTTTACTCCTGTTCTTTTGTTCTATTAATTTGGCGCATCAATGTAATAATATATTCTTGGTATACAAGCATCCATATTCTCTGTGTGAATTTCTTGCATGGACCTTAATTTATATTCACATTACAGAAAGTCCTGGCATAGTCTTTTATATTTACTTTACACCTGCAGTTAGGTGGTTAAAAATGTAATGATGTGTATGCATTTTATATTTTATATAAGCAAGATTTTTATTTACACAAGATTTTCTTTGCTTTTCTGACATTCTAGATAGACTAAACATGATGCAAAAGGCAGCCATAAAGAACTTTCCTATTGTCTTTTTTTATGCCAGTTTTTATATCACAAACCTGTTCTTTACTCAACCTTTAAACAGTTTTTTTATTTTTATTTTAAAAGGTCGACCACCCCCAAGGGGTTCAAAAACTGCATCAGGAGAACAAGCAAAACCAATGGCTCCATTGGACAGGGTTTATCAAGAGATAGCAATTTTGAAAAAGTTGGACCATATTAATATTGTCAGACTAGTTGAGGTAAGTTTTTACATCAAAACTTTTGTAAACTGATCTTAGAATTTCAGCCACCATGTTTGACAGGCAAAACTTTTTTTTAGCTCCATACACTTAAAAATAAATGTTATTGTAGAAGGTATGAACAGCATATTAGTGATCTAATATCTTATCATAGTGGTAGGTTCACACATATTTTTTGGGTGGGAGGGATTTTGAACCATAATGTGGTAAAAAATAATTATTGGTGATGGTTCCAAAGTAGAAAAATCCACTGTAAAAAAACATTGTGCAAACCTACTGCAAAAGAATAACAATGAAGTTGTGGTCTTAACAATTCTCTTCAAGATATCAATATGCAAAATGTTATGGTTTGTGTTAATTACAAAACTAGTGAGATTCCTTTTGTAATTAGAATATAAAGTGCTAGAGTTCCTTTACTAACTCACTAATTTTTATTTAATGAAACAGGTGTTGGATGACCCAGCAGAAGATAATCTTTACATGGGTAAGGTTGTTAACTTTGAAGTAATATGTAGTATAAATGAACTGACACATACTTTTGAGTTGTCTACAACACGTGACTATCCAGTTGACTTGAAGCTACAGTTCATTGCTTTCAGGATGTTAGGCATTGTCATTTCATTGCAGCCAGTGAGTCACTGTGTGAAAGTTGTATTATGATAATAGAATTCACAATCTGTAAATTAGATGAATTTACATGTGGAATGTTGTGGCTAGTGACATTACAGAAAATATAGAATGCTCAGTTACAAGAGGTATCCAAAATACAGTCATGCCAGTGGTACTACAGACAGGGTCAGGAAGTAAGTAGTTTATCTTTGATATAAATTTTCAGCACACTGGACAGCTCCCATTAGATTAACAGAGAATGGTGGTTTTTGTTTTCCTTATAAACTGTGTCCTAAATATGAGAATGCTACATGGTGTACACCTTGTGCAATGTAGAAATATAGTACAATATAAAATGCACTTCCTATAAATTTTAGGAACCAATACAAAGTTGTGATATTTGTTTTACAGTTATTTTTGTCTCTATGTCCTACATGTCAAATAATAGTGTTTACAACCATTTGTTGTAAAGTTAGATTGCCAGCCGAAGCAAATATATAGTGAGATTGTATGCACTGAAAACATCAATTTGTACTATTATTTCAGATGAGGGTTTTTAATATCAGCAAGCATTACTTAACCATTCTCATTTATCGTGGCCTTACTCTCCATTACATGTAAAGCTTACTGCAACCTTTTACAGAGATGTTTATCATTGTTGCTTCTGGAGGCCATTCCATAAAATACAATTTCTACTGCACTGAAGTGTAAAATTGCAAGATTTATAAGACACGGGTCATTAGAGTTGAAAAGTTATTAAAAAAAAAAACATCCTCAAAGTATATATCCAACAAAGGAGCAACAGTCCAAAAGAGCGAGCCCCACAATAAATCCACAGGAAAATACAAATTAGATACAAGTAGTCGATGCTCTACTCCTCAAAATTTCATTAAAAAGATGCAGATCAAGCGGGTCACTTCTGCCACTCCAATCTGGCTAGAAGAAAGTCCAGGATCAATCGATGTCATAATTCTAATTCCTAGTTTCAAGAAACCCTCGAAAAAGCCACAATAGCCAGGACCCAGGGTTTTGCAATTTTTCTTTTCTGGAGCTATAATATTTTACTGCAGCATATATTTTCTGGTTTGTTTTGTATGTATATTATAAACACTTCTATAAATACTTCAAGATGGTTGATGTCTGGTGATTAATTCAATCTTGTGTATTGCAACCAGTGGAACTGCAGCACGTATGCGCAGTGCGCTAATGCAACTTCATCAAACAAGCAGTAATGCTGCTGGAGGGAATGGAAACCTCTGTTCTGGTGAACAATGGCCTCACAACCACAGCTATTACAAAACTCCACAATACCAGAATACTACTTTAACTCAACCACCTTGTGTGGATATCTTTACAATGTAAACAACTGACAAAGCTTACATTGTGATTGCAAAACATTTGTTGTGGTTTTCTACTCCCTCTACAGTACATCAGAAGCAGAGCATTTCAGGAGAACAGAGGTTAAATAAACTAGAAAACATTTTTAACACTGTATGCCACTATTTTGTGGAACATATTTTATATGTATAACGCCGAGACAACATTTCTACCCAAAACATACAATAATATTTCCCACCAAAAGCAGCATCAACAGATGTGAAAATTATGTGGCTGTGGTTTGAATTTTAGTTTTAGTAGCATATCACAATAATGCATTAAATTTTTTGAGACATTAGTTAATAAAAATCCTTAGTTATCCAAAAATGTAAGCTAAAATAATGGTGTACACCTCTTAATAATAATTTGATCAGCAAATGATCTTTAATTCAGTTTTTTTTTCTAAATCCCATTTTCAGTAAATTTAGCGCTGGTTTTAGGATTTGTTTGCTGTCATTCAATCGCTACTCTCTTTTAGTTATCTGAACAGAATTGATAATTCACCTCAGAACTTTAAAATATTTAATTGAAATGGAGGCAATCGTCTTTAAACGTGCATTTTAATGAGACATTTTTAAAAACATTTGTTCTTTTTTTTTTATACTTTTTTTGGTTTATGAAATCTATTAATGCATTATTCACTACTTCTTTTTCTTTGCAGTATTTGACCTTCTGCGCAAAGGGTATGTACATTATTGATTAATGTCTCTGTGTTTTTGTCTTTTGCATATTTAATAATTTTAACAATTATCTGCATGCAGATATATAGACCTGCCTCTGTTTAATGCAGCACCAACAGCGTGTACCATTTACAGCCTTACTACCAGGCTGGGGCAGGCGCATGGCTGTCAATGTGAAATAACCACTGAGATTGTTATTATACCACTTAAGACCCTGATCCCATACAATTTCACCTGTAGCACTGCAGCTGCCCTTTTTGGATATTTATCTTGGTCTATTATTTGTATAAATGTTTTCTTTAAATAAATAAAAGGATATCAGCGCTAACTAAGTTTATATGGACATGGTTTTCCAAAAAAGAATATATACATTTATTTTCAATTCCAATAATAAATTTTCAAATTTATGTACCTGTACAATAAAAACTTTCAAGTTAAAAGTCCTCTGGTTTGTTGTGACATAATAGCGGAGTAAGCATAATGGTTAAGACTGATAGTTATGGAAAGTATATAAAAGTTTGTAGATTGAATAGCTGTATAAATTAAATATATACAACCAATACAAGGTGTGCAGCGAACATCAACTGTGATGTGTACCCGTTGTGGATAGCTTGATAATCCGGCGACCCTGAAGTTGTGGGTCACACGGTGGTGGGATCCTCTAGTTTGTCACAACCTTAATGGAGTCATACTTTTGATGGGTGCGTACTGCACACTAGTATCCGCTAACACTGCAAGTCAGAATTTGCGCAAGAATTGCTTAATTCTATGCTGTAAATAAGATCTAACCGGTTAAGGACCAAATGCAGTCCTTAAATGCATTTGCGCTGTTTTCTTGTGGGCTTGGATTTTACGGCTTTCACTATGCGCCCCAAATTACATGTCTACTTTATTCCTTGGGTCGATACGATTACGGGGATACGGGGAAATTTGTATAGGTTTTATAATGGTTTCATACATTTACAAAAATTAAAACCTCTTGTACAATTTTTTTATTTTTTTTTAAATTTTGCCAACTTCTGGCACAAATAAATTTTTCATACTTCATTGTATGGAGCTGTGGGTGGTGTCATTTTTTGCGAATTTTTATGGTGTTTTCAATTATATCCTTTCTAGGACTGTATGACCTTTTGATCACTTTTTAGAGATTTTTTTTTAGATTTTTCCAAATGGCAAAAAAGTGCCATTTTCGACTTTGGGTGCTATTAACTGTTACGGGGTTAAATGCAGTAAAAAAACGTTATTATATTTTGATTGGGGATTTTCAGAAGCGTTGATAGCTAATGTGTTTAGGATTTTTACTGTTTATTTATATCAGTTCTAGGAAAGGGTGATACTTTAACCCTAGGTTGTCTGATCAATCCTATCATACACTGCCATACTACAATAGTATGGCATACTACATTGTAATGAAAGGGTTAAAACGAGACAGCCTTGTGTCTTCGGAAGACCCGAGTCTGTCATGGTTACGCACCGATCGAGGGTGTTACCGGTAAGTCTTTGCTGCAATATGCAGCAAAGAGTTACCGGCTACAGAGAGGGCTCAGAACCGGTTAAAGACGGTTAAGTTGGCAATAGAAAATTGGTATTACCAGGATCTCCCAAAAAGTTTCGTATTTTCAGTTTGAGTCAGATACATTTTTATATAATCTACTGTAAGATGATCTACTAGACCAACATTTAGGACAGATTGAGGCATTTAATCTATAAGTTTGATATTTAAAAAATCTAAATCAGGCTTGATAAAACAGGGACACTTACTCATAGATCCAGGCACTGTGACTTTTTGGTATGATTAGTAAATGTGCCCCCTTATGCTCTATATTCAGCTGAATATGGAACAATCTTAAGTTAGATAGGAAACAATCTTTAAGTAAAGAGGAAACAAACAAGATACACCAGCTAAAATTGAATATGCTTTTTATTATTATTTTTTATTATATTTTTTATATTACAAATGTTAATAAAGTTGTATAATCAATGAAATAGCCTTTTTTGATATCTCATTCAAAATTTTCAATGACATTTGCAGTTAAATTCATGTTTTCAATGTAGGTTTTAATACAAGGTTTTCTGCACACAGACCTGTTATGGAGGTGCCATGTGACAACCCATTCTCAGAAGAGCAAGCTCGGGTTTATTTTAGGGACATTGTGCTGGGCATTGAATACTGTGAGTACTTGTTTTCAAAAATTTTCCTGTGCTTTGCTTTTAGCAAGACATGCTTGCTGATGTTTCATGCTTCAAGCTCTTTTAAAGTTGTTTATTTGTCACTGGGGTGGAAAAAGATTTTCTGTGCCCTGATTACATTAACACCATAACATGGCACTAATGCCATAGTCATGTAGTAATACATTGTGCCGTTCTCACTGTAATCTTATATACTTCCTCTGCGGGCACCTTAGCCATGGCTGTGCTGGATTATTGTGAAGTTAAACTTCATAGTGGAGATTGATAACAGAAGTATCTATAGATTGTCAAGGTAGATAAAGTCCTTTCCATATAGTGTCTGTTTCAAGGAGCAAAATTATTTTAGGCTAGTTTCCACTTAAGAAAACCTACAAAAACGCAACCAATAGCATATGCAATAATGCAAACGATAATAATGAGTACATTCCTATACAAGTGGTAAAGCTTGGCCACTCAAATGAATCACATATCACAGATGTGAACAGGTGAAAAGGTGTGGACACCAAGACACGCGTTGGGTGGATGCTGGGTAGCATGGCGTCCATTGCAGGTATACACATTGCACATGTATGTTTATACTTTGTACGCTCCCCGTACACTTTGTTTACCTGCCTCTGTGCACTATGCATTCATTTTTTAATTTTAATGTCTATTTTAATTACATTTAATAAAAGTATATATTTTATTGTCTATGGCATATCCCTCTCTTCTCTTTTTTGGTGATATTAGTTTCCACTGGAACTCAAGTTCAAGTGAACCCACTTTGTTAAAAATCTCATTTTAAGTTCAATCAAGATTTATTAAAGGGAACAAAGTCACCATGGACCTCATTTTCACTAAGGACAGGTTGCAGAAGCCCATTACAGTCTTATGTCTTTCTGCTTTCTCTAGGCATTTGCATTATAATATTATTGTGTGTTATAACTCTCCTTGCACCCTGTCAGAATCCTCTGTGTAGTCCCAAGAGTTGGGCTTTGGATACATTTAAAAAAAACAACTTGTGACTTGTCTGTTCTGCAGACTCCTCCGTTCTCAGCCCCCACCTTTGTGCTCTTGATGTCAGCTCACCAGGCTGTGACCTTTGTGAAGGAGCAGGAGGGAGGAGCTTTACAAGAGCACAAAGGTGGGGGCCAAGAGCTGAGCAGTCTGCAGCACTGACAAGTTACAGGTTGTTTTTTAAAGGCATCAAAACCAAAGCCCAACCCCTAGGAATACACAGTCCGGGTGCAAGGCAAGTTATAATACACAATTATATTGTAATGCAAATGCGTAGAAAAGGCTGAAAGGCATATTTGTAATGCAAGTGCGATGGGCTTCAGCAACCTGTCTTTGGTGAAAATGAAGGTCCCTGGTTACAGGTTCCATTTAAGCAAGACAAAAGTGATATCTACATGTACATGTTTAAAAACATTTAAAAATGTAGAATACATTACAAAAACAGAAAAGAAAAAGTGATTAGAATGCCAATAACAAGAAACGGTAAACAAATCCCTGATGAGGTAAACATTATTCAAGTCAATTCAGTTATTCAAGCTCCTTACTTGTAGGATCTCCTGCAAACCATCAATTACAGACTGTAACCAGTGGGTTACATAGGTAGGAAACAGAGGTTGTAATAAAGTGTGAAAAAGCCATTATAAGAATGCTATCCACACTATACTGTGATACGCTCCAGAGTGAGCGTATTGCAGTCACCTTTCTCCGCTCACTACAGCCAGTTTCTTCAATACATCAAATTTTATGCCTTGTGGATAATCCCTGAATGATCATCATATGACAAAGAAGTCCGCTAACTAACTTTTGTACTAGGTGCAGACCCTCCTTGCTTCTTCCTCAATCTCAATCGCCAAGCTCAGTTGAATAGGTGGAGCCTATAACGGGAGTAAGGGCCCTTAAACACAGCCGATTGCTTGCCCGGACCGGATCTCAAGTGGGCACAAGGCCGGAAAGAGGTGGGGTGAGCGCTCGTCACCTCTGCTTCCTCCACAGGCAGAAGAGTGGCCATATATCTGGTGGAGTATAGGACTCTGCGCTGCTCTCATCAGACACGGTGCGGTGATGCACTGTGTGCTCACCATGTCATGACCTGGAGCCATGGAAATCTTTGGGGGCCATAATCTGGTTGCAACTCCTGCGACCAGATCACAGCCCCCATTGTGGCCATGTGAATGAGCACTAAGACATATCCTGCTCCTTCCCCTCTTCCTGTCTCTGTCAGTGTGGATGGAATGTGAGGAGAGAGAGGAGATGACCTCATATGAACTACCTGGATGAAAGACAGAAGCTGAGTGTGTATACAGCGGACAACATGCTGCAAACAGGGAAAGTCTGCAGTTTTTAAAGTCGGAAAAGATACAAGTACATATACATGCAGATACATGTCTAATAAAAAGATTTATTGAGTGGCCAAAACATTGTTCACATTGGACTATGTGCTTGGAACCACAGGAGATCAGAAATTCTGGATGTATGAAGCAAGCTAGCCAAGTTATTCACTCACAAGTAAATAGGATAAACCTTATTATACAACTTCTCAGAGGAAAATGCCTTCTACTCCACTCACTTGGCTCCTTTCATGCCCTCTCCTTCCTATTAAAATGACTTTCACAGTGGCTCAGTGGTTAGCACTATAGCCTTGCAGCCTTGGAGTCCTTGGTTCAAGTACCATCCAGATCAACATCTTCAAATAGTTCATATGTTCTCTCCGTGTTTCCTTGGGTTTCCTCCCACACTCCAAAAACATACTAGTAGGATGATTAAATTGTGAGCCCCAGGGCCTGATTTGGCAAGCTCTGTGCAGCGCTGCATAATCTGTGTGCGCTATATAAATACATTATTATTAATATTAAAATCTTTGCTTAGCTCTGTTTAGCTAAGATGAACATAAATTGGGGTTGAGTAATAGTAGTTACTATTTTACTCTCAAAGGGGTAAAATGCTAGGAAATTTAACCTGGAAGCCATGATTACATTATTTTATTTCAATACACCCCAATAGATTGCAACTAGAGATGCAGCACTGCTACCTAATTATATATGAATATTTTTGTACTGTAGTCATCTTATTCATTTTTGTTTGTATCTGCTTTTTTCACACTTCTTTGCACTGACTTTTTTTTTACTCTCTAATCCACTTATCAGTGGGAAGTGGGGAGAAAAAACACATTACATTAGAAAGGTATATATATTCATCATTCTGGAAGATTACAGTATGTAACTACCTGGCTTGTACTGTAATGGCTACAATTAGAAGATTTCATGCAGCATAACTTATCCATGTAAAGGGTCATTGTAACACACAAATAAAAAAAAAAAATACCATCAATGGGAAAATTAAATTCCCACAAGCGTTAAAATGCGGTAACACAATTTAATGCTACTCTGAGGCTTCTATTTGTAGCCTGCATGCCAAATAGTTGCTATGCACTTGGGGTTTATTCTATGATCTCACAACTGCATGGATTAAGAATCCTGCAAAGCTACAGAATGTATCTCCAGGCATATAAGCAATTCAATCTTTCTTCCAGATGTTTGTGGTGAGATATAAGCAAATGCTGCTTTGGTTTACCACTTCCCCTGAATATTGTTTCCTTCCTTTAGTACCTGCCAAGCCATCACATCAAATGAACAGCAGAGTAGATATGATTTAGCCACAGCTTTCTCTTACAGCGTGGAAGCAACAAAAGAAGATGGCAAGGAACAAATAGCTTTTTTACAGGTGGGAAGTGGACCACATGAAACTACATCTTAAAATTGTTGAAAAAAATGGCATTAAAGAACATTGTGAAGTTAATTTATTGATGTTATGTGATATTATGTAGTGTACGTTCCCTCAGCGATGTACAACCTTGACCCCCTTCCTCCTCACGTGCCTAATACAGGTTGTAACTGCTGCTGTAGCAGGCTCGCGGCTGTGGTCATCACATCACAGCGGGCCCCTGTACATAGAGGGTGAATATGTGCTGTTTATTATTTTCAGCACGTATGTAGAACAATTTCAAAACATGACAGGACAACCTGTCATGGTATTAGGCAATTTGTTTTTTTTCTGGAAAATACAGGTTAGGTAGAAGAGAAGGCAGAGATGACGCCAATTACAGATATGAGTTAATAATTTATCAGACAATTAGCAGCTGTAGCTATAGCAATTACCTATCTACTGTAATTTTCTAAGATGTGCTTGAGTAATGACAGCTAAGATCCTCTGGGCAACTGTGATCTCTGCAGCAAAGGAAACACACAATCCTAATAATAAATGCACAGGGTGCAGCTCACTTACTGCTAGAAGAGTGATATATACCTGCCACTCAGCCTTGGGCACAATGTTGAATATTTTGTGGCAGGTGTAATCTGATAATATAGTCACAAATTTCTAGCTAGAAATGGTCACACTGTGATCTGAGCATCCGATCCCTATCTCATGCTGACACTCTATTTTTCTGTGTATTCTCAGTATGCTGTATTTTTAGCTGTCTTTGGTCTTACAGACAGCTGGATGTAATGTTGAAACTGTTCCAGGTTGGGATTAGGGAAACATTTGAAAGAAACAATTTCCACCGCTTCCATCACTTTGGATTATATTTCCTGGCTGCAGCGAATAAATCACATTGCAGACAGGAAAACTCAGAGCACTGTCGTAAATTAGGAAATTGAATAGCACAACGATAGCCAGGAATTAAATGGGATTTCTGTTGCACTCACAAAAGGAAACATTTCACCTGATTAGAATGGCTGCCAGCCCTGGGGCTTTTCTTTCTACCTGAAATCCTCTTATGCCACTAAGAATAAGTAATGTTTAACAGACGGAAATAAAAAAGTCAGTTTATGATGTTATAATTTATTTTCTTGGGGCTTCTCTGAATGATGAAATGAAAAGGTGGTGGTTTTTATGAAGGAACAGAAATACTGAGTTACCAGAGATCTGCCTCGAGAATATTACAAATTAGCACAATTACCATCTGTCACCAAACCTGTAAGATAACTCATCATATAGCTATTTAAGGGGCATCTGCTCCCACTACTCAGCTGCCAACTTGTGTACCAAAAAATTAAATCCCACTGTATAATAAAGATTGTTTTATCCATCCCTGCCTTTAAAGAAAGCATCTTTTGTGCTGGCATATTTTCACGGTCCAATCTTATTTTTATATAGCCTTTCTTCCAGTGAATTGCAATCCCATTAAAGAGCATCTCCCCTCATAAAACATTGTATTGTGTGGTAAGCACTGATCGCACGATCTAAGGCCTCATTCAGACACATGTGTGCTAGCCCAGCCATAGGCAGCGTGCTGAGGAAGAGGGATTAGTGCTACTCACCCCTCCCCTTTCCATAGAGAAGCGCAGGCAATGAAATATAGGTGTGCATGGTGTCACGGTGCGGTGTCACTCCCCATTGACGCCAGGACCTTACAGGCACTGTTTTTCGTATAGGAGTTGTATCGCACACCTTTAGGTATAGCTATTCAGGTGCTCTGGATAGTGTCTCCAATCCCATTCAAACCTTATAGAGTACGGAACCAGTCACCCTACTTATGGAATTGACTTTTTATTTTTTATTTTGCACCCTTGATATTTAAATGACGTTTCGGTCAATCACTGACCTTCTTCGCAGACCTGTGAATAGTCGGTGGAAGAACCTATCATTATCTATGCATGAATAGTGAGGAGGTAAAAAAAAATGAAAAAAGGGGGATATATACAGTGGGCATATTTACAGTGTTACACAACAAGTAGCATATCATATCCAAAAAGTCAGGGTAGTTCCTGTGACATAATGCTATATGATTATCTATAAATATATCAATTCATCTAAATATTGGATGAACAGGAAATTATAAGATTCAGAGTAGCAAGGCTTGACTGGCAATCCAGTAGTAATGGTAACCTGTAAGGAAGCATAAGAATATAACAAAGATCTTACCAGTATTCAAGTTAAAAAGGGTTTCAAACTGCTAGCAAGGCTAGTCGCTTAAGATGAGACGGGGTCCGCTTGTATAGTAGAAGCGCTGTGAGTGGTAAGTGTTGTGGGGCTTAATAGGGTCTATGGCGCTCGAGTCGCCAAAAAACGTCACTTCCGGTCTGGGACAGGAAAGTGGCGTCATAGCTTGCGGTCCACCCGTTTGCCCGCAATGCAAACGCATGGGTTATTAAACCTAATGGAGTAAGGTTATAATGGGGCGTACTTGTATACATATAATGTAAACAGATTTTTAAAGTAGAAGCAATAGAAAGAAGGGAATATTGGCGCATATAAAATCAGGAGGGATGTTTATGAGAAGTAAATAAAGGGATCTCATAGGCTAAAGGGTTCAAAGCATATAGGGTTATGTATGATAATTGGTAAACAAAATGCAGTAAGTGGTCTGCAGTGTGTTCTATATTATCATGGGGAGTAACAGCAGGATTGGTAACGGGGAACAGATACATATCAATGACACCGATTAGACATAAAGGCTCTATATTGCATATACATACCATAGCGTTGAACAATATGATTTTTTCAACGTCTCTGTACCAAAAATGATTGTTATGTTAAAGACCACATCAACCGAAACTTTTGGATATTTATAGTCCCTTTCATTCCTTTAGGTGAAAGCTTTGTAATGTGTGAATCCAAATGACTCTCTTTTTTCAGCATGATACTCGGTCCCCACCGCGTCGCGGGGTCCCTATTTGTTCGAGTAACCTGGAATTTTAATTGGTTAAAGATGGTTTCTTTTCAAGGAAAATGGGCTGGTATTGGGAAGAAGTGTTCTTTATCTGATGGTAGATTTAGTTTATGAATTCTGTCTTGAGGGTAGTGTGGTCTCACCCCATAAGCGGCCCATGGGCATTGATCATGTAGAACACAAATCGGAGTTAGGCAGTAAAAAAAAATCATGTAGGGAAGGGGAACAAAAAAGTAAAAAGAGTGGAGGAAAGGAAGAGAGGGAGGTAATAATTTATGTCTATGCCGTTAGGGGAATGAGAACGTCTCGCCTTATTGAACATTGGTTGCATTGTGCCAAGAAAGCATGAAGATGCCTTTTTTCCGGTACGCTAGGGAAAGTTGTCATTGTAATTTGGGATCCAGCCAAGGTAAACTCCACTAATCTTATCTCTTAGGTTATCAAGGAGACGTTGAAGCCGGCAGCAATGGTTCATTAAATCTCCCGAGATATCTTGGATTCTTTATGGGAGTATTGAGCCAGCGTTTCCTTAAGATTTTATGGACTTTGAAGGAAAGGGTGATACTTGTGGACCAAGGTATTACGACTTTGGGCAGACTTTTGGGTCTCGAGTGGAGTATTTCTTATTTTGTGAGTGTATTGGAGGGGTACCGCTTTTCCGAAATTTAGTTATTTGCATTCCCTAATCTAGTGTTTTTAGGATAATCCGTTTGCTGCTGATCCGGTCGAGTGCTTTTGTAACTGGAGAATGGAAGTGAGTTTTGGTAGATTTGGGGTGACAGCTAGTGAAGTGAAGAAGTTGGTTACGATCGGTTGTTTGGTAAGAGATCTACCATAGGGTCCCAATGTCTCTTTTAATGATCTGGTATCTATGCATTTTAATTTTTTCACTGTCGCTGTGGAGTGTAAATTGTAGCTCTAGCCAATTGAAATTGAGACATGGAGAAGTTGGGCAAAGTCTTCAATGTACCACCCCATATGCCGAACACAATCGTCGATAAGCGTTTCCTTCCAGATAACACAATGGGTGGAAAAAAGTTGATTTTGGAATACACAAAGATTCTTTCAAAGAAGGCCATGTAAGTGTTCGCATAGGGGTGCCACATTGACCCCATGGCAGTACCCCTGTCGTTGATGTATAATGAGTCCTGGAAAATGAATATTTTCTGTGAGTAACGTTTCCAGTAATCTAGACATAGAGTCAATACAATCGTGGGCATGGCTAGTTTTTTTAGGAGTAGTTTCTGGATGCTCTAAGGCCTTGTTGTCGGCTTCGGGTGTAAGACTTATAACATCTAAGTCCACTAGAAGTCAGTCAGGTTGACCTTTTTGTGTCATGAATGAGTTCGAGGAATGAGCGTTGGTAGCTAGAGAAAGACTTGGTAGATCTTACCAATGGGTTAGATTTTTCGAGTAGATAGCCCGTGGTGAGAGTAATGGATTTCCAGTTGAATGTATGCCACTATGGGGGCGGCCTGACGAAGGTTAGTGAGATTTTTATGAATCTTTTGGGAGGGTGTACCACGGGGATAGTAGGTGTTTTGTTGATTAGACGTGGTGGTGGAGGCGGTCAATCGTGGCCAAGTGAGAGACAGTTTAATCTAACGTGTCTTTGATTCTTTTAGTAATCCTGTATAGGATTTCTGTCCTATCTCTCATAGATGTAGTATCCTCAATTTTGTGAATTATTTCGTTATGTATCATCTTATTTTTGAATTACGATAGCCCCACATTTATCGCTGGTTTTTTTATGGTATCTCTTTGGTGATGTCAAAAGGTTTTATATGCTAATTTGTCATGCTACTCATTTGGTGGGGTGCATTAGTTGGGCCTGAGTCTATGTTTTGTCTCAATTGGGGATGATGTCTCTATGACTAGTTAATGAAGGCTTCATGACACTAGTGACCTAAGGTGGCATGATAAGTGAGACTTTAATCCCTTAGACTACTGATTGGAGATTAATTGGATAATTGGTTCTATTATCACTGGTTTGTGGGGTTAGAGTCCTCAAAATGTGTTTTGAGGGCGAATCCCCCTCTGAAAATTTCCTGCAATCCATTTCTAATATCGAATGTTGTTGAATTTGTGTTTGGGACACCTGACAGACCTTTCTGTAATAAAACACAATTCACAGCTGGATCTATGTGTTTAGAGGAGATATGACAACTAAAGGAGTTCTCCCTACTGGGACCGAGTGTTCAGGGTTGCCATGGTTGTCTCTGTGACTGCCCCTCCCGTACTTCCTGCTTGGGGCGGGCGCGCTCCTCAGAGTTTTATGTCCTAAAAAAAAGAAGAATGGGGTATGATCTCGAGGTTACTCCCGCGATGCACTTGAGCCGAGAGTTGGCGATGATCGAGGTTCTTCTCTGTGGGATATGTTTGAAGTGTCTTGCCATCTGTACCTGTCGTTAAGATAGTCTATCGGCCGTCCCTGAAGAATTTCCTCCTTTTCGTGTTCTCGGTATCCTTTTTGAAGGAGTCGAGAAGGTGTTGAACCTTGGTTTTGATGTGAGGTGCAATAGTCTTCTGTGAAGAGAGGAGTGTTGTAATTGAGCTTTCGATAGTTTTTATCTTTACTTCTAGATCACTATTTCCTTATGCTAGAAAGTCTCTCATGGTGATGGTTATGGAGGTCTGAGAGCACTTATATTCAGAATTCGTCGTAATATGAGCAGTATTCTTTAGTTCTCCTTGAAGATGAAGGCTGTGTGAGGGGACTCTAGTCTCTTGGGGATGCGTATGAACCGTATGTTATTTCTGATAATGTGCGCAGTGATTGAGAGTTTATAGAAGTTGTTTAGATGAAACGTTCTTAAATCCTTGATTTGAATGTCGTTGCATTGGGACTCTGTAAGAAATCCGTGGCAATGGTTTTGTGCAAGTATCCGGCGGCAACCTCTTCTTGATTGTAGGAAAAGTAGGTAAAGACAAGTCGAGGGTGCTGATATCTATGGTGATCACATTTTCGTATGAGGAGTTGTATCGCACACCTTTAGGTATAGCTATTCAGGCACTGTGTCAGCCTTTGCAATTGCAGTTGTAATACTCAGCAATACATCAGTATTGCAGGGTATTATAATGAACAAGCAATCATACAATTGTTTGTTCATGGTCCACAGTGGGACAAATAAAAAAAAAAGAAAAAAAATGTAAAATAATATATTAAATAATAATATTTTTAATATTAAAATTAACTGCAAAAATGTTTTTTCCCCAAATTAATTTCTACTCTACAAAATTTGTAAAACTTAAAACAGAAATATGGTATTGCCAGGGCTGAAGCTTAACTTTCTGCTGCTTAAGGCTAGCTATACAATGGCGCCTTAGTTTGACCTATCCAGTAGTAATACAGAATATCAGGTTAATTTTTTAGTGGGTTATCCATGCAGTGTCTCCCATCCTTGCTGACATCAGATATAAAGAGACGCTATTTTTGAGTGTCCGATCCTGCTTTGTAGCAGGTAACTGCCCCCCCACTTCCCATATTGCTGCAGGTGGTGCTGCATCAGGCAAGAGGCTCAACTTGCCTCATGGCGCTGGAGTTGAGTACCAAGTTTATTATTTTATCATGAAAGGGGGCAGTGGTGGACATTTCTGTAGAGCGGGGCACTGCTGGACATTTCTGTAAAGCAGAACACTGCTGGACATTTCTGTAAAGCAGAACACTTCTTTACATTTCTGTAAAGAGGGCCACTGCTGAACATTTTTTGTAAAGGGGATCTTTCCTAAACATTTCCTTAAAGGGGATCTCTGCTTGACATTTCCTTAAAGGGGGTGTCTGCTTGACATTTCTTTAAATGGGGACTCTGCTTGAAATTTCTTTTTAAAGGGGGGCTCTGCTGGACATTAAACTAGTTGCTGCATTTTTGACCCTAGGCTTATACTGGAGTCACAGGTTTTGGTGGCAAAAGTAGGTCCCTCGGCTTATACTAGCCTATATATGGTAGATTATGGTATATGGTGAATACCAAAAAAAGTCATAAATTAATTACAAAAATTATTTTTTTCTAGTCCCGATTTATATTTGAAAATACCAAAATAATATAAAACAACATTTTTAAAAATTGTGAAAACATAAAGCAAACAAATGTTGGTTAATAACCAATTTGGGTGGTAAAATTGTCTTAAAAGGAGATAATTTAGAATTTTGAAAATGGCAACATTTTTTTTTGTTTTTTTTTATAGAAATAAATGCAAAACATCAAACAAAATATACCACTGACGTGAAAAACACATGACAGATTTCTATCCACAGGTATAAACAATGAAGTCTCCTATAAAATGACAGCAAGCAGAGATCTAGAAAACTATGAGAAATTGATACATAAAGTATATTGTATTTATAACAAATGTAACACTTTTACACAAATTTAACACATAACATATCAATTATTTGCTAAAAGTTATAGAAGGAAATGTGAAACGCTACAATTTACGCTAAATGGCTGTGTGAAAAGAAGCTGGGCATTTCAAACCCTATAACAATAAAATAGACATCCAGTTTGATAATCACCACAGAATTTCAGACCTGAACAGGTTAATTTGTCTCATTTAGAAATTTAGTTACATAACAATGCTGGCATTATATAATGGGGCTTATTTACTAAGGGTCCGCGGATCGCATTTCCGTCAGACTTCCCGACGTTTTCGGGATTTGTGCCTCTGTGACAGGTGTTTAGAAGGGGATTGTGTCGGCACAACGGCATCGGCTTTCATGCAACAGAAATGGGGATGTGCTGTCAGACGATCCGACTGATTCGAACTGACCACGGGATTTAACATTCAAACTGTCGCATCCAATGCACTTACATACAGCGGGAAGAAGATGGTGAACTCTGTCGGACCTGAGCGGGGAAGCGTCCCATGCAGGATATCGGGCACACGATCTTAGAGAATCACGGCAGAGTGCATTGTTTTCGTACAATGCACTTTCGGGAACTCCGAGGGACCGGGTAATTAAATGTGACCAATGTCTTCTGTTATTGTTGCAGTGACATTATATACATATGTGTGTGTGTGTGTGTATATATTTATAACAGTGAGACTGTAAACATTATGGAATATAGAAGAGGTGGCTGCATTTCTTATTAATCCTTTCCTTCTGAGAAATACATTTTAAATACCGTATTATTTGATAATATTTAAATGAGAAACCAAATTGCTAATCGTCATATAAGTAGTTTTATGAAACATATTAAAATATAACAATTTAAATACATAGGCTGTCTAATTTTTTTCCATCCATAATCCAGTGGCCTACATTTGCAACTATGGAACCTAATTGGTACCATTCAGATGCTTGGTAAATGCTTACTTGCGCTCACATTAGTCAAAGATATGCACTTCAGTGCCTTCTAGAACTCGCTGTCAAATCCCCTTAGGTTCATGCACCCAAGGCCTAAATGTTGAGCATACATGGTTGAGCACATTGGCTCAGAGCATTGCTTGGAGCAGCTCTGCTTAGCTCAAACCCAGAAGTTTCCTTATTTCTGTAGTGCCCTTGCAGCTGAGCGCAGCTCTGACAGGAAAATATGAGAGTAAGTAAAAAATAGAACTTCTGTCAACTACTGTCATTTAATACTGTATATGTATTCTGAAGCCTGTCATATAAAGTACACTTAATGTTATATGAGTGGCTAAGAATCGCAGAGAAACCAAACTATGTGCTGAACATCTCTCAAGTACTGAACTAAAAATTAGTTTTATGAGGCAAACATATAAAGAATGGAAAGTATAATAAAATACAGGCAGTCCCCGGGTTACATACAAGATAGGGTCTGTAGGTTTGTTCTTAAGTTGAATTTGTATGTAAGTCGGAACTGTATATTTTATTATTGTAATCCCAGCCAGAACTTTTTTGGTCTCTGTGACAATTGGATTTTAAAAATGTTGGGTTGTCATAAGAATCAATATTAACAGTAAAGCTTCATTACAGACACCTGTGATAACTGTTATAGCTGATCATTGTAGCCTGGGATTAAAGTACAGTAAATTGCCAATATTCAGAGGTCCGTTTGTAACTAGGGGTCGTATGTAAGTCGAGTGTTCTTAAGTAGGGGACCGCCTGTATTAAAATGTCCTTTATTCTCACCAGGGTCGGCTTCAGGTTTCAGTAGGCCCCTGGATGACAGAGCCTCAGTAGGCCCCTTTGCAGTGAATTCACATGGCAGTATTCAAAATACAGAAACTAAACAGTGTCCTGTTCCCTAAAATATTCCCTAGTTTATCATCACAAACAGCCCTCTCATGGATATTTTATATAAGCCCCCCTCACACCCTATGGGTTCATTAGATACAGCCCCCCTCTCTCCCATGGATTCTTATGTACAGCCTTATGTGGGCCCCGGCAATTGCCCGGGTATGCCCAATGCTGGTGCCGGCTCTGGTTCTCACAAATGCAGGGGATTCAGATGTAGGACCTCCCCAACATCCCATGGATGTAAAGTAGCTTAATTTATTCAGTCAGTCATCATGCTAAATCCTGCCCTATAGGATATCATTTAACTGTCTGGTGGCAGACTGGTGTCCTCCTAAACTAGCAGACAAATCTTACTTAATTTATTGTGATGATGGTATGACTATATAAAGCTGCATGTGTCCCTTTGACTAGTTTCAGGTAATTTGCAGATTAAAGGGTTTATGGATCAACATCAGGTGTTGAATGTCGCATAATAAGGCATTCTACGTGACATTGTATATTTTTTGATGTTAAAATATAAATGTGTACAGGTAATATATTAGGATATGCTTTCAGATAAGCTGTACACATATAGGTAGGCAAAGGAAATATAGATTAAAGGGTTTAATACTTGACTTTTCAGAAAGCTCTTTGGAGACTTACTAACTGTATTCTGCACATCCTGAGGCCAGTTAAGGTGCTCACTAAGGGCTAGAGAGGACTCTACCTGACATTAACTACTGTATGTCACCAAGTCAGTGTACAGTCGAAGTGGGGTTAATTCTGTCTTTTTTTAACTCCATCTTAGTTCTGTTTTTGAAATGTGTTTCCCGTCAAAACAACCCCTTTAAAAAATGTTGAACTTCCTATACAAGAAGATAGATATTATATTTATATATACTGAATGCTCAATATTTTTAACCCCTTAACACCGAAGCCACTTTTCACCTTCCTAATACAGCCCGTTTTTTTCAAATTTGACATGTCTCACTATAAGTGGTTATAACTTCAGAATGCTTTAACATATGTGATAACAAGTGATTTTGAAATTGTTTTCTCGTGACACTTTGTACTTCATGTTAGTTGAAAAATTCTGGTGGTATGTTTTGCATTTATTTATGAGAAAATCAGATATTTGGTGAAAATTTTGGATTTTCGAAATTCAAAATGTTTTACTTTTTCCACAAATAGTCATAACAGCAAAAAAAATGTAATGACTAACATTCACTGAATGTCTACTTTATGTGGACATGGTTTTTAATGTATACTCTCATTTTTGTAGGATGTTATGGGGCTTTAGGTGTGGTTTTTCACATTTTCATAAAAACCGCTAAATTACGCAATTGAGGGACCTGCTCAGGTTTCAAGTCACTTTAAGAGGCCTAAATAAAAATAAAACCCCAATTGCATTATATAGTGGTTAAAAGCAAATAGGATGCAATTTTGAAATAAACATTTTTTGGGCTAAATGAATGTGTTTTTCATAAAATGTACAAATTCTCAGTGGATAAAATACCAAAACACTCCACAAAGTTTTATTCCCAATCTCTCCCAAGTATAACAATACCCCATATGTGGTGGTAACCTGCTGTATGTGAAAACGCCAGGGCATCAAAGGAGAGCTGCGCCATTCAGAGCAGATTATGCATTGTCACTTTTTATTGGTAAGCGCCTCGGGGGGTCCGATTCACGTGAAATGCTCCTTACTTGCCGCGGTCAAGTGTGAGGAATCTCCGATTGCGGTTGTTAGAGGCAGATGTCGGCTATAATATACAGCCGACACCCGCAGCTTCTGATGCTGGCTCCATTCAGAAGCTTGCCGTAATAGTCCAGCCATGACGCACCTCCCGCCATGCAGTACTATTACATCAAATGGCAGGAAGGGGTTAATGTCTAAAGTTTAACTTTTTTAATTATTTCTTCCTATTTTAAGTAACATACTGTGATGTTACCATGCAGTGAAACATGTCACATGTCTTTTGGGTTGAATTCTGACGAGTTCACATTTTGGGACCTATTCATGAGTTCAGGTTGTTGGGAAGGCTTCTTGGCCGGGGTCTGCCAGTGCCCCGGGGCTGAGCGATCCTGTCCAGGAGCCGGGTCAAAGCATCGCTTGTTCAAGCCAACCTGTGAAAGTAAGAGGAAAAAAAAAAGTTTAAAACTCCTAATAAAAACACTTTTTAATAAAAAGAATTAATTAAATAATGTTAAAGTCAAGTACAAACATTCCCTATACAAAGGGGTGAACCTAGCTTCTCTGCTGCCTGAGGCAGACTGTAGAAAGACGCCCCTCTCCCCCCAAATTTTGTAGCCACATATGCTTTTATGGTTTTTACTGTGCAATCCAAATGACATATTCCCTTTATTGGAACTAGTATGGTCAGTATTAAAAAATTTGTATAGATTATATCTTAATACCTTTAACACAATCCTTCAGGAACGCTTGGATGGAGAGGGCTCACAGGCTGAGCCCTCTCCAAACAAAGTGGGTGTTTGCTACATACTGCTGGCACTGATGGATATGATCACCGTTCCCCTGTGAGGTCAACATTGGATGGCGCAGGCGCCGCCATCTTTATTACGATCGCCGCGCTCCCAACGTCATCAGGGGGCGGCGATCGGTTGCCATGGTAGCCTCGGGTCTTCTTTTGACACGAGGCTACATGGCTTCTGCAGATTCGTTACAATGAGCCAGTGGCTCATTGTAATGAATGACCTGCAAAAATACACATCTCCGTGCACCAAAGTATGAAAAAGTTATTAGCGTCAGAAACCAAAGATCGCACCGAACCAAAGAATAAAGCTGAGGTGTTATTTTGAGTGCACAGTCAAAGTCGAAAAAACTGAGCCCACAAGAACGTGACGCACGTGCAGTTTTTTATCAGTTTTTCCACATTTGGAATTTTTTTTCAGCTTCGCAGTACACGGCATGTTAAAATAAATAACATTACGGGAAAGTAAAATTTGTTACGCACAAAATAAGCCCTCACACAGGTCTGTACACGTAAAAATGAAAAAGTAATGGATTTTTGAAGTTGGAGAGCGAGAAATGAGCAGAAAAACCCTGCGTCCTTAAGGGGTTAAACAAAATTGTGTTCCTATTTCCTGTGATTACACTAGTAGTGTTGTTGCTGGTAAACATCTTACCATTTACTTAGCAAATCTTCTTGTCTTCACAAAGAAACAAGTTCTGCATACAGTATATCTACAGTTAGAATAATCTAACTCTCTATAGAAATGATTTGGAGAAGTTTAAGATGATAAAAGAATTTAGAGGAAACCTACTATCACAGATCTACTAAGGTAAATCCGATGGCAGGTTCCTTTAGTCTGCCACAGCCCTATGGTATTTTTGATTAACCCCTTAAGGATGCAGGGTATTTTCGATCATTTCTCACTCTCCATCTTCAAAAATCCATAGATTTTTTATTTTTCCGTATACAGAGCTGAGTGAGGGCTTATTTTGTACGTACCAAATTTTACTTTCCCATGATGTTATTTATTATTCCCTGCCATGTAGTGGGAAGCCGGAAAAAAAATCCAAATGTGGAAAAAATTAAAAAAAAAAACGTGTGTGCATCACGTTCTTGTGGGCTCAGTTTTTACGACTTTCCCTCTGTGCTCCAAATAACACTTCTACTTTATTCTTTGGTTTGGTACGATCGCGGTGATACCAAATTTATACAGGTTTTATTACGTTTTAATACATTTTCAAAAATCAAACAAATGTGTACAAAAAAGAAAAAAAATGTTTCCATCTTCTGACGCTAACAACGTTTTCATACTTTGGTGTACGGAGATGTGTGAGATGTCATTTTTTTGCGAAATGAGCCAACGTTTTTCTTGCTTCCATTCTGAGGACTGTGCGACATTTTGATAATTTTTTATTACATTTATTATGTAATGTGTAAAGGTGTAAAAGTCACGTTTCGGACATTTGGGCGCCATTTCCCGTCTCGGAGGTCACCGCCGTCAATAACAGTTTTTATATTTTGATAGATTTGACATTTTGGGATGCAGCGATACCTAATGTGTCTGTGATTTTTACTGTTCATTATGTTTTATATCCGTTCTAGGGAAAGGGGGGTGATTTGAACTTTTAATATTTTATTATTTTTTTTAAAAAATTTTAACTTTTTTTTTTCCTTTTTTCTTAGACCCTCTAGGGTACATAAACCCTAGATGGTCAGATCGTTCCTACCATATACTGCAATAGTACTGTATCGTAGTATATGGCATTTCTGCACACTATACATTTCAGTGAGCCACTGAAGCCATTTAGCCTCGGGTCAGACGAAGACCCGAGACTACCATGGCAACCGATCGCCACCCCCCAATGACGTTCATCATCGGCCCATGCACCGTCATGCTTTCAGTGCTGGCGACTTTGCCGGCGGCAAAGAAAAGGTTAACACCTGCGGTCAGTGCAAGCACCGATCACGGGTGTTAGCGATGGGTCTTTGCTGCAATAGGCAGCAAAGCCCATCTCTGTATGAAGAAGGCCCGTGAGCCCTCTTCATACACCCTTCATAGCTCCGTGGCGGATATATCTGTCACGGAGCGTGAAGGGGTTAAACTTTTAGTTCACCACAAGCTTGTTAAAATGTTATCTTTGATATACCCAAATTTTGTCTAGAAACTACTAGGGCGTGGAGCAGCCTTATCATGGAGCTACAGCTACTGTACAGGTAGTCCCTGGGTTACGTACAAGATAGGTTCTGTAGGTTTGTTATTAAGTAGAATTTGTATGTAAGTCGGAACTGTATATTTTATCATTGAACCCCAGTCAAAATTTTTTTGGTCTCTGTGACAATTGGATTTTTAAAATGTTGGATTGTCATAAGAACCAGGATTAACAATGTTCTTAAGTTTGGGACCACCTGTATTTCATGCCCTAGTAGCCTCTTTCCATCACTCCTATCATGCTTTTTTTTCACTGCGTAGCTCATTGTAGCTGCGTGCACTCATCTGAAGAGAAGCTGGGTAGGAGGGATGGAAAGAGGTTACTGGGGCATGGAGTAGCCATAGCTACTGCTCCACAGTGCATACAAAATTTGCATACATCAAAGATAACATTTTTACAAGCTTCTGCCAAACTAAAAGTTTAATCAAAAATACCATAGGGCTGTGGCAGACTAAAGGAACCTGCCATCGGATCTACCTGATGGTAGGTTGCCCGCAGACCTTGATACTTTTTCATGTTCTTCCTTATAACTAAACCTTCATATCTATGAATAACCACAGAAATTGTCAAAGCTTTGGCAACTCAGATACCCCTGCATACACTTTTGAAGCTTTTAGAAGATGTATATTTAAAGGGGTATTCCGGGAATATGAAAATCTGACACAAAAACCCTTAATGATATAAATAAATGAATACAACAATACTCAATGTCATTAGTCACAAAATGGAGCTTAAATAATTTGATTTTATGATTCACAAAATTTATGGCCTCTCTAAAGTAGGTGGAGTTATCACTAAGATGGCCGCCACTGGAAACTACAAGTTCCATGATCCTTTAGTTCTCAGTAACTCCTCCTACCACTTATGCTCTGCTCGCAGTGATGATGTAACAGGTTTTCTTACTCTGTTACCATAGTAATGATGTGTAACTGCCATCACCACAACACTGGCCATACTGGATGCACTGCAACCAACCGACTACAGCCAAACATAGTGGTGATCACAAGACCCTGCCCAGGCAGGTACAGGACATGTGATGTGGACATGTGACCAGCGGCCATGTTCTTTTCTGCGACGGACCGCGCGGAGGAAATTAACGGACTGATTAAAGGGCCAGTAGCATTTTAATTCTTCATTACAGTCTATGTCACCAGCATTTTCTGCTAAGGGGAGCAAAATTTTAAATAACAACTAATTACACATAAGCTTATATTTTGAGTGCCCACTTGTATATGAATTATGCTGATTCCTGGAATACCCCTTTAAATAAAAGCACTGCAATTCAGGCACATTATTGCTATATGTTCATTTAATAAGTCATATAGAGGCATATAACTGCATCAATACACATACATAGCTCATATTGACAGTATATACTTCTCATGTGTAAAGACCAGAAATAATTATTAAATGACATATAACATCTAATTTATTTACTGTAGCTATAAAACATGTACCATAGAGCCCCTTATGTAACTACTGCAACATTATTGTACAGGTGCCATCCGTTACAATACTAACAGCTGCTAATCGGTACCTATCAGAGAGCCTTTTGGGGGGCATTTATCAGTTAGTATTGAGAAGAGAACAATTTCATATGATGTCAGGTCCCTGCCCACCTGTTTCCTAAAGAGAGAAGGGAAGGAGGTTTCTCAGAATTGGTTTCAGCACCGCAAAAAGCTCAGTAACAGACAGTGGATAGGGACCATTTGAGAAGTACAGAAATGTCAAATACACCTCGGAAACTCCAATCTGGCGTAACCCGGCCCTTCCAGAAATATTTTGTCTAGAAGGCATGGGAAATGAAAGGGGTAAAGATGTTACAACACATCTACTCTGAAGGTAATTGCAGGACATATGAACAAATACAAACAGACTTTCAGCTGCCACATGCATGGTTTTATCAATATTTACAGCTTAGACATGCTTTCGAAACACAGATTAGGGGGGAGCCGATAGAAGTAGGCTCTGTTGGGGCACTGAATAGGATATTGAAAGCAAAATCCACTAAGGGCCTAATTTCCTACTCCTATACTATATTGCTCAATGACTCCATGAAAGATGTGCCCTTAAAATGTAGGGCAAAATGGGAAGGAGAAGTGGGTCCTATTGAGGATGAACAGTGGACAGAGGCTTTAGAACTAATTCCTACTAATGTTTATTAGGGGTCTTAAGGGTTGATAACTTGACAGAACCAAATAACATCGCAATTCAGCGCTCCTTATACCAAGCCAGGAAGGTCACAGCCGCTCACTGGATAAGGCCTCGGCCCCCAGACAAGAGGGAATTTATAAATCGTCTGAACGCGATTATACGATTGGAATATAGTATATATGTAAAACGGAATTGCATTCCAAAATTTGAGAAGATATGGGGCAAGTGGATGGACACACCAGGCTTGCCATCGGCATCCCTGATACGTTTAAGGGCAAGTTTGGATTATCAGCTATCTTTGGTGAAATAGATTCTGTAAACAGAATAATTGGAAACAAGGGTGTTGGAGCGGGAGCTGGCTCATAGGGGAGGGGGGGAGGTTTGGGGTATTGGGGTAGGGTAGAGAGGGATATATATCATTATATTTATTTGTGCAAGTTAGATTGTATTGAAGACATTGCCAAAATATAATATACAATCTGGAACATTTTTGATGTTATTACTTGGTTGTAATGTATATTTGTAATATTGAATATGCCTGTCAATGACAATATTTGCTGCGGTGTATATTTCCCTCATTGTTGTACTTGTTGGGTTTGTAAAAGGGGGGGGGACTTTCAATAAAAATATCTGATTTAAAAAAAAAAAGATGGTGATGCTAAATGAAAAAGATTTTCTCCAAATTAGATTTTATTCAGTAAAATTTAATAAAATACACAAAACCCCCCAAATATTTGGTATTGCTATGTCCTTGACAGTCTGCACGATAAAACACAAGCGTTACTGGACCCACACAGTGAACCCCATAAAAACAAAACAGAAAAAATTCTCAGAAACAACCATAATTTCTCGCAAACAAATAAGAGATTTTTCAGCCGAAAAATAAAATATATGCATATGAAAAGACATGATGCTAAAATTAACAACATTTTCACCAAATTACTTTTTATTCAGTAAAATTGGGGACATTTTTTTTTTACAAATCTATATAAATGAGGTATTTTTGTAATCGGGGTGACCCATAGAATAAAAATAATACACTAATTTTATGGTCTGGTAAACAGAAAAAAAAAAAAAAAATCTTCCTAAAAATTGATGATTTTCATTTCATCCACCATCAAAGAGTTAATAAAATCAAACTTTGTGGATCCTTTCTTCATTTAATCCACTGCAAATGTTTAATTTTCCACCCAAAATGAATGCTTTATAAACACGTAAAGGGTTAACAAAACAAGACTACCGGCCAAGTGGAGAGGGTGTATCAGACTTTGGGTTGCTACCTCCCCCACTTTGTGTCTGCCCATCACATCACGACTGGGCTTCTCTTTTACCATGGGCGGATTTCTCCTACAATTCCCTGGACTCAACTTCTGCCGGTTCTGCTCCCTTCTTTATTAATTATGGAGTGCATCCACGGCCTCCTCTTCCGTTACCAGTGTCTGCTGATGTTCCTGCTGTGGAAGACTTGGTACAGGATCTAAAAGCTATCTGGGAACAAGTCCGTACCTCATTGCTTCAAGCTTCTGCTCATACCAAGCGTCAAGCGGACAAAAGACGCAGACCATTTCCTGTCTTAGCTCCCGGTGACAGGGTCCATATATGTCTGCCTGAAGATCCCTGGCTACAAATTGGGACCCCGGTTCTTGGGTCTGTTTGAAGTTCTCAGTCAAATCAACCTGGTGGGCTACAAATTGCGACTGGCTCATACCCAACTCCTTTCACTTTTCTCTCCTCAAACCAGTCATCTTCAACTGCTTCACCCAGAAAATTCCTTCTCCGGCGCAACAGGCTGATTCCACCGATGTCTTTGAGGTGAAGGAGATCCTGGATATGAAGACTGTGAGAGGTAGGCGGTTCTTTCTCGTAGACTGGAAAAGATTTGGTTTAGGATAACATCCTGGACAAGAGCCTGCTTCAGTGATTTCACAGTCCCAGAAAGAGGGGGAGGCCGAATGGGGGTGGACTGTCACGGGACAGGGATCGCAGGAGCACGCATGTCCCACTGAGTGCCCCCGCTCCAGCCTCGGCTGCGGACTTACCTGTCCCCATTCCGGATCCCCGTCCGTGCGTGTTCATCCGTGTCTTCTAGGGTGCGTGCGCGCCGGCTTCAGGAAATTTAAAGGGCCGGTGCTGGCCATTTTCCCAGAAGGCTATATAAACCACCTTCTTCCATCACACCCTGCCGGATCTTTGTGCCTACGCCATTGTGAAAGCTTCCTTGCGATATTCCTGCGTTCCTGTGTGTTCCTGCTCCCGTGTTCCTGTGTCTTGTGTGCCTGTGTTCCCTTTCCCATCTGCCTGGATTGGACTTTTGCTTGCATCTCTGCCGCCTGCCCTGACCCTGTGCCTGAACCTGACCACGAGACTGTCTCTTGCTAAGGTACCTCGGCTGCCACCGCGGACTAGTCGCACCTGTGGAACGATCCAGTGGTACCCTGCGCATCAAGACCATCCTGCTTTGTGGCGGGCTCTGGTTAAGACCAGGTGCCACTTAGATTCCTGTCCCAGGTGTCGGCTAGTACCACCTCCCGCGGTGGTCCAGAGAATCTACTCATCCCGGTTCCTGACAGATATGATCTTCTACAGACTTGGAACTCCATACACCCTTTTTCCCTAATCAGTGAAGATTTTCCTGAATATGACACTATAAAATCTAGTGTGAGACTCTAGTATAAAATTCAGCCTACATCTTGGAAACTCTCCTATATCTAGAAAGTAGGAGATTCCAGCCCACATACCTTATTATTGATATAAACAAGCATTACATTCTCATTTGCTCCAATAAATTCCAAAGACTGTTTTATAGAAAATTAAACATCAGGGTTCAAGTTCCTTCTCAAGAATACTCAAAACAGATTAGTGAAAGAAAACAGTATGATGCAAAATTACATATGCCAGGAGTCTTATGAGATATATAACCTCTGATCATTGCAGGTGGCATTCTGCAGGATTACAACCATATAATTCTTCTTTTCAGATGCAATATGACATTCTGATGGAAATAGTGATATTTCAGCGCTTGGGCAAAAGAATAAAAGAAAGAGCCATGGATCTCAAAACATGAATAGGATAAGCACATTGTACAAAGGATAAAGGTCCTAGCTGGATGCAAAGGATAGACATCCAGTCTTTTTTGCCTGTTTTTGCTGTTTTTTACAAATTGCTTTGCATATACCCAACTATGATTGTGAAAGTATTGTCACTGTGCAGCATCACCCTACAATGAAGCCCAAATGTTCTTGTTATTTGTTGTAACTTTTCAGTATTCATGTTCTTTTCTAGTTGGCTCTTTCTCCTTTATGGTTTGCCACAGCTCTGTACTTTAATAGTGATTTTGCCTGGTATTGTACCTTTCCCACAATGAACAAGAACGTCAGATTTGTGTAGTTCGAAAAGCATTTACATGCATTCCGTGTTTGTCATGTATTCTTAATGGAGCATTAAAGTTTTTTGGATTTTATTCATTGTGCTGGAGAAGTTCCTTTTCTTTTCTTTGGATTGTCACTTTTTGCCTGGGCTGTGAAGTCCGAGTAGGTAACAACTTGGTTGACAATTTTTGCAGTGCAGACAAATATTGGAGACCCCATAGCAGACATACTCGATACTCCTAGAGCATAAAACTAATAAATCCTCTCCTTGCCTGGTTCTATGTAACACTGCAGCTTCTTCTGTCCTCCATGTGCCGCTCTGCTCTGTGTCCTGCGCTGGTTGCATGCAGAGGCATCAGGACCGACAGCAAAATTGACCCAGAAGCAATACAGTACAGCAGACAAATTCTTACCACTCCTGGGACCTCTCCTGTGGGTGTTCTGCATCCTGACCCCGACATATACAACCAGTGGAACGAATCCCGACATAGAATGGCAGGAGGCTAACCGACCTCCTGCACCAAGAAAAGCTTCTATCAGTTATGTTCATCAGTTAGGGAAATACTCATTGGACTCTGACAGGCAGCAGTTTGCGGACCGCAACTCATGCATGTGGCAGAAGAGAAGCTGCCCTGCTATGGATTAGAGGAATAAGGCACTGTGAAGGAATGCCAGTATTTATGCTAGAGTGACCAGGAAAACAGGACTGTGGAGTCAGAGTTGCTGACCATTTTGGAAGAACTGGAGTCGGAGGTTTGGCTTTCGAACTCTACAGCCCTGCTTTTTGCTCAATGCATACATGGAGCACATGGTGCTTATTTGAGTTTACTTATCTCATCAGCAGGGCTTTGGGGAGTTTAACCCCTTCATGCAGATGTGGGGGCTGTATAAAGAGGGCAGACGATGAACCCCATGAACCCTGATGAACCCCATAACGGAAAATAGCGCCCAACTGGCCAAAACGCTACTTTTACACCATTTTATATCACTTAAAAAATGTAATAAAAAGTTATCAAAAGGTTACACAGTCTTGTAGCAAATGGTAGCAATGAAAACATCAGCTCATTTCGCCAAAAATGTAAAAGTTTGTTTGATTTTTGAAAATAAAACCTATGTAAATTTGCCATCACCGTGATTGTACCGAACCAAAGAATAAATCAGAGGTGTTATTTGCCGTGCACAGTGAAAGCAGAAAAAACTGGAAAGTATTGCAAATATGTTTTTTTGCCAATTTCGCCACAGTTGGAATTTTTTTTCCAGCTTCCCAGTACACACCATGGCATAATAAAAAACGTCACTGAGAAGTATAAATTGTTACACAGGAAAATAAGCCCTGACACAGCTCTGTACACTGAAAAATTTTCAAGTCCTGGATTTTTGAAGGTGGAGAGCGAAAAATGAACAAAAAATCCTGCGTCCTTAAGGGGTTAAACCCCACATTAATCATATTGTTGGCCTATTTTTATTAAAGCGATTTTCCATGGTATCTTATTGGTTAACTTTAATATATGTGGAGCACGCCACATGCTTGATTCTATATAAAGGCACATTCACACTGCCACTGTTGGTCTGTGGAGAACGGACGGCGCAGAGGAATGAAGAAATTGAACAGCTCAACTTGTTAGAGAACTACAGCTTCTGCGTAATGTAAAGATTTGTCATGATATTGAACACCTGAAGAAAATGTATTTCACAACCCAGTACTTTTTACATAATGAAAAGTTCAGTTGCCATAGAAATGTATTCACAGCTGTAATTGCTGCAATCATTAGGGGTTAATGTTCAGTCCTAAGTGATTAAACTATTACGCCAATCAAATATGAATCATTCCATATCTGAAGTCCACTTGACTGACAGCATAATTTCATTTTCTGTTTTCCCATTATGTTTGGTAAGAGCGCGCCTGACTTAATCATTTTATAGGCTTTTGTGAAATGCTGCAAAATAATTCTTATTGAAAAAAACTAAGGAAAAATGATTCCTTGCAAGCCATTGTAGATACTTCTTCCTTACAGCCATGTTCATTTAGGACTATTTTGTAAAGAATAGTGTTATTCATTCCTTGGTAGGTTAAATGTAGGTCACCTTCAACCCTTTCACATAGATTCCCTATTTTGTTTTTGCGTTTTTTTTTAAATTACGCGTTTCACAGACGCACCATCTCCTACTTCAGATCTTGCAGATGCAACCAAAGTGTCTCCAAGTCTCTAGATCTGAAGAAGGAGACGATGCTTCTCCAAAATGCTTAATCCAACAAACAGAACCATAATAATACAATACTGTGTGGACACCATTTTTACTCCTAAGATCTACCCCCATTCCAGCAAGTACCACCCTTGGTTACAATATATGAGGAGTGTAGCTGCAATTGTTCCCTATTACAATTTCACTTTTTTGCACTTATACTTTGAGATTGATGAAGTTATTCGTGCATTTGAGTTTCTCTTTTTGTGGTGGAATGTCAAGCAACCAGTCTTGCATTTTGACAGATGAGATCCTTAATAATCTAAGTTTAGCTAATTTTTATGTGTATGCATCATTTCAACGGCGGTTTTCTTTTTTTTTTCTTTTTTTACCAATACCACATTTTAAGATGTCAAATGATCACTCTGCGGTGATGTCTGTGAAAAAGGAAGTGTGACAGCTGTTTAACAATTATGTCTTTTTATGTATAGTATTAATGAGTTGACAATGGAACACTTACTTACAATACATTGTTTTACTGCTTAAAGGGAACCAGGAATGTGATTTTTAGCTGGTGACAGGTTCCAATAGCCTATGTTATGCTTATATTAAAAATGTCTTTGCGAGCATTCTGATTCATTCCAGTGGTTTATATATGTTTACTTCACATTACGTGGCTCCCAGCCAACAGCATGAGGAGAGTCCAAAGGGGGTGTGGATGATGTATAGAAGAGTAAGAATGCATGAGGAGACACAGGCACACACATGCTGCAGGACTTATCACACGCTGCTGGCAGGGAGCCAGGTAATTTTGCTAGAACTATTATAAACTACTGAAATGATTCAGAATGCTGACAAGGCAGTTTTAAAATAAACAAAACATTGGCTTTTGGAACCTGTCACCAGCTGAAAATCACATTCTTGCTGACAAGAATGCTTTAATTCATTTGAAAAAGGTCTGCGGAGCTAAAAACATTGCAAGTGCTTTATTACTTGACTATATAATCTCTCTCATTGATGTTAAAGGGGTTTGCCCACAATAGAAAGTTTTAAAATCCACTAGTAATGCTAACATGATAAAGTAACTTTTAATCTCTTAGTTTGCAATTTTACTGCTGCTTTTGCTCCTGTTACTGCATTAGCTGCTCAGTGGTGTAAGATGGGCACTAGCTGAGCAGACACTATCTGATCCCTCTCTGTAATACTAATGCACAAGATGCTGTGCGGAGACTGTGTGCTTAGATTATCATAGTACAGGGTTTAGCTAAACTTTAATTAATCTTCTAAAGATGCTACTAATATCTGAGTCATGAGATGAATATATGACACAATGATACACTTAGCTAATGAATTAAACACAAGTCAGCACTGCTATGCCCCCACATTGGATCAAAATTTTATCTTGTCTGTAGAGCTGCTGCTGCCTACCATTCATGCTACTGGAAATGAAGCGCTTCTGGCTCTAGTGATCTCTCCCTCCCCCCAGTACAGGAGATGCGTGTGAGAGGAATATGATCAGACTCGTTAGATTTATAACTGTGAAATGCAGAATTTTTGTTAGTAACATTAAATTAGTGAATGTGTTATTTTGCTATCATGAGAATATTCAAGATATTTGTCTTTGTGTCTTTGTGTTATTTAAAGGAAACCTACCATCACGGATCTACCGAATAAGGTAGATCCAGTGGCAGGTTCCTCTGATCCAGTGTAGCCCTGTGCTTTATTTAGCTAAAACTGTAGTTCCAGAACTTAATAAATCTTCTATTTGATGTATATGGAATTATTATTAAGTGGCAGCACACCCTCGGCTCTGAAGCCAGAGCTACTGCAAAAACTGAAAGACATACCGTAAATCAGTTTTTTCTCCTGCAATGGTATTTGTGTATGTATAAAAGGCACGTCTTTCACCCATATGATCAGGTTTTTGTCTTATTTTTTAGTGCATTACCAGAAGATTATTCACAGAGATATAAAACCATCAAATTTACTCCTGGGAGATGATGGTCATGTTAAAATTGCTGACTTTGGAGTCAGCAATCAGTTTGAAGGCAATGATGCTCTTCTGTCAAGTACTGCTGGGACTCCAGCCTTCATGGCACCCGAGACTCTTTCAGATTCTGGTCAGGGGTTCAGTGGAAAGGTACGTTCACATGTGATTTACAAATAGCATGAATTAAAGGACTGTAAATAGATTTTTTATTTTCTATAAATTTCACACTGCCAGTGCATCGAGATGTGTTAATTGATACCAGAGCACAGCCATGCTCAGGATCCTATTTCTTTTAGATCCTTTTGCACTCATTTTAACAAAAAAGCCTTTTAAAATTTTGCAAATGAGCCTGGGGGCTAGAACTAGGAATCTCTTATCTCTACTTCCCCCCATGTGGTTAGTAGCTACTGGGCTGCATGAAGTCAGATTTGTGGCCTCTGATCCCCTGGGATAAGAATCTTGCCTGACAGTTTGTATATACATATGTGTGTATGAGTGTATAAATGTATGAATATGCTGTATCTCTGTACATGGTACTGTATGTATGTGTGTATATGCCACGGTGTATGTGTTGATATGTGATGTGTATATTTGTATATCATGTGTGTATATGCTGTATGTGTGTGATAAAGGAAATGGGATTTTGGGTTATCTTTTCCTAGGAATTATATTTGTTTCTATTCAGCCCCTTTATCAGTAATTTGTCTCCCAGACCCCCACTCCAGGCCTTCATACATCACAGGAGTAACATACATCCCTTGCAGATACTTGTAAATATGAAGACCTTACTAATAACATACATGTGACAAAGTAAATACATAAAATCGACTACAAAATACATAGAGATCACAACTACACACAGAGGCCTCCTTTCCTGACCCCTGCTGGACTCCAGTAATGTGTATGTATATACAATACATTGTAACACTACACCAGCTCCTGGATATATGCTGAAAGCAGGAGTTACATCCAGTACCTGACCATATACATGTACGTACATTTCTGCTCCTCCAATACACGTGCAGATCTACGTGTGAGTGAGATGTGGCTAGAGGTTGCTATTGTAGTTGATCCAATATATACACTCTCACTGTACAGACAGTTATGTATATATGGTAAAACACATCTAACACCTGGAATATCTATAGGTACACATATAAAGTCTACTATATATTGCACAGAATGCACACACAGTATAACCTGGATCCTTTGGTGCTGTTCATCCAGGGGGACAGGAAGACGATATTTTCAGTTTTATCAGCCTAACTATCCCTGTGGGTTTCCTCTGTCCACCCCAACAACTCTACCTAAGACCACCCAGAATAGACCCCAGTGTGTAGAGGGAGAGAATTTGACACCTGGTTTATGATGGCTTCTTCCTGCTATCTTTGTTATACTAATGAACAAATGGCCTCTGTACACACTGACATCTCACTAAAGAATATCAGTGAATGCTGTCAGTATGTACCTTTACATTTACCCTGTATGTAATATGTGATCATAGAACAGTGTCCAGTTAGGAACAATGTTCTCCTGTAACAGTGTGTATCTGCTGTATGTGTATGTATATGCAATGTGTGTATATGTTGTGTGTGTTTATATACGTATATGGTATGTATATTAGTATATGCTGTGTGTATATAACTGTATGTGTGTTTATGCTGTATGTGTGAATAGGGTGTATTATTACTACATACATGGTTGTGTATATATATGGTGTTTGTATAGGCTGTATTTGAAATAAGGTGTTTGTGTGTGTATTTGAGGTGTATATACTATATGCATATATAAGAGGCCTATATATTCTATGTATTAGTATAAATGTATATTTGAGTGCACAAATGTGTGTGTGTAAGCATACAAATATGTACATTTTCTGTAAGCAGGGACTCATTCAGAAGTCTTCTATTGGGCCTCTCTTAGTTACACCCCTGCTCCTGTTGTTATCTTTTTGCTACGTACCAACTTGAGTGGGTTTTCAGATCCACAGATCACTAAAGGAGAAGAAACTAGATCATCACTGATGTTACATGCCATTTGGAGTCTGAATTTCTTGTCTTTTTTCTGTTACTAGGCACTGGATGTCTGGGCAATGGGAATCACACTTTATTGCTTTGTATTTGGAAAGGTAAGTAACCATCATACACAAGCTAATCCATACAAATAATATAAACCTACTGTTTGTTGCATGAGCACTAACTAGCATTTTGAATGTATCTACATGTTTAACCATTTTTGGGATATGTTTTTCAGTGTCCTTTTATGGATGAATACATCTTGGTTCTGCACAACCTAATAAAACATAAACCAGTGGAGTACCCAGGACAGTATGTAATATGTTATTTGTCAATGTTAGATATTGTCTGAATCTTTGTAAATATGTATTACATCGATATGGACACTTGATATGCATATATTATTGCAATTGTAGTGCCTTCACTATGTATGGCTAAGGGTCCTGTGATACCAGAACTACTTCAGTACTTAAGAGTTTGATAGCTGCTCATTGTAACTGAAGTCTTGAAGAAAGCAATAAGTATTTTACTTGAAGAAAGCAATAATTGCATGAACGTCACTTTGCCTGACTCTCATTCTCTTCTTCTTGTTAGGATTAGCGTGTAACTCCAAAGTTACAACGCCAAAAATAGTGTAAGTAGTGTCAATAGAGGAAGAGCTGGACTTTGTGTGGAAACATCAGGATAGACTGTAGACAGGACAGAGCGGACATACTCATCTGCTCCTGCTTCCTGTAACTACTGAGCAGAGACAGGACAAAAGCCCCTTGCATAACCCCTTACCCTCTGCTGACCCTGGAGTCCATAGCGGGCATCTCCTATTCCACAGTACTCTTTTATCATGACAACCAGAGTGCAGGGCTGAAGGGAGAGAGGATGAGGCAGGCAGAAAGCAGAGGATTAGCAGGGAAATGGCTACAAGAAAATAATGAATGTATGTTGGAAAAATGAAAGTTTTTAGCTATTACAGCTATAGTAAAAAACAGTTATACTTTAATAAAACTGTGTGTAAACTCCAACCACGTTACCTCTTTTCACCTCAAGTTAACCTTCACATTCAATAGTATATAAACACACGAGAAGGTTGAGCTGACTATTCATTTGCACTTTATACATTTAAAAAAATAAATAGTTCTCTGTAAAAATTTAAACAAAATTGATTTGTACATAACCTTTTAGATGACATTCAGTTTTCTTTGTAATGTTTTAGCAACCAAATATCTTATATTGGATTGTAGAATATTAATTGTCCCTTTCTTTTACAAGACCCGTCATTAGTGATGACTTGAAAGACTTGATTATGAGAATGTTGAATAAGAAGCCAGAGGATAGAATAACAGTTCCAGAAATAAAGGTATAGTAACCTCAATTCTTTCCATATGTAATGTTATGACTGCTTATCTGTCCAGTTTTCTGTGTATTTTTTGTACAAGAAGGTCAGTTTTAAAAAGAATTTTGTACTGAGGTATATGAGAATACAATCATTGTTTCATTGCTATTCTTGTGACCATGAAATATGTAGATGCACATGTAGAACACATGTAACAGTGTATACTTTTATTCACTTAAAGAAATCTACCATTAAAATAAAGTATGATAAACCAAGGGCACTTACTCAAACAGCATTAGCATAATTTCTAAACTTGATTTTAGAAGTAAGCAAGCCACGGATAATAAATATAAGAAGATTACCACAGTCATGGTGCCTGTATCTATGAGTAAGTGTCCCTGGTTTATCATGCTTGATTTTGATTATAGATTTGCTTTAATAGGATAAGCTGTGTGTATAGAAGAAACAGTATTTCTGCCTATTATATTATCAGCAGACTTTATTTTCCAGTTGCCCTGAGCCACAATCTAGGGTGGACAGTGTAGCTGCCATGATGCTATTATGTCTTCAATACGCAGCACAATGAGAGAGGAGATTGTGCTCCCAGTCTCTTTGTGGCACACCATAAGCAACTAGCACACTATAAAGCAGTAATGTACTTACTAGAAACAGGATTTAGCAGACTGTAATCTAATCCCTCATTGAACTGATCTGATACTGATTTTATCAGTGGACCACTTTGACAACTGATTTATAGGGAAAATAATTATATATGACTAGTAGCACTGATTATCCTAAACTGATCAAGTTTACGTCCCTCCAGAAGTAAATTATTTTCACTGAATAGACTAAAGACGCTAAAAAATAACTTTTATTAGTATTGTTTAAAAATGCCAAAATAACCTTATAAAAGGATCAAGAGAACAATTGGCCCTTAAATGAGACCCATACACTTACTTTCTATTGGCCTCTCCTTTTAAGTTGTATTTATAATATCCAATATGCCTATGGGGTAGGCTAACTGGTATTAACAACTGACAACATAGGCCAATAGTATTTATAAAGACTATTCTAGTCTATAGACCCTGATAACAACCCTACGCATTTTGGCGAGTGTCACCTCCTCAGGGGCCTCAATTTCACTCCGTTTCTTTATTATCTAAAAAAATTTCCGGTCAGACTAGATTAAATTAATAGTTTATGACAAGAGGACAGACGATTTATGGTAGTATGTTTCTTACATTCATAACCCCTTCCTTCCCTGTCATTTACAAAGGAGCCCACACTTAAACCACATTTACATGTGATTTTTTTTTTTTTTATTACCGGAAGCTCAATATATCTTTGCAGCATCGTCACATGTCCTTTAAAGGGAATCTGTCACCATGAGACCCATTTTTAGCATTCCCCTAGTCCCCACAGAGTATAGTACATACACTGCCAAAGTGTTTTTGTATTAAAAATTGGTTTTACAGAAAAAAAGATGTTATATTGTACCTTTTTATTAGCATGTGCTGTGTGACTAGGCAGTTGGGAGGGGCTGGAAAGGAGCAGTTCCCCCCCCCACACACACACACACACCCTTGGAAAACATGTGACCTTTTCAAATATATGAAAACACCCATCACTTGGCTTAGCAACGCCCCCTGCTCCTCTACAGCCAATCCCGAGTGATGGGAGTTATTCATATATTTGAAAAGGTCACATGTTTCCCAAGGGTGGGGGGGAACTGCTCCTTTCCAGCCCCTCCCATTTGGCAACTGCCTAGTCACACAGCAGATGCTAATGAAAGGTACAATATAACATATCTTTTTTTCTGTAAAACCAATTTTTTAGACAAAAACACTTTGGCAGTGTATGTACTATGCTCTGTGGGGACTGGGGGAGTGCTAAAAATGGGTCTCCTGGTGACCGGTTCCCTTTAAGAATGGTCCAGCATGTGATATAATAACTTAAGTGATTATAGGCCATTTTATTTAGGCTGAGAAGGTGTGATCCAAGCTGTTAGGGTTTATGGGTTTATTAATCACACCCTACTCCGCATTACCCACTCTACTAAGGTTGCGTGATATTGGGTCATTATTATCACAAAGATTGCTCCGTTGTAGTCAGTGATGTTGATGACTGAAGGCTATAGAGAGCTTTAACAGCCACTTGCAGTGTCCACATGCATCCAGCTCCACATGAGAGCCACAAATTTCACTACCCACACTGAATGCATATATTTAGTCTTTCCACTACTGACGTGCCGCTGACAGCTGCCTCATCTTCTGTACTGCTAGTTCTGGTATCACTGCTTGCTTCAGAATCACTTTGGAGCCCCTGTAGCTTGAGATCTATTACACAGCACATTCATTCTTTTCAGTCATTCCTTCCTTACTCACTGGCTAGGAATAGATTGATAGGCTAAGCTGGCTATCTATAACCTTCACACATGTATACCACATTCTACACAGCATGCAGCCGATATTATGACATGGCGCCATCCTAAGGGTGTTGTTCCTTATAAGGATCCCCTTACAACACACCCCTTCCTGTCCTCCAATCAGGAGGTCAGTCCTCCTGAAACGCGTAGGCTCGTTATCAGGATCTATAGACTAGAATAGTCTTTATAAATGCTATTGGCCTTTGTTGTCAGTTGTTAATACCAGTTAGCCTACCTCATAGGCGTACTGGATATTATAAATACAACTTAAAAGGAGAGGCCAATAGGAAGTAAGTGAATGGGTCTCATTTAAGGGCCAATTGTTCTCTTGATCCTTTTAGAAGGTTATTTTGGCATTTTTAAACAATACTAATAAAAGTTATTTTTTAGTGTCTGTATTATATGTGACTATATGTTTCAATTATGAAAAACTTTACAATGATTAATAATGAAGTTAGATGTGTTATATTTTTGTTAAAATGTTATTAACACATTGCTTTATACACCAGTACTTGATCAGACACTTCTTGTAGAAAGGTAACAGGTTGTGCTCATGGTCCCACCTATGTACCAGCAAAGCAGAATTATGCATATGAGTTTACAGAGAAAAGTCCCTCTGAACACTTTCGGCTTAAAGAGGTTTTCCCAAGAAGACATGTTAGACCCTATCCACGGATACTACCCACACGTATCACTAAAACGAGGGGTCCGTCTGACCCCTCGGCGCTCCATGAGAGTAATGGAGCAGACGTCCGCGCATGACCGTTCTGCTCCATTAATCTCTATGAATCTGACGGAGAACGCAATTTCGTCAGCTCCATAGAGATTAGTGGAGCAGAACGGTCATGCGCAGACTTCTGCTCCATTAGTCTAAGGAATAAGCTATGTATGTAGAAATACATAGCCAGCTCCCCTGACAAAGCAAGGCAAAACACATGTCAGGTGGTGACCACCTGTATATATTGTGTATGTATCCCTTGTCCTGTTATTCCTCTGGGTAATGTGCAATACTTGTCTGTAAGCAAATACCTTGCTTGTTCTGAGGACTAGACCTGCTATACCGCCATACTGGTTACTGTGATCTATTTATCATGTATATTTTAGTTATTTTAAATTGATTTGTTTTAAGTGATCTAATAAAGTGTTATTTTATGCTTTGTACAATTTGGTTATAGTTTTCCTTTTTTTGGAGTGTTATTACATTACCAACAGTAGACGTACAGTTTAGTAAATATACAAATAATTATGTAGCAGTCTTCAAAGTAAAGTTTTTAATAACAGATACAGGCTTCAAATATAAAAAAAAATTGTAGAATAAATGGTTGTCCTACTTAGAAATTCTTCCTTGTTAACTTATTGCCATTAACTCCATAGCAACGGAACCTTTCAGTGTTGTCAAATTTCTATCCGAGTCAGTTGTATAAAGATGAATTCATGTTATTAATCTATTTTTCAGCACATTAATCTTATTAAAATATGGTAATTGTTCATAAATAACATGGAATCAATCATCTTTCTATGCATAATCTTTTCCAAGGAATATGAAGCAATTTAATCAAGTGATAATTATATCAGAAATGCTAAATGTTGTAATTATGTTTGAATATATTCCATATTAATGAGCATTACTGCAGCTGAAATGTCTGCTTTTTGTTTATACATCACCGTCAATATTGTTTCAGGTTCATCCTTGGGTAACTAAAAATGGAGAGGACCCAATGCCACTTGAGGAAGAACATTGTACAATTGTGGAGGTCACTGAAGAAGAAGTAAAGAATTCAGTCAAGCTTATCCCAAGTTTGACGGCAGTGGTATGACATATTGTTTACTGCATTCTCTGAGTGAATGTTACTTTTTATTATGCTACAAATGTGTTTTAAAATATTATATGTTCTATATATGCAGCATTTATATTTTAGATATATCACTCTTTTTTTCAATTTTTTTTATATATTTCAATAACTTGAGGTCTGTGTCCAATTAGCTCAAACTAGGAATTATAGAGCTATGTGTCTTTCTAGGAATAAATAATAGATTAATCAGACTAATAGATTAATCAATTCTCACGTATTACCAGTAACTAAAGTGGTAGCAGCCATAGCAGATGCTATGGGGCCCACAGTGTCAGGGATATGTGATATGTATATGCTGTATGCCTGTGTATATGATGTGTATACATATTTGTACATATATTTTTAAGGGCCTGTGGGACCCCATTCAGAAGTTCTCTACGGAGCCCTGCCTCTCCTAGTTACGCCACTGCTTATTACCTTTTGAAGGGTTAACAAACTATAATATTTTTGGCAGTTTCTTTGGGATAACATTGATTTGAAGAGCTGAAAAAGAATTTAAATTATAATTATACATTTTGTCCATAAATACCCAGGCCGGAAAGGGTTCTAATAAGGAGCAACTATTAAGCATGTTTTCTACACACAGTTTCTCAATTGCCATTATTTATACACTTGTTGGGCTACATATTTCTTTTTGGCAAATAGGACTGTTTATACTTTTTAAGAAGACTTTAGTTTTAGGCTTTTCTGAACTTAGTTTTATAAATATATTTTTTTTTCACCTAATATGTCCCCTATGAGGTTATGAAATAGCTCCACTGTTATCCAACATCTATAGGAAGCACAGCAATAGTTAATAGACCCTGACATTAGTCATTAATCTCTGTTCCTTCCCCCAATATAAAGATGTCTCCCATAGGTATATTAAGTACAGACCCCTCTCATATTATCATTCAGCCCCCATACACAGACACCCCCTGCTTGGGTCTATTATATTTAGTCCCCTCTCATATTACAAATCAGCCCCTAAGTACTGATGCCAAAATTATTAATAAAGCTCCCTCCAAGTTCTGTTGCTCAGTTCATTAATCATGTCTGCAAGGCAGGCTCCAGGTTTTAGGCCTCATTGGGCCCCTTTGCAGTGAACTCATTAGAAACGCAGAAACTACAGCTCCAGCTCCATGACATACTATTACATAAAGGAGAGCTAGCGTTAGTATATACAGTCATCCAGGGCCGGCGCCAGAGTACCTGGACAACTTAGGACTACAAGTCCCAGCATGCTCTGAAGAGAGCAAAGAACAGGGGAGCCCTGCAGGACTACAAGTGCCAGCCTAGAGGGGAGGAGGTGTGAAGGGGAGATCTGGAGGCCTAGTTCATGCGGGACTACAACTCCCAGCATGTCCTGGAGGAGGGAGAGGCTTGGCTCATGCTGGATTACAACTACCAGCATGCTCTGGAGGATAGGGGATGGAATGGTTCCTGCAGAACTACAACTCTTAGCATGTCCTACAAAACGGGGACTGCTGAAGGACTACAACTTTATCCAGGCCCAGGAAAAGAGGGGCAGAACAAGTGAAAAACTACCCCCACTATGCTGCAGATGCTAGAGTTGGAGCTGAAGGCTCTTACCTTCACCTTGTATGTGGGCAGCGCAGATCTGTGTGCAGTGCATCCTCGCTGATCATCCTCAGGCACAGGCTCCTCCACACCTTGTTCTTTTCCCAGTGCAGACAGGGGAGCCAGTGTTTACACAGAAGCTGCCGCTCCGGAGGTCTGACAGCTCCGTGTACAGTAGAAGACATGGATTGATGATCTCCTGGAGCCTGAGGCTGGATGCATTGGAGGAGGCACAGTGGGAGCCACGGAGGCTTTCTAGTTCTGGGGGATTCAAACTTCTTTACACTCCCTCATCACCCAGCACATGGCCCCTGCCCATATCACTTTACTGCTCCTCTCCCAGGCTGTATTACACGTGCCTGCCGCAATGCCACCATCCCTAAAAGCCATCACCTGCCCCCTCTGCAGCCCAGATGAGCGACAGTGAGATGTACGAGTGCCATGGGCCCCTGGCATCGGCGGCTCTGCATCTGGCTTAAAGCCACATGCTGCTCCCCCCAGGGCTCTCACATCTGCCGCCTGAGGCAAGATTTTAATCTCGCCTCATGGCAGATGCGTCCCTGCCAGCAGCTGTGTCATGCCATGGTGGTATCCGGCAATCACGGGATTGCTTAGGGTTGCTTAGGGTTTTGATTAAACTAAAAGTTTAATCAAAAATACCATAGGGCTGTGGCAGACTAAAGGAACCTGCCATCGGATCTAACTGATGGTAGGTTTCCCTCAGACCTCGATACTTTTTCATGTTCTTCCTTATAACTAAACCTTCATATCTATGAATAACCACAGAAATTGTCAAAGCTTTGGCAACTCAGATACACCTGCATACACTTTTGAAGCTTTTAGAAGATGTATATTTAAATAAAAGCACTGCAATTCAGGCACATTATTGCTATATGTTCATTTAATAAGTCATATAGAGGCATATAACTGCATCAGTACACATACATAGCTCATATTGACAGTATATACTTCTCATGTGTAAAGACCAGAACTAATTATTAAATGACAGATCTAATTTATTTACTGTAGCTATAAAACATGTAGCATAGAGCCCCTTATGTAACTACTGCAACATTATTGTACAGGTGCCATCCGTTACAATAGTAACAGCTGCTAATCAGTACCTATCAGAGAGCCTTTTGGGGGGCATTTATCAGTTAGAATTGAGAAGAGAACAATTTCATATGATGTCAGGTCCCTGCCCACCTGTTTCCTAAAGAGAGAAGGGAAGGAGGTTTCTCAGAATTGGTTTCAACACCGCAAAAAGCTAAAGTCAGTAACAGACAGTGGATAGGGACCATTTGAGAAGTACAGAAATGTTGAATGCATCGAGTTGTGATCAGATTGTAATTTTAACAACCGATAAACAGAACCATAAATAATTGGACAAAACTACATTTATTTATATAGTGTATACATTTTTTTTCTGTTACATTGTTTGACTCAAATTCCACCAAATTCCACCAAATCTACAGTTGTTATCTATTTTGATATTAAGCCAAAACTTAAGAATCTCAAACATGTGTTTTTGTTTCAGTCACAGTTTATCAAGAGCAGAGAACATGTGTATATTATTTAAACCCACTTACACAACATGCACTGTATAGTTTGCATTATTAGGATTACAGAGAGGATATTCACTTGCGATGGATGGATAATGCAGTGCATGGTTTCCATGGGAATATCTTATTTTACTCCTATGTGAAGAGCTATCTTAAATTGTTGTAGGCAGTGAAGCTTTACAATAACAATGTATTTTAATCAAGTTGAAGTGTTTCCCCATAGGTTAAAACCAGCAGCATATTAAGTATGCAAATTTAATTAAAGCATGTCCTCTATGTGGTTAGAATTGATGTTCCTGTTCATATATTTCATTTAGTTATTTCTTACAAACCATGTCATACTGATCAGTTAGATATTGTCTATTTAATTTTTTTTTAAAAGCCATTTTCAGATATTTAACCTTTTAATGGCACAGATGTTTCCTGGCTTTGCATTTCCATTTTTTAACTACCACCTTCCAAAAAATTACCACCTTTCAAAAACATCCCCTTTATTTGTTGCGTTAGTATTATTACAGAGATACTAACTTAATTTATATTTATTAAGTTTACGTCAGGTTTTAATGCTTAAATCTTGATTTTGTGGGATCTGCTAGAAATCAGTGGCAAGATGATGGTGCTTAAAGGGATATTACCACCAGGACAAGTTTCTTAAATATTCTCAGCATAACAAAAGAACACATTCTCTAATTCAATGTTATTAACAAAAATACAGCATTTTCCAGATATAAGTCCAACCTGTGTCTATCAGTCCTGGTGTACACAATTTCAGTTGCCCCGTGACTTCTGACTCGGGGTCAGGGACACCATCTTGGATTTCTATGTGCCGGCTGTGCAGCTGAGTTTCTCTCTCTCTGCTCACTGCACTCTAGCCCCGGCCCCCTGAGGTCCAGGACAGAGCTCACTCACTGATAAATGGACCCTGAGTTCCTGCCAGCCGCAGCATGAGGAGAACTACAAGCTACAGACAGATACAATCTTTATATGGGAAGGCATCGCAGATTTAGTGTGTTGTGGATTAGCAGAGATGTAGGAGAGCTGTCTGTCATTGTGTGCAATAGGGATCTCATCATCTCTGATTTGTCTCATCTATCTTTCTATGTGTCAGATACTAGCACAATGTTCAGAAGGCATATTGAATGTGTGTATACACCTGTACCCTGATAATCAAACCACACTGTCAGTTTACAGCACTAGATGGATCATAATGTGTCTGCTTAGAGAGTCCCCTCCCACACTCTGAGCCTGATCCTTGAGTGATAGGAGCTAAAACAGCAATAAAGCTGAGTAAATTTGCAAAAAGTAAAGGGTTAAAAATTATCTTTATTGTGTTGACCTCTAGGGGTCATTGAAATGTGAGAATTTTCTTTCATGGACAAAACCCCTTTAATTATTGGGGTCAGGATTAACCGCATCAGATACAACAACCTGAGCATTGTATGGCCAAGGGTCTAAATATCTTTGACCGGCCCACTTAAGATTGTTGAAAAATTTGAGCACCCCTCCCCATCATTAAATAATGATGCAATCAGGTCTCCATATTTTCATTGAATCATTGTAATGTTTTATTTACAGTTTTTTTATGTAGGGATAGGATTTATGCTGTATATAGGTATTGGGTAAAGGTAAGCATATTAGTGTGGCCCTCTAAAACCATCCAATTTTCGCATAAGGCCCCTATCTCATAACCGTTACAAGGTTAAAACCTTCTCAATACAGGGTCAGTGACTGCACACGGCATATATATTGCTGTGGTCATTAAAAGGTTAGAGAAGTGTGTATGATGATGAAGAAATATTATGATAATATGATTATCCATTCTTCAAAGCGTCTCATTAAATGCATGCTATAGAACAAGTCAACTTGCAGATCAAGGGTTTAATCTTTGTCTCAGCCACTTGCCTTGGAAGAAGGTCCAAAGGTTTTTTTTCCTACTTGCCACTAAAAAACACACCACTATAACTTGGCATGTATACTAACTGTACACAGTGAGAATTTATTACTTTTCAGTTATATCTAGTGACCTCTTCTACTGCTACTTCTGACATTAGATGGTAAAATATCTCCTAACTGGAGCGGTAGGCTTGATTTTTATACATAAGGATGAAGATTGTATGAGGCTTACGGTAATTTGGAAGATGTCACAGGAAATTAAACTTTGGTGGCTTGTGTTCAACTGAAGAGAAGGCTTTCAATAATTTTGTAAAAAGTGAACAATTGAACAATGCTAGCTGATTTTTCTAGAATTGTGTGTGGAGTTATTCATTCCGTTTCACATTGGGTTTTTATGTGTCTTATATTGTTGTCTCAAAAATTCCTTTAATACATTTCATGTATTTTCAAGATTCTAGTGAAAGCAATGTTGAGAAAGCGTTCATTTGGAAACCCATTTGAATGTGCCAGGAGAGAGGAACGATCCATGTCTGCCCCAGGAAACCTTTTAATGTAAGTAAACATCATAAAAATATGCTGTATATGCTGAGAGGTCTGATGTGTGTTATATATTGAGAAATAGAAAGGTAAATCTATAGAGGTTTTCTATGTAATAAATTAATTATAAAAATGACAAACATTAAATTCCTCCCAAAGGCTTCTAGGATCTATATGTAGTTCCAACCTCCCTGTTGTAGATGTTACAAATTGGGATAAAATCAAAGACTGCTAAAACTAATTGTAAACAGAAACCTTTCTGTGTACCATCCATTCCCATTGGCTTGTATGCAAGCAAGTTTCCCTTCCATTACGATTTGTTTATTTAGAATGAAAAAATAGTGACTCAGCCTTCGGTACTTTTATGGGCACCATGGTGGTGTTAACTAGATGAGACTGAGAAAATAATAAAGATTACTTTATAAAGTCATGTAGGAGAAGAGTTTAGTGTAAAATGCCCTAGATGTGTTCACAGTGTATTTCAGCTGCTTTTTATTACATCTGGCTTGGGGTGGTATCATTAATCTCCTAGATTCCGCCACAGGCTTAAACTCAGTGTGATTCTTGCTACTTGTAATGTCAGACCCCAAAACATCCATGCAACCACTACTAGAAGACATAACCATCTCCAGGTGGCAACACCATACTGTCTCCTTCATAGACAGAGCCAATTTACTAAAAATAGTGGAATTTTCCAAGTTGTTATACATAATGCAATCCTTGTCTCTGACCCTAACACCAAAAACAACTTTTGTACTTGGAATAGAGCAGGGGTGTCCATGGTATGACATCTGCTTTATGACACTAAAACACGTACCCTCACACTTGCAAGCAAAATTTCCAGATTGCATTTTCCCCCCATATGCAAGCCTCCCATTACACTAGCTGCTATCCTTGGTTTAGCAGAGCTAATGGCGCCTACAGACAGATTTCACTTTACTTTATTGTCCCCTGGACTATTCTAACTTCCCCACATCATTGGCCAAATGGCATCAGATGACACCTCTATTAGCCTGTCACAAATATGATAAACATATACAAGTCTGCCTCCATAGGTTATGTATCTTCATTTACTAAATAAATTAATCATAAATTACTCCTTCAAGGGGATGCCATAATGAAGGAGCTGGCCTTTATTGCTGTATGTGGACCTGCAATTAAGTCTTTTTGGGACACAATCGAGGCCTTTACGATCAAATATCTTTCAAACTATGTCCCCAGGTCAATCTTTGGGGATACCTATGGCTGTACTAAAGAATGCCTAGTATGGCAGTGGAAGTGGCAGGCTGCAAAAGTATCCACCAAGCCAGGCTCAGTCGCACTGCACCGCTCTCAGGAATTTTCTTAGAGAAGCTCAGATCCATAATACATATGGACTGGATTGAAGCCTCCCTCAGTAGGGAAAACGGGTAAAAAAATTTCATAACTCTGATGTGGATGAGGTGATGAGTGGTATCATATCCAGTTTAGTTTTCTTTGTATAGGTTTGATTTCATAATGTACCTTCCCATTCATCCCCAACCCCGCTCGCCCTGATTTCTGTATATACATTTATTATTAGCATTGTGTTACTTTAGTCATAAAATAATGTTTTATCCTTATGTAAATTAAGCCCCAGATGTATTACAAGAGAATAACCGCTTGGTTCTCTGGCTATTACACCCCTACCCAAGTACTTGTATCCTGCCTCCCTGCTCCCCGACACTTCCTCCTCCCAATGTCTGTTGTAATCTCATGGTGTGTAGTAGCCATAGAAGCCAGTACCTGGAGTGGCCTAGGTTATGCCCCCTGATGCACTGGTGCATCATTTAGATAGAGATAAACCGTTATTTTAGGACTATAGTAGGAAAGCAAGTCTACTAATAAACAAATGTCTGTATTGACACTGCTTGGAGATACTCAGCAGTAGTTACGGTTAATGAAGGTGTTATCTGATGGTCGATTTCCTTCAAGAAGAAAGTCCTGGCAAGTCTGTACTTGAAGGGGATTCCTAGGAATCTTATTAACTCCTGGGGCCAGGAATGTGTAACAACAAAAAAAGTACTTACCCTGCTTCACTTCCTAGTTGCAACACTATGGAGGTTTCTGCTCCTCCTCCAATGCTGAATGGGCTGGTGTGTCCGTGTTTTCTATATGAAAACTAAAGGTAGCCTCAGTTTATTCATATAAAAAACAAGTGGATGGATTTTACACCAAAATCATAACTGAAATGAAATCAGGTTTTTCATTGAGTATTTTGTACTTGTACACTGATCCTCATTAACATCTCCTTTGGGGGTAATGTATTTATATAAATCAGTTTTGTATATATATATATATATATATATATATATATATATATATATATATATTATATGGATAGAAAGAGAATATTTGGAAATGTTGGACCATCATGGAATTATTTGGAGAACAGCCACGTTAAGCTTTTCAATATTAATATCTACCTTCACTTACCATCTGTTATCACAGTAGGAATGTGACACAACCAGAACCAAAATGTTTTACAATCTGTTGCTTTGAGCAACTGGCAACTAATGTTTACTTGAACCTTTGCTTTCTGGAGGTGAAGGGGTTTTTTTGTTTAGTTTTTATTTTCCTTTTTTAGTTGAAATTGTTACTTTAGTGGATTAAAATATAGTGCAACTTGCATTTTTTCCTTCATTTTTAGTATTACTGTGTTTTGCATGTGGCTTCTACCTATTGTAATTAGTCTCCCGTCATACACTGCAGTCAGTGTCTCGACAGAATATATTAAGTTCCCAACACTAGCTGCGTAGGTGGTTTGCTCATTAAATGTCAATTCATTTTTCATTAGAATTTAACAGTCAAGACCGAGCTCTCAGCTGTGAGGAGTTAATAATGATGTCCAGTGCCTCAGTCCACAGAATCTCAAATTAATTTTCTGTAAACATAGTCAGGGGTGTATTTATTCCTGTTTCTCTCTGCAAAAATAAAATAATAATAACTTAGCCTTAAACATTTGGCACAATGAAATACTTACGTCTTCTTAGAATAGGAAATATAAATGTTGTATCACAGAGCCTACATTGAGGACCTAAAGTCACAGGTAGAATTGGTATCCGAGGCATCATGCTGTAGATGTCAAAATGTAATTAGATCCAGTATGGAACAAGACTGTATTTGCCTACAGCAGCCTATAGGGCATGTCTCTATAGGTTTTTATAGGATCTATTCATTTGAGTAGTAACTGCAGTAAGTTTCCCTAAGTAGTGATGGGTAAAAGATATATAATTTAAGGTTCTCTAACTTCGCAACACTTTTTAAGGCTGCATTTACATGGATGTGTGCTCACTCGGCATGCTGAAGAAGAGGAGGGGTGTACGAAAAAGTACACACGTGGCCACTGGGTCGTAATAGCCATCTATGGGGAAGTATATCTATATATGATGGCACTATATAAATAAAGATTATTATTACATCCTCATTGATGACCGTGTGAATGCGGCCTCAATCTAACAGCCACATACAACACCTCAGCAGACAACTAGTTGTAACATGGGAATAAGCAGTTGTCTATTTGGCCAAATAAATAGATTTATAATCTAATCTACATTACAATTTATTGAAAAGCAGGGGTTAATTTGGATTCCAGTGCTGCAAATCTTTTCTACATAATTTCATCTACATTTTAGTACGCATGCTGATTTCAGAATTGTGTGCCTCAGTGCACCTATAAAAACAAAATCTTTTTAGTTCTTGAAATCTTACTTCAAGGAATAGAGTCTGGACAGGAAGCACATTTAAAACCAAACAATTCTTCAATGATGTCAGCTCAATGTGAACCTCTGTGACATAATTCATAATCATGGAACCATCTCACTTTTCCATTTTATTAGACTGTATGAGGAGTGTAAAAAAATAATTCTCATAATGTAGGACATTATGAGTGACACCATAGTACAGGTCATGTATGGGTGGCCTAGGTTATTGACCTAGGCCACCATAAAACCTGTTTGTTTTGTGCTAACTGGAAATTCTATGTATTCTAGGAGCCACTTGCCAGCCCAGCTCCCGTTTTCTGTGCCACCATACATTGTTTTTTTTAAGTATGATCATTTCAGGCTTTAATGCAAGCCAGCAATGATGGGGCATGCTTGTGCAATAGGAGGGCAGAATTATGAGTAATGATATAGAAGGAAAAGCCATCAGTAACGTGTTACATGTTTTCAAGTGTTACACAGCTCATGATGGTGGAGCAATGCGTCTTTGGACATTGACAAATATGTTACAGTAACTGACTAATGGTGCCACATTAATGCCCATACCCCTATTAGAAGTGAGCATCTTAATTTTCTTTTAAAGTCATATTTGAGAACTATAACAACAGTTTTCTGGATGCTTTAACAGCATCTGCCACAGTGTGATGACATTAAGTGTTGTTTTTACTGAACTTGGACCTTCCAGTGCAGAGATGTGTTTTTTTGCTCTGCAGCCATCTTTATTATACCTACCTTCAGGTGGAAAAATGTAGTTTAAAAAAATTTGGAGTCATTCAGAAAGAGAAATGTGTCTTGACTATCTAGTGAGTTGTCAACTATAGTAGGTTGCATAAATAATCATACCCCTTTTTTGAAACATTACGCTAATAAACTTAATTGTAATTTAATCACCTTTTATGTAATGGAGCAAAGGAAAGCATTGAGTTTATTTAAAGTGTTAGGAAAATATCACGTTTTTCTTCATTTTTACTAATTAAAAAACTTAAACGTGTATCACCTAATCAATACAGTACATTTTGTATAATTAATCTCAGTGTAACTACAGCTTTGTGAAGGCCTCAGAGGTTTGTTAGAGAACATGAGTGAACAGAGTTGTGAAAACCAAGGAACAAATCAGATAGCTCATAGTTATAAGTTGTCGCAAAGTAGTATTGCAGAGTTAGGCTTTAAAAAACTTCTGAACATCTGAAGGAGCGTTTTTCAATCCATTATCAGTAATAAGAAGGAATATGGCACAGCTGCAAACTTACCAAGACATGGCTTCCCACCTACACTGACAGGTTAGACAATAATTAAGAACACAGCCAAGAGTCACTCTGAAGGAGCTGCAGAGATGCACATCTCTGGTAGGAGAATCTGTTTAGGACAACTATTATAATGTACTCCACAAATCTGGCCTTTGTGGAAGAGTGTTAAGAAGTCCTGTTTGCAGGTTGCAAAAAGCTCTGTGGGCACACAGCAAGCATGGAAGAAGGTGCTCTGGTCAGATGAGACCAAAATTTAACTTCTTGGCCTAAATATTAAACACTATTTGTGGACTGAAGCCACCACTGTGCATCAACCTGGACACACCACCCACAATGTGAAGCTTGGTGGTGGCAACATCATGCTGTGGGGATGCTTTGTTTAAGAAGAGACTGGAAGATGGTAAACATTGATGGGGATATGGATGGAGTGAAATACAGGGCAGTCCTGGAGGAAAACCTGTTATAGGGGGGACGTATATGCGGCTAATATACGTCCCCCATACACTTCTATGGGCTCACGGGAGCATGTCCTATCTTTTCCCGTATTACGGCGCCGCGGCCACACATCGCTATGGAGAGGGGCAGGGGCGAGCTGTGCTCACCTCCTCCTCCTCTCCCCGCGCTGCCGTGTGCCCGCCGTGCTACAGTGCGGCGGGCTCACGGCAGTGTGAATGTAGCCATGGGCTGTACAAGACTTGAGACTGGAGTGTAGGTTCAGCAGGACATTGACCCTAAACATAAAGCTACAATGGAATGGTTTAAATCAAAGCATATTCATGTGTCAAAATGTATCCAGCCTGAAATCCTATTGATATACTGTGACCCATTCCAGTTTTTTTGTTTGCAAATGAAAATGTCATTTTTTTTTCCACTTCACAAATATTGTCCTTTGCTCAATCACATAAAATGTCCACAAGTAGAAGTGGGTAAATGCTGAAAAGGACATGAATACTTTTGTAGCTCTGAATATCATTCTCTCTATAGTATGATCTGTTTTTTCATGACTTCCATGTGCTCAGTAAACTCCAGTAGGTTATTTTCTCAGTCGCTTCTGTAGAAATCTGCTGCTCTATAAATACATGTGCTGTTGAATAGCTTACATGTGTGCTAGATTTTCTATATGCTTTTTCTCTTTAAAGTGACACCGTCACCTTCGCTACATTTCATATAGTAGCGTGGCATGGAAGCAAAAAAATGTTTGCACCTTGTTATAGCTGAGTAGTCTATGTGCACTTTCTATTACTACAGAAATAGAACAGTGTACATCTTTATTTCTTCATCTGGGCAGTTTAATGCACTTTTATTGAATCATACAGTTTTAGAATACCTTGAGATTTTTCCATGTATATAAAATCAATGGGGTGCACGGTGATACTGGTTGTTTCCATGGCAACATAGCTGGATTGTCATCTTGTATCTATAGTGCTCCGAAGTGTCTAAAAAGCTGTATGCCTCTTAAAACTTGCACAATGCTGTAATGTTATGACATGCACAACATAATCATTTCTGTAAATGTTTTCTATCCAGCTGTTGGCTGCGCTGGCCTTCATTCCTCATTTAATGTAATGACTCCAATGAGATGTTCCCCCATACCAGATGCACGTGGAGATTATTAGCTTGCAGTTTTTTATTTAGTTTGTTATTTATAGCATGATATAACATTCCCTTACCCTGTCATTAAAATGCTTTGCATATTTTATTTGCAAAAAATTTTTATTGTTGTTTCTTTTCTTTTTGTTTTGTATCATTGTATCATCTTGGAACAGGTGCCAGTTTAAATCATCTTTAAAATTGCATCCCCACTTAAGGTAATTTCTGTGTTATGCCCCCTTTTGGTTACACTGACGTGCTGAGTGTGTCCTCAGTCCCCACCACTGTGCGTATAGTTTCATACCTGACGTCTTCATTTATGGTCCCCCCTGAATGTGGCTTTGTTACCAATGCTGACAAGTTTTGGCTTTTGTGTACTATTAAATAGGGGTTATAAAGAAAACACCAACACCAATCCCATTTTGTGTTACTTAATATTAACCAGCATTGTGCAACTTAACACATTTACTGGCTTTATAACCCAGCCGCCTGCTGTTAGCCTCCTGCATCCCGTCTGTGATTTCCAGCTAATCAGATCAATTTCCTCCATACAGATCTTCACTCAAGCTGACATCTCATGTTTCTCTCCTTGATAAATAGTGAATGCCCAGTGTAGTGTATCCAGTCTGCTACACCAATGTCATTTCTGCCTTACTCCTTGCTTTGCTCAGTTTGTATTTATGTCAGTAATTTTTCTCCATTGTATAACAACCAAATGTATTTATTTATGAAGAGGCTTTGTGTAAATTATTGTACAAATATACATTACGTGTGACTATTACACATGGATTTTTGTTGTTATTCTAGGCCTTAGACATGTGGGCTGATTCTTTTACATTTTATTATTCTGTATTCTATATAGTGCAAGATGCATAGTTGCATCTATTACTTAGACTAAGTTTATATAGATTAGAGGAGTCCTTAGCAGGTGAAAGCCATGGAAATCTTTTGGACCTTATTGGTGCAAGTCACTGCTGCTATGTTATTCTGGTGTTCAGTTATGCTCATATAGCACATAGAACAATGCGGGCATCACTAGCTTAACTGTGCTTACAACCTAATTACCCCTTGTCACATTTAAAGGGGTTATCCGAGGGTATAAAAAACCCTTGGGTGGCTGGGATGGAGAGGTTAAAAAAAATAAACATGTACTTACCTCCACAATCCCTCCCAGTGTCCCGCACTGTGATCTCTCTGGTCTGTGCCCCATGTAAACAAACAAATAATTTTAACCATCTGACAACCCCTTTAGCATCATAACACATAAATATAGTCATAAACACATGTTAAGAAATAAATAAAACACACACATGTAAGAATAGTTTTAGATATTAGGCCATGAAATGCCATTGTCCACAAATAAATAAACGTGGTATGTCTGTAATTGTGTCAGCCCAAAAAATAAAGGGAACATTTATGCTGTTTGTATAGTAACTGTGTCACGTGAAGGGAAAAGCATCTCTAGGGGGTCAAGCAAAATAGAGTATTCTTGTCTAAAAACACTTGGAATTGTTGAAATAATTTTTACTTCTGTTGATTCAGGGAGTTATTTTCACTGTAGACTGTGATCTAATGTTTTCTTTCAGTTCCTTTTCAGTTTCAGTTTATTTGTTCTTTTACCACAATTGTTTTATTGTATAATTTATGTTTGGAATACTTCTAAAGTGAAAGCACTTATTCTTCATCTCAATGTCAGTCCATTATCTCACCACTTTCCTTTCTACAAGCTGAGTCTTTCAAGCAAAACATTTGGTTGATCTTTCATTATAGCAAAATTGGTTATTTTTATTACACTGTGGGTTCAGTTTCCTCTTATTGTTGACATGTTTATGAAATATTTAGCATGTATATCTTTTACAAACAAAGTTGTTTTCTTTAGATATTTGTTTTAGGCTAACATTTCATGTTATAGAATATCTGTGAAATGTACCCCAGCTTATTCTGCAGGCATCAGGAAGGATCTGCAATCATCTAATTTCTGATGCATTTTTTGCTGTAAATTTGCTCAACTTTTGCAATGCAGAGGTTAAATGTAGATTTATTTCTGCTGTGTGTATATACACTACGCTGCTACTGTATGATGATGACTTTTTTCTAGACAGAAAATCTGTGCATAGTATGCAATGTGGGTATGAAAAATCTATGAGTGCTGGAAGCCAGTACATTCTAAGAGGATTCTTTTGTATGATATATGATCCAGATTTTGAAGTAGCAGATTCCATTAGGAGTTCCATATAGATTTCATCATACCACTTTTTTCAATAGTGGCTTTTTCCAAAAGCAGAAAATATTTATCAACAGACTGTAATTGGAATGAATGGGAAGCAGATCTTGAAGCACGTTGATAAATATTAACCCTTTACCGACATGTGACGTAGTATTACGTCACATGCCGGGTGCAGGTGCATGGAGAGGGCTCACGGGCTGAGCCCTCTAAATAGCCAGTAAGTCTTTGTTTTAGGGAGTGTAAAATGAAAACGCAAAAACTCAAAAGTTCGTCCATCACTGAGTTACTCTCTCTCTCTCTATCCCCATAAAGTAATGGAGTTCTCTTCTTTCAGGAGTTTGTTTGGATCAAAAATAATTTTCTCCCTTATGTTCCAGATTTGCACAACAATTATGGTCTACTTAATATTATTCTTCACCAAGCCAGGCACATTATGACACTTTTGCTTAAAATATTTATAGTAGCTACTTACCTCCAGTATCAATGCTCTACTAGTACCTAACAGCCATTTTCTTTAGAATATATCCATATATCTGTTTTAATGTTGTTGTTTTTATAAATGATACACACAACTGATCTAACCTATCATTTACTTTGTTCAGAAAGCAAGCAAGTGGAGAGGTGCTTAAAGACACAGAACTGGCAGATGTGGAGGAGGACGATGGAACATTATGAGGACTTGCATGCCAAAATGAACTTTGCCTGCTGCTATACTCCTGGCTTTTCTATGTTGCACAAACTTGTACTCTCATGACCATCATGAACCAAAGCTTGTGGTCGGTAAATAACGCAAACAGGTCTTTGTAAAATGTTTACAGTATATCTGAGGAATGAAATTAATAAATAGCGACCGTCTACATTGAACTGTACCTGTCGCCTATACACCGTGGAGCCAAAGCATGAGATTCCTTGTGTCTCTGTAGCATCATGAACACCCAATGAGCTAATAATATGGGCTTGTCTAATGTCTGTAGACCACAGGTACACTTTAGTTGTGTGAAATGTGTCTGTCTGCATGTATGTGTTATTGATGTATGTGTATAAAAACTAAGAACAATGTGCCTCATCTCCATCTTTGCTTCTGCAGGATGCAGTCCGAGTAGCTTGAAGATTGCTTGACCTATGAATGTCTTTATTTATGATTATAAAACCAAAAGTTTTTTCCTTTATTCCAGCCTCACTCCTAGCTTCTCCACTGCTATAGATATGCATATATTTTTTAAGTTCTGTATACATATATATATTAATGAAAAGAAGACTGTACAGGGACTTTTGTGGAAAACCATTCTTGCTGATTTTTCATTATTGTATTGGCTAGTAGGAACTTGCACATGGCCTGTTCCAGTGCAAGGAGATATGTTAGGGGTTGTACTTTATGTCATTTATAGTTGTATAGAAATGTTTACATTGCCACAGGAAGGGCTATTTCTTCTTTGCACCTGCAGTACGTTCATATTCCATTACATTTTCTACATTAAACTGGTAAGCAAGTTGTAAGGATTCCCATCAGTGACCCGTAAAAAGCATGACCCAGAATGCAAAGCATCAAAGCAGATCTGGAATTTAGAATGTTTTTCATATATTGATTTACATGTATTGTACATTGAATTCACTGCAGCTACTGAATAGAGCATGTTATAGATATGTAGGTTTTTTTTATACATTATGAACTGTCTAGTCTAATGCAAAGCTAATAGATCAGCTATAAAAACAATGGAAAGCCAAAATGTTCTATGAGTCAAATGTTCTTCTGTAGGTGGACCTCATTTTCATGGAGTGTCTACCTTTTTATAATTTATACACATATTTCTGTTGAAGTATATTTGTTTTTGAAGAAGGCATTATGAGAAATTGTTAATATGTATTTAATATTTTCATATGTCAAGTTTGTTTTGCATATTGGAAACATTTAGTTTGGATTGATGTTAGGCTCTTAAAGGGTATTTCCAACTTAGCCATCATCGTTACATCCATACCGGAAAGATGCATGTTCCACCTCTAGGACCCACATCTTTTGTAAAAACAGGATTCTTTTCACAGCACACAAATCTCACCATTCATTTCTAAAGGAGTTACACAAATAGCTGAGTAGCAAGCATACAAGTAAATGCAGAGACTTGCACAGAGGTGAAACCCACATTTATGAGGCATTTATGGCATATCCTATGGATATCATCAGCAAATGTGAGATGGAAATACCCCTTAAAGCTAATTCAGGTATTGGCTATATATAGTGGCTATATGACTCAGAAGATGGTTTACATGATTTATCTATTATGCAATGGAACATTAAAGTAGAAATTGGTGCTTTTTATGGATCTTAATAAAATGTAATAAAATTCAAAATAACAGTTTTTTATTTTATTAAACTGAACTATAATTGAACATCATTGTGCATGGCACCTTCAGGACGGCAGTAAAATGAGCCCTTAAAGGGAACCTGTCACCACACAAATACATATACAGCTAGTGACAGGTTCCTGTACAGCTCTATTAACTGACTGACACCCTTCTTTTAGCTAAAAATTGCTTCGCTTACATCCCCATAAATCACCTTTTATCTTATGTCACCTGGCATCAGACGGGGCGTGTCCTGCTCGGCCGCCCCCCGCCCCATCTAATCCACCCCATGCCTTATGCCTCCTTAATGGTTACAGTTCAAGTCATGTGACCAGAGTGACATCATCTCAGGTACTTTAGCCTCTTAATACTAGCAAACTGTACCCCATGCATGTATCTGACCACATGAAGACACAGCTGTTTCCATGAACTTCTACTCCTCTCCATCCTCCATGGAGGCTTCTGTGATTTCATGTAATCACATACATGGTGTACAGTTTGCTATTCTTAGGAGGCTAAAGGACCTGCAATGATGTCACTGGTCATATGTCATGAATGTAACACAAGGCACAATGTAAAAAAATTGACACAATATTTCCCATCTATACATAGAGCTTTATATGTCTGTAGTTGAATATTAACAGACAGTCCCTAAGTACAAGGAGGCAGGGCAGTGAATTGAAGAGACACAGAGCTACAATGTAATCGTCGGACCGCTCGCAAAGCGGTCCGATGTATTCATGTGGGGGCGTGGTTGGGGCGTGGTTAGGGGAGGTGACTGTCGCATGACTCGGGGCAGTCACTGCCAGCCTATGGAGCGAGCGGGGCGGTTGGGGGAAGAGGCAGCGCCTTGGACCGCCCCCTCATGAATACATTGGACCGCTTTGCGAGCGGTCCGACAATTACGTTGTACCCCACTGCAGTGTTAGATAGCATTACCAGTGGTTTCCGGTAACGCTATCACTCTAACACTGCGCATTTGTTCAAGCTCCTTGTGTCGAAATTATGGGTGACAGGTCCTCTTTAAAGGTAATCTACTGTCAAAATCAAGCATGTTAAACCTGGGACACTAAATCTAGGCACAGTGACAGTGGTAATCATGTTATATTTGTTATCAAAGGCCTCCTTCCTTCTAAAATTACACTGCCTGAAGGGGGGGGGGCCTTCCGGTTCATTAAGAGAAAAGATAAAGATCACAAGAGGCATATGATACACAATTGGTCCTGGACAGGAGGATCTTCTTCTCCTCCTGAGAAACGCATCAATGAATAGTGTACAATAACTGACCATCCAAAATAGTTTTTCTTTTATATCATATTATTTACTTCAATATTCACATATATACATAAATCTTCATATTAAGAAATGCTTGCTTTCATGCAAATTCTGGCTTGCAAAATGTAATTATCCAGTGAGTGTTAACACTACCGTATATACATAGCTTGTTTTATCACCATTTCTCACAATAGTATCACTCACATATTGGCAGACCTTAGGGCAGAGACATACACTCCTCCGGCTGTTGGACAGGGTGGTATCCAACCCTGTCTACTAACTACTATCTACGAACAGATGTTCATTACCCTCAATAAAATAGAGTTTCCATATTCTGTATGTCAGTTGCTTGGTATTCATAGTTAATCTACCTTTTCTGTAATGGGAGACAGATCTCCTGCACTTCCTAGACCACGTGTGCATAGGTCTTGTGCTTATTCACAGTAACTATTCTGAACAAGCATAGCAGCATCTGTATCCACCAATTAGGCACAATTTACTCAAAATTGGACTCCTGCTGAATGATGGGGGTTTTTTTAACAACAAGTGCTCAATGTTTCCTGTTGTTTTTTTTTTATTCACGTCAACTTAAATTTCTATGATTTTCTTCTAGTCACCACCCTGCAGATATAAAACAATTAATTCCAGACAATACATGGCCATTTCATGTTTTTAGGGTTTGAATAATTGTTTTGAAAGTCTTCCTAGAAAAATATAAAACTATGAAGGCAAGGCCTAAACATCAGTTATAGCTCATGGTTATAAAGACTGGTTATGTAGTCAGTCAGTCTTTCTTATCACATCCAGATTAAGGTGGTAGAAATCTTGTCCGCACCAAGAACAATGAGCATCCCTTGGGTCTACATTCCATCTATGTCGTGTTTTATAATAGCATGAAGGACATTTCATACTTAAAAATTGCCTCAGACACGCTGCAGTGAGGCACAGTCCTATTCGTTCTGCCATTTGGTCCCTCATTACCTATATACATTATCAGACGGGAGCACTATATATAGTGCACACAGATTACGCAGAGCTGCACAGAGCTTGCCAAATCAGTCCCTGTCCCCGATGGGGCTCACAATCTAATCAACCTACTGGTATGTTTTGGAGTGTGGAAGGAAACCCACGCAAACACGGAGAGAACATACAAACTCTTTGCAGATGTTAACCTGGATGGGACTTGAATCCAGGACCCCAGCACTACAAGGCTGTAGTGCTAACCATTGAGCCACCGTTCTGCCCCATAATTGATACTCTCTGTGGCTGATGAACCTGGATTTTACTGTAAAGGCCACCTTAATTATGTTAAGACAATGTAAATGTAGAAAAATTTAAAAATAACACATTAAAGGGTATGCGCCAATATAGTAAAGCACTATATAAATAGATGAAGAAATAAGTTATTTACTAGCTTAACCTGTTCCCTACACTATACTGGCAAAATACAGTGACAGCACAACAGGGCTGACTACATTTAGATGTCTATTCCTTTTGGCTATTATCCCACATCATTTCACTACTATTCTTTAAAGTCCTAAAACAAGGAGTTGATTATTTAAGATATGGAGGCATAGTTTACTTTTCTCACCCACAGAAGAGCATGCAAGACCTTTAAGAGTCCATGCGTCTGCAAAAGCAATGACCATCATGAGAATGAATGTCTATTTTACCTGTGCTTGTAGCCAATCCTGCAGCCTGGGGTTTGAACCTCCAACAAACTGTTGTATAAATCACATGTATCTTTATTTCTAAGGGGAATTAATAAGGCAGTATTCTGTGTATAGATATAACTTGTCATCGTTACCTTATATTCCCATTCCCAGTAAGATGTACATTTCATCAGGCCACTTTTTACTTCTAGCTTCTTTTGAAAGCATGTCAACTCTTGTGTCATTTTTGATCTGCTGAGATACTAGAATCTCCAGCCAAGAATTGAGAAGCGTTCAGCAGCTGTCATATGCTAGTAGTTCCCTATCAAGCATTTTGACAACATAAGTGCCTGTGCATGACAGTGTTTACCATGGTCATCTTAAATACATATGGGGAAGAAGACTAAAGACTACATTAGACATCATTGACATACATCAAGTATCATTGAATAAAGTGTTTCAATAGTTTGTGTATTTCCAGTTTACTTAAACTATTCATACAATATTGTAAGCTGCTATTTCATCTTGTGATCCGCTCACTATTACTAGGAAGTGTCTTAAAGGCTCTTAAATTTATAATTTCTTTCTGCACTACTAGACAATTGCCCTGATATGTCCTGGCTGCTAGTAATAATCAAAGCTTGCCACAAAACCAGTTCATTCAGCCCTGGATGGAAGGTAGTGAGAGATATGGTAGGATTGAGGAAATGACAGAAGTGACTGGAAATTTAGGTTAATAAAACTAAAATATCTCAAAATGCAGTGACGGAGGAGAGGGGTAAACAGAATAACACTAATGGGACCCCACTTGGTGCTATACTGCTATATTCAGGTTTCCTCTCTTCAAAGAAACTGGACTGAAAAAAACTCATCAGGTAACTTTCCTCAGAAAATATTATCAAGCAGAGTGTTCACCATCCTGGTATTGCCATTATAAGTAGATAAATAATGTTCTAATAGGAATAAGGAAACCACCTTATACACAGAGCAGTTATTATTATATATATTGGCCTGCTCATAGTCATAATCCAAATCTAAGCTTGTAAACCAACCTGCAGTGGTTGAACATGTCCTGTAAGGTGTGCCCGGTTATCACGGTACTGGATCACTTATCACTTCCCAGTAGTGAGCCACTGCAACATCTCGCTTTGTGTCTCTGAATTATGTACATGATCAGCTGAACAGGATTTCTTACTCTAGGAGTAAAATCACTGCATGAGAGCCGACATTACTCTCTCTCAAGAAGCTGCTTTTTCATGGAAGCCATTATAAACCACATGTAACTGTACTCTAATGACCTCTCTGAGGAGAATGGTTTCCTAGTGAGCTTATTACAAATGAGAAAGCTACAGAATTGGCATCAATGATTCCCCACGGAGTTTAGAACAGCCGCTGCTCTGGAGTCACAGGTGCATTTCCTAGAAAACAAGTACATGACTGAATATTATATATATATATATATATATATATATATATATATGTATATATGTGTGTAGAGCATGATGAGAACAAGAATGTCCCTTCTCGGTTTTTTTGGCAATTAAAAAGGCATCTGCCCTTAAAATGATATAACCACAAATTACTTCTCCTTGATCTGCCCTGAAATTTTGGTAACCACAGATGACTTCTCTTAAAGAAGACCTTTCACCACCTTTGTCTGCTCCAGCATCCTAATTAATTGCACTGATTCCAGCATCTTTGGAATTTTTCCTGAGCAATAATCAGTATTCCCAGATCTCTACAGACCAGGAACTCCCATCTGACAATAGAGTCTAATTAACATATTTCAGAATGAAATGACCATAAAACTATGCTAATTGAGTTCTTCGGACTTATGAGTTGATGAACAGTTCATAATTATTTACGCAGAAATATTATTCATGGGACAAGAATTAATTTTATTTCCTATTTAATCCATACAATGCAATACAATGCTTACATACAGCAGAAACCAGAAGTTTACATACGCTATATAAAAAGACACGTGCATGTTTTTTTTTAGGATTGCCAAATGCCAGAATAATAAGATAATGTTTAAGGCATTTTTATTACTTTATGCTAAATCAAAAAATGACATACAGGGGAACAGCCCATTTTGACATCTGAATTAATTACAGACAAACCTGTGGATATATTTGAAGGCACATCTAAAATATACTGCTTCAGGCATTTGGCAAATATAAATAATTTTGGTATTATTTATTGACCAAAAAAAGAAAGGTTTACTCTGATTCCATGTCAGATAGTGAGAAAAACATGCATGTATATCTTTTTATTTAGTGTATGTAAACTTCTGATTTCAGCTGCACAGCTCTTTTTTTGCCCATCCATACAGATGGGGGGTGGGGGGGTTGTGTTGGCTTTGATGTTGATGGTGAACCTGGCTTATATCTCCATTTTAGTTCTTCCACACAAAACTCTCACAACCTTGTCTTTGTAGACCTCATGCACTTTAGGAGGGTGATGCTGGAAACATATCCCACCAAGTTAGAAGCTTACGATTGGCCAAAATGTATAATTTGTATAATTAAGGAATGACATTTCTCTTAACTGGAACTTGGTGGTCTAAGTCACTGTAAGCTCTTGTGAGCAGGTCCCTCACTCCTATTGTTCCATATGACTGTTTGTACTGTTATATTATATTTGTATATGTCCCCTATGATTTGTAAAGCGTTATGGAATTTGTTGACAATCTCGCAGCATTATCCCCCTCCACCAAACAGTAAAACAGGACACATTGCATTCGGTCTCCTGGCATTCACCAAATCCATGATTGTGCTTGCATTTGTCCAGTATTGTTGGGCTTGTAGCTAATAAAACTACCAAGTAAATGAGTTATTGATGCTAAGTATCCCAACTATACAGTGAGATTCCTAGTGTTGCCAACCATTATAGGAGCCATAAGTCCATATAGACAGAATCTGAATGAATGAGACATCTTAGTATCTGTCCCTGGAATTCAAGTGACGACCTATATTATCTTCTTATCTTGTAACATATGTTAATTGCAGAATTTCATTATTATGCAATCATTCACATATTCTGCAGAGGTGTACAGAGATTGACATCCATCCATGACCCAATGGGACACAAATTCTACATTCCTCATTTTACACACATGAATATTAACCTTATCTCTGGTAATCTGCTAAATAAATAAATAATTTGGTGTATGTCTGCTTATAAGAGGAGCTCAAGTAACTCTAGGGGAATATGTACACAATAGCAAGGTATTAGGAATCCATTGTGCACATCTAACAAATGCCTCCAGATTTGTTAGTAGCAGAAACATTAACCCCTTCCTGACATTGGACACAGTAGTACATCACAGGCGACAGGGATTTCCCGCATTGTGACGTACTATAAGGCCTTGCTGGCTCCGTTTAGCTGCCGGTGCCAGAAGCTGCGGATATCTGCTGTATATTAGAGCTGACACCCGTCTTTAACATGCATAATTGTAGATTTCTCTGATCGCAGGTGATAACCCCTTACACGCCATCGTAATGAGTAAGTGGCTTCTGAGATAAATCGAAACCGCCCAAAAAAATCACAAAAAAACCCTACCTATTTGGTATCACCGCTTCCATCTGTAACATTATTGCACCAATTCGGTGAATGCCGTATAAACAAACAAAACCTGAAAAACTCGCCAAAAATTTACATTTTTCATAAAATCCCTTTACAAAAATGTTCCAAAAAGTGATCACAAAAAGTTATGTGCTCCAAAATAGTACCACTGAAAAGAAAAACTCAACATGTAAAAAATAAGCCCTAGCTCTGTCGACCAAGAAATATTAAAGTTATGTCTCCAAAAAGATGGTGATACGAAAATAAATGAGATTTTCTCTGTATTAATTTTCTTCAGTAAAATTGTAAAAATATATTTAAAAAAATTAATATAAATTAGGTACCACTGTAATCTATAGTGATCTATAGAATAAAGAAAATATATTTTTTTAATATGGAACGATGTACAGCCCCAAGAACATACAGCAGAAACATTAACCCCTTCCTGACATTGGACACAGTAGTACATCACGGGCGACATTTTATTTAATATTTAATATTTTATTTTAATTTAATTAATATAAATTAGGTACCACCATAATCTATAGTGATCTATAGAATAAAGAAAATATATTTTTTTAATGGAACGATGTACAGCCCCAAGAACATACAAAAAGAAAGTGCAAATGTGCTCAGAATGGTGCAACTTCACTTCAATGCCACGGCGTGTCCCCATACAGCAGGTTACCAACACATATGGGGGATTGTTATACTCAGGAAAATTTGGATATCAAAATTTGTGGAGAGTTTTGGTATTTTATCCACTGAGAATTTGTACAGTACATTTTTTGAAAAATGCTTTCATTCAGCCAAAAAAATGTAAATTTCAAAATTGCATAGGATTTTGTTATAACCCCTGTAAAACAATTAAAGGGTTAACAAACTTCATAAAAGTTGTGTTTTACATGTGTTGAGGGGTATTATTTATAATGGAGTAATTTGTGAGGTTTTACTATTATTTAGGCCTCTCAAGGTGACTTGAAAGCTGAGAAGGTCCCTTAAAAGTTCAAAGCCCCGTAATCTCTTACAAAAATGAGAGGATGCATAAAAAAATCACGTCAACATAAAGCAGACATTTGGTAAATGTTTCATATCAACTTTTGCTGTTATGATTCTGTGTCGAAAATCAAGGATTTTTCTAAATTTTCACCAAATATCAGTTTTTTCATAAATAACTGCAATACATACCACCAAACTTTTTCAACTAACATGAAGTATAAATTTCACAAGAATACAATTTTAAAATCACTTGTATATGTTAAAGTGTTCCGAAGTTATAACCACTTATAGTGACACAGGACAGATTTGACAAAAATGGGCCGTGTCAGGAAGGTGAAAAGTGGCTTCGGCGGTAAGGGGTTAAAACAATGGGAGGCATATATAAGGATGTGTAGGCCACAAGTTACTTAGGAATCGCCAGTAATTTTGATTACTTCCCCTTTACACTACTTCCATGCCACGTATGCGATGTTAATTACATTAATAAAATATCCCCCAATTAATGAGGTCAACCAAAGCACCTTTACAAAGGATGTTTGTTCTTTGAGTCTTTGGTTTTGTTATGCATACATCTATATTGGTCTAACTAATCTCTATCAGTATGTTGCCAAGAAGCTGATCATGAGCATGAGGGCATCATCTAGAAAATACACTTTGGTGTGAGGTATACATTACTTGTATAAAGTCCAGTTGGTGGTGAGTTCAAGCTCTCCCCATCTCTGTTCAATGCTGGACCAGGGACATGACTGACCATATCTCCTAAAGCCCTAATGTTCATAGGGGGGTGTTCTGAGACAAGGAGAGCTGGACATATATGCCAAATTCTTTGCCTATGTCACTATTCACCCAGTTTACATCTCTTATAAAGTGTTTTTTGTGGATGATGCCATCATGCTGGGCCAATAAAGAAGCATGAACCAAAATGTGTGAAGCTCCTAGACAAAATACTGGTATTGGTTTCTTATGTAAATTTCTGCTGGCAAGTTCCCTTTAAATCAAAATAAATGTAGGTTCAATTTAATGTAGTGTGACGTTACTATTCACATATATGCTGTATATAACACAGTGTATTTCCTATTCTTGGTCATGTTTGAGGCTCTGCCCTCCCATTGAAGTCTATGGGAATGGGAAAAATACAGATGCAACAAAGGTGTCATCCATGTGCCGCCTTTATTTTCATATAATTTGCTAGATAACACAATCATGTGACACACTGATGCTACTGACACCATTTGCTAGCCTCCTTTGATTTTGCAGATCTGCAATAGTAGATGATGTGGGTTACATACGGACTGTTTTTGTGGACATATGGCGCAGAATCAGATCAAATGTTTGTGGCCAAAGGAACAACATTAATATGCAGATAGCTTAAGTATAGGAAAATCTCTGGGCAGAAATGGTGTGATCTCTCTCTGAAGGCCTTCTATTATTCATACTAATGTGTGCCCGCCATACCATAGCACGGCGAGCACACGCCAGTGCCGTGGAGATGAGGAGGGGAACGATAGGACATGTTCTATCTTTCTCCCCACTACGCGCCCATTGCCAGCTATGAGGGATGTATTTATGCTGTATATACATTGGCCGTATATATGTCCCCCATACGGTAGTGTGAATGTAGCCTTAGAGGGACACAGCATCCAAACTATAGTACATTATTGTATTCCTTGTCTCAATCTCTCACATGTTCTTTCTGTTGTTGTCTCTATAAATCACAAAGGGGTGATTGTTTAGTAGTCATGGTTCCAGCCAATCATTTCTGTATTCCCTTACTGTTCTGGGGCAAGTTTATATACAAGATGTAAACCCCTTTAATATCTGCTGGGCTGCTGGTGCACAGAAATAAGTTACCCATGAAAGCAATGGTGCACTCTATGAGCAGTTTATGGTTGGAGACTTTTCCAAAACCATAATCGAAAGATGAGATGGATCATAGGGATGCCACAATCATGATATTTTCTTTATGTGGATGTGCCACTTCATAAGTTTGATCACAGTCATTTCTTATGGCCTGAAACCAGGAAAAACATGAAGAGAAGAGTGAAAAGAAAAATCAACAATAATGTGATGATTATTACCAATGTAAAGTTGTGTATGTCTATTAATGTATACTGTATGTGTAATGTTATTTACTGATTTTGGGCAACAAGCACTGTATACCATTGGAGAAAAAAACAAAAGCATGATCTATGTACTCACTGAAGTATGTAATATTACATGTAAATATGTACCATTCATAGAGATAATATTTTTGCATGCTTTTGTACTGTATAATAAAATAAAAAAAATTAAATGGCCTATAAAATAATTAAACTGTGTGGCTGCTGTTTTCATGTGTCTCATCATCTACAGTAAATATAATAAAAAAAAAAAATGTTTAAGAGAAAGCAAAATTAAAAAGCAGAAACTATAAGGCTGAGTTCACACTTGCATATGGACCTCTGTTATTATGTTCAGTCATCAAACAATAATAATGCAACTTTAACAGCTTTATTAAAATGATCATTGATATCCATGAACTTTTTATGGCTTCCGTTAGTGTCTTTTTGCACCACTTCTGTTAAGTTAACCTTTATTCCAGTAGAAAATTGGCCGGAAGCTGCAGCAATATTTTTCAGGCTCAGGTAATGGAAGCAAAACAGAAGTGGAGCAACCGGACAAATAATGCAAAACAACTAAGGCGCCCTTCACGACTAGGCGTAATTCTCTAGGCGCCGGATATCTGGAGTTCTGCAGGTGCTATGAGAGACGCGCAGCAGAACTTCGCATTTTTTTTGCATCGATCTCACATTGAATTCCAAGGGCCTTTGGCTCATTTGGTTAATGTTTTTCAAGCTGCAGTGCTCTACTTTTGCGTTTCGCGATCTGCCATGTCTTCTTCACACATATATAGTGTTCTTCAACATACTATTTTGTTGCCCGTTCCGCGCGTATCTCCCGACAATGAAAAGATGTGACGCACACATGCTGTAATTCTATTCTTATACTGTGTTCTTACTGTGTTGTTTTCATTCTTAACATAGTGTGGTCCATGTTGTTAATTCTATTTTCACTGATCTTCAACCCCCTTTACTGCCTCTAACTCATGTCGGGTAAGGACGCAGCCTCGAATAATGGATACAGCAGAGCGGCCCGACCACGCAGGAGACAGTGAAGAATAGATTGCTAGTATTCCTGTATGCATATCTATCTGGCACTACATTATCAGAGAGACTTAGAAGTATTCAAGTAAGGAGACAAACACATTTTATTCCTCCGAACCATGTCCCTTTGAAAAAGTCCCATTCGACTTAAAAAACGGGCGTGAAAACGGATAAACGCACCACAAATAACGTCAAAAATAAAAAAACTGCGAAGCAACCTACGCGCTTTCTTTTGGTGATGACATTGAAAAATGTAATGCCGCAAGGAAAAAAATGAGACATCAAATACACAGCAAAAACGTCAGTGTTTCACGCATTTGCACCCTCGGCATGGAAATGCAGCACGCTAGTGTGGAAGGGGCCTAAAAGTTCCATTGACATCCTTATGGGCATTTTAACAGTCACATTATTGTGCTTTCAACAGTTCGGCCGATCATAACAGAGGTCCAAACACGGTGTGAACCAGCGCCCTAGAAGACCACAGGCATAACACATGAATTTTACTTGTTTTTTTTTTTTCAGGACTGTAAGATCACTTGATATGATTTATAGTTTTTAATTAATACTTATTAGTACTATTTTGTCTTATAAAAAGTTGCAGGAACATAATGACTACACATGAGGTGAAAAAAAATAAAAGTTGAGCCATTTTGCAGATTTACTATATTTTTTAAATAAGTAGTAAAACTGAATAAACTTTGAACTCGGCGTAAGGGGAGTGTAGGGTTATGAAATTGGAGTAAAAAGTTCCAAACAATTTTTTTTTGCGACTATGGTTAAGTGCACACTCTAGTGTTTGTTAATATCAAGTATAATTCCCCGTATACGTTCCCAGACCTTTGCCTAATTCTCTGATATAACTTTCTTAACCTTGAGAAGAAAGAAAGTTTCTATGTATGAAAAAAGGATTTGATCGACCTTGCTAAGCAATGCTGGGATTGTTAAGCGGGTTGGTCGGGGTAACTTGACGCGTACTTAGGGAATCCGAAGGAATTATTGTTTCGCTTTGATTCTATTTTGGTGCTGCTGAAAAGTCATTCTACCGAAATAAGAAGCTGTCTGTAGTTTTCATATGCCAAGAAGTTTTACGTAACGATTTTTAAGAGAGTTTTCTTATAGTTTTTACAAACAGACTGAGAAACATTGTACCGGATCATGTTACACGGTTTTCAAGGTGCACTTGGCATTTTCCTCCAGGGGTTGAACCCTCCCCTCTTCCATAGTAAGGCATGGCGTACGGGCCATAACAGGCGGTAAGAAAAATAGGACATGGTTCCTGTCTTCCTGTGACACGCAGCGTCAGGTTATCGCTCCGTGCGGGCATACGCCGTCTAGCGGGGAGGGATGTATTGGGGCCACAAGCGTGCGGCCTACCCGGTACATATCGCCCCACCACCCCCAATGATAGTGTGGTGAATGCTACCTTATACAGGGATATATCATTATGCACCGGTCATTATTAGTGTCACAGCCCTTTCGGGTCACAGCCCACATTATCAAGAGCTTTGGCCTCAATGATCGGTTGTGGGCTGCGCAGTGGTTAGTCCCACTCCAGGTACCTCACATGGGATCTCGATACAAATTGCTGCGAGTCATGTGTTGTATTTCCTATTGCCAAAGTATTGCATGCTTGCAGCTTGTGGGCAAAGGCAGGAGTACCATGCTCAACGCTGGTCCCACTCAGCCTATTTACGGGCAGTACTCCCTTTACTTACACGCCCACCATTGGTGCAGAGATGCAGAATAGGGCAAACTAATTGCACATAGCATTTTGCGATAGTTTGAGGCATATAAGCCCTGAGTAAAGATCTCCATAATGTCGAGTAATAACTTTACAGGGCATAATTGTTATGAAATTCAAAAGTTGATTACCCCCCCGCCTTAGCGCTTGAGTGTCCGATGAGATCGGATGCCAGAGCCAGGATGCGGTTCAGTCTTCACTAGCTGAGCGAAACCGGGTAGGCATCGTTGCAACTACGACGAGATGAAGCGTGCCGGCGTGGGTAACATCTGTTGTAACATTAGCCGGCCACACACCAGGATCTAGGTAACATGCTTCTGGGGGCAGTGGATGGCAGAACCTTTTAGCGGCCTGCTGTGCCCACTCCCCCTCCGATCCTCCCTGTATTTACCGTGTTTTGCGATGCCATTAATGATCGCGTTAGTTAGCCCGCCAGCCCCCCCCAGGTAGAGCTTATGCTATTACTGTCATACAATGTTCATCTATGGAAGCAAAACAGAAGTGGAGCAACCGGACAAATAATGCAAACCATTAAGGCCCCTACCACACTAGCATTTTTAACGTGCGAGTTCTGCGCGTGCTTTTGACGCGCAGAACTTGCATTGCACTCTGTCCCATTGTTTCCAATGGGTCTTTCCTCATTTGCGTTGTTTTTCACGCGCGTCAAAACAAACGCAAGTCCCGAACCATGGTCCCTTTGAAAAAGTCCCATTGACTTAAAAAACGTGCGTGAAAAACGCACCGAAAACGCAAAAAAACGCGAACAACACGCGCGTGAAAAACGCTAATGACTCCAAGGAAAAATGGAACAAAAATGCAGCCAAAAACGTCAGTTTTTCACGCATTGCACCCTGACGTGAAATGCAACGCTAGTGTGGAAGGGGCCTAAAAGTCCATTGAAATCCATGGGCATTTTAACATCAATTATTGTTTCAACAGTGGACGATCATAACAGAGGTCCAAACACAGGTGTGAACCAGGCCCTAGAAACATGTCATAACAAATTTTACTTAGTTTTTTTTTTTTTCATGACCTGTAAGACTAACTTAATATGATAGTTTTAATAATTACTATTATTAATATTACTATAAGTAATATTTTGTCTTTATAAAATTTGCTGATAATTGACTACAAATGAGAAAAAATAAAAAGTTGTCATTTTGCAGCAGATAGTGAGAAAACATGCATTAATAGCTTTTTATTTAGTGTATGGTTAAACTTCTGCTTTCAGCTGCACACCTCTTTTTTTGCCCATCCCATACAGATGGGGGTGGGGGGGTTGTGTTGGGCTGTTGATATTTGATGGTGAACCTGGCTTATATCTCCATTTAGTTCTTCCCCACCCAAACTCTCACAACCTTGTCTCTGTATAGACCTCATGCACTTTAGGAGGGTGATGCTGGAAACTATCCCACCAAGTTAGAAGCTTCGATTGGCCAAATGTATAATTTGTATAATTAGGATGACTTTCTCTTACTGGAACTTGGTGTCTAAGTCACTTAAGCTCTTGTGAGCAGGTCCCTCACTCCTATTGGTCCTATGACTGTTTGTACTGTTATATTATATTTGTATATGTTCCCCCTTGATTTGTAAAGCGTTATGTAATTTTGTTGACAAATCTGCAGCATATCCCCCTCCACCAAACATAAACAGGACACATTGCATCAGTCTCCTGGCATTCACCAATCCATGATTGTCTTGCATTGTCCAGTATTGTTGGCTTGTAGCTAATAAAACTACCAAGTAAATGAGTTCATTGATGCTAGTATCCCAACATCAGTGAGATCCTATGTTGCCAACCCTTATAGGAGCCATCCGTCATATAGACAGATCTAAATATGAGACATCTTCGTATCTGTCCCTGGAATTCAAGTGACGACCTATATTATCTTCTTACTTGTAACATATGTTAATTCATAATTTCAATTATCATGCAATCATTCCCCTATTCTGCAGAGGTGTAACAGAGACTGACATCCATCCAATGTGCCAATGGTACCAAATTCTACATTCCTCATTTTACACACTGAATATTTAACCTTATCTCTGGTATCTGCTAAAAATAAATATTTGGGTGTAATGTCTGCTTATAAGAGGATCTCAATTAACTCTTAGGGGAATAGTACCCCATAAGCAGGTATTAGGAATCCTTGTGCACATCTAACAAATGCCTCCAGATTTTTTTTTGTTTAGTAGCAGAAACATAACCCTTCCTGACATTGGACACAGTAGTACATCACAGGCGACAGGGATTTCCCGCATTTGACGTACTAAAGGCCTGCTGCTCCGTTTAGTAGCTCCTGTGCCAGAAGCTGCGGATATCTGCGTATATAGAGCTGACACCCGTCTTTATTTTAACTGCATAATTTGTAGATTTCTTGATCGAGGTGATACCCCTTACACGCCCATCGTATGATGGCGGGGGGGCTTCTGGATAAATCGAACCGCCCAAAAAATCACCAAAAAACCCTAGCCTATTTTGTCTCCCCTTCCATCTGTACCTATTGCACAAATTTCGTATGCGTATACAAACCAAACCTGAAAACGGCCAAAATTTACATTTTTCATAAAATCCCTTTACAAAATGTTCCAAAAATGATCACAAAACGTTATGTGCTCCAAAATAGTAACAAAGAGAAAAAAAGAAAGAAAAAACCAAAAAAAAAAAAAATGGAACCCCCCCCAGCCCCCCAAAAAAAAAAACCCCCCCAAAAAAAAAAAAAAAAAAAAAAACACCAACCAACAAGAAGCAAAAAAAAAAAAAAAAAAAAAAAAAAAAAAAAAAAAAAAAAAAAAGAAAAAAACAAAAAAAAAAAAAAAAAAAAAAAAAAAAAAAAAAAAAAAAAAAACCAAAGAGCCCCCTGAAAGAAAAACTCACATTAAAAAATAAGCCCTAGCTCTGTCGACCAGAAAGATTACGTATGTCTCCAAAAAGATGGTGTAACGAAATAAATGGATTTTCTCTGTATTAATTTTCTTCATTAAATTGTAAAATATATTTAAAAATTAATATAAATTAGGTACACTGAATTATAGTGATCTATAGGAATAAGAAATTAGAGTTTTTTAATATGGAACATGTACACCCCAAGAACCTACAAAAGAAGGGCAATGTGCTCGATGTGCACTCCCTTCAATGCCACGGCAATGTCCCCCCATTACAGCAGGTTACCAACACATATGGGGGATTGGTTTACTCAGGAAATTTGGATATCAAAATTGGGAGAGTTTGTTTTTGGTATTTATACACTGAGAATTTGGAAGCCATTTTTTTTTCAGCCAAAAAAATGTAAATTTCAAAATTGCATATGATTTGTTGTAACCCGTAAAACAATTAAAGGGTGAACAACTTCATAAAGTTGTGTTTTACATGTGTTGAGGGGTGGTATTATTTATATGGAGTAAGTTGTGGGTTTTTACTATATTTAGGCCTCTAAGGTGACTTGAAAGCTGATAGGCCCTTACAGTATTATTTAGCATTTTTTATGAAATGTCAAAAAAATCGCACCTAAAGTTCAAACTCGGTAACCTCTTACAACATGCTGAGAGGAGCATAAAAAATCAGTCAACATAAAGCAGACTTTGTAAATGTGTCATATCAATTTTTGCTGTTATGATTTCTGTGTCAATCAAGGATTTTCCAAAATTTTCACCAAATATCAGTTTTGTATAAGTAACTGCAATACTCCGCACCAAACTTTTTTCAACTAACATAAGTATAATTTCACAAGAATACATTTTAAAAATCACTTTGGTATATGTTAACGTGTTCCGAAGTTATAACCACTTATAGTGACACAGACATATTTGACAAAAATTGTCCGTGTCAGGAAGGTGAAAAAGGGCTCGGCGTAAGGGGTTAAACAATGGAGGCATAGATAAGGATGTGTATGCCACAAGTTTACGTAGGATCGCCAGTAATTTGATTACTTCCCCTTGACACTACTTCCCCTGCCACGTATGCTGTTTCTACATTATAAATATCCCCCAATTAATGGAGTCAACCAAGCACCTTTTCTAAGGATGTTTGGTTCTTGAGTCTTTGGTTTTGGTTATGCATACATCTATATTGGTCTAACTAATCTCTATCATATGTTGGCCACGAAGCTGATCATGAGCATGAGGGCAGCAGCCTAGAAAATACACGTTGTTGTGGGTCTACATTAGCTTGTATAGTCCAGTTGGTGTGAGTTCAAGCTCTCCCCATCTCTGTTCATGCTGACCGGGGGGAGGGGGAGGGGGAGGGGGGGGGGGACATGACTGACCATATCTCCTCAGCCCTAATGTTCATAGGTGGGTGTTCTGAGACCAGAGAGCGTACATATAAAATTCCAAATTCTTTTGCCTAGGGTCCCTATTCCCCAGTTTACATCTCTTCTAAAGTTGGTTTTTTTGTGGATGATGCCATCATGCTGGGCCATAAAGAAATCATGAACAAGGTGGAAGCTCCTAGACAAAATAACTGGTATTGGTTTCTTCTGTAAATTTCTTGTACACGTTCCCTTTAAATCAAATAAATGTCGTTCAATTTATGTAGTGGTGACGTTACTATTCACATATATGCTGTATATAACACAGTGTATTTCCTATTCTTGGTCATGTTTGAGGCCTTCTCCCTCCCATTGAAGTCCCTATGGCATGGGGAAAAATACCGATTCAACAAAGGTGTCATCCATTGCCTGCCTTATTTTCATATAATTATGCTAGATAACCCATCATGTGACACACTGATGCGACTGACAACCATTTGCTGCCTCCTTTGTTTTGCAGATCTGCATATAGATGATGTGGGTTACATACGGACTGTTTTTGTGGACATCATGGCGTCAGAATCAGATCAAATGTTTGTGGCCAAAGGACAACATTAATATGTCAGATAGCTTAATAAGGAAATCTCTTGGGCAGAATGGTTGATCTCTCTCTGAAGGCCTTCTATATTCATCTAATGTGTGCCCGCCATACCATAGCAAGGGGGCGAGCACACCCACTTGCCGTGGGAGTATAGAGGGCACGATTAGGGACATGTTCTATCTTTCTCCCACTACGCGCCCATTGCCAGCTATAGGGATTATTTATGCTGTATATACATTGGCCGTATATTGTCCCCCATACGGTAGTGGTGAATGTAGCCTTAAGGGACAAGCCATCCAACTATAGTACATTATTGTATTCCTTGTCTCAATCTCTCACATGTTCTTTTCTGTTGTTGTCTCTATAAATCACAAAGGGTGGATTGTTTAGTAGTCATTGTTCCAGCCAATCATTTCTGTATTCCTTACTGTTCTGGGGCAAGTTTATATACAAGATGTAAACCCCTTTAATTATCTGCTGGGCTGCTGTGCACGAATAGTTACCCATGAAAGCAATGGTGCCCTCTATGAGCAGTTTATTGTTGGAGACTTTTCCAGCAAAAAAAAAAAACAACCATAACGAAGTTGAATATGGATCCTAGGGATGCACAATCATGATATTTTCTTTAGTGGATGTGCCACTTCATAGTTTGATCACTTCATTCTTATGGCTGAACCAGAAAACCATGAAGAGAAGAGTGAAAAGAAATCACAATAATGTTATGATTATTACCAATGTTAAAATTGTGTATGTCCTATTATGTATAACTGTATTGGTAATGTTTGTACTGATTTGGGGCAACACACTGTATGCCATTGGAGAACCAACAAAGCTGATCTATGTACCACTGAATTAAGGTAATCTTACATGTAAATATGTACCATTCATAGATGATAAATGATTTTTGCATGCTTTGTACTGATATAAAATAAGAAAATTAATTGCCTATAAAAATATTACTGTGTGGCTTGCTGTTTTCATGTGTCTCATCATCTACAGTATATAATAAAAAAAAAAATGTTTAGATAAAGCAAAATTAAAAAGGCAGAAACTATAAGGCGTGAGTTCACCCTTGCATATGGACCTCTGTTATTATGTTTCAGTATCAAACATAATAATGTCAACTTTAACAGACATTTAGTAATGATCATTGATATCCATGAACTTTTTATGTCTTCCGTTAGTGGTCTTTTGCACCACTTCGTGTTAATTTAACCTTTATTCCATAGAAAATTGGCCGGAAGCTGCAGCAATATTTTTTCGGCTCAGGTATGGAAGATCAAACGAGTGGACACACCGAACAAATAATGCAAACCATTAATGCCTCTACCACACTAGCATTTTTAACGTTCGAGTTCCTGCCGTGCTTTTGCCGCCAGCACTTGCATTGCACTCTGTCCATTGTTTTCCAATGGGTCTTTCCCATTTGCGTTTTTTTCACAGCGCGTGCTTGCGTTTGCTTTGACGCGCGCAAAATCGCAATCAGCTCTACTTTTGCGTTTCACCGCGTTTTGTCCTTCCCCATTCAAGTCTATGAGACGCATCCAACTGCATTGCACTCGCATCATTGCAAGTGTAATGCGAGTTTATTTTGTTTTGGATTTATGATCGTATTGGAAATGCAATGCGTTTTTAAATGGATGGTTTCTAGGTGAAATGAATAATTCCCTCCTGCTCGAGATCGAGCATTTCATTAAAAAACAGAGGAAGAACAGTGAGAATATAATAAAAACAGTGACACAGTATCATTAATGAAACACAGTAAGAACACAGTGAAGAATAGATATATATGTGTGTAAGAACACTGCTAGATGTTTTCCATACATCTGCAATGTCTTCTTCACCATTATATTGTTCTTCACATACTATTTTGTTCGCACCGTTCCGCGCTTAGCTCCGACAAGTAACAGATGTGCCGAACATCTGTAATCTATTGTTTCACTGTGTTTTTCACTTAAATGATCCTGTGTTCACTGGGTTCACTGTTTTTATTCTATGCTTCGCTGTTCTTCACATCTGCTACTTGTCGGGAGATAATATCGCCGGAACAGTGAAGACTAAATTGCAGATGTTTGCATCATCGCTAACTTATCAGAAGAACATGCTTTTTCAATTAATAAAACATTTTATTCCCGAACCTGGGTCCCTTTGAAAAAGTCCCATTGACTTAAAAACGCGCGTGAAAAACGCACCGCAAAACGCAAAAAAACGTGAACACACTCGCGTGAAAAACGCAAAACGCTAATGACTCCAAGGAAAATGGCAACAAAAACGCAGCCAAAAACGTCAGTTTTCCGCATGGCCACCCGCGTGAAAGGCAACGCTAGTTGTGTGAGGCCTAAAGTCCATTGAAATCCATGGGCATTTTAACATCCATTATTGTTTCAACAGTGGACGATCATAACAAGGATCCAAACACATGGTGTGAACCAGGCCCTAAACATGTCATAACAAATTTTTACTTAGTTTTTTTTTTTTTTCCTGACCGTGTAGACTAACTTAATATTGAAGGTTTTTATATTACTTATTATTAATTTACTATAAGTAGCATATTTTGTCCTTTATAAAAATTTGGCTGATAATTGACTACAAATGAGCAAAATAAAATTTGTCATTTTGCAGATTAGATATTTTTTTAAATTAAGTGTAAAACTGAATAGACTTTTAACTCGGCGTTAATGGGGGGTTCACATTTGGGTAAAAGTGTCCAAACATATTGGCTATTGTAAGTTGCACATCACTAGTGTTGAATATCAAGTATAATTCCCCTTATACTTTCCAGTACCCTTTGCCTACTTCTCTGCTAAAACTTTCTACTGCGAAGAAAGTTTCTATTGGTATGAAGTATTTGACTGACATTGCTAGGCAATCTGGATTGTTAAGCGGGTAACTTGAAGCGTAATTATGGGATCCAAGAATTAATTGTTTACGCTTTGATTCTAGTTTGGTGCTGCTTGAAGTCATTCTACGAAGAAGCTTCTTTGTTATGCCAGTATTACTAACCATTTTTTCTGAGAAGTTTTTTATATTTTGTACAAACAACGACTTGTACATGAATCATGTTTAAAGTTTTTCAAGGTGCACGTTTGCATTTTCTCCTCCAGGGGTGAACCCTCCCCTCTCCATAGTAATGCATGGCGTACGGGCCATAACAGGGGGAAAAATAGGACATGTCCTGTCTTTTCCTGTGTCCAGAGCGGTATGTATCGCTCTGTGCGGGCTTTGCTGTCTATGGGGAGGTATGTATGGCCACAAGCTTGCGGCCGTACATACGCTGCCCCCCCCCCCCCATATGATAGTGTGAATGCAGCCTTATAAGGGATTATTTAGCATTCACCGGCATATGATAGTGTCACAGCCCTTTCTGAGCAGCCCAATATATCAAGAGGCTTTGGCCTCAATGTATCTGGTTGCTGGGCTGCGCAGTGGTTATTCCCACTCCAGGTCCTACCTGGCGTACAAATATGCTGTACCATGTGTACTTTCACTATTGAAAGTTTGCATGCTGCAGCTTGTGGGCAAAGGCAGGAATACTCAACGCTGGCCCACTTAGCCACGGGCAGTACTCCCTTTCCTTCACGCCCACATGGTGCAGAGATGGCAGAAAGGGCAAAATAATTGCATCGAATTTTGCGATTATTTTGAGGCATATAAGCCCTGATAAATATCTCCATAATGTCAGTAATAACTTTACAGGGCACTAATTTTATGAAATTCAACAGTTCATTAACCCCTTAGCGCTCAGTGTCCGATATATCGGATGCAGACCCGATGTCGGTTCAGCTCAAGATCTGAGCCGAACTGGCATCGGGAAACACGGGGTGCCGGCTGTAACATATAGCCGGCACCCCAGTGTAACATGCTTCTGGGGGGTCTTTACCCCCACGATTGGCCCCCCGAACTGTTTTCTGGGGGCGCCGATCATTGTCTGATCTGGTCCCCAGCACTGCCTGCAAGAACTGCCAGTAAGATGGCGTCTTATGCAATGCATGCATATGCATGTGTATAGCCTGACACTGCTAATTCCCTGCAATACATCAATATTGCAGTGTATTATCATAAACAAGCAATCAGATGACGTCCCATGCTGGAAAAAGTTAAAAAGTTAAAAAAAAAAAAATTATTAAATAAAAGTAAAGAAAGAAATCAATGAAAATGCCCAAAAGTCCCAAAACATATAAAGAGACATATAACACAAAAAAAGGCTAAATTATAACACAAACCCCACATATATAGTATCACCGTGTCCGTAACAATCCATAGAATAACAGTAAATAATTATTGAACTCGCACGATGAACACCGTAAAAAAAACTGTAATAAACACTTCAAAAATTATGATTTTTACCTATTCAATTCCACAAAAAAATGCTACAAAAAGTGATCAAAAAAACATATGTACTCCAGAATGAACCTGGTGCAAAGTACAACATGTCCCGCAAAAAACAAGCTATCAACCAGTTCCGTAGTCAAAAAAGTAACAATGTTATGCCACTTGGAAGAGAATTATAGATTTTTTCCCATATTAGTGTTTTATTTGACAAATTTAGTAAAATGTAAGAAAAAATATTCATGTATGGTATCCCCGTAATCGTATCAACCCATAGAATAAAGATAACATGATTATTAGAAAAAAAAAGTAGAAAAAACAAAACAAAACATGATTATTAGGCTATACAGTGAACACCAAAAAAAAATAAAAAAAAAACAAAAAGACGAGTACAGAATTTCGACACGTAGCCTTTATTGTAGCGAGTACAGCTTTTCTACTCCTGCCCTCAAAAAAAAGTTCCTAAATTTTCAACAATAGTAGATACCAACCCCAAAATGGTAACACCGGAAAAAGCATCTCATCCCGCAAAAAAAATGCCATCACATGGCCCCAATAACGAAAAAGCAGGAATTTTATAGCCTACAAAAAAGGGCCAATGAGGAAAAATCCAGGCAGCTGCAGGGCCCTCCTTCCATTCTGCCCCTCGCCGTGCCCCCATAAAACAAGTCATGGCCACATGTGGGGACTCTCTGTACTCAGGAGAAATTATAGAACAAATTCCAATTATCTTTTGGAAATGTGTAAATTTTAGGGCTAAATGAACGTATAACTGGCACAATTTGACCACCTCCATTTTGATTCAATTACTATGAAAATCTCAAGGGGTTAACAATCTTCATAAAAGCTGTTTCTGATAGCTTGATGGGTGCAGATTTGAAAATGGGTTATATAGGGGGTTTTGATGCTAAATTTGTAAAATTTCATTCAAAACTGTATTTATCCCCAAAATAGTCAATTCTGAAAATCTGGAAAAGCGATATTCAAAATAAATTATCCAGACATTTCAAAAATTATGAAAATGTAAAGTAGACAAATGGGAAATGTTATTCAGCAATTTATTTAGGTGGTAAATCTATCTGCCTGAAAACGTAATGATTTAGAATTTCAAAACTCAAATTTCAAAATTTACCATTAAAATGAAGTACAACATGTGGGGAAAAAACAATGTCAGAATCGTTTAGGTAACGATGTTAGTGTTATAGTGATAGCGTTACCGGAAACCTCCGGTAACGCTATCTAACACTGCGGCGGGGTACAGTGTAATCATCGGACAGCTTGCAAAGCGCTGCCTCTTCCCCGGACCGCCCCGCTAGCTCCATAGGCCGGCAGTGACTGCCTAGCCACGCCCCAACCCCGCCCCCTCATGAATACGTCGGACAGCTTTGCGAGCTGTCCGACAATTACATCCTACCCCGCCGCAGTGTTTGATAGCGTTACCGGAGGGCGTTAGTAAGCAGCTCGTAGTGACAGCTCCTCTTTAAGGGGTTAAAGCTGTAATGAGTCAACTTAGGCGTAAGGGTTCTAAATTTGGAGTAAAAAGTTCCAAACATATTGCTATTGTAAGTGCACATCACTAGTGTTGAAATTATCAAGTATAATTCCCCTTATACTTCCCAGTACCCTTTGCCTACTTCTCTGATATAAACTTTTTTAAACTGCAAAGAAAGTTTCTATTGTATGAAGTATTTGATCTGACATTGCTAAGCAATGCTGGGATTGTTAAGCGGGTAACTTGACAGCGTAATTAGGGGATCCAAGAATTAATTGTTTTACGCTTTGATTCTATTTTGGTGCTGCTTGAAAGTCATTCTACCGAAAGAAGCTGTCTTTGTTATGCCAAGTATTACGTAACCATTTTTCAGAGAAGTTTTTTATATTTTGTACAAGCAGAAGACTTGTACATGATCATGTTTAAAGGTTTTCAAGGTGCACTTTGCATTTTCCTCCAGGGGTGAACCCTCCCCTCTCCATAGTAATGCATGGCGTACAGACTGACGAGAGATGGACGACGAGCCCAGACAAAATTATAGTGTTTTCCCACATTAGTAGTTTTATTTGTGACCAAATTATAAAGTAAAATGTAAGAAAAAAATATCTCAGGCCTATGGTATCCCTGTATCGTATCACCCTGAATAACAGATAACATGATTATTAGAAAAAAAAAGTAGAGAAAAAAAAAACCAACACAGTGAATTATGTAGCTATAAGTAAACTGAACAAAAAGAAAAAAAAAAAAACAAAAAACGAGTACAGAATTGAACTCAGCCTTATTGTAGCGTACAGCTTTACTACTCCTGCCCTCAAAAAAAAGTTCCTAAATTTTCAACAATAGTAGTACCAAACCCCAAATGGTAACACTGGAAAAGCATCTCATCCAGCCCGCCAAAAAAAATGCCATCACACTAGCCCCACAATAACGAAAAAGCGGGAATTTATAGCCTACAAAAGGCCATATGGAGGAAAAATCCAGGCAGCTGCAAGGCCCTCCTTCCATTTGCCCCTCGCCGTGCCCCCTAAAACAAGTCATGGCCACATGTGGGGACCTCTGTAATCAAGGAGGAAATTATAGAACAGATTCCAATTATCTTTTGGAAATGTGTAAATTTTGGCTAATAGAACGTGGATATAACTGGCACAATTTGACCAACTCCATTTGATTCAATTACTGAGAAATTCAACGAGAAGTTAACCAATCTTCATAAAAAGTGCTTTTTTTGCATAGCCATGATGGGTGCAGATTGAAAATGGGTTATATAGGGGTTTTGATGCTTAAATTGTGAAAATTTTCATTCAAAACTGTATTTATCCCCAAAAATAGGTCAAATCTGAAAATCCGAGAAACCGATATTCAAAATTAAATTATAACCAGACATTTCAAAAATTATGAGAAATGTAAAGTAGACAATGGGAAATGTTTCAGCAATTAATTTGGTGGTAAATATCTAAGCTGAAAACCGCAATGATTTAGAATTCTCCAAAACTCAAATTCAAAAATTTACCATTAAAATGAAGTACAACATGTGGGGAAAAACCAATGTCAGAATCGTTTAGGTACACGATGGTTAGTGTTATAGTAGATAGCGTTACCGGAAACCATACCGGGAACGCTATCTAACACTGCTGGCGCGGGTGGACAGTGTAATCATCGGACAGCTTGCAAAGCGTGCCTCTTCCCCGGATTCGCGCCGGCTAGCTCCATAGGATGGCAGTGACTGCCGCAGCGCACTAGGCGGCAAGTCCACCGCCCCAACCCGCCCCCTCATTAATACGCTGGACAGCTTTGCAAGCTGTCCGCCCAATTAACATCCTCCCCGCCGCACAGTGTTTGATAGCGTTACGAGGAGCCATTAGTACGCAGACTCTAGTTCTGCATAAATGAGAGTGACAGCTCCTCTTTAAGGGGTTAAAGCTGTAATGAGTCAACTTAATAGCAAAATATTTGGTCAAGTGGGATCAAGCACATACCGTTTTTTTTTTTTGCAACAGTGGAGGAGAATGCTTACTCCCTGGCAGCCGTTGTGGTAACAGCCCCACAGAGTATGAGAGACTGAAGGACACCTAGAGGAAAGAGCTGATTGCAGATTGAAAAGAATGGTTCAGTAAGGCTGCGTTCACATGTGGGGATTACATGGGGGCACATTTACTTAGCCGGCCGCTGGAGTTCACAGAAAGTGCATTGTCCTTGTATAATGCACTGTGCCGTGATTCACTCCGATCGTGTGCCCGCTATCCTGCATGTGTCGCTTCCCCGCTCACGTCCGATGGTGTTCACCCTCTTCTTCCCGGTGCATGTAAGTGCATTGTCTTATGACACAACTTGAAAGTTAAATCCTGTGCCAAGTCCGAATCAGTCAAAAGGTCCGATGGCAAGCCCCCGATTTTTGTCGCATAAAAGCCAGCGCAGCTGCGCCTAAAAACGATCATGGGCGACACAATCCCAGCGCAAATACCCGTTAAATACCTGTCACAGCCATGCAAAACCCATAAATGGCGCACAGTCCGAGGAAAGTGTGATCTGTGACCCTTAGTCAATAAGGCCCATTGTGTTTTAAAACACAATACAACAGCTGAGGAGAGGAGATTTGCGTTTACAAAATGCAATGTAAAGGGTAAATATAAATGGTAAAAATGTAAAGTGTTAACATTTTTTGTTATATGTAAACAGTAATGTAATTACGTAAATCTACTCTCCTCAGCTGATATATTGCTTTTCAAAATACAATGTGAAAGCTACATGTGAAGGTATCAGTGAAAAATCACTGAAGCCAGGAAGAGAAAATCAATCTGTATGTGTGTATAAAGATTAAATAGCTTTAGTGAAAAATCACTGATGTGAAAAAAAATGCCAATGTGAATCTGATCTAAGGCAACCTGCACATGACACATGACAAGAAAATAAGGATGTGTGCAAGCCATATTTTCTACAGGTAGCACACATCCTCATTTGCTTCTACAGGTTCATGCACACTGTTAATTTTACAATGCATGCTAGGATTCCTCAAGACACAAACGATAGAACAGTTCCTATTCGCCTGTGTTCGCATCGCAAGCAGTGATTTTCAATGGTCATCGGCGAGTGAGTGGAGCTCAAAGTTGTGTGAAAATGAGCAGAAACTTTCGTGTTTTGCCAGAGATGAGTCAGACTCAGAGCTTATACAGACTCAGACACTTATATCTCAGTTCTGTTCTAGAAACATTGGCAGCATATCACACAACATGTCCGGGTTATGCAGAGCGACCCAAAAGCCAAACTTAAAGTTAGTGTCCGCTCATCTCTAATTAAGGGTTCCAGGGATTTCAGAATCTAGAACTGTGAACGTGCTCTAATCCTTCCATGTTTTGTAGTTTGTAAATAACTGTATTATGAAATAGTTAAACCTATATTCTTCTAAAGCAGCGTGTAGTTTTGCTAGGTATACATTTATAATATCACATTTTACTGTAACTAGCTGTTGTGCAGCATACATAATAAATAGTACATACTGCTTAGCAATCCCATAAATGTCTATGACATCCAACCATGGAAGTGTTCAATTGAATTGTTCCTTTCCAGGCTGGATCTTAGCAGCAGCGGTCACATCTATTATTAGGCGAATGAACTTTTTATTTAGTGACACAATAATGCTGGAATTACAGGGAAGGGGGAAAGAATAAATTGGTTGAGGAGAACAATGTAGATAATATACCTTTCTAATGGCTTTGGACAACTATAAAGGTCTCACGTTGCTCATTGCTCCACACATCTGCACTGTGGGGTAGAAAATGAAAGGAAGTAATGAAAAGAGCTAAGTGCCCCAGGATATTGAGTGTATTTCAATACACGGCTGCAAAGAAAAGTTTGCTGGTTAGCAGCAGGCATGAAAAAGATTTTATTTTATAAATCTTAAAAGGAAACTACACCTTTCATATTTTCCACTCTATTAAAGAGCCCATGGCTGGTGTGAGGTGTTAACCAGCTGTCTTACTCTGTTTAATAAATCAGTAAATAGTTAAAATAAATAACTATTACCTTTACTTTGGTTCCATGTATATAACTGTGTAACATTACCTACATCAAAGTATGGAACTGTCTCAAGTACAGCTCAATTCTTATTCTTATTCTCTTTAAAAAAAAAGATTTTTAAACATTTTAGGATTTTCTGAGTATGCTTCTTAATGCTGGCATATGGGATCCTGGTGGGAAATTATCCTTTAGGGCCTATTATGGCAATAATATAGGTCCGGTCACCTAGGAGGAAAAAGCTAAATTATATATACACTCACCGACCACTTTACTAGGTACACCATGCTAGTAACGGGTTGGACCCCCTTTTGCCTTCAGAACTGCCTCAATTCTTCGTGGCATAGATTCAACAAGGTGCTGGAAGCATTCCTCAGAGATTTTGGTCCATATTGACATGATGGCATCACAGCAGTTGCCGCAGGAAATTTTGTCGTGGCACATTCCCATGATGCGAATCTCCCGTTCCACACATCCAAGAGCTCTATGATTGAGATTGGTGCAACTGTGGAGGCCATTTGAAGTACGGTGATCATTGTCATGTCACGAAAACCAGTCTTGAGATTGCTTCCAGCTTTATGACATGGCGGCATTATCATGCTGAAACGTAAGGCCACCAGATGGTGGGGTACATTTTGGTCATAAAGGGATGGACATGGTCCAGCAACTACTATTTAGTAGGCTGTGGCGTTGCACGATGCTCAATGGACCAAGGGGCCCAAAGAGTGGCCAAGTGGAACGGTTACCAATACTTCCCCACACCATGACAGGCTCACCCCTCCGCAGTCCTGCTGCCCTCCCCCTCCTCCCCAATTTGATTATGTCCGTGGTGCACTACAGACGGCAGGCACGTGATTCCTACCCCCTGCCTCAGTCGCTGTCCCCTATGGCTGTTTTGTGTGTCAGACCCCGCCAAACTTGTTGGACCCTACCATCCGAAGTCCTTGTTCGCCCAGCAGATAGAACAGATAATCGAAGGATTTTTCCATTCTCATCGTAAAATCCAGGAATAACGTTTTTTCAAATCTCTCTACTGTGTCCAATTTTTGTTTTCGACCGAGCTTGTGCATAAATTGCCCTCAGTTCCTGTTCTTAGCTGAAAGGAGTGGCAACCTTGGTGTGGCTTCTGCTGCTGTTAGCCATCTGCCTCAAAGTTCGACGTACTGTGCTTTCAGAGATATCTTCTGCCTAACCTGTGTTTATAAACGGGTGGGGTCGATTGATCATGGTTGCTTCTTCAGCTCGTACCATCGTCTGCCCATTCTCTTCTGACCTCTGGGCATCAAATACAAGGCATTTACGCAAAGAAGTGCCCTCACTGGGATGTTTTTCTTTTTCGGGACCCATTCTCGTGTAAAACACCTAGAGATTGGTTGTGCGTGAAATCCCAGAGTAGCATCTCCTGCTCAGTTTCTGAAATACTCAGACCTCAGCCCTTCTGCGCACAACACCATGCCATGTCTCAAAGGCACTCAATCATCACCTTTTCTACCCCCCAGAACTGACTGCTCGGTTTGAAAACTGCAGGCGATTTGTGCCTGACCTTGTCTAAACATGCCCTACATGCCATGAGGTTGCCGCCTGTGATTCGCCGAATTTGTCGAGCAGAATCCGAGGACTCATCGACAGGAAACGTTTTGTTTTTCCAATTTTTCTGTACGACGAGCTTGTGCATAAATTGCATGCCTCAGTTTCCTGTTCTTAGCTGAAAGGAGTGGCAACCCGGTGGGTTCGTCTGCGTTAGCCATCTGCTCAAAGTCTGGACGTACTGTGCTTGTCAGAGCTAATCTTCTGCCTAACCTGGGTGTTTATACAACGGGTCGCGAGGTGAGTTACACTGGTGCTTTCTTCAGCTCGTACCATGTCTGCCCATTCTCCTTCTGACCTCTGGGCATCAAAAATTTACGGTTTCCGACAAAAGAAGGACCGCTCACTGGGATGTTTTTCTTTATTCGGGACCCATTCTCGGTTAAAACCACTAGAGATGGTTGTGCGTGTGAAAAATCCCATAGTAGCATTCTCCATGCTAGTTTCTGAAATACTCCGCCTCAGCCCTTCTGCGCACACCAACACCTGCCATGTTTCAAAGGCACTCAAATCATCCCTTTTATCCTCGCCCAGAACTGATGCTCGGTTTGTATGAACTGCAGGCTTGTCTTATTGTGACCCTGACCTGTCTACATGCCCTACAATGCCGACTGAGGTTGGCCTGTGATTATGATTGGCGCTGATTAGAATGATTAAGTGTTAACGAGCAGTTGGACAGGTGTACCTAATAAAGTGGCCCGTGAGTGTATATGCATGATATCTTCTGGGAGGCAAGACCTGTAAGCTTTGCAAGGAAAAGGAAGAGGTGCTGGTAGCTAGCTGTCTGAGGAGGAAGGGGGCATGGAGGTATAGACTGGAGAGAAACTACACTAAGCTTCTGCAGCGTATAGAACTGTCTCAGAAACATCACAAGATCTCAGAGTTATAAGGAACATCCTATCTGTATTTTCTTCTGCACACGATTCAGGCACCATTATCCGGCAACATTTTCTGTTTTACACTTCTACTATCAAATTTTTTCACAACCATCTCCAGGACTTCTCTTGTACATCCCCCATACTCAAGAACTCTAAACATAACCTGAATACCCATCAGTTTAGGAATGCCTACTAAATGAAGTAAATCCACTGCTATGTTCCTTTACCTAGCGTCTCCATCTACCTTCCCATATAGAATATGAGCCCTCACAGACAGGGTCCTCCTGCTTTGCTTTTTTTTTTTTAGTTCAATATAGTTTTGTATCTTTGGTACTTTCAATTTTTCTAGTCTCAACGAAACATATGTGAACCCCTTAATCAAGTTAACAGTACCAAGGAATTAATGATGCCACATAAATAATGATATTTATGGTCCCAGCATTGTTCTAGTGAAGTAGTTATGGTCGAAGCAGTGTACTGGTGCTATATTCATGGGAAGAACACTTTCCTGGTGCTGTATTTATGGTACAAGTGTTGTACTAGCACAATATTTCTTGGATGAGCATTTTATAGTGCTTTTATGAGCATTTATGTCGAAGCCAGGTGAGGTGCTTCCTTAGCAAATTAAACAAAAAAAATCTCCCGAATTTGTCGAGCAGAATCCGAGGACTCATCGACAGGAAACGTTTTGTTTTTCCAATTTTCTCTGTCAATTTCGACGAGCTTGTGCAAATTGTACCCTCAGTTTCCTGTTCTTAGCTGAAAGGAGTGGCACACGGTGTGGTCGTCTGCGCTTAGCCATCTGCCTCAACGTTGCGACGTACTGTGCTTTCAGAGATACTTCTGCCTACCTGGTTTATCTAACGGGTGCGAGGTGATTCACACTGGTGCTTCTTCAGCTCGTACCATGTCTGCCCATTCTCCTTCTGACCTCTGGCATCAAAAATTACAAGGATTTTCCGACAAAAGAAGTGACCCTCACTGGATGTTTTTCTTTATTCGGACCATTCTCTGTTAAAACACTAGAGATGGGTTGTGCGTGAAATCCCAGTAGATAGCATTCTCCTGCTCACAGTTTCTGAAATACTCAGACCAGCCCTTCTGGCCACCAACACCATGCCATGTTCCAAAGGCACTCATAATCATCCCTTTTCTCTGACCCATAATGATGCTCGGTTTGTTATTTGAACTGCAGGACGCTTGTCTTATTTGACCCTGACTGCTGAAGTGCCCTAAATGCGTACCTGAGTTGCCAAGATGATTATGATTGGCGCTGATTAGAATGAAGTGTGAACGAAGCAGTTGGTGACAGTATGTTTGACTAATAAATGGCGGGGAGGTGTATATGCGATATCTCCTTTTAATTTGGCACGACCTGTAAGCTTTGAAAGGAAACGGAGGTGCTGGTAGCGGCTTCTGTCTGAGGAGGAAGGGGGCATGAGGTACAGACGGAGTGAAAACTACACTAAAGCTTCTGCAGGTTACAGAGGACACTTCACTCAGCTGCTGCGCACTCTCTTCACACGTCCAGATGTCCAACTGTCCAGATAAAACATCACAAGATTCAGAGTATAGGAATCATCCATCTGTATTTTCTGTCTGACCTGATTCAGGCACCATTATCCGCCAATCTCTGATCTCTCAAACCATTTAGTTTACAATTTGTTCTTACTATCAAATTTGTTCACAACCAACCTCCAGGACTTCTCGTGTACCATCCCCATCCTAAGAAACTCTAAAACAGATTACTGAATACCCATCAGTTTAGAATGCCTACTAAATGAAGTATAATGCACCTGCTATGTTCCTTCACCTAGGTCTCCATAGACCGTCCCATTATAGACAATGAGCCCTCAAGATCAGGGTCCTCCTGACTTTGCTTTTTTTTTTTATTTAAATTCTCGTTTTTTTATCTTAGTAGGATTGGTACTTACGAGATTTTTCTAGTATCTGTGTGTCCACGTATGTGAACCCCTTAATCAGTTTAGTGAAACAGTACACCAGGATTAATGATTGCCACGGTAAATAATGATATTTATGGCATTCCAAAGCATATGTATAGTGATTAAGTAGTTATAGTCAAGCAGTGTATGGTGCTCTATACTTATGGGAACGAACCTTTCCTGGTGCTGTGTATTTATGGTACAAGTGTTTTGTACTAGCACAAATTTCTTGGATGAGGATTTTTATAGTGCTGTTCTGAGATTTATGTAGAAGCCAGGTGAGGTGCTTCCTTAGCAAATTAAACAAAAAAAATCTCAGATGAAAAAGACTCTGTGCACAGGATTTTTCCATCCAGGAAAACTCTCTATTAGAAGCCAAAGGTACCCATAAAATATTTTAATCTTTTGAAGAAAACCCCAATAACTTTAAATACTTTGGTATATCATGGTGTGGGATCAGCTGATGTTTTCATTGATACCATTTTGGAAACTGATTAATCTTTTGATAATGTTTCATTTAAATTTATATGGGTGGAGAGAAAAAGCATTAATTGAGAATTTTGACCTATCAAGTAGTTCCCTGTACGAGATATCGGGGGATTTATCGGTCTTGTATGCCAGTTGCCTACATTTACTACCAGAGTGAGTTAACATACAGACAATAATTAGTATTACATGCCACAGAAGGGGAAAATCTAGAGACATTTGTAATGCCATGCTTGTGCCATGTGTGCAGCTACAGTGTTGGTTTGGCCTTACAGCACATATTTGCTGCTCATAAACCTTTATTCTATTGTAATATTAATCAATAACATGTAAAGCATTCTGATGCAGTATTTGCAGCAAAAAAGAAGTATGAACAAAAAAAATATGATAAAATAGCAGTAGAATAAAATACTTGAAATGACAATGGTTCTTATTCTCTTTACCCAATTCCCATTGGCAATATTTAAAGGAAAATAAACGTGTTGTCCTCTCATTGCAAAATCTTCATACTGGCATCTGAAGTAGTCCTGGCATTGTACATGTTATAGTTAATCCACTATAAGGTGAAGATTTAGAAAAGAACCCCCCCCCCCTCCTATGCAAAGAAAGAAAAAGAGCATCAAAAATATTTTAGCTATTGGTAAAATAAAAACTTTTGGGCTAGCAGCAATGGTGACTGGAGCATGTAAGCAGCAATGCCTGCTCAGAGCCTTCTGCAAACAGGAACATAGATGACAAGTTTCTCAAAACAGAATCAAATAAAATAAAGAAAATCACTATTAAAAGTCTTCCACTTCTTCCCTTAGACATCACAAGGTCATTATGAACACCTAGCACTCCGCTACTAGAGAAAATCACTGAAGAGAGTTATTCCTCCTGTTTAAAGAAGGTCTAAACGTTGAACCTGTGTTTCCATAGTGATATGGATGTCAAGGTTCTGGAAGGCGGCTCCCATGAAGAATCCATTTACAGCACCAAACTCTTACTTTGATTCAAGCATGGTGACTCATCCAACACTGTAAGTAGGAACACTCATCTGGCAGGAAAGCTTTTCGCATACTACAAAACGCATGGGACCTGAAGTGCCTTATAAGGCCCCTTCTCCACTGGCGTTTTTCACGCGCGAGTTCTGCGCGTGCATTTGACGCTCAGAACTCGCATTGCACTCTGTCCCATTGTATTCAATGGGTCTTTCTCCATTGAATATTGATTTAGATTTATTGTACAGATTGATACGGACGTGGTGATACCAAGTATGTACGTGTTTTTGTGTTTTAAATACTTTATTTGCATTTTATGTGTAACTGGGGAGATTATGGGACTTTTATTTTATTTATTTAATTATATAATAAAATGATTTAATTTTTTTTTTTAGTTTTTTACATTTTCTACTTCTTGGCTTGAACAAACGATCGTCCGATCGCTTATTCAAGCCTTTACACTGCAATACACTTGAAGGAAGGCAGAACCCGGCGAGAAGAGGAGCTGGAAGCCTCGGGTCACTTGTCGGAACCCGGGGCTGCGGCAGGAGGGATCGGATCCCCCCGGTAAGCACACCGGGGGGTTCCGATCCACGCGGGACACGCCGCGGTCATGCTTGACTGCGGCGTGTAAGGGGTTAAACACCCGGGATCAGAGTTTTTCCGATCCCGGGTGTTAGTGCCGGGACTGGGCTGTAAGATCACAGCCCGACACCAGCACCAGCGAGACCCGGTGTCCCGAAGTCTTCTTCTGATGCGCCACCGTAGAAAGGCGTCGCGTCAGAAGAAGTACCCTTAATGACCCGAATTTGTCGAGCAGAATCCGAGGACTCATCGACAGGAAACGTTTTTTTCTCCAATCTTCTCTGTCCAATTTCGACGAGCTTGTGCAAATTGTACCTCAGTTTCCTGTTCTTACTGAAAGGAGTGGCACACGGTGTGGTCTTCTGCGCTGTAGCCCATCTGCCTCAAGTTCGACGTACTGTGCTTTTCAGAGATACTCTTCTGCCTACCTTGGTTTATTAACGGGTGCGATGATTACACTGTTGCTTTCTATCATCTCGGACCAGTCTGCCCATTCTCCTTCTGACCTCTGGCATCAAAATTACAAGGATTTTCCGCCACAGAATGCCGCTCACTGGATGTTTTTCTTTTTCGGACCATTCTCTGTTAAACCTAGAGATGGTTGTGCGTGAAAATCCCAGTAGATAGCAGTCACAGTTTCTGAAATACTCAGACCAGCCCTTCTGGCACCAACAACCATGCCATGTTCAAAGGCACTCATAATCACCTTTCTCTCCCATAATGATGCTCGGTTGTTTTGAACTGCAGGAGATTGTCTTGACCCATGCTGAATGCCTAAATGCACCTGAGTTGCCGCATGATTGATTGGCTGATTAGAATGAAGTGTGTAACGAGCAGTTGTGACAGGTTGTACCTAATAAAGTGGCGGTGGAGTGTATATGCATATCTCTTTAAGGCAGACCTGTAAGCTTTGCAAGGAAACGGTAGGTGCTGGTAGCGGCCTGTCTGAGGAGGAAGGGGGCATGAGGTACAGACGGAGTGAAAACTACACTAAAGCTTCTGCAGGTTACGAGGACACTTCACTCAGCTGCTGCGACTCTCTTCACACTCCAATGTCCAACTGTTCCAGATAAAACATCACAAATCTCAGAGTTATAATGAACATCCTATCTGTATTTTCTTCTGCCTGATTCAGCACCATTATCCGCCATCTCTGATCTCTCAACCATTTTTCTGTTTTACACTTCTACTATCAAATTTTTCACAACCATCTCCAGGACTTCTCTGTACCATCCCCCATCCTAAGAAACTCTAAACATAACCTGAATACCCATCAGTTTAGGAAGCCTACTAAATGAAGTATAATCACCTGCTATGTTCCTTCACCTAGGTCTCCATAGTACCTTCCCATATAGAATATGAGCCCTCACAGACAGGGTCCTCCTGCTTTGCTTTTTTTTTTTTATTTCTTTTTTTATCTAGAGGATTGGTACTTTCAATTTTTCTAGTAGTCTTGTAACGTATGTGAACCCCTTAATCATAGTAACAGTACCAGGAATTAATGATGCCACGTAAATAATGATATTTATGGTCCCAGCATTGTTCTAGTGAAGTAGTTATAGTCCAGCAGTGTACTGGTGCTATATTATGGAAGAACACTTTCCTGGTGCTGTATTTATGTACAAGTGTTTGTACTAGCACAAATATTCTTGGATGAGCATTTTATAGTGCTTTTGAGCATTTATGTAGAAGCCAGGTGAGGTGCTTCCTTAGCAAATTAAACAAAAAAAATCTCAGATGAAAAGACTTCTACACAGATTTTTCCATCCAGGAAAACTCTCTAATAGAAGCCCAAGGTACATAAAATATTTAATCTTTGTTAAGAAAACCCCAATAACTTTAAATACTTTGGTATATCTGGTGTGGGATCAGCTGATGTTTTCATTGATACCATTTTGGAAATGATTAATCTTTTGATAATGTTTCATTTAAATTTATATGGGTGGAGAGAAAAAAGCATCATTGAGAATTTGATCCTATCAAGCAGTTCCCTGTGTACAAGGATATCGGGGGATTTATCGGTTGTATGACAGTTGCCTACATTACTACCAGCGAGTGAGTTAACATACAGACAATAATTAGTATTACATGCACGAGGGAAAATAGTGAAGAATCTGACGATTTGTACTGCCATGCTTGTGCCATGTGTGCAGCACAGTGTTTGGTTTGGCCTTACAGCACATCTTTGTGCTCGATAAACCTTTATTCTATTGATAATATTAATCAATAACATGTAAAGCATTCTGATTGCAGTATTTGCGCAAAAAAAGAAGTATGAACAAAAAAAAATATGATAAAATAGCATAGAATAAAATACTTGAATGACAAGGGTTCTATTCCTCTTACCCATTCCATTGGCAATATTTAAGGAATAAAACGTGTTGTCCTCTCATTGCAAATCTTCATACTGGCATCGAAGTAGTCCTGCACTTGTACATGTATAGTTAATCCACTATAAGAAGTGACGAAGATTTAAAAGAACCCCCCCCCGCCCTTTTCTATGCAAAGAAAGAAAAAGAGCATCAAAACATATTTGTTAGCTATTGGTGTAAAATAAAAACTTTTGGGCTAGCAGCAATGGTGACTGGAGCATGTAGCAGCACTGCCTACTCAGAGCCTTCTGCAAACAGGAACATAGATGCAAAGTTTCTCAAAACAGAACAATACAAAATAAAGAAAATACTATTAAAGTCTTCCACTTCTTCCCTTAGACATCACAAGGTCATTATACACCTTAGCACTCTGTCCGCTACTGAGAAATCACTGAAAGGAGTTATTCCTCCATGTTTAAAAAGGTCTAGTGTTGAACCTGTGTTTCCATAGTGATATGGATGTCAGGTTCTGGAAGGCGGCTCCCATGAAGAATCATTTACAGTACCAAACTCTTACTTTGATTCAAGCTGGTGACTCATCAACACTGTAAGTAGGAACACTCATCTGGTCAGGAAAGTTTCCGCATAACTACAAAACGCATGGGACCCTGAAGTGCTTATACATTATGCAACACCACAAAAATAAGACACAGATCTACTTGTATGTACCACAGATGACCAGTCACTTAGCCTACCGTGTCTGATACAGTAAATACTTGTATTCGCCATGAGACAATAAATCTGGAGCATCTTTATTATAGTTGTGTTCGGCCATTATCCTTCCTCTTGTGTCTCTATACAACCTGATACTGCTAGCACTGGTTGGACAATGAAGCGGGACATACCCCTGAAAACCTAGTTTATTCCCAAATTTCTAGGAGGAATAATAGTGAAATACACAACACAGAGCTAGATGGAAAAGAGTTATAGAACTGTTATATAACAGGGAAAAGTCTTCTTTAATTCCTTTTAGCTCTGATCACACGGTTGTCCCCCTACAGCCTGCATGCTGTCAATTGTTGCTATGGCAGCCCAGGGTTCTGATCCATGACCTCGGGCTGTCCACAACAAGTGCCTTTAATTGTCTGCTAATAGTTACAATACACATCAAAAAGTTAAAAAAGTTTTTGCACCTTAGTACTCAACATCTGATATATCGACGGCATCATAAAACAAGGGGTGTCCGTTCGTTCTGAAAAAAAGGTCGAAAATTGTGCAAAGTTTGTAAAATTCTCATTTCCAAGTTGAAATGTTGCTTTGCCAGACAGGAAGTAAAATACCCAAAAGCTTGAAATTACATTTATGGAATATCTGGCGTTCATGTTGCGTGATGATATTTTTGCGTTTTCCCTGCTTTTTCTAGCATGTTTAGAGGGCAGAAATTTAGGTGCGATTTTTTCATTTGCCCAAAAAACGTCAACAGTTTTGAGGGACAACTTCAGCTCCAAAGTGACTGTTGAGAGGCCTAAATAATAGTAAAAACGCCATATAATTATCCCCACTAATAGACAACTTCACCTACGTATTTCAAACACTTCTATGAAAGTCCATGACCCTTTAAGTTCACATGGGTTTAAAAAATATGGACCTGCGATTTAGAAAGACACGGGATTTTTTTTTGTAAAAACATTCTTTTTTAGGGGGGCCCCCCAACTGACGTTTCAGAATAAATTAAATGATTGAAACGCACTGCAACGCTTTGATGCCCAATTCCTCCCGAGTGTACTTATACGCAATATGTGGTGGTGACGCTGTTACGGGCGCACGGCCATAAGTATAGATGAATGGAGGCGTCATTCACTGCAGATTTGTATTGTCACATTGTACGACCTATACATTTTTATTTTTTTTGGTAATGCGATCATATGAGAGCTTATTTTTACGGGATGAGATACAATGTATAGATAATTCATTTGGGGGTCTATAGCTTATTCATGAGATTTTATTAACTATTTCAAGGGGATCACAACAAATCATCAATTTTTATTTTGGATTTTTAGCATTTTTTTTTCCCCACTCACCGTAACATAAAAATAATATTTATCTTTTTTCTCTGTTCAACATGATTGGGTGATACCTCATTTATATAGTTTTTCTTATCTTTGCTCAATTTTCCTGAGCAAAACCAATATTGGGCGAATTCGATTGTTTTTACTATTGACAACTTTTTTAGGGCCATAACTTCGTATTTTTCTGTTGTAGAGATATTGGTTGAGGGTAACTTGAGTACATACACTTTTTTGATCACTTTTTAGAACATTTTTTGTGATGTGTATGATGAAAAATTGTATATTACGGGAATTTTCGTAGTTTTTTTCTGAATGTTCATGAGCGGTTCAATATTGATTTGATTTATTGTACAGATTGATACGGACGTGGTGATACAAATTTGTACGTGTTTTTAATACGTTATTTGCTTTATGTGTAACTGGGAGATATGGGACTTTTTTTAATTATTTAATTATATAATAAATGTATTTCGATCTTTTTTTTTTACTTTTTTATATTTTCTACTTCTTGGCTGAACAAGCGATTGTCCGATCGCTTATTCAGCCTTTACAACGTGCAATACATCCCTTGTATTGCAGGTGTTAGTGAAAGTAATCTAAGCATACTTGCGACATGCCAGTTACTAGTCAGGAGCAGAACCACGGGGGGTAAGGAGTGGAAGCCTCGGGCACTCATCGGAACCGTGGGCGCGGCAGGAGGGATCGGATCCTGGTTGACACGTTTACACGCGCGGTCATGCAGTTAGTGTCGAGTCTGGTGTAGATCACAGCCGAACCAGCACCAGTAAAAACACAGTGTCCAAAATGCTTCTTCGACGCGCCGTCGTAGAAGGCGCGTCAGAAAGTACCTTAATGACCACCGTAAAAAGCCGATAGAGCGGTCATTAAGGTGTTAAGGCACAGTGTCAGCCTAGCATGTGCATTGGCCGATGAGTAATACCCTGCAATATATCAGCATTGCAGGGTATTATGAACAGCAATCTCAGTAATTAAAAAAAAAAAATCATTAAAAAAAATAAAATGACATAATAATGTGAAAGGGTCAAATACATAAAACAATACCACACATGTAGGATCACCGCTTGAATAACAACCGGTAGAAAAAAATAAATCATTATTGAACCAGCGCGCTGAAAGCTTGCAAAAGAAAAAACACACCAAAAGATATTTTACCTATTTCGTTCCACAAAAAATGCAATGAAAAGTGATATCTACTTCATTTACTGAAGGAAAAACTCTATTAAATAATTGATGCTTTTCTATTATTCCTCCATTCCCAACAAAACAATACCAAAATGGTATCACTGGAAAACACATATATTCCCAAAAAACAATTGCCCACACATGGCCCCACTAATGGAAAAAATGTTATAGCCTATAAAAGTGCGCCAATGCGGAAACTTAAATCCACCAAGTCCTATAGGTTAAAACTGGCAGCTGCAGGGTGCTCCTTCCCTTCTGCGACTCGCTGTACGCCCACATGTGGGGTGTCTTTGTACTTAGGAACAAATGCGTAAAAAATTTTTAGATGTAGTGTTCCAGCCTTCACACGGATCCACGAGCACCTGCACAGTATCAGAGACGGAGCAACTGGAAGGGGTGAGCCGACTCGACACCTTGTGTGTTTTTTGCTCCTTTTTCACAATTTTTAAGATGGGTTTTCTTTTTTTTTTATCTTTTGGAAATGTGTAAGTTATAGGGATAAATTAATGTATTTCAGACTAAATTAGACCTTTGTAAATTACATCTCCATTTTCTTTCAATTTCTATGCAGTGCTGAAAGAATTAAAAATCTTCCTAGAGGAATTCTAATGTGTTAAAGTGTAACGGTCATTTAAAAAAAACTTTTGATATGTTGTAGGGCAGGTAAATTTAAGCCCTTTTGCAATTGGATTAGTTACCCGAATCTTGCTCTTTTCTCTTGTATTCTGCAGACTTCCCCTAGATGTCAGTGATCTCTCAGAGATGAACACCTTATAGCTCAGTGCTCCAGCAGTCATGTGCAGGGAGAAGCCCTAACTAATACAGTAACAAAACAACTAACCTTATCTCTTCCTCAGCTTCCCCTACACTTGTATATAAACAAATAATCCACACAGGCAGAAACTGCAGCTCCACCCTCCCACTCCACAGCAGGAAATGCCAGGAGAGAGAGACTCTCCAAGCTGTCTCCTCATGTGCTGTGCTGGAGTTTTACATAGATAGGTAGGTACATAGATAGATATGGTGTAATTGGTCAGCAGCAGGTGTTTGTGATGAGGTGACAGGAGGCAGGTCCCGCCCTCCATCTTGCTCATTGTAGTTTTTGCTATGGTCCAAAAAAGGTACTAAATGATCACCGAGAGGCAAAATACTTTGAGGAATGATTCCCAGGGACACCTGGAGCATTATTTCAGGAAGGTGCAAAATGGCCTGGTTGTTAAGGGGTTTAGTGATATATATATATATATATATATATGCCAGATTTATCATTCAGCATGATCCAGGGATCTTCAACTTTTCCCTACCCAGCTCTGCTTTACTGAAAATTCATTCATTATTCATTCACAATTTTGAATCTTTGGGGGAGGGGAGGCAGGTGATTTACTTATCCATTTACACCAATTTTCCAGCATTTACTTAAAAGTCTGAACATTTTGCACAGGAAAACACTAGTGATCCAGTAGATCAAGGCACAAAACTAGACCCAGATGTGTTGCTTTTAGGATGCATAAGGAACCCAATGATGCATCACATTTTAATGACACATGAAACTCTTAATAAAATGTGCAGGATTGCATTACTGTGTACTTTTACATGACTAGCAAAATAAAACATCAATCTTGGAAAATCCCACATTTTTTTGTTAAAATATTGCAGGGTTTATTGGTTGATATTTCAAGTTGAAGGTGCTTAGGACAACAGTAATTTGCTGACAACTTAGCTTAAAGTGTAACCGTCATACAAAAAAAAAAAAAATTCTGCTCCAGGTGTCCCAACCCTGTTTTCCAGCTCTATAAAGAACTACATATCAGATAGATGGAGAGGCTGAACCTGCATCCAGTGACATCGCAAGCATGTGCCACTGACCAACGAGATCATAGCTTGCGCATCTTAGACACACCCACACAAAAGTGTGCAGCTTGTAGCGAAGAGGCTGAATAATTTACATAAGTGAAAACGTGAAGGTTTATTCAGTGACAGGAAGTTTCAGTATTATAAGATAGATCAGTTATCTGAAGAGGAAGAGGCGCTCTGTACAAGGTCTAGTCCTCAGCACAAGTCAGGGTTGCTTAAGGAAATACCAAGTTCTGGGTTCTGTAGATTTGTTCTTAAGTTGAATTTGTATGCAAGTCGGAACTGTATATTTTATAATTGTAGTTCCAGACAAATTTTTTTTTGTTTCTGTGACAATTGGATTTTAAAAATATTGGGTTGTCATAAGAACCAGGATTAACAGTAAAGCTTCATTGCAGACACATTTCATAACTGTTACAGCCGTTTATTGTCACCTGGGGCTAAAGTACAGTAAATTACTAACATCTAGAGGGCAGTTTGTAACTAGGGGTCGTCTGTAAGTTGTGTGTTCTTAAGTACGGAACCGCCTGTATATTTACTTAGTTAATTATTATTGGACTTTATCTGTGTATGTTGTCCTGATCTTATAAATTGTGTGTGTGTGGGGTTGTGGGGGGGAATCACTGAAACCTGGAAGAAAACTAATCTTTATGTGGCCATATGCCAAAATGGGTTCAGTGAAAAATCAAGTGTATGTGGGGGAATAGGGTGGGGGGGGGGAAGAAGAAGAAAAAAAAAAGCTAATGGAAAACCTGCAGCACAGAACATTTGACAGATTGGAGAAGAGGACATATAGCACATTATCTCTGCTTTTTATCTCCTCTGTCTACCTACTGGTGTATGAGCTGCAGCTTCTGGTGGATTATTTGTTTATATAGTGTTGTAGAAAAAGCTGAGGGTGTACATGGAGAGATACGAGTGTAGGTGTTTTGTGGTTACATTAGTTAGGGATCCTGGCAGCGCTGGAGTGCTGGTAGCAGCCATGAGGAAATCAGCTGAGAGCAGTGCAGGAGAGGAGGTGTGTCAAGTAAATTCTCACTCAGAGACTGAGGAATATGCCTAGCAATGGCAATATGAGGCATCACTGAAAGAGGCTGATAACAGGGGGAAGGTTACTGAATAGCAGTGGAAGAACAAGATTCGGGTAACTAATTCAATTGCAAAGGGGCTTTTAATTGCATGCCCTACAACATTTCAAGTATTTTACTCGTTAAAGCAGTTTTCCCATATTGTACATTTAGGTCATATCCAAATCAGTACTTTACCTGTTCATCCCTTCTCTGAAGCTCAACAATTGAATAGAAGGTATCTGCATACATATTACTGGCTTTTATGTGGTCTTGCATTTTCTCTACTCTCAGGGTGTTACTGCCTATATATAATTTTATACATTTCTTTAGTGCTCAATCTTGGACCCGATTTTGGAGTGGTGAAATACAAGCACAACTACCTCTCCTTTACATGTGGCTGCAAGAAAGAAGGAAGTGGATGAATGAAGGGCCCTGGAGGTGGAACCTGCATAGCATGAACATTTATTGATAGAAATAGAATACAGCCTATGTTGTACCATTTTAGCTCAGTGTCTAGTTATGGAGAGCCGAGTTGTCCCCATAGACAGCAAGATACAATGTTCAGTACTTGCTGCTGGCCAGTTAGATGCCCGTTTAAATGAGACCATAATGAGGGCTGCAATAGGTAACCATGATAGCCAGAAGACCCTCAAAAAGTTACAAGACCAAAGTTTTAAATTAAAGCATATATAAAACATATACTATAGATATTTACATATAAATATTAACATTATATAAGCTATACAGTATTGGGCACCTTGAAATAACAAAAACTACATCTATTAATATAAGTAGATATCACATATGGTTATTCCAATAGCAGGAAATGTCTGACATGGACCCCTTACACAGCTCAGTACATGAATGTATAAAAACAAGTTATACAAGTGTCAAGATATAGGGACACAGCAAAAACTTTTCCAGATTTACACAGAATATTAAAATGGCAACACTAGGATGAACAATTTGTCCTTCATATAGTTATGCAAACTAAACTTTTTTTTAAATTTTTTTTATGGTGCTTAGTAAGTGGGAAGTAAAAGGAGTTCGGGCACTTTTTTAGTACATTATGAAATTACTTGTTTAAAGTTAAAAACTGAAAGCTTAACTTCAGGTCCAAAATTGTGCTCTAGAAGACATGTAATATGCATCTCTCTTCTATAGGCACCCATTTTCCATTGTATGTATATATAATATATACCAACTTCTGTAGCAATTAGATGGTAAAACAGCATTACCACCATTTTGCCTTGAAGAGCATTTGTCAGTAAACACAAAAAAAAAACAAACACTTGCGCTCTGTGTCCCTCTACTTTACTTAACAGAACCCATCACAAAAGTTTCTTGGATGTTGGATCAAGTTTCAATTTCTTATGTTTCTTATCAATTGTCTTTACTGTGCTCTGCAGTTTCTTTGATGTCTGGACCATAAAAGCAAAGCTCTCCAACAGGTCAATGTTTCCATGCTCTCTGCAGATTTTGTCCATACCATCAAACCAGGCCAGTATCTTTCCCAGCTCGGCTTGTATGGCTTTCTGTTCCTCCAGTTCAGCTAGTAGAGCCTGAGTAGCCAACGATTCTGCTTTGTACTGTGTCTGCAGAGACTTGGTATCGTTCTGCAGAGCGTCAAACTTCTCTTTGCTGTACAGGAATTCTATATGCACCTTGTCTTCCGGGAGCAGGACATTTCGGGGGATTTTCAGTACCATTTTCAGAAGACATTGCTCCATCCTCTGAAACAGCTGATTGAAGCGGTCATTTACAAAAGTCAGATATTTCTCCGTGCTCTGCCGAACTTCTGATCGGCTAATCCCACAGTTCGGAACCTTCTCTATTTTCTTCAGAATAACACTTTCCACAACCAACAACATGTCAAATAAGTAGTCTTGAAATGAAATGTACAGTCGCAGAATGCATGTTTGGGGTGTAAACCCAAAAAATTGGGTTTCATAACACATTGGGACAAAAGACATGTTTGTCAAAGATCTGTGGGAAGAAAAAAAAAAAATCCAAAATGATTACAAACATTTATGACAAGCATCAATACTAATATATATATGTACACATACATACACACTTGAACATATACATTTAACTAGATACACTTGACACAGTCTATCCTAGGTCAGAATCGCTCTTCCCCTCCGGCTTTGTATCTGGTCCAGAAAGTCTGCTTGAATTTAGTTTATTACTGGTTGAAGGGGGAAAATAAAAAGTATAGATTTTCTGGAACATAACATTTTTCGAACCAGAAACACAATATTTTGACCTCTACTGCCACCTTGTGTTATATTTTGATATTTACAAGGGTGGACTGGTAAATAGAACCCAGTCATGGAAAAAGTCTTACAGGGAAGGCAGGCTATGGTATTTACACTAGATTATTTCAATTTCATCATGTAGGTCCCACTGCAAATATACCGACAAAGGGGGAAAAGTGGTTTCACTTCCATTTAGCTTTGCCCATAGAGCTACAGTATTATGGACTAGTTCCTATTGGTGACGTCCAGTACCTTGGAGAAGTCATAGCGTCAGGCTTATGGTATCAATGGATCCAGGTGAATCCAGGAATTGCTTTATTACCAGATCTGACCCATTTGCTACAGTCCCATCGCAAGGTCTCTGGACCCAAGGATGCTAGAACCTAATTAGACATATCAATATGCTACTCTGGGGATAGACGTTCCAAAAATGCCCTTGGCTGAAATGGACCACAACTCGATAACTGTCCCTAATGAACGTATTGTTTCATAGTTTCATAGTTTATACGGTTGAAAAAAGACACTTGTCCATCAAGTTCAACCAAGGAAGGGAAGGGATTGGATGAGGAAGGGATTTAGGGGAAACAATTCTATATAACATAACCATCAATGTTATTTATGTGTAAAAAGGCATCTAGACCCTTCTTAAAGCTCTCTGCTGTCCCTGCTGTGACCAGCGCCTGAGGCAGGCTATTCCACAGAGTGACAGTTCTCATAGTAAAAAAGCCCTGTCGCCTCCGGTGATTAAACCTTGTTTTCTCCAGACGGAGACAGTGCCCCCTCGTCTTTTGATTTGATCTAATCTGAAACAACTTACCACCATATTTTTTGTATGGACCATTCGTATATTTAAATAAATGAATCATGTCCCCTCGTAGTCGTCTCTTTTCCAGACTAAATAAATCTAGTTGTTTTAATCTTTCCTCATAACTAAGACCCTCCATACCCCTTATCATTTTTGTGGCTCTACGTTGAACCCTCTCCAGCTCCAGGGCATCCTTTTTATGGACCGGTGCCCAGAACTGGACAGCATATTCCAGGTGAGGCCGAACCAGTGCCTTGTACAGGGGTAATATTACATCCCTATCACGAGAGTCCATACCACTTTTGATACACGACAAGATCCTACTAGTTTTAGAGGCAGCTGATTGACATTGCATGCTGTTATTCAATTTATGATCTACTAGTACCCCCAGGTCCTTCTCAACAAGGGACTCTCCCTGATTTACTCCCCCAAGGACATATTTTGCCTTTGGATTATTGGCCCCCAGGTGCATAACCTTACATTTATCCACATTAAACCTCATTTGCCAAGTGGATGACCAAACATTCAGTTTGTCCAAGTCACCCTGCAGCCTATGAACATCCTCCATAGACTGTATTACACTACACAGTTTGGTGTCATCTGCAAAAATAGACACAGTGCTATTAATTCCTACCTCTATATCATTAATAAATATATTAAATAGTAGTGGGCCAAGCACAGAACCCTGAGGTACACCACTCATAACTGGTGACCATTCCGAGTAGGAATCATTGACCACAACTCTCTGGATACGATCCTTCAGCCAGTTTTCAATCCAATTGCAAATGATTTCTGCCAAACCAATAGCCCTAATTTTACCCATCAGGCGTCTATGAGGAACAGTGTCAAATGCCTTTGCAAAGTCCAAGAACACAATATCCACAGCTGCTCCTCCATCCAGGCATCTGCTCACCTCTTCATAGAAGCAGATAAGGTTAGTTTGACAACTTCTATTCTTAGTAAACCCATGCTGGCTGTCACTTATTATACTATTTGATGTCACATAGGTCGCGATGCTATTGGTTAGCGGATGTGCAGGCATTTGAATGTGTCTGGATGATGTGCTAGGTCTGGACGAGGCGGAGATGAGAGCGGAGGAGCGGTGGGAGGCAGCAAGATGGCGTACCAGACTTTCCGGCAGGAGTATATGCAGATCCCGCCAGTGACCAGAGCGTACACCACGGCTTGTGTGCTCACCACCGCTGTAGTGGTAAGAACCGGCACCGTGCTGGCAGGTAGCGGGCAGCGCTCTCACCTGGATGCGTGGTGTGCAGCGCCTTTCTGACAATGAGTGGGATTGCTGACACCACAGCCTGGTGTTATTCTCACCATACTCATAGGGGGCGACACTGTGCAGCCATGACCGCAGGGACACGTCAGTCCAGGATGTCCCACCTGTGACATATAGGTGGACTCTGTGTAAGGCTATGTATTGGTGATGACAACAGCTTCTACCCTTACTATACACTTTCCTGTAAGTGTTTAGTAAACGTATATACTCCTAATGTTTCTTTTATTGTAAATATTGATGCTTGGATAGGCAATGCCTGGTGACCCTTGTCCTGCAGAAGAAGAGTCTCCAAAAGACTACTGTAGGGTCTGTATATTTGGGACCATGTGTTCCGAGTGATGACTTTGTAGAAGTGACACCTATTAGAGGTTACTTATGTGTCATGGCCATTACAGTGGGCACTAAAGTGATTTTCCTAGGTATAAGCTCATCCTAAATAATTCCTGGAACCTCATTTAAAGACCAATCTTCCATGGGCACTGGGTGTTGGGGAATCACAAAACTTTCCCATCCCCATTCTGAGCCCTTTGGTTGTTTGTGTTCTCAGTTACGGGGGGTATTTTCTTATCAGGAATTCATGCCATAGCTGTAAAGGACTTTCTGTGACTCAAAGTCACACTCCCTTGAATATAAAGATCCTATGTATCTAATATTCCTAGTTTGGTATCTGAATGCTGGTTCACTAAATAAGATACATTTTGGAACCCAAAAGAGTTGATTTATTGGTGCTGCAGAGGATAAAGTGAACCTGCGATGTGGGTGGAAACAGTTGGGACATGGGGTGCAGAAAAGCTAAAAGGCTGTGAAGTGGAATTTAGCAAGCTTTGTGGAAATCTACACTCACCGGCCACTTTATTAGGTACACCATGCTAGTAACGGGTTGGACCCCCTTTTGCCTTCAGAACTGCCTCAATTCTTCGTGGCATAGATTCAACAAGGTGCTGGAAGCATTCCTCAGAGATTTTGGTCCATATTGACATGATGGCATCACACAGTTGCCGCAGATTTGTCGGCTGCACATCCATGATGCGAATCTCCCGTTCCACCACATCCCAAAGATGCTCTATTGGATTGAGATCTGGTGACTGTGGAGGCCATTTGTGTCCAGTGACCTCATTGTCATGTTCAAGAAACCAGTCTGAGATGATTTGAGCTTTATGACATGGCGCATTATCCTGCTGAAAGTAGCCATCAGATGTTGGGTACATTGTGGTCATAAAGGGATGGACATGGTCAGCAACAATACTCAAGTAGGCTGTGGCGTTGCAAAGATGCTCAATTGGTACCAAGAGGCCCAAAGAGTGCCAAGAAAATATTCCCCACACCATGACACCACCACCACCAGCCTGAACCGTTGATACAAGGCAGGATGGATCCATGCTTTCATGTTGTTGACGCCAAATTCTGACCCTACCATCCGAATGTCGCAGCAGAAATCGAGACTCATCAGACCAGGCAACGTTTTTCCAATCTTCTACTGTCCAATTTCGATGAGCTTGTGCAAATTGTAGCCTCAGTTTCCTGTTCTTAGCTGAAAGGAGTGGCACCCGGTGTGGTCTTCTGCTGCTGTAGCCCATCTGCCTCAAAGTTCAACATACTGTGCGTTCAGAGATGCTCTTCTGCCTACCTTGGTTGTAACGGGTGGCGATTTGAGTCACTGTTACCTTTCTATCAGCTCGAACCAGTCTGCCCATTCTCCTCTGACCTCTGGCATCAACAAGGCATTTCCGCCCACAGAACTGCCGCTCACTGGATGTTTTTTCTTTTTCGGACCATTCTCTGTAAACCCTAGAGATGGTTGTGCGTGAAAATCCCAGTAGATCAGCAGTTTCTGAATACTCAGACCAGCCCTTCTGGCACCAACAACCATGCCACGTTCAAAGGCACTCAAATCACCTTTCTTCCCCATACTGATGCTCGGTTTGAACTGCAGGAGATTGTCTTGACCATGTCTACATGCCTAAATGCACTGAGTTGCCGCCATGTGATTGGCTGATTAGAAATTAAGTGTTAATGAGCAGTTGGACAGGTGTACCTAATAAAGTGGCCGGTGAGTGTAGTATATGGTTGCTCACCAAGGAGACATGTTATATTACACTTCTGGAAACAGATGCCATTAATGACATCAAACAAAAGTCGAAAGATAAGACCTTTCTTTCATGAATGTGTCAAATTATCATGAACATTATAGGATGAGAAATTGCCAAGGTTTAGTAAAACCACAAGCAATAAGGAACCTATTGCAAACGTCTCATGTAAGAAGAATCCCTTAAGTCTATGGAAATCATAATACAGTACATCTTTACCATATAATAACACATGGAATACTGTTAACAGAAGCTTTAATTATGATTTTTAAATACATTATTAATTTACTACTTTTGTTTGAAAAGTTTTACCTTTATTATTCTCTGTTTTTCCACCAGCAATTAGAAATCATCACGCCATTTCAGCTATATTTCAACCCAGAACTGATATTTAGAAATTATCAGGTACGTGTTTTCCTCGCTATTGTCGTTGACAAGTTGTAGACTCAGGCAACAGATACAGGAAGTAATAACCTGCCAGCTTTGTCTCCTGTGCTGAAGATAATATTTGCATGTGCAGGAAATAAGAATGTGTATGACATCTGTCCGGGTAAACAGCTGCAGGCATATATTTAATATGTAGACATGTGATATGAATACGGTACTTTGTTTTAAAGGGTTTCTCATTAATCTGATAATAATTCCATTTGCCACCACTTCCATTGTAATTGCCCCTGTGTCTGGCATGCAGGGGACTTCTTTCTTCCCTTGTTACCTCTTACCTCGAGTGATAGACTAAGTTACCCAAGCGTTGTTCTTGGATATCTCTGTTAGGCCCATAGCTATTCTGTCCGTATTATATTGATGCATATTTTTAAAGGAAATCTACCATTTTTTTTATGCATTATGACCCAAACATACCTTGAGAATTCTGTTTCTACTTTTATGCAGAAACATATCTTGTTTAATTCGTGAACTGAGTGGTTTTGGTGTAATTATAAAATGAGGACCTGCCACTCCTGTGGCTGTGCTCACCCTAATTAAGCACTGCTTCAGCCTTGTCCTGCCCATCATAAGCTAAGAATAAGTCATCATTGTGTTTTCCCTGACAGACAGAAGTAATCAATAGTTGCACCATTCCCAAGCTTGCTGGGTATGAGTCATCCAGCTCAGGTTGATTAGTCCTGCCTGGACAGTTCAAGCAGCTCCGGTTTTCCAAAGATCATAAATTCTATAATTGTTTTATGAGCAAAACCACTCAGTTCAGTGATTAAACAAGATATGTTTCTGCATCGGTGTCGCTACCGCATTCTCAATGTATGTTTGGTTCACAATGCATAAAACAAATGGTAAATTTCTTTTAACTCCTCGCTGCAGGTCTAGGATATACAGTGATGTCTTCAGACGTCATTGCAGTTTTCTTCTGCTCCCGCACCAGTCACGGAAGCAAGGTTTGCGGGTGTCAAAGACCTTAGTGCAGGGGTGCACAACCTTTTTTTCATCCCACGGACTGCATTGTCATACCGCTACCATTCAGGGGGCGTGCTATTAACCCTAAATGTGCCAAAAACCATAGTAAAATACCCCCAGAAACCACGACTGCATAATACTGCAATTGTATAATAAGTAACATAGACTTCAGAGCAGATTACAATGCAGTGCACAAACAAGACAATATTAATGATTGTCTGAACCCATGCAACAGGTAATTGTAAATAACTGGCTACATGCTGAGGCTCTGTTGGTTCCCAGTACTGTGCCCTGCCTGCACCCAACCAGGTATTCATACTTATCTGCTGAACAGGCCGATAAGTATTCTAGCCTTTTTGCTGCTTGAGGTGAAAATAATATAACTACTACTTTGCCCCTCCCCTTCTTCCCACAGTTCTCGCCTGCCACCCCCTGCTACCTCCAGTTGTAGTTCCCCTCTGACCTCTTGGCCCCCAGTTCTGTGAGCAGCCCTGTTGCGCAGGAGGCTGCTTAGAGGAGAAGCCGGATGGTCAAGTAATGATGACATAATCACGGGTCCTTGAGCTTCTCCTCTATACAGCAGGGAAGGTCCTGCAACACAGCGTGCTTACTGCACACTTGGTTTGTTCTGTTTTTGCCGCAAATTGTGGCAAAAACAGAATAATGTTGCGGCCCTGCTGCTGCACTAGAAGCTGCAGACAGCAGGGTGGGAGCCGCAATCTGAGGGTTGGCGGGCCTTATTGAGAAGGGAGATACGGTTGCAAGGAGTAGTGTGATGCAGAGAGAAGCAGAGCCGCTCTATAGACTGAGCGGTCACATGTCCACCAGGACTAAAGGGGTTAACAAACGAAATGATGTTTAATAATTGGATGTTTCTGCATTCCTTTTTTTTCCTCCAGGTATGGCGCCTAATCACAAACTTTTTGTTTTTTGGACCAGTTGGATTCAATTTTCTATTTAATATGATTTTTCTGTATCCTTTTTAAGTGATTATATTGTTGGAATTATTTAAAGGGGTTGTCTGAGAGGGGGTTTTCTCACCAAACAAGTTAGGCCCTATCCTTAGAGATCACGAGAACATGGGGTCCGAGGCACCGTCGTCAGACCCCTTGTCGCTCCCTGAGCTGAATGGAGCAGAGGGCAATGCATGTCCGTTCTGCTCCAGTCATCTCTATGGAGCTGACGAGGTTTGCAGAATGCCACACCTGCTAGTTCTGAATGTATGCTTGAATGTATAAAGTTGATTTTATGGGGATCTAAGGGAAACAATTTTTAGCTAAAATAAGTAAATAGTCCTGTATGTGAACCGGTCACTAGCTGTATTTTGAAAATATTTAAATAATAGAATTGGATCCCAAGCTCTGCATATACTTCTCCATACTGTGCTTGAGTAAGGGTAGCGTGCAAAACCTCAAAGGTCTGCTTTACTTAATAAAGAAATCATTTGTCGCTCACTGAATGGGACAGTTCCTTGACAAAATGTTTGCTTCAGATATAGATACTGCCGGATGCTTGAAGAAGGATCGTTTCGGGGTCGTACTGCAGATTTTGTATTTATGTTCCTTTTCGGTGGCCTTTTAATGACTGTATCCTTTTTATGGCATTGCTTTAGGAATATATAAATGACTGAATGTCTAATATATATATATACACCAGGTATTCAGGAGGAAAAAATATTACATTGTGTTCCTGTGCAGAAACACAATTTCTATTGCCGGACAATGTGGGATAAGGGTGCCTATAATTGTCACCTTTAAGAAACATTAGTACAATCTGGTAGGATATTTTAGTATCTTAGCAATAGGGATTGTCTAGTTCCATGAAAATTGTAACACACAGCTTATTATAAGGTTACTCTTGCTCTTTTTAGCCTTAACAAGCCTGTCTTCTCCTTTGCTTACACTTCCTGGTTGTCTCGAATCACCTGAAATAACCTTCTTCCATCAAAACAACTTATCAAAATTATGCTGATGAGGAATAATGGCTATCCTAGACCCTCAACACTTTGGTTGTTCAGCATTACATCTGTCTCACCCTCTCTCCTGCACATACTGCAATCTCAGAAGCAGTGAGCAATGTAATGTTATGTGCATGATAGGTTCTTTAGGTTTGTTCTTAAAGGGAACCTGTCACCAGGGACCTCATTTTTCACTAAACACAGATTCTAAAAGCCCATGACAACTGCAGTGCAAACATGCCTCTCTGCCTTTTCTAAGCATTTGTATTACAATATAATTGTGTGCTATAACTTTCTCTTGCATCCTGACAAAATCCTGGGGTAGTCACAGGGGCTGGACAACATGTGACTTGTCTGAGCTGCAGGCTGTCTCCATGTTTGTGCTCCTGTACAGCTCTGTTCCTCTTCCACTGATGTCATCTCACCAGGCTGTGACCTCTAAGAAGGAGCAGGAGGTGGAGCTGTACAGGAGCACAAAGGTGGGGGCTAAGATCTGAGGAGTGACACAGACAAGGCACATGTTGTTTTTTGAAATGCATCTAAACCAAAGTCCAGCCCCTGTGACTACCCCAGGATTTTGTAATGAAGCAAGAGTAAGTTATAACTCACAATTATATTGTAATGCAAATGCATAGAAAAGGCAGATTTGCACTGCAGGTGTCATGGGCTTCTGCAACCTTTTAAGTTGAATTTGTATGCAAGTATATATAACCGGTATATTTTATAATTGTACCTCCAGACAAATGTTTTTTGTCCAAATGGCAATCGTTGGATTTTCAAAGTATTGTACTTTCATGGGAACAAGGGTTATCAATGAAGCTTCATTCCAGACGCCTTACAGCTGATCATTACAGCATGGGACTAAAGTAACATCCAAAGAGCTTCTTCACGACAGGTCCCTCTGTAACTAGGGGTTGGTTGTCCTTATATGAAAATTACCACCATCAGTGTCTGGATCTATGAGCAAATGCCCCTGGTTTATCATTCTTTATTTTGATGGTAGATTTCCTTTAAAGAGGTCGTCGCACCATACTAATGTATTACCCACAGGATAGCTAAGTTATAGTTCAAACGTCAGAATCGGAGTGAAATGTGTGTTCAGATCTAAGCAGAAAATGTGCAGTATGTATTCAGTTTGAACATCCATATTTTAGTTTTCCTTAAAAAAACTAAAGATCTTTGGACTTTTTGTCAATTTAGTTTTCCTTGGCCAAGCATTTACAATAATGCTTGTTTATGTATGGAGCAGAAGAAATCCTTATGTTCGAATGAATTTCTTTGGGCTTCTGAATTTCCAGGCTCCATTCCTTCCGTGGGTCCTCATGGGCTTTTCATTGTTGCTGGGGAACTCCATTATTGTGGATCTCTTGGGTAAGAGAAATGCAGCCTGGTTTACAAGTGGAGTAAAATAAAAGCAGGTCATTCACATTGTCAAAGGATGAGCCTGTGTCCAGAATGGCTGTCTCGGTGCTAAAGTAATAGCACAGCTAGGTTTACCCCATTGATTTTATTGAAGGAGCCAGAAGACCACAGGTTTCACCATCCAAATAATGTGTCTTCTTTAGGGATGAGCCACCATAAATAAGGATGGATAGTTGTTATTCACTAGACAGGAGATCCTTCTCTTATTTTTCATCTTCATAGATGATGCTTAGAAAATTCCTAGACCTTAATGGGTCAACACCAGACTATTATAATGTAAGGCCACAAGACTGCTGTAAAATCTATCACAGTCTGGTTTTAAGTGAATCTGTCACCAGAAATGTGATTTTAGCCGGTGACAGTCTCCAATAGCCTATGCTAGTTGTCATCATTCTGAATCATTTCAGTAGTTTATAATAGTTTTTTTTTTTTTTTTTTTTTTTTTAAACATTACCTGGCTCACAACAGTAGCATGTGGTGAGTCCTGGGGAGGTGGCAGCTGCAGCCTGTGTGCCTATGTCAGTCTCCTCTCCTTCACACACCTGCAGCTCTCACCCCTCCACACTTCCTATCATGTGCATTTAGAAGGCAGGGGAGGAAAAAGGATAGTGTGGAGGAGAGGAAGAATACAAGAGGAGACACAGGCACACAAACATAGACTGCCGCAGCTGCCCCACCCAATAAACTACTAATCGGGGTATTGGAGCCTGTCACCAGCTAAAAGTGACTTTGTCAGACTTTGCACGTTCTTATAGGAGATAACGGCTTGCGCTGCTATTGTGTCGCACTCGACCCTTTTTGTGGCACAGCTGCACTGGCCTCCATTGCAACACAAATTGGGGCCTGTGCCGTTGGTCGGTCCAAATGATGCGGACTGAGCGCCTTGTTTAACTTGCAAATTGTGTCACGCCCTATGTTTAAAGGCGCACCACAAAAAAATTTAGTGACCTCTGTCGGGCCAGTGCGGGGAAGCGACAGATTCATGATTTCTGGTGCATAATCTTAGTGAATCACCGCACCCAGCATTATACACGGAAAGTGCAGTTTCCGACTTTCTAAGTAAATGTGCCCCAATGTGTCTTTTCTATAATTCACCCAGCTCTCTGCACACCCATTTGGACCCAAAATGCACTCATTACATGCATGAGAAAATAAATGGTAACATTACAATATTCCAATGACACATTTTTCTTGTCAAGTAATCTAGTACACAGTGTAAAGTTTCCTAAAACTGTTGCTTCACTTAATCCTTTATGACTTGGCAGTGAACTTGTCTTAGCTATTGTTCTGCCTTATTTATTTTTTGAGTTCAAGTTTACTCAAGGTATTGGGAACCTGGCAGGTTAACTGGATACAGATGCCTCATTGCCATTTCATGTTGGCAATCGTGTGCTTTCAGCTAGCTATGGCATGTACTGGTAGAAACAAAAATTTTACTATGTGAAAAGTTTGGCAACGTACATGCTGGTGTGTGTGTGTCCTCCTCTGGTCGAATCTGCTCTTGTATTAGCTTCTTGTACCCTGGTTTTAAATTATATATATTTTTAAATTATGCAAAAAAGCCTGAAGGGCTCAAGGCTCCTTAGGTGTTAATGGAGCCTGGAGCCCCTCATGCTCATTTACATAATTTTTTTTCAAGCCTTTTTGCTAAAAAACAAAGGCATAGGAAGCTTAAAAAAGAGTGGATCCTGCCAGAGGGGGCACACACCAGTATGTCAGTACGTGCTTGGTTTACAATCCCTTATCCTGGTGGTAGATGTCCTTTAAATTACAATCTTCTTAGTATATTTATTCTCAGGGGCAAACTTCACTGACTTCTCTATACATAGCGGCATAGACCCCCTCTTTTCCTATGCCATTAAAGCCTGTGGTTTGGGGTCATGGCCCAATTGTTGGGTACCATAAAGGGAGCTGGTTGGCTATATAAACTGAGAGAACAAAAAAGTCCAGCTCACCTCAAACCATATAGGAAAATCCAACGAGGCACGGACTGCCCTACTGCGAGGGCTGCATCAAACCGGCAGGCGTGGAAAAAAGATTCCGTGTCCAGCTTCGTCCAAGAAATTCCAAAATTTTATTTGGGGCATAATTTTAAAATTATGGCTGGCTATATACTGGGATGCTGCGACCAATGCATTCCCCACCCTTATACTTGAGTGAATAGGTTTTTCCAGTTTTTGGTGGTATAATTAGGTGCCGCATCTTATGCTCGGGTCAGCTTATACTTGAGTATATACAATATCTAAAATGTATGGTCAGACTTTCAGTGGAAATAGATTTCATTTACAGGGAACACTTGTTATGTTCCAAATATACTGTATACTTTCAACTATAGTAGTGTCTTAATTTTTTTTTTTTTTTCACATGTTTTAGGCATTGCTGTTGGACACATCTATTTCTTTTTAGAGGATGTATTTCCTAACCAGCCTGGAGGAGGAAGAATTTTAAAGACTCCATACATTTTGTAAGTAAAAGGCTTGTTTAGGGAGCATGATCTGTGCATGCTCCCATACACTAGGCTTCCATAGTCTTCAGCAAGCATTCTCATTGGGCCACATATTGCATTATGTGCCAGATTCTTGCTTGTATCTGGGATGTATGCTATGAGGTTTGAGTCCTAACCTTACATCCCAGCTTGGTCCTGTCTACCTGAGCAGCTTTTTGTAACTAATTTGCATCATCATCTTTATGAATTGCATTTTCATGATTACTTGTATTTAAATTTGATTTGTAGGAAGGCAATTTTTGATACCCAAGATGAAGACCCAAACTACAATCCACTACCAGAAGATCGTCCTGGTGGATTTGCTTGGGGAGAAGGACAACGACTCGGAGGCTAAAGATGATGCCAACAAGAGAAAGTGGCACACAGGAGCTGAACTTGTGTAATATCGTCTTGAATGCACATTGCCCTGTACAGAGATACTTTACAGTTCTCCAGAACAGGAAGCACTTTATAATCCACAGACAGAAGGAGACATTTTCATTTTCCCACCAGTGCCTCCCAGCCGAGGATTTGTTTGCAATGGTACTTGAAGCTCTTGGAACCTAAACTGGAATTATGGAAACTGATATTGTTCAACCAGTCCACACAGACTTGCTTACTGCTTTTTAAGGGTGTTGTGTGTTTATTTTTTATACAGAAAAGAAATAACGGTCTTTATGGACACTTAAAATTGGCAGTTTGCAAACAGACTGGTGTAGAGAAGCCTGTGCAAATGCCAAGGACTCCATACAATGAATTCACAAAATAGAAGTCATACAAACAACAACCATTACTCTTCTGTGTGACATAATGTACAATGCTTATCATTTTATATGAATATACTAAAACCTGAGACTTCATGGTTTGAAATGTCGACACAAACTTGATTTCTTAGTTTAACAAGCTGACACTTCCATTATTATTGCATTTCATTAGGATGATGAAACTATAAGGAATTGGAGACCATAGCTGGTGTATTATAAAATATTTTATATGCACAATAAATCCACAGAAGTTGTGCTTTTAAACTACTTTTTTTTTTTTTTTTTAATGATCTTTTAGGTGTGTGTGATATTTGGGGATATGGTAACAAATTCACACAGAGCAGCTTTGTTTCTGTTCTTCCTGTCCAAGGAAAGCAATGGTGGATTTGTCTAAATTCCGATGCAACAAAAGCTGCATGAAATTTATTTTCTTGGTGTAAAAAGAACAGCGTGCACATCCACAGTTCTATTACCATAGGGGCTGCTACAGAGATTCAGGGGCATTTTGTTTCTAGCTCCCATGGCTGCAGATATATCAATCTCTGCATTTAACCATTGTAATCTCTGTACTATCCGAACAGTGGCAGAGAGTGTATGATCTTGCAATGCTCATCTAGATGCTGTGTTCATACATCGTGTTAAAGGGTTCGTGGCAGGTTCCTAAAGCCCTATTAAGTCTTCCTTCTTTTGGCTAAAAAAAATATTGTTTCCCTTAAAATTGTTTTCCCATAAAACCTATATAATTCTAATTATATCAGGTTATATTATTATAATTTTACCTGATATTTATATCTATGGATGGTGTTACTGCTGCACGCTGAGAAGGCATGAGTTGCTGGATTCAGCCTGATGAGGCCATGCCCCATCGACTCCCTATAGATATCACTGAATACCAGGTAAAAGTATATGGGAATCTGAGGGCAACAATTTTTAGCTAAAAGAAGGCTATCAGTTAGTTAATAGCTCTATGGGAACCTGCCACTAGCTATATTTCCAAAAAACGTGGCGACAGCTTCCCTTTAACATCCTGCTAATATTTAGTTAACTTTGCGTTACAACACATAAACACGATGCAAGCACGTAAATAAAAACGGTGCGTAAATGCAAATGTCAAATAAACCTGATGCAAATGCCATCTAATCGGCACATAAACGCAAGTAAAGCGCAAATGCTATGTAAACGTAATAAAAATGCAAACACAGACAATGGAACTCTCTGCCACAAGATACTGTAATGGCTGATAATTTGAACATGTTCAGGAGGGGCCTGGATGCCTTAGCGGAGAGCAATAAAATCACATTGTATGGGAATAAAACTTTATTTTTTAGTAGTTTCTGTTGATCCAAGGAGTTATGCTGATCCCCATATTAGGGGTCAGGAAGTAATTTTATTTCCTTGCCTTGCAAGGTTTTTGCCTTCTTCTAGATTAACGCAATATAATGTATAGGATGGAACGTCAAGTAAAATGTAAACGCAACATAAAAGCAAATGCCACAAACACTTGTGTTACGCAAACGGCACGTAAACTTGAGCCATAAACACATTGCCAACGCCACATAAACGTGAAGCAAACATTATGCAGATGCCTTGTAACCACACAAGTGCGACAAACGCAAATGAAACGTAAACATAAGTGTAAACGTGATGCAAACGGCACGATAGTGCAAATGTGACTAAAGCGCAATGTCGACGAAAACAACGCAAATGCCACATAAACGCAAATACTATGCAAATGCCACAAAAACCACAAATGCAGTGTAAGCTGCGGGATTTGCGCAGCTTTGGCAGGTATCTAACAGGTGTCTGCGCTGGGATTGTGTCGCAAGCAATCGGTTTTTGGGGTAGCTGCGTTGGCTTTCATGTGACAGAAATTGGTCGATTTAAGATTAAAATTGTGTCGCAAGACAATGCACTTACATACGCCAGAAAGAAGATGGTAAACTCCGGACCTGAGCGGGGAAGCGACACGTGCAGGATATCGGGCGCACAAGCTTGGTGAATCTCAGCAGAGTGCATTATCATCAGACAATGCACTTTCAGTGAACTCCGCGGACCAGGTAAGTAAATGTGCCCCCCATGTAAATGTAATGTAAATACTTTTTCCTTATTTTTGTGTTCATATCGATTTAATGGTAACATTGCGTCTGCATTTACATCACGTTAACATTATGCTATCATAAGTGTTTCCACAACGTGTTTGCCTTCACATTCTGTTTACATTTCGTAACATTGTGGTTACACTGTGTTTACATAAACACAGTGTCAACAGAGTTTTGGCAGAATATGCGTGAACACAGCCTCTAGATGAGAAGAGAGAAATAACAACTCGCTACAGTTCATAATAGCTTCTCTGACATTACTTGCTGCTTATTGAACAGTATGAAAGAAGATTAGCATAACACATGCCTCCAGCACCTCCTCTCTGACAGAACACAGATTAGAATGTTCAGATACTGGGACTGATATCTCCCCTGAATCTGTTTAGTAGGCCCTACAGAATGATAGGCTAATCTCACATGTGTGAGGTGGTGAATGGTCCTCTTTGAGGGTACATAAACATGAATATTGCAAAGATTTGGGAAATGCGCAATTTAACAGATTAGTCACATGGTATGTTTAAATAACAGCAGTGGGCACTTATCCTTTAAAGGGCAGGGCACACAGATGATTTTTTTTCTGCATCTGTCCTGAGGTCAGTTTCACTTGCGCAAATTTAGTCTATGGTTAAATTAAGGTTGGTTGCCCATGAATAAGGCTGGTCTAAGAAAAATGCTGTGTGTTCTAGTATAGAAAACTTTGACCACATTCATGAGGTTTTTTTTTTTTTAGTTATGCATGTGAAAAATGCATTGGAAACAAACCAAAATCACACATGAAAAGATAACTCTGAAAATGTAGCCAGTAATTTTTTTCTGACCTAACTGATGAAACTCTTTCTGTACTTATGTAAAAGCAGCCTTAAGGTACAACCAAAAAAATTGTGGAGGATGTGTTTCACTACACTGATGCCTTTGCCTGGGAACCCTTTAAAACGAGCATTGCGGAAGTTGTTAGAGTTTCATCAAGGATTAGTCTGGTAAATCTTGCAAACTAAATTGTGGGTAATAGGCCTAAGTCTGGTTGGTCCCCCCCCCCCTTCCCTCCATAACTTCTAGAAAAAAACTTTGTAGACTTGCTTAGGAGAAATTAAGACCCAAATAAATGAGAGAGAAAGTAATACTACTTGCAACAAACCTTTTTTCCCCCTCTATGTGAAGGCCGTCTCACAAAGCTGTATTAAGTCCCTCTGTGTGTTGGCTCTTTTCCCATACTGAACACAACATAATTGTATATGACCTATGGAGGACGGTGTCTTACTTCACCATGACTTAAGCTTTAATCATGTTGCTTGCTAAGGAGCATTTGTAAAAAAAAAATCCTGTGCACCCCAAATGGAAATCATCAAAATGTACAACTCTTCTTGCAAAAAAAAACAAGTCTGTGACATTGTCAGAAAAGTTACATACTTTAGAATTCAACATTAGAGACACCAAGAAAAGAAATCACCAAACTGTCTGTGTCCTGTAGGAGTTTTGGGTATGATGAAAATTGCAGGATAAAGTAATTCATTCATTCATTAGAAATAGTGACAAGGACAACAAATCTTCAAAAATGCCTAAAAAAGGTTATTACACACAAAATAGTGAGAAATAGGTTTTAAGGGAACACTATTTGATTTATTCCACATCTTATCCTCTGGACATCTGTTTTTCTCATGAAATTATCTCCAACAAACACGGCACAAGGCCATTCCTAGGCACAAGTACAGTCTTATCATTAAGCACTATGCTTATTAGAAAGCTGTTTCTCTGACAAAACTGAGTCGTCTGGCATTTTACTATCCAACATGCTTGGTTTTTATTTGTTTCAAAAAAGTAGAGAGTAGGGACACTGACACACTGGCACATTTCTTCTTTTATATAAAGGCCACTTAAGAACTGTTATGTGGGCCGTGATCTGGTTGCATGATTTGCGACCAGATCGCTGTCTCATCGACTTCTATGGCTCCTGGTGATGGTGCGTTACCACACCGTCACCTAGTTACATGGCCACTCATCTGCCTATGAAGGGCGGAGGGGTTAAGAACACTTACCCCTCCTCCTCCCCGCCATGTGCTCACCCGGGATCCATTCCTGGATAGCACCTGGCCACCTAAAAGAGTCCTGTACAGATATACCAAAGTTAAACTGATTGGACATCTGTAGGACTATATGTTCCATACACACATTGGAAGCATTTTTGTTGTTTATCCTGCTACCATTATTGGTGTATCCATAGCTGTGAAATAAACACTGCAAACATAAATCTTTACTTTACCAAATTATGGTTGTAGTAAGTTATAAGGTTATTAGACCTGTACCTCTTTGACTTAAACATCCCTATAATATATATCACCAAAGATCACCAAATATGTTAACCTGAAAGGAAAACTTTAGTTGAGTTTCTTTTTTAAATTCTAGGTAGGAAGATTTAGGCTGTATTCACACGACCGTTAGGAGGACGTATGTACGGCCACAAGCTTGCGGCAATGGGCGCGCGGAGCGATATAGTGCAGTACACGTATGGCACTGTACCGCTCCATACAGGGGGAAAAGATAGCACATGTCCTATTGGTCCTTGTGTTATGGACTGTAACTCGCTATGAAGAGGGGAGGGGTCAACCCTCCTCCTCTCCATACTTTTGTGTGAATGTAGCCTCACTCTGACAGCAGAGGAAATTCTCTCCCTCCCTACCTCAGTCTGGCGCAATCCAACTGCAACGGGGCTTGGCATATGCGTTTCAATTGATATTTGCACAATATGTTATGCTTGTTAATGATCAAATGTGTTTCAGTTGAAAAGCATATTAAATTGACCCAAGCTCCATAAAATTACCATCAAAGTGGGCAACAGAAAGTGGAATTTAATGAGTTCCGGACACTAATCTGACAAATCCATCATGTAAAGGGTGTTGCACTGTGGCAAAAGCAGTTGAGTTCAGCCTGAACAGATTGGTGGCATAATGGCTGGTATCACAGTGGGCAAACAGGATCATCACCCCCACTTTTATGCCTGTTTTTCTTTTAGAAAGTGACTATCTGCCAACTTTAACACCTAATTTTATACCAAGAAGCTGTTTGGGCCACGTTGAAGTAATCTGAATTTAACACCCTATGCATAACACCCTATGTGATTTTCAGCTTGGTATAAATTGCACATCATCTGACTTAGCTACCAGCTTTTGTGCCAAAAATATATGTCAATTGAATGCAACTGAATTTGACATGGAGCATCATCACCATCTACTCTATGGCAGTGACATATTGCCAAACTAATGTTACCCTTTAAATCACACTTTGATGCCATTTTATAGCCATTTGTCCTGTTTCACTCTGATTTTAAGTATTTTGATAGATTGCTGCTACGTTATTTTGTCCTTAAAAATTTCTACTCAGTTTTATTGCTGTATTGGCTCCTATCACTTAGTGATGGTCCGTATAAAATGTGTGGATGGGGACTATATAAGCAGACACTCTAAGCCGTGTGCTCACCATCTGCTTAGATTATAAGGGTATAGGTTTTTTTACATTTTTATTTAGCTTCTAAACATTCTACTACTATATGACAAATATAAAAAGAGATACGAGACAGATCATAAATGAGATCCACGAGATGGATATGAACTCACCTAAAATACACACAGTCAGATCTCCTATATGCCTCGCTCCCGGATAAAGCCTTATCCTGCTTGTTACACTCTTCTCCTTGCTGGCAGGAAGTGCCTGTGTCTGAGCTGGACTTGTAATGCAGGGGAAAGGACAGGAGGCAGAGAGCACTGCAGTGTGCAGACAAGAGAAGCTACTCATGAGAAGAATCTGACCATAGTCATTACATTTATGGTCGTATCCAGGGACAACAAAAATTCTAAACCCCAGGAATGATGAAGGCAGGTTTAAGAATCTTGTCGTGGGAATACCCCTTTAATACAAAAACAAACTTAAGTACAGGAAATACCTTCAGGGCTGAATAAAGAAATATTGGACAAGTAAAGTGACTTCAGCCTGGTTCATCCCTCTGCAGTAATAGCATGGGGAGCGGCGCGCCCTCTAGCGTCCTCTTTCCGGCAGTGCAGGGCTAGGCAGCGGAAGGCGGAAGCACGTGTGCTGGCCAGCGGAGGCTCGGAATGGTCTCCCCGGGTTGTCGCTGCATGTATCAGGGGCGCTCCTGGTGTCGCACCGATTAAGCAGCAGCTATACCGGAGCCACATATACTATGTCTCAGGACTCCTATCATCCGCCGGCTAAGAAGTTTAAGCCGGGCTCCCCTCATTCCAATCCCAACTGGAGAGGAGCCATGCAGCCTGGGCCCAGGAAGCAGCCGGTGCCCATAGACCAGCAGCGCCGCGGTCTGCCCATCTACCAGGCGCGGGCACAGCTCATAGGGCAGCTCCGGCAGCTGGAGAGCGCGGTGATCATCGGTGAGTTGTCCGCGTGAGGGCCTTGTTTACTGCGAGTACCGCCTGCCTGTGCCCGCACAGCTCTGCCTGCAGCTACTGCTCTCTGGTGGCAGCTGCGGTTTTGCTTAGTGATGGGCACCTCTAGTGCTTGTGTGCATCAGGGTTACATTCACAGTAGGAAGTGCCTGTGTATCTGTATCAGGTAGTAAATACACTCTTATAATATAGTGTGATCATTGAGGCTGCAGGTCCACTACATACATGGGAGACAAATGGATTCCTCATCTCCTCCATATTTATGAACTGGTTACATCCCTGATAATTGATAGTACAGTATGGCTCATAATTATATAAAGTGACACCGTCAGATCAGCTTAGGCTAAGTCATCTCCTCCCAGCAGGACTAATGTCCAATACTAAAATAAAGATGACAGTAGATGATCTAAGAAATACTTATTTCATGTACCATGTGAAAAAGCCTTTAGAGCTTTGTGTATCATAAATAGAAATTTCTAGAAATTAAATGATGTTTAAACATCAGCCTGAATGAAAATGTACAGTGGTGGAGATAATCTAAATTCTAAATATTAGAATGTACCCATGGTCCTATGTGGATAAATCCTCTGACTGTGAGGGTACATACACCCCTGAATTATACTGCTGCATGTTTTATATTGTTACCTCACTACTTATATCTTATATACTTATCTGTAGAAAGAACTGCCAATTTAGCTCCATGTTTCCCAGCTGTATAAATTATATAGGGAATTTTGCTGTTGATTTACTATGGATATTTCCATACATTGCAAGGTGCAAAAATCTAGGAAGGAATTAATAATAATACATCTTTATTAATATAGTGCCATCTTATTCTGCAGCCCTGTACAGATCATGGGGTACAAATTAAACAAGATATTACAGAGTATTAATATAATGAGATTAAACAATTGGAGTGAGGGCCCTGCTCATCAGAGACGGCAATCTATGAGGATGAAGGGGTGACACAGAAGGTGACTTGCACTGTGGTCCAGGAGATAATTAAATAGATAAATAATGCTGAATGGACCAGTCATTATTGATATGCACTGAAACCAGGGTGCATCAATCTGCAGAGAAACCAGTGGAGGAGAAAATAAGTAAAAGTTACATGCAGTTAGGGAATGTGATAGGCCTGCCTCAAAAGATGGGTTTTAGGGCATGTTTAAAAATGTGGTAGCTGGGTATTAGCCTGATGGATCGAGGTAGTGCTTTCCAGAGAATAGGTGCAACTCGGGGGAAGTCCTGGAGACTTGAGTTAAAGGTTCGAATTAAGGAGAAAAGGATCACTGGAAGATTGAAGAGCACAGGCGGTGCAATAGACTGAGATGAGGGCAGAGAGGCGCAGAACTGTGCAGAGCTTTGTGGGTGAGGAGGATTCATTTGAATTGAAAACAGAAGGTGATGGGCAGCCAGTGCAGTGACTGACACAGAGTGGAGGCATCCGTGTAGTGTCAAGATTGATAGACTATTCTGGCTGCAGCATTAAGAATATATTGTTCCACCAGAGAGTTTGGTACAGGCAGTCCCCGGATTAAGTACAAGATAAGTTTGTACTTAAGTTAAATTTGTCGCAACTGGTATTTGTAACTCCAAAACAATTGGATGTTCTAAATTTTGTGCTGTCATGGAAACAAGTATTATCAATAAAGCTTCATTACTGACACCTTACAGTGGATCATTGCAGCCTGGGACTAATGTAAAGCATCCACAGGGGCCAGAGAGGTCCATTTGTAAGTCAGGTGTCATTGTAAGTCGGGAACCCCCTGTAAGTTGAGGAAAGATTAGTAGGAAGTTAAAGTAGTCGAGATGAGAGTGAATCTGTGTCAATTAGGATTTTGGAGGTTTCCATGATCAAGAAAGGCAGGAGCATACAAGTGATTGTATGTAAGGCTTAAACGAGAGGTCAACGTCCAGCATGACCTCAAGACAGCAGGCTGCTTCTTTGGAGTTATGATTCAAGGTTTCAGGGTTAGGTTGATTAGCAGATGCTGAGAAGTAATTCAGTTTTAGAAAGATCAAGCTTCAGGTAAAGAGAGGACATGGGTATAAAATCTGCACTTTAGCATGCCTGTACCATCTATATCAAACATTTTCAAATCTCATTGACTATGGTGCCACTATAATACATTGTGCAGGAAAATCTGCATCATATAAAGTGTTTGTTGTGCCTAAAATTGGAGCAGATCCAGAGAGAGAATTCTCTCACCAGCTCAGTGTTACTGACCCAAAGTCTTTGTGTTAGAATTGTAACGATTCTGTATACTGCTTCTTTCATTTACTTTTTCATTACTGGCATGATGTTCAGGAAACTGTTTGTCTTTATGTTACAGGTGAAACGGGTTCTGGCAAGACAACTCAGATTCCACAGTACCTGTACGAAGCCAGCATAGGGCGCCAGGGCATCATAGGTGTGACCCAACCTCGCAGAGTAGCTGCTATATCTCTGGCAGCAAGAGTATCGGAAGAGAGAAAGACGGAGCTCAGTAAACTAGTAGGTGACTTTATTTGCAGTTCATGTGATAGATTCCAGTATTGAACTCCTAGTTTCTCAAAGGGGTTTTCTGGGATGAGATGGCGAACCTTTTAGAGGCCAAATTGCAACTCAAGTTGCTTGGAACTGCAGGAACATTCTTTGAGTCCTGTCTGGTGTGCTGGGTGATGGCCTGGGTGCCTACAGAAAGGGCTCTGAGTGCCGCCTATGGCATCCGTGCCATAGGTTCGCCACCACTGCTATAGATCGTCATAATTAATGGGCCGTTTCTGCATTTGGGCACTCTATTTTGTCCTTAAGATGTGCAGCAGTAAACCAGCTGTTGCATACAGCCCAGTCCCTGCCGCTTCTGTCCGGCAGGGAGATCTCTCCTTGCTGGGCAGTTTAACCCCCTAACTGGCATAATCAAGCACGAGGTTCCTTTTGTCATTCCCCTGACCCCCTGCAACACAATCGCGGGGTGCTTTGGGGGGGGGTTGCTATGGCAGCCGGAGGTCTGACAAAGACCGCTGTGTCTGTTGTCTACGGTGGCCTATTATGCCCAGCTCAAGACTAGGTCTTATAGGCAAATTGTCAGTAAAACACTGACAGATACAATGCATTGCTGTACAGCGTTACTGAAATGTATTTTATAAGGGATCAAGGTATCTCAAGAGTAAGTCCCCTAGTGGGACAGTAAAAAATAAAAAAAGTTAAAGGTTTTTAAAAAAAAAAAAAATAGATTTAAAAAAAAAAAACACAAATCACCCATTCCCTATATATAATTCTATTTTGTGGTAATAAAAAAAACCCCACCCCAGAAAATTGGGATTGTTGCATCTGTAGCGATCTTGGCCAATCAGATATAACATTATTATGGGTACTTCCCAAAAAATCGAATAGAATGCGATCAAAAAGTCAAGTCAGATGTAGCCATAATATTCCTCTTTTTATTGAAGAATAGAAAAGTTAAAGCTCTCAGAATATGGTGACACATATAAATTGTTTTATTTGCTAAAGTAGTAAAACATAAGCAAACCTGCACATTTGGAGTCTCCTTAATTGTACTAACCTAACCTATCATTATATTTATTATACTGTACAGTAAACTGCGTAAAAGTTTTAATTACTAAACAGTTTTAATTGGCAAAACAGTGGTTTAAATCTGTTCAATTGCAGGAAAAAGTTAATAAATTTGAATCATCATGCTATTTTTACCACAAAAGTAACCACATTGTAAAATACGAATCTTGCCACAAAAAAACAAGCCCTCCTATGCCCATTTCAGATAAAAAAAATAAAGTTAAGTCTTTTGGAATTTGAGAAGGGAAAACCACAAATAAGGTCTGTGTCCAGAAGGCCATTGTAGACCATGACCTTAACCCATTAATGACCACCGCAACGGCTTCTAATGGCGGTCATTAAGAGTACTTCTGATGCGACACCTTTCTATGGCTGCGCATCAGAGGAAGTTGGCAGGACATTGGGTATTGCTTCTGCTGGGGTTCAGCTGTGTTAACACAGCCCAGCCTCCGGCACCAACCCTTTAGACCCAACGCGCTCCTTCTGCTAGCTATCAGCACCCTCCATATGGATTGGAGGCACCCGGCATGTAAACTGAAAAATTGCCGTTTTTAATGTCCATAATCCCTTTCATATTAATTTTTGTAAAGCACATATTCCCTTTGATAAATTTTTTTATCTCACAGCCTGCAATTATCAGTCATTGCTATGCAAGTCCCCAAAGTAGGTATGAAATTTACATAGTACTGTTAGACTCCTGAGCCCCATCATAACTCCAGGCAAAAGGGTTCATCCAAATGTGCGGTATGATAAATTGGCTAACACATTTTTTTGCTATATTGTCCCTATCAACTTATTGAAAATCAAAAAATAGGGCAAAAGAGCCTTTATTTCAGAAAACTGGATATTGCACACTGGGATCATTTGTTGTAAATCTCCACTGTTCAAGTACCTCAGGCGCACTGCAAATGCATCATGGTACCTGAAAAATATTCTAGCCATATCTGTCTTCTAAATAGTGTTCCTTGCCTTCTGAGCAGTGCCGTGGGCCCATACAGCAGTTTATGACCATATATGGAGCAATGTATATTTGAGAGAAATTTTTGTAATAAACGGAGTCTGCAATTCCTGTTTTAACACCTTAGGAAAAATGAAAAATTTAGGGTTAAAATTTCTCTTTTGGGGAAAAAAAATATTTTTCCTTGTTTTAGTCTACTTCACCAAAAAAATCTTAAGGGGAAATGCTCATTAAACCCATTCTTGAGGGGTGTATTTTGCAAAATAGGGTCACAATAGGGTTTCCACTGTCCTGGTATTCCAGGGGCTCTCCAAATGCCGCATAGCGCCTGAAAACATTACCAGCTAAATTTGCTTCTAAAAGGCAAATGGTGCTCTATTCCTTTCAAGCCCTGCAGTGTGTCCCTATAGCAGTTTAGGGCAACATATGTAGTATTGACATATTCAAGAAAAATTGGGTAACAAACTTTGGTGTGCATATTCTCATTTTAACCTTTAAGTGAAATGTTCATTTTAAAAATATTGAATTTTTTAAATTTTATCACTATTATGTATTAAGTATTGTATATGTATTTTATAGTTTAAAATGAGGAAAATTGCTGTTAGACTTAAACCCTCCGAACAACCTAATAAGATGAAAGGATAGTTGTTGAAAAAGTTAAGCAAACATAAAGCAGACATATGATAACTCTCCAAAGTTATGACTACTTCTAGTGACGCATGTCAGATTTTAAAAAATGGGCAGTGTCGGGAATCTTATTTTTATTGGGGGTTTTCCAAGCTTGTAATATGGAATGGTTTGTCAAGAACAGATTAGTGTTAAACTCATCAGCTAGTCTCTGAACCTGAAAAGCAGAATATTGAACATGGACCAGACAGCTCTGAAGTGAGATGTCTACTTCATTTTCTATTCTATTAGATGCAGTGTTGGTTGTTAGACCCCCGCCAATTTGATATTGATGACGTTATGTTTAGATATGGTATCATTATTTCCGCCTTAAAAGGAAACTATAAGTGTTTAGCTTCTTGGTTTTCTGATCAACTGCCATATGAGTAAAATGTATTCCCTTTACAGCAGTGTACACCCGTTTTCTTGCTTTCAGTTTAGATACTTGTGTCTTTTGTATTGGCAGGTGGGATACAGTGTGCGCTTTGAAGATGTGACATCAGAAGAGACAAAAATAAAATTCCTCACTGATGGTATGTTGCTTCGAGAGGCAATTGGAGACCCACTTATGCGCAGATACAGCGTAGTCATCCTGGATGAGGCTCATGAGAGGACTGTGCACACGGATGTACTGTTTGGAGTTGTCAAAACAGCCCAAAGAAAGAGAAAGGAGCTTGGAAAGCTACCATTAAAGGTAACCATACAACCATTCTTTCAATTGGATCTCTATTTCCAAACTTCCAATAAAATTTACCAATATGAAATCAAAGCTGACTGCAAACTACACTTAAATGGTCACAGGCTTTGCAAGAATGAATAGTACATGTGAATACAGGGGGGCCCCTACTTAAGAACATCCGACTTAGACAACCCCTAGTTACAAAAGGACCTCTGGATGTTGGTAATTTACTGTACTTTCGCCTTAGGCAGCAATAAAGCTACAATAAAGCTATAACAATTATCAAAGGTGTCTGCAATTTATTATTAACCCTGGTTCTTGTACCAACCCAAGATTTTTAAAATCCACTTGTCACAGAGACAAAATTTGGTTGGAGTTGCAATTATAAAATATACAGTTCAGACTTAAATACAAATTTAACTTAAGAACAAACCTACAGAACCTATCTTGTACGTAACCAGGGGACTGCCTACACAAGAAACTGCAATATATCTTATTATCTTTTTGGAACCATGTGCTTTTTTCACATTTCAGAACACATTCCTTAGAAATTTTAAAATTCCTGGTATCGAACTGTGTAGAGGGGAAAAGTACAGAAAAATTATCGAAACTTGCATGCATCATGTAACTCTACTTGAGACTATATTAGTAAAAAGCACTTGTAGAATTCTCATTTACATGATGCAAATAAATTGTGGTAGCATGGGGTGGTCATATGGTTTATATGAACAAACATATAGTTTGTCTCTCTCCTGACAGGTCATTATCATGTCAGCTACAATGGATGTGGACCTCTTCTCCCAGTATTTTAATGGAGCGCCAGTTCTTTACCTGGAAGGCAGACAGCATCCTATCCAGGTTTTCTATACCAAGCAACCTCAAAGTGATTATCTTCAAGCTGCACTGGTTACAGTTTTTCAGATCCATCAGGTAATGTAAAGATGCAAAGAACTGGTATCTCTGTGTGCTTGACTTAGAAATTGATAATCTTTTGCTAGAATCTGTGTGGTAAACAGGAATTGGGTAGTATATTACTTTGAACATGTTTTTTTTATTACAACAATAAAAGAAACTTGTGTAGGAAACTTCTGTATCTTAGAACAGTAAAGTGCTGATAATACTTTATTCTCAAGATTACCGGAGGTACTTACAGTACAGGAATAATACATTCTGAAATTTGCCTTTCCTGCAGCCAGGTATTACTATGTGTCATGAGATCTATAATAAATCCCTCAAATTACAAAGATTACCACCGTGACCATTTATAAGCTTCCACACAAGTACAGTCACCAGCACAAACCAGTGATCCCAGTTTTTTATTGGATAGTGTGATCAGTTGTGATGATATAGTAGTAATCAGATACTTGAAAGGTACCAAAAATGATGATACAGTCATAATACAATGCTTGTGGACCCGAGTACAGCAAGTGTCAGTATATTTTAATTTTTTTTTTTCCAAGGTTAAATTTGGCCATTAAGCATATCGCAACTTTGATTGTATTTTCACTTTCTTTCCTGTAGGAGGCACCATCATCGCATGACATTCTAGTGTTCCTGACTGGTCAGGAGGAAATTGAAGCAATGACAAAAACTTGCAGAGACATAGCAAAGCATCTCCCAGATGGATGTCCTCAGATGACTGTAATGCCACTTTATGCCTCTCTGCCACATTCCCAACAGCTCCGTGTATTCCAAAACGCTCCAAAGGTTAGTGCATCACAGAGTATTATTTCTGTAGGGCTAGCATTAAAGGGCTATTCCCACTTAAGCAAATTAATGTTATTGTTGTATGATGAAAAATTAAACAATTTTCCATTATACTTTCTGTATCAAATCCTCATGGTTTTTTAGATTTCTGCTTGCTGTCCTTCTATAGTTTATTCCCAGTGGACAAGCTTGTTAGTCAGACAGGTGCACGGCTTGTTATATCACAGAGAGTAATCAGAGCTGTGTGATATAATGAGCCGTGCACCTGTGTGACCAAGGTCAGATTTTTATCCACTGGGAATAAAGAAGCTTTCTAGGAATGACAGCAAGCAGAAATCTAGAAAACCGTGAGTAATTGATATAGAAAATGTATTCAAAAATTGTATAACTTTTCATAATTCAAACAGTATCCATTACTTGTTGAAATGGGAACACCCATTTTAGGGCAGATCCCGGCATCTACACAACTTGCTAACATTCAGCATATCTACGTACAAGAGGTGCTTACAAGTCCCTCTTCATTCATAAAGTGTTTATGTAATAATGTTCTGTTACAAAGTGAATTCACAAACATAAGTTCTTTTTTTATTAAGCTTTATTGATACTTAACCTGAGAAGCAACACCAGAAGAAATGTATTGTTTTTATTTTTCAGGACCATCGAAAAGTTATTATTTCAACCAATATTGCAGAGACATCCATCACCATAACAGGAATTAAATATGTAGTAGATACAGGCATGGTTAAGGCAAAGAAGTATAACCCTGGTAGGTGTTTGCTTTTGAAAGTAGCATGCTAATTTTTTTTCTCAAAAGTCAAATGGATTTACATGGTTTTGGTCTGTATACTGCACCCTAGGTTCTCACAAGCGTATACAGCTGCACACTGTGGGGCAGATTTATCAAGCAGTCTGAAAGTCAGAATATTTCCAATTGCCCATGGCAACCAATCACAGCTCCCCTTTAAAATATTCATGAGCACTGGTGAAATGAAAGCTGAGCTGTGATTGGTTGCCATGGGCAACTGGAAATATTCTGACTTTCAGACTGCTTGATAAATCTGCCCCTGTGTGTTGACAAGAATTCACTGCTTCATAGTTATAATTAATTCTAGGAGTCGCTGCCTCCCTGCAGTGTGACAATCCTTCCTAGTATTATAGATAAATATAATACGAAGTGCACAGGTCCACACACACTGTTCACTCCAACATGTGATCCATAATTCATATATGGACTAATTTGAGCTTGGCTTTAGGAGTAATATGTGGTTTTTGCAGGTGCTGTAAAGTGCATAACCAAGATGCTGGGGGCAACTGGAGCCCATGAATTTTGGCCTCCAAATTTATAACGGGCAGCTAAGCTGTTATTATGGTTGTACCATACTGCATGTAAAATACAAATTGGCCTTGTTCTCAAAGTTGAGTTTTGTGTTTAAATGTGTTTTAATATACACTTATTTATTTAAACATTTTAAGTAAATAATTGTTCACCTCTGACTTGTAGTTTTACATCTGTATCCATGTACCTGTCCATTAGAAAACCAGGTACAACCATGTTTAAGTGTTTCTGCCTTATCTGATGTTGGTGCACTGATTTTGTTCCCATAGAAAGTGGTCTTGAGATTCTGGCAGTGCAGCGGATATCCAAGGCCCAGGCCTGGCAGAGAACTGGAAGAGCAGGCCGAGAAGACAGTGGCATATGCTACAGACTCTACACAGAGGATGAGTTTGAGAAGCTTGAGAAAATGACTGTACCGGAGATACAAAGGTAAATTGTAGTTCTCTCATTATGAAAGTACTGGAAGTTGACGAGCACAGCACTTGGCTATCTTCATGATGGTGCTGAAGGTAGCTGAGTGCTTCGCTCTGTAACTTCTGACACGTGCATAGTATTAAATGGAGCAGCATAATGGCACTGCATCAGTAGTGAGAATGGGAGGCCCATTCTTGTGATCAATGATCCATATATATTGCCGGTTTTAAAAATCTTAACCATTTGCTTTCTACAGGTGTAATCTGGCCAGTGTGGTGCTGCAGCTGCTTGTCCTGAGAGTTCCTAATATCCTCACATTTGATTTTGTATCAAAGCCCTCGCCAGGTAATGGCTTCCTCTAAAACAGGTTTAATTCAAAATTGGCCAATTTAACTATAGCACAGTATATGTTTCAGATTTTTTGCCTTTTAAACCCTTCCCCCACCATGATGTTCCTCAACATCATGGTGCGGAAAGTAGTGCGTGAAGAGGGTTTATGTGCTTATTCATAATAATGCAGCAAACACCTGCCTACGATTAGTGCTTGCACAGGTGATATTCATTTAAATGCCCCCGGCAAAGTCACTTTTTTGCCATTTTGCAACCCCTAAAAATTTGTAATAAAAAGTGATCAAAAGGTTGTACTGTCCCCACAATGGCACCATGAAAACGTCATCTCATCCTGCAAAAAATGACACCTTACACAGCTCTTTACATTGAAGTCTAGTCTAAAACGTAATAATACCTATATAAATTTGGTATCTCCGTGAATGTAAAGTATAAAGGGGAGGGGTCATTTGGAGAACACAGTTGTAGCTGTAAGAACAATTTTACAATGTCAATTTTACTCCATTTAGAATTTTTATACAGTTTCCCATTACATGACATGAAATAATAAATACCATCACTAGGAAGTACAATTTGTTATGCAAAAAACCAAGCCCTTATACAGCTCTGTACACAGAAATCTAAAAAAATATATGGATTTTTGAAAGTAAGGAGCGATAAATAAGAGATGCATGGAAATGTGTTGGATTTCATTCTACAGTTATTTTGTGCTCCATCATATGCTTTACTACAGGGGAGAAATAGAAATACAGGAGAAACACTTATTCAGGAAATAATTTTCTAAGGGATGCAAAATAATATAAAGAGCTGGTTATGTATTAGAAGTAGAGTTATTTATGCAGCCTTATTTTTTCAGATTCCTTACAATCTGCCATTGAGCAGTTGGATCTCCTTGGTGCAGTGGAAAAAAAGGAGGATCAGCTAATTCTAACTCCGTTGGGGAAGAAGATGGCTGCTTTTCCGTTGGAGCCTAAGTTTTCAAAAGTGAGTCTTCCAAAGTTTTGCTACATCCACCACTGATTAATCTCTAAGTACCATATTATTTCAGACTATAAAACGCACCCCAGATTTAGTCATACCTAAAAAAAAAAGAAAATTATATTTGACACATAATAAAAATTCCCTGTTAGTCACACAGCTCTGCTCAGAGATCGGGTGTAATGCTATGTCAGCGCTTCACCAGATCTCCAGCGGATTAATAGACGCAGGCACTTGTTATCAAGATTTTTTGATTGTTAAAAAGTGCATCTTTTATTCAGAAAAATACACCACACTGTCCTGGTTACTTTGATTTGTCTTTACAGCAATTGGAGTACTATTTGAATATAGGGCCTCAATCCCCTTAATATATTCATTTAAAAAATATATATACCGTACTTCTTACCTAATAGTCACCTGATGAATTAACAATATGTTAACTTGATCTTGACTGCCAGTCATTTTATGGCGGGCTTGCATGTCCTTAGTCTTTAGCAACGTCTTTTATTAATCTTGTTCCAATGGTTAAATGTTGCATTTTTATCAGTACAAATTTAATGTCATTAGGCACTAATTACACTTGTCTCCTTATAGACTATTCTCATTTCCTCAAAATTTCACTGTACGGAGGAGATCCTGACTATTGTGGCATTGTTGTCTGTGGACAGCGTTTTACATAATCCACCTGCCAAACGGGATGAAGTACAAGCAGCACGCAGGAAGTTCATTTCTAGTGAGGGTGATCATATGACCTTACTTAACATCTACCGTGCTTTTAAAAACCTGGGTAAAAATAAGGCAAGTTCTGTTGTTTGTTTTTTATTACATTTAACTGAATATTTGGAAGTTAGCCTATAAAATCACCACTTAGGGCCTAGTGCTTTACACGTAGGTGGTTTTCATAGCTACACTTCTTTATTCATAACAGCAACAATAATGCTGGCTTACATTTTCTGTTGGAAATATTGAAAGAATGGTGGAAGGGAACCCTCCATGCATGCAAATCCATGGAAAATTATGGTAAAAAGAAAGGACAACTAATAAATGGAAGCCAATCTTGCAAAAGAGAAGAGAGTAGCAGATACCCCTAGCTTTCCATTGAACTAACCTGTTAGCTAAGAAATGTAGAATTTCTACAAATCACTCCCTACTATAGGTAAAATGTTCAAGAATGCCAGTACCTCAGATATACAGTATATGCAACCACAAAGTATTACAATCTGATGTAGTTTTAAGCTTACTATAGTTACAATACTTTTGTAAATACTATTTGTATTATGTATTGTTTGTAACCGTTGTTGCCATGGATATTTTCAAATTGTATAGTGTATATATGGAATGACAGTAGTGCTTTATCAGTGCCGTTTCCAATTCATGGACAGCCAAAGGTGAAAGAATGTCTCCATGATTCCTTTTCAGAATTAAAAGCATCCTGCTTAATTGCATTCCCAAAGGGCAGTGTAGGATTCATGTAAAGTAGCACATGGTAAGATGGGAAGGAGTTTGGATGCAGACTAGATACCAGTTCTTAGGTCCTTGGGAGAAGATGATTTATAATAGAACATTCAGGTACTGGGTACAGAGCCTCTTAGTAGTGATAATGTTATAGGAGATGGTCGTTTTTTCTTCTGGAGTTAAGCACACAATAAAATTGAACTTTTGCAAAAAAAATCAAAAAAAGGCTACTGCTCACAATGCGATAAAGCCAATTGTTAATGCCAAACGTTTAAATTTGCCTTGTTTTGTTGCAGGAGTGGTGCAGGGAGAATTTTATTAATTCCAGAAATATGATGATGGTTTTAGAAGTTCGTGCTCAGCTCCGAGATATTTGTATAAAGGTACTTGTCTGATTTATAATTTTTACTATACTATAATGTGGTGTTGCTGTGGGGGTGGATGGTCCATACACAGCCCCTAATTGCTGCAGTCGGTACTTGCAGCAATCGCAGCAAATTTACCTGACACCTAACAGTGGTGTTGGTAAAAATCCTAAACATGTTAGGTATTCCCATGTCCTAAAATGCCTGTTCTTTCAAAATATAAAAAAGATTATTCCTGGCCATGAACACCGTAACGGAAAATAACACCCATAACATCGCCACTTTTTCCCCATTTTTCCATCCATAAATATTTGTATGAAAAAAAATTGCTGCTAAAAAATGACACCTTACTATTAAGTATGAAAACATTTATTGGCCTCAGAATTTGGAAAATGGCAATATTGTTTTTTTTTTTGTTTTTTACAAAAGATTTAATACATTTTAAAATCTACTAAAACCTATATAAATTTGTACCAGCCCAAAGAATAAATTTGGAGCACACAAAGAGAGCCGTGAAAAAAACAGGGCCCTCAATAAAACGCCGCACTTGGAATGTTTTTCCAGCTTCCAGTACATTGTATGGGATATTAAATGGCACCACTATACTAAAGTACAATTTTTCCTGCAAATAACAAGCCCTCAAGTTATAGATTGTTTTTTACGCCCCTCTTTAAAAAAAAAAAACTCAAAAATGAAAAAGGGCTGAGTCCTGAAAGGGTTAAAGGAATCACATAAAGCTTTTCCCAGCTTGAAATCAATGTTTATGGAGTGCTTTGTGACACATATCAGTAGTAACATGCTCTACAACTTGCTGCTGATGGACAGCTGACAATTACTACTCGATGGTAGACTTCTGTGTACAAAACTACTGTAAGACATGTCCCTTAGTAAATGTATGTTTTCTTAACAGATGTCGATGCCAATAGAGTCTTCAAGGACAGATACCCGCAATATCCGACAGTGCTTAGCTCATGGCATGTTTATGAATGCAGCGGAGTTGCAACCGGATGGAACGTACACCACTGTGGAAACGCACCAACTTGTGTCTATACACCCCTCATCTTTTCTTTTCCACTGCAAGCCAGCGTGTGTAATATACAATGAACTTCTTCATACTTCTAAGTGCTATATGAGAGACTTGTGTGTTGTAGATGCAGATTGGCTTTTTGAGGCAGCACCAGAATATTTCAGGAGGAAATTAAAACGTACAAAGAACTGAGAAACAGCTTCTACATTTCATTGTGTGCTAAATAGGTTTTTGCTACAGTCATCTCTCCACTACTAAATTCTGTATCTTTTCCTATAGGTAATTAGCATTTCCATAATAATTCTAAACGATTGTGTGACTTTTATGTTAATGATTGCTGGATAAATCTGACAAACCAGGCACATCTACTATTTCTATGTTCCCAAATGATGTAACTGAACTCATCTTGTAAACCTTTCCTTTACGCCTACATCTAATCTACATGTAACTGCAAGCAGTTTGTTTACTTATTTAAATGTTCATTTGGATAACTAGTCGGAAAGCCGAACAAGCTTAAATTAGATAATATACTGTAATAAGTAGGAATTCATTTGTGTCTGAGAATTCTAGGACATAAGTTAAACAAATGATTTACTCATTGTATTAGTATAATACACTAAAATGATTTCAAATTGAAGTTGTAACAGTTATAACAGGTTTTTGTAATTGAAGTCAATGGTGGTATATCCCCAGGGTATGCCACCAGTGTCTGATCAGTGGGGTCTAACTGGCAGCAGCTTTAGGAAGGCTCCACTTTATCATCTACAGTCTCCTTTTGGTATACTACAACGTAGCCTTCATTCAATCATCTTTCCCATCAATGTGATCCATGATGGCAATAACTAACACATCAGGTGAAATTGCCTTCTTTAACAGTTTTGTAGACACTCCACATAATTTTCATTTCCACATTCTTATCTTCTGTTCCTTAAATTGTATCCTTAGACACATATGATAAACTTTATGGGTTACCATTGTAACCCATATGTATTAAGCGGATCCCAAACAGATAAATTATAAACAGATGCAAATGCTATAGGGTAGCATGTGGAGTGCATGTGAGCCTTAAAGCCAGTCAGTTGACATAGTGTTACATCATCAGGGGAATTTACTCGTAAATAGTAATTAATGTGTACACAATTTTTACATGGTAGATAATATTTGCAGCACATATTAAAGGGCCTAGAAGGTTGTAAAACATTTTCCAAATAGGATCTAAACCTCCACAATACAGAGCCATAATTTGCCAGTGTGACCTGATCCTTAGGCAGTATCAGTGCTTTTTTTATATATGTATATATTTTGTAAATATTTTAATGTTAGATACAATTTCTTGGTTCCATTTTTCTTATGTTTGAAGGAACTGTTGAGGGAAAACTGCTGCTGTGTTCTGCCTAATGCAGGGCCTTAAAGAGATGATGCATGATTGCTTGCTTTACTATTCCCTTAGCCTCAAGTCATATACCATGTCATGTGCTATGCACAACATACACCAGATATAATTTTTTTTTCCCTATATTGTTCCTTTACAGAACTCCATATTAAAAGCTGAATCCATAGGTTAGGCAGAACTAGGGGCCTGAGGATTGTTACAATGTCAGCTTTTGGTTGACTTCCCCTTATACCACTTTTTCGTATTTGCTTTTGACCTTCATCATTGCTCTGTATCCATGATGCTGTAAGATAAGCATTTATAATAGAAAACTATATTAAATGCCAGTTAGTGTAAGGTCATCGCTGCATGCCTTGCTGCGGTAGAAAATATATATTATTTAAGCTGTGATTAGGCAATACTGAAATCATATTACATACCTAGTGATAATTTAACATATTTTCCACATTCTTTAGTATCCAACAGGTTTAATGGACTGTCCTGTAAAGCTCTACAGCCCACATGGCAGAAGCAGCTAAACTGCCACTTTTACAACCAAATCAATACAATAGACTATTTTTAGGAAGTGTTTGTAAAAAGAGAATGTGTGCCTTTTATTGCTGATCATTTTAACAAAGGTTGCTCAGGGATGTGTACCACAACCCTCTCTGGGGTCCTATAAACTTAGGAGCTTTATTTATAGGTTTCCATTGATGCCAGTAGAAGGGGCGAGAGCTTGTGCCAGGTTGCGTCTCCTTGAGAACCAGTGCTGGGACATGTTTTTCTTGAGGTCAGCTGCTGGACCTCCACTTATAAATCCTTACGATACAAAGGATTTTGTGGTATTTTAGAGGTGGTCGATATGGTTCATGCCTAACTAAAAGTTAGGTAATGACAACTTTATAATAAATATGGATACATGTTTTGTAGATTGGTGCTGCAAGAGAATTGTGTCCACAGTTTTATTGATATCAATGAGGACTGACTATGGTATAGATTTTAGTGTGCAATTTATCAAATCCACTGACTGTATATGTATGTGTATATATACACATACACTTTGAAACCGCCTCAAAGGTTTACATTTGTTAAGTACCTAGCATCTTGAACATCATCGGGGACATCAGCTCTGTAGAATATTTTCTAATGCTATTTAACTACATCCGACTACAAGCACAATACTCATTTGGATAACTTATATGTTTAGATAAAACATATCTGTATAGATACAATGTAATTCCCCTAAATAAAAAAATAAACACCCATGTAACGAAGTTGTCATTTCATTGTTTTATATTGCTTTATATTTTCTGATACACATATATATCACTGTGGAGGAACAAAATGTAATCCAGACTCACAGAGAAGATGGTATGCTACTACTTATTCAAAGGCATACTTTTTTTTACGTTATAAATAAATGGACCAAATTTTGCTTAACCCCTCACTGCAGAATAACCTATACAGGGGGTCCCCTACTTAAGAACACCCGACTTAGACGAACCCTAGTTACAAACGGACCTCTGGATATTGGTAATTTGCTGTTCTTTAGCCTAGTCTTTAATGATCAGCTATAACAGTTATCAAATGTGTCTGCAATCAAGCTTTATTGTTAGTCCTTGTTCTTATGACAATCCAACATTTTTAAAATCCAGTTGTCACAGACGGGGCCGGCTCCCGGTAGGCCTCTGTGCGACAGAGCCTTAGTTGGGCCCCTTTCTGGGTCTCTCCCCAGTAGCCACACTGGATCTCCCCCTCCCCCTGTAGCCACACTGTATCTCCGCCTCCCCCTGTAGCCACACTGGATCCCCCCCCCCCCCTCCGGGAAAGAAAAACCTCACCTTTCCTTGTTCCCCCAAAGCCGTGCGAACAACCGCTTTCTTCGGCATGTGCCTGCCATACGCGCTGGCTCTGAAGCCAGCACATGTGATGACATCATCATGTGCACCGGCTTCAGAGCCATCGCATACAGTGCGGAGAGCCGCCTCGGGGGAACGAGGAAAAGTGAGTTTTGGATTCTGCCTCTATGCTGCGCTCCAAACGAGGACAGCATAGAGGCAGATAAGTACACAAGCCAGAAAGTGATCATTTGTACCAGTGTCTTGAAGCAACACAGGGTGGGCCCCTCCAGCACCCTGGGGCCCCGGCACTTGCCCGGGTTAGCCGGGTGCTGACGCTGGGCCTTGTCACAGAGACCAAAAAATTCTGTCTGGGGTTACAATTATAAAATATATGGGTCCGACTTGCATACAAACTCAACTTAAGAACAAACCTACAGAACCTTGTACATAACCCGGATACTGCCTGTATTTGCATAATGATTATTTAAGTGTTTATGGAGTAGGCACTGGCCACTAGTGCACTCCATAAAGGGCAGGTGTTTTCTAAATAACAGTGTAATCTATTAAAATTACATTGATCAGGTGGGATCAGATCTGAAGGGAGCATGAAAGCAGCATAGCAGATGTGACGTACTGTGGCCATGCCCCCTTACATCCATCGGCTTGCCATATGTGGCTGCATGGTGTCTGCTCTTTATGTCCTCCAGAAGTGAGAGAGATTGGGAGAGAAGAGCTGGAAACGAGAAAAGGTATCTGCCAAAGGGGAGGTAGCAGAAGTAGTGTGCCTGACGGTAGCACGGAGAGTGAAGGCAGCAGCTGACTAGGGGCGAGAGCTTCGAAAAGCCAGGCATTATCGGTGCCCTTGGAGAAGTGGTATACTTTGCATGGTAGCGACTGACCAGGAGTGGGAGCTTTGGGAAGCAAGGAAGTATCAATGCCCTTAGGAAGTGGTATCCTGTGCACGGGAGCGACTGGGGGTGAACGCTTTGGGACGTGCGGCAATATTGTTCCTGGAAATATGGGATCCTGTGCATGGATGGAGGAGACACTCCTCTTAAGGAGAATGCTGTGCCCTATAGAAAATGAGCTGGAGACAGTAAGTTTCCATTGATGGACAAATTACTGATCAGTGGACTTCTGGATACTTGAGTGGGCACATTATCTGTGCCGGGAGAAATTGGTGATGGAAACCCTGATTAAGTTGTCTTTAGTTACCGTGGGAGGTATCTTCCCCTGCCTTACAGAGGGTTGTAGGGCTAAAGTGGAAATATATATTGATTATTTGTACTTATACCGATCAGGTGGATTGGAATACCATCTTTATGTTAATAAATAATTGAATGTTTATCTCCATACTACAGTGTGGTTAAATAATGTTTGAATCTAGATATTCTACAAGCTCCTCTCTTATGTCCACAAGCTTCCACAGATCACAGGATATTGCCCTTCCAATCTTTTTTGCCAAAACCCAAAGAACAATAAGGAAAAAGAATGGCATTCTTTGGACGTCAGAAGAATCATTCTCTATCGCCTAGAAAAAAACAGGGTCCTGGCGATTAAATCGTAACCTCTTACTTCAATTCCAGGGGAGGAATAAGGGGAAAAAGGCTTCTAAAGCAACCATCACTCGGTGGTTAAGATCAGCGATTAGAGTGTTACCTTCTCCAACAAAAGCTGGTTCCAGAAAACCAGCCCATTCAACCAGTGCTATATTAGCCTTATGTGCAGAAAAGAGGGGTGCAACCTTGACCAAATCTGCAAAGTTAACCCCTGTTCCTCTTCCTGTACCTTTATCAAGCATTATCGTCAGGACCTTTCAGGTTCTTTGGACTTATTATACGGCAGAAAAGTTCTCCAAGCAGTAATCCCACCCTAATTTTACCATCTCATTTGGTAAATCTCCAGGTGGCTGTCATGGGGAACGCTTTGGAAATTGAAATCCCATCCAGGTCAACATCTGTAAAGAGTTTGTATGTTCTCTCCGTGTTTGCGTGGGTTTCCTCCGGGTCCTCAGGATTTCTCCCACACTCCAAAAACATACTGCTAGGTTATTTAGATTGTGAGCCCCAATTTGGCATGCTTTGTGCAGCGCTGCGTAATCTATAGGGGCTATATAAATAAAGAATTATTATTACTTTGACAAAATATAAATTTCTGGACAGGTAGACGTTGGGAATAATTTTTTAGTTAGCTAAACTGAGGATAGAGGATAATAAAAGTTTGTCCTGGCATACCCGGGCAAGTGCCAGGGTCCTAGATGCCAGAGGGGCCACAGCACTAGCTCTTATCACAGCCACTTGTCTGGGCTCAGTGTGCTGACATCGACCATGGGTACTTGCGCCAGATTGCTGTGAAGGGTGGAGGTGCAGCACGCACAGAGCAGCTCATTCTCTTTTGCCCTAGAGAGGTTGCTTGGCGGATACCAACACAGAGCAGCACTGGGGCTTTTTATTGCTTTTTTTAAACGCAATTGGCACTGGCAGCACTTAGTGAAGCGTGCAGGCACTGGCAGCCATGGCAAAGGGAAGACAGCCTTGGAGTTGGAGTCAGATTTGGAGCAAGTGAGTAAAACAGTGAGTTTGCATACGGACCGGTTCAATAAGGGAAATGTTTGATATGAGATGAGTGGAGGGTTTTTATATAATAAAACTAGAGGCTGCGCTGCATGAGAGCTCCATGCCATAATAGTACATCATAGGGTGTCACTTGTAAGATATCTGTGCAACACAAACAGTCAGAACGAGCTCCAACAGAGTGTTTTAACCTGTTAAATTATGTGGTTAGTGCCAGGGCTGGCACCAGCAGGCTGCATACCTGGGAAACTGTCTGGGCCAAGCATATAATCCATGGGGCTGAGGAGGGGGCTGCATATAATTTATCTATGGGTGGTGAGGGGGGCTCGGGCTGTTTATAATTATTCCATGGGGTGGAGGGGGGTGTTTAGAATTAATCCATGAGGGGAGGGAGGCTGCATATAATCCATGGGGAGTGAGGGGGCTGCATATAGCCCATGGGGTGAGGAGCCTGTATATAATTAATCTATGGGGTGTAAAGAGGCTGTATATAATTAATATAGATAGTTAAGATAGACATATCTGGTATAATGCCCAAGGAAAATGAGATAAAATTGGAAAGAAATGGAGAAGTGGTTGAGGTATGAGATTGGGTAGATTGTTGGGAAAAGGGCACCTACCCATCCCAGATTGGGTGGATGCGGAAAGGAAGGATATGTTTATTGATATTTTATAATTGTATAAAGTTTTGTAATTTTGGATCATTCTAGTTAAGTATATAAATATATGTTATTAAAAATTAATAAATATATTTTTTGGTAAAAAAAACTGTCTATATTGATGGATGTTGTTTTGTCATCTGGGAAATCTACCAAGACCCAGCCGTCCCTCTAAACCTTCATCTCAAACAAGGAGAAGACTCATCAGAGATGAAGCCAATAGGCACATGATCATTCTGGAAGACCTGCAGAGATCTACAGCTGAGGTGGAAGAGTCTATCCATAGGACAACAATCAGTCGTACACTGCGCAAATCTGGCCTTTATGGAAGAGTGGCAAGAAGAAAGCCATGTCTCAAAGATATCCATAAAAAGTCTTGTTTAAAGTTTGCCACAAGCCACCTGGGAGACTCACCAAACATGTGGAAGAAGGTGGTCAGATGAATCCAAAATAAAACTTTTTGGAAACAATGCCAAACGATATGTTTGGTGTAAAAGCAACACTGCTCATCACCCTTAACTCACCGTCCCCGCTGTTACACATGGTGGTTGCAGCATCATGGATTGGGCCAGCTTTTCTTCAGCAGGGACAGGGAAGATGGTTGAAATTCATGGGACGATGGATGGAGCCAAATACAGGTCCATTCTGAAAGTAAACATTTTGGAGTCTTCAAAAGACCTGAGACTGGGACAGAGATTTATCTTCCAACAAGACAATGATCCCAAACATAATGAAAATTCTACAATGGATGTTACATGATAAGGCTACATTCACACTGCCGTACCGTAGCGGGCAACAGCAGCGCACGGGGAGAGGAGGAGGAGGTGAGCTTCGCTCACCCCCGCCCCTCTCCATAGGGATACATGGCGCACTGCGCCATATTACGGGTAAAGATAGGACAGGTCCTATCTTTTTCCCGGGTACGGAGCGGTACGGTGCCACACGTGTGCTGCACCGTACTGCTCCCGTAGGGCGCTGTGTGCCCATTGCCGTCTATGGGGGACGTATATCAGCCGTATATACGTCCCCCATACTGTAGTGTGAATGTAGCCAAAGGAAGCATTTTTTTACAAAGGTAAGGCAGGATTGGGTTACGTATTCTTCCACAGAATAATATGTGAAATATTTTTTTTCTTTTTGTCTCTCATCTGACTCTCACCCCCAGGCCTGGGCTCCTTATCCTCCCATTTCACTTTCTCCTTCCCCTTTTTGTTGTTAGTAAAACTATATGTATAACTGACGGATTTAGCTTCCAGAGACTCGCATTAATCCAGCAAGAACAAAGTATATGATTGAGCGTACAATGTATGTTATGAAAAGTTTATTTATGAATGCTAAACATTTGACATACATTGTTAATTGCTTCATATTTTTCAAAAAATTCAATAAAAATTATTGAAAACAAAATCTAGAATGGAATGGTTCACAAATAAGTGTATCTAGGTGTTAGAATGGCCAAGTCAAAGCCCAGACATGAATTCATGTACTCGATGGAAAAACATTCTGTCTTGCCGCTGGTTTCATCACTTTTCTTCATGAACACACAAGGCTGGCAATATAATACACTGCGCGTGTATTCCTATAGACAAGTTCCGCCTTCTTCTCCCAACATCCACCACACATTCTACAAACTCCGCCGAACTGCCCCTCCCACTTATGCAACTTGTCACGTGATCGCAGGCGCCAACCTATCACCTATTGGCTCGTCGTGGTTACGTCAGTTCCGCTGATTCGCTTCCTGCAGCTGAGGTGAAAGGTCGGGGGTGTCACAGTGTCCTCTTCTTACACACGTGGGTTGTGGCTGCCGCATGATGTTCTCCTCACTGTCCCGCTCCCTTCTCACAGCCGCAGCCAGAGTAGTGGTAGCCCGGCCACTGCCATTGCTTAGTAGTCAGGGTCCTGCCCGAGCCCTCACTAGATCACTATGGCTGCACGGCGGGGCCAGCATTACCCTCAGGCCAACCTTCCTGAACCCGTACAGGGGCTTCCCAGCGGTGTCGTGCGGTTGCGGGGGGCTGCACACTGAAGGTGAGAGTCTGAATATATTCATAGATCTACAGGTCACATGTACTGCTCCTCGTAATAGAGACTACATGGGTGTATAACAACATCCTCCGTGTGGATATCACTAGGGTGATCCTATGGATGTTCCTAGTGTGTTCCTATAGATGTCAGCATTAGATAAGGACTGCTGTAATGGTACAATATTTACTAGACTTTACTATAATGTGCCATGGCTACGGAGACAATTCTCCTTACACCCCAGCAAGGCTTCTAGTATGACATTCCAGTGTGACCTCTTGTAAATTTACATCACAGGATTATGCTGAAGTCTTAGTCATTGTGAAGTTCACACTGCATTTTCTTTACAGGTGACAAAGCATTTGCAGAGTTTCTGAATGATGAAATCAAGGAAGAGAAGAAAATTCAGAAACACAAGAACCTCCCCAAGATGTCTGGTGGTTGGGAATTAGAAGTGAACGGCACAGAAGCCAAACTGACTAGAAAGGTTTCCGGAGAGAAGTGAGTGTTTACTTGCCTTATGTAACTGTCTAGTGTTACAACTGAGATTTTAGTAGGGAATACCACTGATTTTTTTCCTAGTGGTGAGTTCTCTCTGGAGTCAGAAGTAAGGTATCTGAAGGGGGAAGATGAGAAGGTTGCTGTGGAGCTGGAGGCTTTAGGTGCTTGGCTAATCTCCCCTAAAACTTCTGAAGGCGCAGTTGGAGGCATTTTTGGCCATACCCCGTATGTAACATAGCAGTTAGTTTGGGGTAGGTAAATCATGATGAAATCCAAACACTTGTGGCCACCATAGTCGCCCTGTTACGGATAAGCATTTAGTGCTTCCACTGTGCTAGTGTTTTCCCGTGAGAAGTCAATGATATCAACTATGTTGTTTTAAATGGAGGGTTTGAGAATCTGTAGGCCAACTTATTTTATCTACTTGCCCAACACTTGTAGAAAACCATGTAACTGGATTACAATTGAAAATAAAATGTGTTGGGACCTCTACAGCAGACATAATATCAAATAGTATTTTCTGCAATGTTGCGTGAACTTCGCTTGGCAATATGGACTTATTCACAAAACTGTTATATGGCTGAATTTTAAAGTGCATTGTGATATGTCTACATTATGTGGACCCCTCTGGTCATTGTTTTGTACAACTGGTGGGGATCTGTTACTGAATGTAACAGAAGTACATAAAAATGGCTAAAAAATTACACCTTTTTTGAGATCAAAGCTTGAGGCGTTCTTCACAACGGAAGGTACTGACCTTGGGTTGAAGGTCTTTAGAATGCTATTAGTGATGCTAACACTAGGGGCAGATCATTGACAGTATTCACCATAGTAACTTATCTAGAATTGACAGGAGAAATCTGTATTCTTAATGGACCTTTTGTATTTCATTCGGTTTTTATAACTCTAAGTCATTGATACCATTTTATGTTTCACAAGGATTACAGTTACATTCAATACAAACAACAGCATTCCACCATCCTTCGATGAGGAACCACAAGAGGGACAGAAGGAAGGCGACGAGGAGGTAGAATACAATTCTGTTATTGGTAACTGTTATCATGGCAACTCTTATCATTTTAAGTATATGTAATGGATATTTTCTGTCCGTAACTCAATGATAGACATGTTTGTTGCTGCTTTTAAAATTCTCTTTTATGCTAAGTTTAGTAAAGACAGACAAGCTTGTTTTTAGTAATGTTTGTACTTGTACTTTTTTTTTTTTTTTTTTTTCTCCCTCCTGCAGCCAGAACTTGTGTCCACTCCTAACTTTGTTGTAGAAATCACAAAACTTGAAGGCAATCAGACCTTGGTGATGGATTGTCATTATCCTGAAGATGAGGTAATAGAACATTTCTGCATTTATATAAAAAATTCTAGGGGAAATCTGTTAATTAAATATCCTATGCCTATACAAGGGAGGCATTAATACCACTAACTGGACACCCCAAACTGTGTGTATTTATGTAACGCACACTTCTCCACTCTAGGTACAGTATCAGCAAACATGTAAAGCTGCTACACACTGTACATATATGCATGCTGCATCTTTCAGGGGTCAAACGAAAGGGAGGCTTTTATACTGCTAACTGTACATATTTATAATCTATCCCCTATCCTCCTATATCCACAGGATAGGGTGCATCAATCTGGTCAGTGAGGTTCAGTCTGCTGTAACCCCAACTGATAATGAGAACATGACCCCCAGCAATCTAGAGCACTGGGGACTGCATTCTTGCTAATGGATGGAGCTGCAGTTCATGCATGTGTCCAGCCACTCAATTCAATAGTATGGGGGGGGGGGGGGGGGGGCATAAATTGTGGAGCACAGTGCTCAGCTATCTCCAGCAATCCCATTCACTTTCTAAGTTAGTGCCAGCGTTACCTGAGCGCTGTGCTCAGCAATTTGCGATAATTAAATTTTATTAAATGTAGTGGCAGGACACCTTCGCCTCCCTTTCCCTAGAACTGATCTAAAACATAATACACAGTAAAAATCACACACATTGGGTATCGCCACGTTCCAAAGTGCACAATATATCAAAATATAAAAACGGTAATTGCCGACGGTGACCTCCAAAACGGGAAATGGCGCCCAGATGTCCGAAATCGACTTACACATGACATAAAAAATGTAACAAAAGTGATCAAAATGTCGCACAGTCCTCAAAATGGTAGCAATGAATACCCCAAAGTATGAAAAAGTTATTAGCGTCATAAGATGGTAAAAAAAATTTCTTTTTCGTACACATTCATAACATTTTTGGAAATGTATTAAAACGCAATTAAAACTATAAATTTGGTATGACCACGATCGTACCGAACCAAAGAATAAAGTAGAGCTGTTATTTGGAGCTCAGAGTGAAAGTCGTAAAAACTGAGCCCACAAGAACGTGATGCACATTTTTTTTTCTGCTTCCTAGTACACCGCACAGAATAATAAATAACATCACGGGAAAGTAAAATTTGTTACGCACAAAATAAGCCCTCACACAGCTCTGTACACGTAAAAATGAAAAAGTTGTGGATTTTTGAAGGTGGAGAGCGAGAAATGAGTGAAAAAACCCTGCGTCCTTAAGGGGTTAACATTGCATTTCCATTGTGTTTAGTAATTGCAAACACAATGTGTGAACACTGCCTTAGTGATGCAACCAATTACTTGCCTAGTGAGTCAAGTGCTAAATGGAACTGACATGGGATATTGTTGATGCATGTTGATATTTTTTGTTTTAATTTTTAAATTTGTTTACATTTTCGTTTTTATTTTTCACCTTAAAGGTTGGACATGGTGAAGAAGAGGAAGAAAGTGACATCTTTACCATTCGGGAAGTGAGCTTTCAGCCTACTGGTGATACAGACTGGAAAGAGAGCAGCTACACTCTGAACACAGATTCTCTTGACTGGGTCAGTACAGATACATCTTAAGGCAGTGGTGGCTAACCTATGGCACGGGTGCCAGAGGTGGCACTCAGAGCCCTTTCTGTAGCACTGTCAATTTAAAATAGCTCTGTGCACAACAACTCCTAGACTGTCTGGGACTGTAGGAAGATACCCAAGTTCTCTCTGGCGATGGCCTGGGTGCCCACAGAAAGGGCTCTATTTTAAATTGACAGTGCTGGGAAAGTGTGGACAGATCTGGATTATCATTATAGCTCCTGCTCCGGCCCTGACAATTCTTCCTGTTTATGGGACCCTGGAGGGAAGCTACAATGATCATCCAAATTTATTCTATTTTCTGCTGTATTGGTGTCCTCAGGTGCTGATATGAATGAAAGCTGTGACAGAGAAGGGGAGTCTTGGTTGTAGTTTGGGCACTCTGTCTCTAAAAGGTTTGCTATCACTGTCTTAAGGGATCATTTTTATAGCTTCCATCATGCATTGTAGTTGCAATACAGTTTATCCTCCATGGCGGGGTTGCGTCTTTATCTTATGCCCTGGAGGATCCCTTCTTATGCAGGATCTGCTCTTCTTTTAGCCTCTTATGCCCATGTTTTTACAAAAGGATTTTAAAATTATGCAAATGAGCCTGGGAGTATGGGCTCCATAGCTGTTAATGTAGCCTAGAGCTCCTTGGGCTCACTTGCATATTAAGCTTTTTTTTTTTTTTTGAAGGGCATTAACTAAATGAGAAGTTCCTGTCAGGGGGCATGTAAGTTTGCTTGGTTTACAATGCTTGAGCCTGGTAGATTTCCTTTAATCAATCTGATTTACAATAGAATAATGTGGATCCTACCAGCTCTTCGATCTGCTGCATGATGTAGAAGTTTTATGGCAGAGGGAGGGGATGCTATGAGTAACTGGAGATAAGTCTCCTCACAGCAGCTTTGAGACAAAAGCAGACCCTGGAAATTGAAGATTACAAGTAATACTGACCAGAAACTTCATAATAAAAAAAGCAGTCCATTATGTGATTGCACATTTAAAAATTAAAGGAAAGTGCTATGGAAAATAATGGAACTATATAAAAAGCATGATAAACTAGTGACACTCACTCATAGATCCAGGACTTATAAAAACAACTTTCTAAAATGTATGCTAATTAACCAGAAGCTCTCTGGGAAATGTTACATCCACGCTGTAGCTTCACAGGATATTAGTCTTCCTTTGCCTGCTGTAATTTCACACAGAGGCAGCACAGTGTAATAGCCTTTGTAGACGTTACCAGAGCCCCTGCGTGTTGAAGCTTCTGGGGACTTACTGGCTAATTAGCATACATTTTTAAAGTAGATTTTAGAATGAAGTAGGGCATGGATAGCAAATGTAAGAAAATTACCACATGTGAGTTTCCTGGATAAATGAATAATTTATAATGATTTATAATGCTTGATTTTGATGATAGATTTATCGTACTTTCATTTGATTTATCTGAACATATCTTGACTAAAAAATTTGGGGCTTGCTAATTTCTATATATTTTTTTTCCCCCAGGCTTTGTATGATCATCTGATGGATTTCCTTGCTGATCGTGGAATAGACAACACTTTTGCCGATGAGCTGGTAGAACTCAGCACTGCTTTGGAACATCAAGAATATATCCGTTTCCTTGAAAATCTCAATAAATTTGTTAAATGTTAGGATTTTCATTATTTTTATTACATGCAAACTAGTATAATCTCTATGCCATCCACTTAATAATAGCACTTAATTTTGTGTTTATGTGGATGTGATAAAAACCTCTATTGTGGCTTAAGTATGGCTACATTCCCATTCATCTGAGGGAGGGAAGTAACTATTTGAATGCAGTTTTGTAAACCTTATTTAATTTTGTAAATGGGCTATAGATGGGCCACTAGGACAAGGAGGGCAAGTATGAGCATTTTAGAATCATAAAGTATTGAAAGCAAGTAATATTTCTAAAATGCCTGAAAAGAAACATACCGGTATATCCTTTCAGCTATGTCTCATTGTTTTCTACAAACTCCATTAAAAAAAATGTATCATATTCCGTTTACTGTGTGATTTCTTCTAACTGCTTATTTTTGAAGGCTATAACCCTGCCCCTCGAACCTCCCCCCAAAAAAAAACCGTCAGTGAAGAGACCTTTGCAGAGTCATGCTCCAGTCTTATGGTAGTTTCATAAAGGCGTGTGTAAGGTGCTTCTGTTGGGTTTAGATTTGACGAAAGAGAAAAAAAAACAAACAAAACATTAAACTTTAACGTTGCTTTGAAAACATAACACCTGGTTTCCCAGCCTAAGTGGATGTGTTTTTACATTGGCTTATTTTTTTCACTGAGCTGTGGAAAAAAAAAAAAAATGTGAAGACCCCCATTGAAAACAATGGCTTTGTGAGGCATGTGCATGTATGTCTATGTATCTATATAAAATATGGTGGGCCAACAAATGATGGATAGCTGAATTACAGAATGCACCTCCAATGTGGATACTGGATGTATATAAGAAAGCATACAGTGCACAACCGTACACAACACATTTTATACGTTCCCTTGGACTCTTCTAGGGGGCATACGGAACAGAAATGCAGACAATAGCACATATTTTTATACAGATTTTTTACGGTACATTGGGCAATACAGTTGTGTAAATGGATGCCAATATTGCCCATTGAAATCAATAGGCCTGTATATATGGCCAGTTTCAGTTTGTGTGAATGCAGCCTATGGGTGAGCAAACATCAGCACGCTGGAGAGCTCACCTCTCCCCAAGGAGCAGGGCTAGCACCATAACACATCTCGGACATGTCCTGTGACCGGATGCCTTAGTCATCAATGGGCTTGATCCGAAAGGACCATGTTCCCAATTGTAGCAATAGGATGCCATCCCCACAATTTCTGGCCTACCCAAAAGGCGTCTATCCTACTATAAGTTTTTGGTGAGCTGGCGAGAAATAGGAGTAATCCCTATCTGATGGATGGAGAACTCGCCAAACATCTGTCAAGGGCAGAGCATGGAGGCGCATTAAGCTCACAGAGGTGGTAATATTGCCTGAGGAGGTATTCTGTGGATTCATTGTGAATTGGAGATCTCCCCCTATAATGATTGCACAATCCGCACTCAGAGCCCTTTCTGTGGGCACTCAGGCCATCACCAGAGATGACTCCAGGTATATACTTGCAGTCCCAGACAGCCCAGGACTTGCTGTGCACAAAGCTATATTAAAGTGACAGCTCAACCTGGGACTGTTTTCTGCTTTATTGGGGTCCTCAGGGTGATGGTATCAATGAAAACTGTGACAGAGAAGGGAGTATAAATCATAAATTAAATTTCTGTGTTGGCACTTGCGATAAATAAGCGGGTCTTTGTTGTAGTTTGGGCACTCGGCCTCTAAAAGGTTTGCCATCACTGATGTAGTGTAATGGCGATCTTGCATGTGTGGCTCGTACCCTGTTTTGAAGTGTGTTTCCTGAAGGAGAAGAATATGTACCTTCTGTTTATGCATCCCATAGGTCTGTGGTGGCACAGCACACCAGACAGGACTCAGAGTCTTCCTGCAGTTACAAGCAACTTAAAAGATGCTGCTTTAAGTTGTATTTTAAAGCAATACTTACTTTGCTACATGGGACTGTAGGAAGAGGGAGAATGAGTAGATAGGGGCACTGGAAAGAAGCTAAAATGATGCAAATTTTTCATCTTTCTACTGTGTTGCTGTCCTCAGGAGACCAATATGATTGAAAGTTGTTGAAGAACAGGGAGCAATAAGTTACTGCTTTAATTTTTGGTTGGCACCATGCGATAAATCAGGGGGGTATTGGGTTGCAGTTTGGGCACTTGGCCGCTAAAAGGTTCGCCATCAGTGCCATAGGTGATCTGTAATCTTTTATGTGGAGCGTTAAAGCCGCTTACATTAAGGGATCCTAATTTAAGGGTTGTCATGACACTGGGCCCTGAGGAGCGGTAGATAGTACTGGAAGATAGGGGATCCTAAGAGAACAAGGCAGGACAACAGACGGGCACAAAACGAAAAACTATGAAGGGAAAGATGGAAGGGGAACGGCTACAAGTAAGAAAAGAAGGGTAGAGAGTAGTTCACTAAGATAAAGCAGTAGTTACACCTGAGCTACCGCTCAGAACAGTGGAGTATATAATTTTAACGCTACAAACAGACCAGCTGAGCGCAGAACCCCTGCTGAACATTGAACTGCCCCTGGGGCCCCGGAGCTGCCTGACCCAAACATAAGTAACTAAGATTAGGTAAATATTCTCTTAACCCGAAATCCCATTATTACAGGGAACAATCATAACATGTATTATATTGTTAAACTGACTTACAACGTCCATTAACAAAGTGATGGTGCTCAGACGACTAGCTTGTTAAGAAATAGGAAAGGCAGACAGGTTCTCACCCTGGGTGCTGTAGATCAGGAGCTGCACGCTGCAGGCGCTTGGGCCCATGCCTGGTCAGGGTCACGATGGTTGACGGAGTGTCTTCATTGTCTGCGAGGGGGACACCTTTGAGGCCTTGGGGTGGCCTTCTGGCAGCCTCTGCTAGGAAAGCCGGCCATTCTGGTAGGGTAACTAGAGGGAGACTCAAGGATTCCATAAAAGCAGGCAGGGCACCGGAGCGTCCAGTAGAGGGCGCAACACTTTGGAGAGGTCTGGAAGGTGTTGCACCTGGTAGCCTTTAAAGCTTACTTCTCCCATATCTCTAGCGCGGTTTATGATTGCCTCTTTAAGCTGGAACCAATGTACTCTATATATTGGGGGTCATTTACTAAGGGTCCGATTCGTGATTTCCCAACGTGTTACCCGAATATTTCCGATTTGCGCCGATTTTCCCTGCAATGCCCCGGGATTTTGGCGCACGCGACCGGATTGTGGCGCATCGGCACCGGCATGCACACGACGGAAATGGGGGGCGTGGCCTAACGAAAACCCAATGGATTCGGAAAAACCGCTGCATTTTTTAAAAAAAAGTGTCGCAGAACTTGCACTTACCTTCACCAGGAATAGGCCGGTGAACTTCAAGGCATTCCAGCGGGCCTTGGGGAACCTCAGCGCAGCAGCGCCACCTGGTGGACGTCGGAGGAACTACCTTAGTGAATCCCGTCTGGACCCGAATCCACCGCAGAGAATGCACCGCTGGATCGCAAATGGACCGGGTAAGTAAATCTGCCCCATTATGTCCCTTGACCTATTCGGGTCTGGAGGTTTAGAGCCTAGGGACCGGTGGGTCAAGTTCAAGAGGGGTATTAGCAGGAACGTCCAGAACCATATTGCAGAGCTCCTGCTGTGTCAACTGAATGGCAGGGTTCTCCATGGATTCGGGGGTGCACCGGACCCTAATGTTGTTCCTCCTGCCCCTGTTTTCGAAATCGTCCAGATGGTCAGATTGGGCTCGAGAGGACTGAGAGGCCAATTGTGTGGAATGAATTGCTAGCTGTTCATGAACAATAGGTTGAGAAGTCTCTACTGTTGACACTCTTCCCTCTATTTGATGTACTTTGCCTCTGAGTGCAGACATTTCGGACCGATATGGAGATTTAGGACTCCATGTCTTCCCTGGTGGGGATGGTTCCAAGGAAGGTTTAGCATAATACATGTGTCTGGCGCAGTGCGTCTTCATTATACTCAGCCTGCATTGCCGTATCAGATATGGGGTGCAGCCTATGTGATGAAGGGCAAGGCCGGTCCTGCTGTGGGTGCCCAGGAGTGTTCTGCTGTACTTCCCACGCTGGTGCATAAGGGTTCAACCCCTGGGGAGTTGGGGACCAGAGCGCCTGAGACAACTCATCCACTGGGGGAGATGTAAAGCCCTGAGAAGAGCTCTAGTGGGGGGTATGCAGCCAGTGGATGGCTAGGGGAAGCCCGAGATTTTGTTGCCTGTGATGGATCTGGACCTGGCACACCCCAGGTAGGTGATGTGTGAGAGGTGGAAGTGGATGGCTGGAGATCCTCCATCTGGGGTGTCACAGCGTTCCTTACTGGCCATGGCTGTGGGTTACCTGCCAACCTGCTCTGTGAAGTTCTGTACACTTTTAGAATTGTATGTAATTTCTCACCTGACGAAGGCTCCGGCCCGGAGCCGAAACGCGTAGTGTTTTCTATTGAAATATTTTATGAATATAAGAGTCCATCTACTCACTGAGTGTAGCGGCGCCCACAAGAATGCGACAGTACCTCGTGGAACTTCACTACACCGCCAAGTCCATCACCGCTAGATGCTCGGACCAGGAGTCCCGTCGGCAGCAGCTCCTCTCCTTTAATTCACTTATGACATGCTCCATTCTCTACTGGATAAGGTGAGAGTCACTCTTTTATATATATCTCACTCCCAGTAGAATACACTTGAATGTCTCACGCTTTTATCTCCTTTCTCCTTCTGGCATTGTTGTCCACACCAACGCACCCAACGTTAGCTTTTTGTCTACGAGGAGCGGGTGTGGGGAGTATCAGTGGCCCTAGCTCCTTTCCTCTTTGCACCCGTGCAGCTGTGGCTTTCAGGTGAGATTAGGGTATTTTTGGGCTAGTTCTCCTTGTCCAGCGTGGGAGCTCACGCTTCCATGGCCAAACCACGCCCCCTGACTTAAAGAAACTAGATGCAGGACAGACAGATATAAAAACTAATTTATGCTGAGCACCATCCATTTGTTAAATATTAAAAACGTGGTATGATACAAGAGTTTAAAAAAATCTTGGTGGTCACAGATCTGGTTGTTGTATGTATGTGGTATTAGGTATAGGATGGGGTGACTAGCATTCTTATTGTATGTAAGTTTTATATTTTACAATTTTTAATGTATTGATATTTTATTGTATTTTATGTATTTCTTTGTGTCTGTCTAACCCGCTTGTGACATGTTCTTTTCCGCTTTTCTGGGACAATAAATAATTTATTATTATTATTAGAGGTATAGAATGTATAGTCCTTAGAGCAATTAAAGGTATTTGCTTACAAACAAGTATTGCATATTACCCAGAGGAATAACAAAGGACAAGAGATTTAGTTTTTTGACCATTGGTGGACTTTCTCTGTGTATATTGTCTTTTTAAATGGATTTGCTTTAATTGATTTAATGAAGTGTTATTTTATGCTTTCTATATTTTGGTGTTTACTTTCTTTTGTGGCACAAATAGAGAAGAGTGTAATGCCATGAGGTAAGGGGAGACTTTGTATTTGTTTATATAGAAGTACAGGTGGTCACCTACTTTAACAGGGTTTTCCCACGTACTAAAGTTAGGCCTTATCCATGGGCCTAACTTTAGTTCATGGGAAAGCCCCTTTAAGGTTGCCCGACTTACAGACAACCCCTAGTTAAAGACGGTTGTCTTTAACTAGGTTGATAGATTTGAAAGACACATCCAAATTCTACAATCTCACCGAAGATTCCTATAGGTAGCCATTCAGAGTCAAGATTTCATTCTCCATTTACATGTCTTCCATTTGGCCTCAGTTCAGTGCCCAGAGTTTTTACCAAAGTTGCTGTAGGCAACCCTCAGACTCCAGGGAGTGAATGTGATTCCCTATCTAGACGATTGGTTATTGATTGCCAAAACAAAAGAACTAATGAAGAGGAATCTAGCTATCACTCTGACTACATTAAGAGACCAAGAGAAGTCTTCTCTCATACCAAGCAGAAATTCCTGGGGTTCATTATAAATTCCAGTGCCATGACGCTTTCTCTATCCTCCCACAGAATTACCAAACTGAAGAAAACGGTCAAACAACTGTTTCTTCAACCAAGAACAACGATCAGGGGACCTACATTGGTTCGAAGTTTACTTACCTCAGCAATAGAAGCGGTACCTTGTGCAAAAGCAAGTATGAGGAAGTTAGTCTTTTATCCTGTGCCAATGGTGCATATGCCTATGGTCCCTGGAAAATCCGATAGTTGTTCCTGTTCTGTCTTACAAGATCTCATTAGGTGGGTCAAGAACCCTACGAAAGAAAAATCCCTTTGTTGTGTTCCCCCGTTAATCATCATGACGGATACCTCTAACAGGGGCTGGGGTGCACACATAGAGGATCTATGGGTACAGAAGGAATGGTACCACTGGGATAAAAGTCTACCGGCGAATCTCAAAGAATTTAAGGCAGTGCACCTGGCTCTCCGTTACATCCAAAATCATCTGCAGAACCAAGAAGTTTGATTCTAGTCAAACAACCTAGCAGTGGTTTATTATCTGAACAATCAGGGAGGCCATAGCTCTCCAGGAAATTTGCACTAATGATCTGTTGCAGTCCATCTAAAGAGCAACCAGAATCTGAAGGCAGAACAGCTAAGCCATAATCATATCCACCCCTCAGAATGCACCTCTGAACAAGAAGTTGTTCAACCTTATATTCCAAAAGATGGGATGTCCTCAAATGGACTTGATGGCAACTTCTAGCCTTGTCGCAAGGCAAATTCTCTAAAAGAGGGATTAAGCGATGATACAGCGTGAAACGGACCGTCGCCCGTGGTCAGCTCCCCGTTGTCTTGCTCCCTCCCGCAACAATGTTTTTTAAAGTGCCGGAATAAAGAATTGTATTTTATCTGGTGAGTGCCAGCTCTATTTTTTCTATTTTTTACTAAATTCTCTAAAAGACCCTCATTCTGCAAAACAATTGTCGTCACCCAAACCTGGAACATCTGCATCCAACAGCTTGGAAGCTGAAAGGAGAGAACTGAGAAGATTCCGTTTTTTTCAAAGAGGTGATAGGTTTTCTAGATGCCAACAGGGTTTCTAAAACTTTAAAAGTTTGCAATCAAATTTGGAAGATTTTTGAACAGTGATGTCACAAATGTCCCAAGTTCAGCTTCGGTTCTTCTTCAGTTCTTGCAAGTTGGCCTAAAACTCAATACTTTAAAGGTCCAATTCACCACTGTCAATGCCACCTTGGGAGGAATTTTTTCAAATGACTTGCTGGTGCATAGATTCTTTAGAGGCCTCAAGAAATTGAAGTACCTGTTAAGTCTTCATTGCCATCCTGGGACTTGTCTGTTGTGTGGAAACAGCTGGCCCCCAACTCCTTTTGAACCTATACAGGAGATCCTGCTACATCTTCTGGAACGCAGTTTTTCTTATCACCAGCTGCTCAGCAAGAAGAGTAAGTGAAATTCAGGGTATTTGTGCACTATGCCAGGATTCCTGCCCAAAGAAAAGCACGAAATATTTCTTCTAGTCTTAACAACTCCAGCTGAAGGTGATCAAGAGGACCTAAATACTCTAGATGTTGAGAACAATTTTGTGTCATCAAAAGTGGAAAATTTCCGTCAGACAGAGGCCCTGTTTGTGCACTATAGGGGTGTTAACAAGAGGGGAAAAGCAGTAAGTAAACCAACCTTAGCCAGATGGATTAAGAGCGTTATGTGGCATCAATAAGAAGGCCTTTCATTACCTCTCAACATCAAGGCTCATTCTACCAGATCAACAGCTACTTTCTGGGCAGAAGGAGCCCAATGAAATTTGTAAGGCTGTTTTATGGTCCACTCCATCAACCTTTATTAATCATTACAGACTAGATGTAGGCTCCAGAGTAGCTCCAAAAGCAGAACAACTCTCCCCCTCCCAAGAATAAAAATGTTTGCTACTTAAAAACAATTATGCTCATTGGCCATGAGGGATCTTATAGATAGCCTTCCAATCACTATTGCTAATCATTGTTGTCTTCTGCTCAATAGGAGAAAGGTAGACTGAACACATTCAGTGCTGCCTTGGGACTACAGGAGCTTATCTATAGGGTTAGGATACTGTTGTTTCCCCATATTAGGCACAATGTGTAACTGTGACCCCCTCCTATTAGAGAAAATTGTAGTTTCATGAGAGTTTGGAGAAAAGTTGTTCATGATTTACCATATAGAGTATGGTTAGTCTGTTGACCCACAGCACTTCCTATATATAAGGTGGGAGAGGGCTCTTATGTATATAGCCGAGTCCAAATTCATAAGGAACATCTCAGCTTTGTATTAGAGGTTGACCCGTAAAAGCAAAGCTTCAAGGAGGGGTATATACACTACAGGAGCCCCTCCCTGGTACACATCTGTACATTTTCATGGTTACATAGCTATAGGGTTGTATGTAGCATTTAGGATCCTGTGGTTAGAGAAAGCTGAAAATCTGGATACATATTTAGCAGTCTCTTCAGGTTCTAGTTTCTCTTTCTTAGGACTTGTTTCTAGCTTTCCTCAATCTGTGATCAGTAAGCAGGGACAGAGTGTGACCCTTCCTATAAGGTGTCCATAGAGGTGAGCCATCTGTTATCAATGTAGAATTATATGTAAATAATCTGAACTCTTCCGGTATGGACATGCAGTGGCCACTGTCCGGACTGTAAAGTGGAATGTATTTAGGAGGCTACAATCCTGCTAAAGAAGGAAATATCCGTAGCAGGATTGCAGTGCATGCCGGACCGCTCAACAGGACACAAGTGGTATGCAGTGTTCACAAGACAAATAAAGCTCTTTTCATGCCGCTGATATTAACCCCTTATCACCGACACTAGTTTTCAGCTCAATGACCAGACTTGATTTTTTAAATCTGACATGTCTCACAATAATTGGTTATAACTTCGGAACGCTTTAACATATCCCGGTGATTTTGAGAATGTTTTCTCGTGATAAATTTTATAACTAACATTAAGTACAATGTAAGTGATAAGTTTTGCGATTCGTTCTGAAAAAAGTGAAAATTTGGCAAAAGTTTGTAAAAATTCTTGATTTTCCAAGTTTGAAATGTTTTGCTTTCCAGACAGGAGGTAAAACTACCCAAAAATCTTGATAACTAACATTTACGGAATGCCTGCTTTATGTTGGGATGATATTTTATGCGTCCTCTCACTTTTCTAGTATGTTATGAGATGCAGAACTTTAGGTGCGATTATTCTCATTTTCATGAAAATTGCCAAAACTCACATTTTGAGGGAAAACTCAGCTTCCAAGCAACTTTGAAAGGCCTAAATAATAACACCCCATAAATTACCCAACTATAGAAACTTCACCCCTCAACGTATTTAAAACAACTTCTATTAAGTCCAGTAACCCCTTTGTTTCACATGGGTTAAAACAATATGGACCTGCGATTTAGAAATTATGGAATGAAATACATTCATTTAGGCCAAACTGACAGTTTCAGAATAAATTAAATGATGAAACGCACTGCAACGTTTGATGCCCAATTCCTCCCGAGTGTACTGATACCACATATGTGGTGGTAAACTGCTGTACGGGCGCACAGCCAAGTATAGAATGAATGGAGGCGCCATTCACAGCAGATTTGTATTGTCACATTGTACAACCTATAAATTTTTATTTTTTTTGGTAATGCAAACATATGAGGGCTTATTATGTACGGGATGAGATACAATGTATAGATAATTCATTTTGGGAGTCTATAGCTTATTCATGAGATTTTATTATTTTTTATTAACAAAATCATCAATTTTTATTTTGGATTTTTAGCATTTTTTCCCCCCGCTCAATGTAACATAAAAATAATATTTTATCTTTATTCTCTGATTCACTACGATTGCGATGATACCTCATTTATATAGTTTCTTATCTTTGCTCAATTTTCCTGAGCAAAACCAATATTGGAGAATATTGCATTGTTTTTACTATTGACAACTTTTTAGGGCCATAACTTCTGTATTTTTCTGTTGTCAGACCTGGTTGAGGGCTTATTTTTTGCGAAAAGAGTTGTTCAGTCGTATCATATTAGGGAACGTAGCTTTTTTGATAACTTTAGAAAATTTTTTTGTGATGTGTTTGATGAAAAAATTGTTTTTCGCAGTTTTTTTCTTCGTTGTTTACCGAGCGCGTTCAATATGGATTTAGATTTATTGTACAGATTAATACGGACGCGGTGATACCAAATATGTACATTTTTCGTGTGTTTGTGTTTTATATACTGTAGTTGCATTATATGTGTAACTGGGGAGATTATGGGACTTTATTTAATTATTATAAAATGAATAGTGTATAGTGTGCATGCTCAGTTACATACAGCCGGGTCCTGCCAGGAAGGCAGAACCCAGCGAGAAGAGGAGCCGCAAGCCTCGGGTCACTCGGCGGACCCAGGGGCAGCAGCAGGAGGGATTGGATCCCCTGGTAAGCTCACCAGGGGGGTCCGTTCCATGTGGGACACTTGCACGTAAGGGGTTAAACACCCGGGATCTGAGTTTTTCTGATCCCGGGTGTTAGTGCCGGGTCTGGGCTGTGATATCACAGCCCAACACCGGCACTATACTGACCCGATGTCCCGAAATCTTCTTCTGACGCGGCGCCGTAGAAAGGCGTCGCGTCAGAAGAAGTACCCTTAATGACCGACGTAGATTCCCAATAGGGCGGTCATTAAGGGGTTAAGTAGGGTAAAAAGGGCTTTGTTATTGGCTTTCCCTCTACCATGTGTTATTACCCCAGACACATCTGTCTCCAGGTTAGGGGGTGCAGCTCCCCAGGTAAGTGCCCCGAGCCCTCCATACAGGCAGTGTATTCCCATAATGTGTGTCATGGCTGCCAGCACTGCTGATCGTTGCCATCGGCAGGATTCAGACTGTCACACAGACAGGATGATCCTTTAACTGTGACAGGGGTTTGATATCACGTGCTGAAAAACACAAACTCACCTTTCCGGCGGCCCCCACTGCATTTCCCACCCTCGGCTTATTCCCAAGTCAATAGGTTTTACCAGGTTTTTGTGGTAAAATTAGGGGTCTCGGCTTATACTCTGATCAGCTTGTACTCAAGTATATACTGTAACTATCCCTTGTAAATTAAATCCAAGGATGTTACACCAGTCATAGGTGATTGTAATAATGCTAAACATCCTTGCATGTTCGATCAATATATGTAAACCTGCACATATAGATACAATATTCCCTACATAAAACAATGGAGGATGGGTAAAAGTCAACAACTTATCAGAAGTGTTCCCATCAGAAAGTGGGACTAGAACATGAATGAACAAGCAAGAGGTATACCTCCTATAGTAATGGTCACTAAGACAAAAGACAAGAAAAGTTACTTTATTTATAAATATTAAAAAAAAAAACCACATACAAAGAGTGAGACTCAGAATAAACTACTTTCAAATTATTATTGCCACAGCATCACACACCTAGATGGGAAAAAAAAAATAATAATGATTACTTGTAGTAAAATTGGTTATATTGACAACTTATGCTTGCTGTTCAATATCTAACCACAAGGGAAGAAAATTTTTGTAAAAGTTGTTGATCTATCATGGGCAAGGCTATAATTTCTACACTGTTTGTTAGCAATAAATGTACACAAGAAAGGAGTGCACATTTTTAATTACATGCAGCGTATGCTTAAATGTTTTACAACCAAAATGCAGAAGTGTCATCAGGAAAGTCATTTTTAGGTGGTGACAGGCATTTTTATAATTCGCATGGTATAGGCTCTTAGAACCTGTCAGCATGCTGGATCATTTTAGCAAGAAAAAAAAAAAAAAAAAAAAAAAAAAACTACTAACATTACCTGGCTCCCTTCCAGTGAGCCTCCGTCGCCTCTTCCACTCATCCAGCTCCCACCTGGTCATGTGCATTGAGCAGGCAGGGAGAGGGATGTGTGGAGTAGTTGAATGCATGAGGAGACAAGGGATTCTGTAGCTGCCCCACTCTCCCTCTTCCCCTCCACCAGGTGGCAGAAAGGTAGGTAGGTGGGTAATGTAAAATAAAGTCTTATAAAATACTGAAATACTTCATAACACTGACAATGGTCATTGGATCCCATCACCAGCTAAAAATTACATTCTAGGTGACAGATTTGCTTTAAAGTGTGGATTATATAACATGATATAAAATTATAAAAAAACTTTATAATCCTAGTGATACTTACAGAACAGCTCATGAACATACTGGACATTCCTTCTGATCCCAAGCCAACAGAAAACACTGGTAGTTCATTGCAGCAGCTGGCATGTGCTGATATGTTTGCCTCCAGTAATGCCTGTAACTTCTCCATGTTCATGCCGTGAGACTGCAGTCATAGTAAAAAGTCAGAAGATAAAAGCAGTTAAGGAATCCACCCCCCACCCAAGGCAACTCTGGCATAACCACGGATGTCAGTTATAACTGTTCTAGTTGCCCATAGCAACCAAACTTATTTTCCACTAGAAATAGACAATTCTGTTACATCCCCCATTCTTTGTCGCATAAACTTTCTTTGTACATAAAGTTTAAATATAGACTTGCCTTACAATTGATGTAAACTCCACACTGACATAAGACAAAGCAGCTTGTTACTGTTAGATAATTCCTGCAAAATGGATAATTGTTAAACTATGAACTTTGGGAATGCTACAACATGTATACCTGTAAAGGCTTACCTATTACAGACCGGGCACACAACTTCATTTCCATTTAACCCAACGACAGAATCCAGGCAGTCATTTTCAAACTGAATGATACTTTCAATTTCTTGAACCATTGCTTGCTCTGTAAGGAGAAAAAAAATAAATAAATAAATCTGTAGACTCCAGTCCTGCACCAGAAGAGGTCTTCAGTAGACTGCATAGCGTTAAACCCAAGTTTATGGATGCTTTAAATCTGGGGATCCAGAACAGTAGAAGCTCCTTATAACCACTTCTGTCTTATCTACCATGTACTGTAAACAGATTCACTTCAGAGAGCACCAGTTGATTGTGTAAAGAGGAAGCCAAGTCTTGATAAACCAAGATCACTGCTGCCTGTGATGGGTACCTCACAGGGTGGGCACCAAAGCCATAGCTACTTGATCTACTTATGGCACCCACATTTTCTGTGCAGTATATCCACAGGATACCTTTAGTATAATACAAGGCAGTCCCCAGGTTACACACAAGATAGGTTCCATAGGTTTGACTTGAATTTGTATGCAAGTCAAAACTGTATATTTTAGAATTGTAGATCCAGACAAATTTTTTAATGCCCCAGTGACAAATTTTTTATTTTTATTTTTTTGCTGTAATGGGACCACGGATTATCAATAAAGCTTCATTACAGACACTTTACAGCTGATTGCAGCCCGAGACTGGTGAAGCTCTCTGGGTGCTTCACTTTAGAGGTCACAGTGGGCAGAGGGGTATGTCTGTATATGGTTATTCAAATTTCATACAAAAAAAACCCTATGTGTAATTCTCAAATTTTGCCATTAATACTAATTTAGCCCTAAAGTGTACATACTAAAACCCTGAGAAAAATCTCCTAGAATTGCTCTGCAAAAATATTCCACATATGAAAAAAAAAAAAAAAAACGCTTGGGAACACTGCGAGGCACAAAAGGGAAGCAGCAATTCTCATTTGGAAAGCAGATTGATAGTTTTTTGGTGCCATAATACATTTGCAGAGCCCGTGAGGCAAGAGGCTAATAGGAACTCCCAAATAAGGGCCTTATTTATAAAATCACAAACCTTTAAATTGATTTATCAAGGTGAACCATGAGCATTTCAAGCAGTGTTATTAGGCCATGGTCACACGTACCGCTAGGCAACCGTCATAACGCGACGCTAGCGCACAGGGGGAGGTCCTCGGCCCGAACGCACATGCGTTTCTAGGGGAACGCATGCGATTGTTAAGCCGATCACACGCGGTTCTCTGGAAAGGCATGTGCGTTCGGGCCGAGGACCTTCACCCTGTGCGCTAGTGTCGCGTTATGAACGGACGCCTAGCGGTATGTGTGACCATGGCCTTAGGCGGGAAGATTTTGCTGGACTACATTTCAGGTCTACAGGTTTGCATTTGCAGACACCCAGAGAGACAACAGGTGTGGGGTGTGTGTGGTGTGGTGTGGGTGTGTTATTGGCAGAGTTGACATGCAATTTTGACATTTGAAAAATAAACAATTCTTAAAAAGTTCTATAACATAACCATCAATGTTATTTAGGTGTAAAAAGGCATCTAGGCCTTTGAAGCTCTGCTGTCCCTGCGCCTGAGGAGGCTATTCCAGATTGACAGTTCATATTTTTTGTACAATGAGAATTTAAACCATACAAAATTTGGTATCTCTAATCATACTGCCCCAAAGTATAAAGTAGACATGGGGTGCCAGTAAAAGTTGTAAATCCAAGCCCACAAGATCTGTGCAAATGTAATTTCACTGCTGAATTATCCCCCCCCCCCTTGTCGTTCCATTACATGCAGATTAAATACTGTCACTATGAAGTGCAATTTGTTACCAGAAATAAGCCTCACAGACCCACTACATGGAGAATAAAAAACTATGGATTTTTAAGGTGGGGAGTGACAATAAATGAATAAATGAAAAGGGTCTTGTAGGAAGGGGTTAAAATGCTGGGAGGGGGACAGCCTATGAGCCTTTTTAGTCTCCTCCAAACTCATCCAGCTCCCTCCCTACTTTCTGTCATATCCATAGCAGTCAGGGGAGGAAGGGGGTGCTGTGGAGGATGGGAAGAATGCATGAGGAGATCATGCTATACAACCATCCCCCTTCCCCAGGACTCACCACATGCTGCAACAGGCAGCCAGGTATTAAAAAACTATTTCAACTACTGAAATGATTCGATTGGTGAAATATGCATTATTAAAATCAGCAAAGCACAAGCCATTGGAACAGTCACCAGCTAAAATTAACATTCCTGGTTACAGGTTCCTAACGCTTTGAATTGTAGGAGCCTGGCATAAACAAACATCAAGGATTCAAAAAATTAGGAGGGTGTTTAAAATTATCGGTACTCACCTCGACGCTCCTGATCCATGTCGCTTGTTTACAAGGGCACGAGCTGGGCTCAGGGAGCTTCCAGCCACCTCGCCCAGAAGCTTCCCAAGCACGCTTCCATTGTAAATAAAGGGCACGATTAGACGGACTTGTGAAGAACATTAGGAGCATAGTACATGTTTATTTATTTTTTTATTTTTTTATTTAAAGCCCCTGCCCCAGTCTGACTCCTAATTCTTTGCACCTCTCGGGACAACTCCTTTAAGGGATTTGACACTCAAACACTCAAGGGAACAACCAGAAGTAGAGACTAGGATTCATATTTACCTTCTAAGAGAAGCTCTTGCTTGATATCGTCTAGAGTAACCAGCTCTTCAGTGTCCTGTAGAACCCCAAAACCTAAAAGAAGCAGTAACTTACGGTTACATAGGAGTTCAAGTTAATTAGATGTGTAAGCTAGAGAATCTCCTCTAGTAAAAGTTCCTCGTATTCCACTGTTTGCATTTAACCAGCACTCACTGTCATTAGATGGCAGTCAATGCAAGCACCAAGTCTGCATCTGAGCGTTGCTAATGGATTGGCTACTAATAGAAAGTTTCGCACCTTAACATGTGACTTAACAACGTGAAATGTACAGATAAGGATGATGGCAAGGATCACTGGTTGAGCCTGCTCCATAGATGCGGTGTTAGCTGCATTATGCCAGCACCAACTGCCAATTTTACCGCATTACATTGCAGAGTTTTTTAGTTATTTTTAATTTCCATCTTCAAAAATCTATAACTTTCCTTTTCCATGTACAGAGCTGTGTGAGAGATCATTTTCTGGGTAACAAATTTACATTTTAATTAAATATGCCGTCTACTGGGAAAAAAAAAAACAAAAAAAAAAAAACACACACTTGCGTCACTTTCGTATGGGCTGGTGGTGATACAAATTTATATAGGTCCATTGTGCTTTAGTACATCTGCAAGCACCTTTTTTTCCCCTCTATGAGATGCCATTTCATTGCTAGGATTCATTGAGGACTGTGCGCACTTTTCACTTTATTAAAAATTTTGGTGAGTAAATGGTGAAAAGTGGAGTTTCAGGCATTTGGGGGTTATTTTCCATATGGGGTTCATCGCCAGTTTGATTTTGATAGATTGTGCATTTTAGGACATAGCGATACCTAACAAATTTGTGATTTTACTGTTTATATCAGATCTAGTATAAAGGGGGGGGGGTGATTAGAATTTATTTTTTTTTTTTTTTTTTTTTTTTAAATATTTTTTTAGACCCTCTAGGGTACTTTAACCCTGTCAGTGGTGGCAAACCTTGGAACGGTGCCCAAACTACAACAAGCAAATCCACTTTTTTGCCATGAGTGCCAACATGGCTTTTTAGGCAGCAACTTCTTGCTACCAGTTCTTCCAATTGTATCAGCCCCGAGGCCACCAATACAGTTGAATAAGGAGGACAATTCAACTATCATTTTAGCGTCTCTCCAGCTCTCTGTAGAGATGAATGGTGGTTCCAGCAGGAAAATCTCCAAAGATATTGCAGTCTGTCAACACATAACATTTCCCGCAGTTCTAACAGCCAATGAAGAGTCACTTTAAAATAGCGCTGAGAGAAGCATCTCTGAGTTGTCTGGGACTGCAGGAGATTTGGTCATACTTTGAACTTTGCCCTGGGGCAAGGGTCTGAGTGCCCACAGAAAAGGCTGTGAGTGCCACTTCTGGCACCCGTGCCATAGTTCGCCACCACTGCCCTCGATGGTCTGATTGTTCCCACCATATACTGCAATAATATGTAATTGCAGTATATGCATTTCTACATAGCATTCATTACATAGGCACATTGTAATGAATCTGCTGAAGCCATACAGCCTTGGTTCTTATGAAGATCGCCACATCAATTACCCATTGTGCCGCCATCTTTACTGCTGCCGGGAATCAAAGGTTATATTCGTAATCAGCGCTAGCTAGCAATATGCAGAAAAAAAACAAAAAAGTCCAAGAAATGGGTAACACAATCTAAAGAAGACTTCGGCACTACCAGACTCACATTGGAGGATCACGGACAGCCTTGAAGGTTGTGGCGTTCAGGTCAGGTACACTCTTAGTACATGGGTGGTGCTCAACCAATGATTAAAGTGTTCACTTGAGTTAAAAAAAACGACAAAGGATCTTGGCACTCACCCAATAAGAGAATCTTCTTTATTCAAGCATGCATAGACAGGGAGGTGGCTACACGCTGCATACTCGACAACGGACCGTTTCGCGCACTCTGCGCTTCGTCTGCCGTGTGGGAAACGTGAACGTGACATAACCCGTATGGAGTGTCATGTGATGGGGTACCCAAGGAGGCTAATCCACGCCAGATAATCTTCGGCCGAAGATTTCCTGGTAGGCGGAATAACGCGCTACTGGGGCGTGGAGTAGCCGCGACTATAGCTCTCATAAAAAAATTTGCATATAGATGTAATAAAGTTTTGTTAAAGACACCCGGGACGTGAGATTAGCCCCAAAAAGGCTATCCTCACGTCCCGTCCATCCACCTACCACCCCCCTAGAATCGGGGTGGTAGGTTCCCTTTAAGTACACAGAACGAAATATGATTACGCTGCCACTAGGAAGTACAATTGATGGGCAGAAAAAAAATATCCTCTATACAGCTTTGTACATGGGAAAATTAAGAAGTTACATAGAAGAGTTTCCCTACTAATAACTGACCACAAACAGGTGATCTGCAGAGTTACGGACCCCCTTACCTGCGAGATAGAATCCTTCTGCCAGAGGGACGGTAGGCTGCTGCTTTGTACGCATGGGCTTTCCATTCCTCCTCCATAACCTCTTGTACAAGGAACGGCCTCCGGCACCGGCATTGACCCCGCTCTCCAACCGGGCGGAACTTATCCGAAGCCGGGAGCGGTTACTCTTCGCCTCTCCACACATCTCTAAAGGAGCAGGCATATGGTAAGAGCCCGTGCACAGCCGCTGTAGCCGTCCTCGGCCATAGCACCCTTACCTTCCTATAGGTTCTTTCCATGGGAGTCGTCCCCTTATACATGGCGCGGTGCCGCATAGCCGCCTCCATTCTTACTCTTCCCTGCACGGGCAGCAGCAGTTCATGACGTGCCCGGAGCGATATTTAAATACCCGCCCCATGTGATGACAGCGCCGCTCATCGCGCAATGCATGCCGGGACTTGTAGTTCTGAGCGATAGCAGCTTCCTATTGGAAAAAGAAAACGTGCAATATTGGTGTTTTTACTAATGCTAAGTCTTAATGTACTTGTATACTGTACATACCTTATGGGAAAGCTGTTCAGTCACTATGAGAATACCTCATCTGTCCTCCCAGGGGAGGCTGTTCTGATGTATGAGATACAAAGGGCTAACATATTCATCTCTATTATAAGGGATGCGCACAGGGGGAGGTCCTCGGCCCGAACGCACATGCGTTTCTAGGGGAACGCATGCGATTGTTAAGCCGATCACATGCGGTTCTCTGGAAAGGCATGTGCGTTCGGGCCGAGGACCTCCACCCTGTGCGCTAGCGCCGCGTTATGAACGGACGCCTAGCGGTACGTGTGACCATGGCCTTAGGCGGGAAGATTTTGCTGGACTACATTTCAGGTCTAAAGTTGCATTTGCAGACACCCAGAGAGGTAGGTGTGTGTGTGTGTGTGTGTTATTGGCGGAGTTGAAAATGCAATTTTTTGACATTTTGAAAAATAAACAATTCTATAAAAAGTTCTATAACATAACCATCAATGTTATTTAGGTGTAAAAAGGCATCTAGGCCTTTGAAGCTCTGCTGTCCCTGCGCCTGAGGCAGGCTATTCCAGATTGACAGTTCATATTTTTTTGTACATATGAGAATTTAAAACCAATACAAAATTTGGTATCTCTAATCATACTGCCCCAAAGTATAAAGTAGACATGGGGTGCCCAGTAAAAGTTGTAAAATCCAAGCCCACAAGAATACTGTGCAAAATGTAATTTCACTGCTGAATTATCCCCCCCCCCCCTTGTCGTTCCAGTACATGCAGATTAAATACTGTCACTATGAAGTGCAATTTGTTACGCAGAAAATAAGCCCTCACAGAGCCCACTACATGGAGAAATAAAAAAGCTATGGATTTTTGAAGGTGGGGAGTGACAAATAAAAATGAATAAATGAAAAAGGGTCTTGTAGGAAGGGGTTAAAATGCTGGGGGAGGGGGACAGCCTATGAGCCTTTATTAGTCTCCTCCAAACTCATCCAGCTCCCTCCCTACTTTCTGTCATATCCACTGAGCAGTCAGGGGAGGAAGGGGGTGCTGTGGAGGATGGGAAGAATGCATGAGGAGATCATGCTATACAACCCAGTCCCCTTCCCCAGGACTCACCACATGCATCAGACAGGCAGCCAGGTAATTAAAAAAAAACTATTTCACAACTACTGAAATGATTCAGATTGGTGACAAATGCATTATTAAAATCAGCAAAGCACAAGCCATTGGAACAGTCACCAGCTAAAATTAACATTCCTGGTTACAGGTTCTCTAACGGCTTTGAATTGTAGGAGCCTGGCATAAACAAATCAAGGATTCAAAAAATTAGGAGGGTGTTTAAAATATAATCGGGTACTCACCTCAGACGCTCCTGATCCATGTCCACTTGTTTACAAGGGCACGAAGCTGGGCTCAGGGAGCTTCCGGCCACCTCGCCCAGAAGCTTCCCAAGCACAGCTTCCATTGTAAATAAAGGGCACGGATTAGACGGACCGTGGTGAAGAACATTAGGAGCATAGTACATGTTTATTTATTTTTTTATTATTTTTATTTAAAAAGCCCCTGCCCCAGTCTGACTCCTAATTCTTTGCACCTCTCGGGACAACTCCTTTAAGGGATTTGACACTCAAAACACTCAAGGGAACAAACCAGAAGTAGAGACTAGGAATTCATATTTACCTTCTAAGAGAAGCTCTTGCTTGATATCGTCTAGAGTAACCAGCTCTTCAGTGTCCTGTAGAACCCCAAAAGCCTAAAAGAAGCAGTAACTTACGGTTACATAGGAGTTCAAGTTAATTAGATGTGTAAAAGCTAGAGAATCTCCTCTAGTAAAAGTTCCTCGGTATTCCACGGTTTTGCATTTTAACCAGCACTCACTGTCATTAGATGGCAGTCAATGCAAGCACCAAGTCTGCATCTGAGCGTTGCTAATGGATTGGCTACTAATAAGAAAGTTTCGCACCTTAACATGTGACTTAACAAACGTGAAATGTACAGATAAGGATGTATGGCGAAGGATCACTGGTTAAGCCTGCTCCATAGACAGCGGGTGTTAGCTGCATTATGCCAGCACCAACTGCCAATTTTACCGCATTACATTGCAGAGTTTTTTAGTTTATTTTTAAATTTCCATCTTCAAAAATCTGTAACTTTCCTTTTCCATGTACAGAGCTGTGTGAGAGATCATTTTCTGGGTAACAAATTTTACTTTTAATTAATGCCGTCTACTGGGGGGGGGGGGAATCCAGAGTGGTGAAATTGGCAAAAAAAAACACTTGCGTCACTTTCGTATGGGCTCGTGGTGATACCAAATTTATATAGGCTCCATTGTGCTTTAGTACATCTGCAAGACACTTTTTTCCCCTCTATGAGATGCCATTTTCATTGCTACGATTCATTGAGGACTGTGCGACCTTTTCACTTTATTAAAAAATTTTGGTTAAGTAAAATGGTGAAAAGTGGAGTTTCAGGCATTTGGGGGTTATTTTCCATTATGGGGTTCATCGCCAGTTTGATTTTGATAGATGTGCATTTTAGGACATAGCGGATACCTAACAAATTTGTGATTTTTACTGTTTATATCAGATCTAGTATAAAGGGGGGGGGGTAGATTAAATGATTATTTTTTTTTATTTTTTTTTTTTTTTAAATATTTTTTAGACCCTCTAGGGTACTTTAACCCTAGATCAGTGGTGGCAAACCTTGGAGACGGTGCCCAAACTACAAGCAAAATCCACTTTTTTGCCATGAAGTGCCAACATGGCTTTTTAGGCAGCAACTTCTTGCTACCAGTTCTAATTGTATCAGCCCCGAGGCCACCAATACAGATGAAATAAGGAGGACAAATTCAGACTATCATTGTAGCGTCTCTCCAGGCTCTCTGTAGAGGATGAATGGTGGTTCCAGCAGGAAAATCTCCAAAGATATTGCAGTCCTGTCAACACATAACATTTCCCGCAGTTCCTAACAGCCAATGAAGAGTCACTTTAAAATAGCGCTGAGAGAAGCATCTCTTGAGTTGTCTGGGACTGCAGGAAGATTTGGTCATACTTTGAACTTTGCCCTGGGGCAATGGTCTGAGTGCCCACAGAAAAGGCTGTGAGTGCCACTTCTGGCACCCGTGCCATAGGTTCGCCACCACTGCCCTCGATGGTCTGATTGTTCCCACCATATACTGCAATAATACTGTATTGCAGTATATGGCATTTCTACATAGCATTCATTACAATAGGCACATTGTAATGAATCTGCTGAAGCCATACAGCCTTGGTTCTTATGAAGATCGCCACATCAATTACCCATTGTGCCGCCATCTTTACTGCTGCCGGGAATCAAAGGGTTAATATTCGTAATCAGCGCTAGCTAGCAATATGCAGAAAAACAACAAAAAAGTCCAAGAAATGGTGTAAACACCATCTAAAGAAGACGTCGGCACTACCAGACTCACATTGGAGGATCACGGACAGCCTTGAAGGGTTGTGGCGTTCAGGTCAGGTACACTCTTAGTACATGGGTGGTGCTCAACCAATGATTAAAGTGTTCACTTGAGTTAAAAAAACGACAAAGGATCTTGGCACTCACCCAAATAAGAGAATCTTCTTTTATTCAAAGCAGTGCATAGGACAGGGAGGTGCTACACGCTGCATACTCTGACAACGGACCGTTTCGCGCACTCCTGCGCTTCGTCTGGCCGTGTGGGAAACGTGAACGTGACATAACCCGTCATGGAGTGTCATGTGATAGGGGAAACAAGGAGGCTACTCCACGCCAGATAATCTTCGGCCGAAGATTTCCTGGTAGGCGGAATAACGCGGCTACTGGGGCGTGGAGTAGCCGCGACTAGTAGCCTCATAAAAAAAAATTTGCATATAGATGTAATAAAGTTTTGTTAAAGACACCCGGGACGTGAGGATTAGCCCCAAAAAGGGCTATCCTCACGTCCCGTCCATCCACCTACCACCCCCCTAGAATCGGGGTGGTAGGTTCCCTTTAAGTACACAGAACGAAATATGATATGCTGCCACTAGGAAGTACAATTGATGGGCAGAAAAAAAATATCCCTCATACAGCTTTGTACATGGGAAAATTAAGAAGTTACATAGAAGAGTTTCCCTACTAATAACTGACCACAAACAGGTGATCTGCAGAGTTACGGACCCCCATTACCTGCGAGATAGAATCCTTCTGCCAGAGGGACGGTAGGCTGCTGCTTTGTAGCTGCATGGCTTTCCATTCCTCCTCCATAACCTCTTGTACAAGGAACGAGCCTCCGGCACCGGCATTGACCCGCTCTCCAACCTGGCGGAACTTATCCAGGAGCCGGGAGCGGTTACTCTTCAGCCTCTCCACACATCTCTAGAAGGAGCAGGCATATGGTAAGAGCCCGTGCACAGCCGCTGTAGCCGTCCTCGGCCATAGCACCCTTACCTTCCTATAGGTCTCTTTCCATGGAGGAGTCGTCCCCTTATACATGGCGCGGTGCCGCATAGCCGCCTCCATTCTTACTCTTCCCTGCACGGGCAGCAGCAGTTCAGTGACGTGCCCGGGAGCGATATTTAAATACCCGCCCCATGTGATGACAGCGCCGCTCATCGCGCAATGCATGCCGGGACTTGTAGTTCTGAGCGATAGCTAGCTTCCTATTGGAAAAAGAAAAGCTGTACAATATTGGTGTTTTTTACTAATGCTAAGTCTTATAATGTACTTGTAATACTGTACATACCTTATAGGGAAAGCTGTTCAGTCACTATGAGAAATACCTCATCTGTCCTCCCAGGGGAGGCTGTTCTGATGTATGGAGATACAAAGGGCTAACATCTGTGTTATAAGGGATTAATAATAAGGGTGCGTTCACATGAGGCGTTTGCAAATGCAATCACCTATTGAAGTAGGATTGCCTTTGCATCACGTTTAGTAAACCACAGTGAACGTGGATATTTATACTATCCGTTATTTTAGTCATTGTCTATTACGCCTCTATTTTTTAAGTGTGCATTTTCACACGTTGCATTTTGACTGCATCAGAAACTGCAACAGGAGGAGCTTTTCCAGAATACAAATGTGTTTTCACTTTTTTGCAAATTTTTTTTCAGTAATTGTGCCAAAATTTGTGAATTTTGCCCTCGTTTTGGACATTTCGCCACAATGTTTTACGCTTGTGCACCTGATTCATTTTAAACATCTAGATATGGTCGTCTGAAAAAGTCTCAATTTTTTGTGCAAATAAACTACAGTCCAGAGCAGGCTTAGACAAGGTGTTGCTTAAAGAGGACCTGTCACACATAAAAAAAGGCACTAGGAGCTGCTTACTATATGAACACCGGACTACGCTCAAAGCGGTCCGGCGTATTTATGAGGGGGATTAGGAGGTGGTGACTGCCGCCTGAAGCCTGTTAGTCACCACCAGCCTATGGAGTGGGAGGGGCGGCCCGGGGAAGAAGCAGCGCCTCGGACCACCCCGTCATGAACTCACAGCAATCCTACTGTACTGCGCAGCAGGGTTCAGATAAAGCTAGCCGTTTATCACTACTAAAAATGGGGTAGCGCTAGGAGTTGCTTACTTTAGTAAGTAACTCCTATTGCCTTTCTCATGTGTAACAGGTCCTCCTTAGCTCACACCTGACCGTCCACTGAAGAAAGACGTCAGCGAGCGATGGTCCTGATTCTCCAGTGATGTCTTTTGAGGTTGCTGCGGCTTTCTTCTGCTCCTGCTCTTATTCCGGGAGCAGGGCCAGGTCCCCGGTTAGCAGCGATAGCTGGAGACCCTAGGGTGAAGGGTTTTGTTACTGCTTTCTCCTTCTCCACTCCTCACTACATCGTGCTATAGTAGTACAATGCAGAGAGGTGGAGAGGCGGCTCTACACACGTGACTGCCGGGTCTGTAGGGGTTAATCAGTGCTGCTGGGTCTGATCATTCCGAGTCCAGCTCTGATCAAACATCTACACCTACAGGGGGTTGTTTCCTCCTGTAATTGTTTTTTTTTTTAGATGTTAACAAATCCGCTGTATGACCATTGTGTTAACTCCTTAGCGCTCCACCTCAAAGATCATGTCATGACATATGTAAGTCAGGACAGAACCCGTGCTCTCCAACGCCACCATTTTGCATTTGGTGGTGTTGGATAGATGCGTGTGATCTGTCTTGTAGGTACTATTGCACAAACACCATTACACACCCCCCCCCCATCGTCCGTTTTAACTTGCGTTATTCCCAGCACCATCCATTTTTCCTTGCGTTATGCCCACCATTGCCCCTTTTCCCTTCCACCCAACCGCATTTGTAAGTGTGTTGTGATAGTAGAAAGAGGAGTTGTGCACATGGTGTGTGGAGGAGGTAGTTGTCCACACTGTGTGTGCAGGATCAAGTAGTACATGAGTGTTTGGAGGAGGTAGTGGTGCACGCAATTTGAAAACTTGCTAATAAAACAATAAACCTTCTAAAATTCGAAAAAAATAAGCAAACATTAAAAATTAAAGGAATAGAAAGAAGACAAATGGCAGAAGTTTTCTACAAAAATAAATTTGTGCTATGAATTTTTGTAAAAAAAAAAAAAGAACATTTTTATTTTTTTCACATTTTTCCTAAATTGTTAAATTACCCCCAAAAAACCTGACCAATCAGCAAAATTATCCTACTAATATAAACTACAATGTGTCACGAGAAAACACTCTCAAAATCAGTTTGATACGTTAAAGGTTGAAAAGTTTTTACAACCAAAGTACTTGTTCAAGGGCTGAGCCTTGATGTACAAACTGGCTGCGTCCTTAACCAACTTAATGACCGCCCTGACGACTTTCTACTGCCATCATTAAAAGTACTTCTTCTGACGCGACGGCTTTCTACGGCAGCGGGACATTGGGTACCGCAAGTGCCGGTGTCGGGCTGTGACATCAGAAAAACTAACGGCACGTCTGTGGTGTGAAATTGTGTACCCCATGGCTAGGACCCCCCAGAGTTTACCGGGGGATCCGATCCATCCTGTAGCAGCCCCAGAGTGCGGCGTATGCCCCGAGGCTACCAGCTCCTCTTCATGCTGGGTTCTGCCTCCTGGCAGGACAAAGCTGTAAGCAGGGCCAGATTATAAGGGGGAGCACAGGGCGCGAGCCCCGGGGCCTCCACCAAATGTGGTGCTTTCGGGCGGTCACATGTCCGCCTAAATCGCCAACAGTCACAGCAGCTCAACGTCTCGGCGCCGCTTGTAGCAGGGTGCCGCCATCTTTGTTGACATCAGATATCCACTCTGGCACCGCGAGGGACGGCGCGTATTTGGGGAATGCTGGAAGGTGAGTACAATGTTATTATTATCCTATGACTGTGTATATTTAATATGGGGGGTGTATGTTTAGATAGAAGAGGTAGGGGGAGCAGCACAATGACAAACTAATTGAAATTCGTGGTGGGTGCAGGTCTTGCAAGGATCCGACTCCAAATCCCAGGAATAACCGAAATTCAAGACAGGGAAGCAGCATGCTTGAAAATGGCTGCATAGAGACAGCTGAAACATTGCATCTGCCCACTGGAGAAATAAAACATTGAATATTTCACGGAGTGCTGCTTCCCTGTCTTGAATTTGGGGGGTGTATGTAGTTATTATAGGGAGTCTGTATATTGTTATTATAGGGGGTGTATATTGTTATTATAGGGGGACTGTAAATAGTTATTATAGGGTGTCTGTATTCTGTTATTATAAGGGGTGTATATTGTTATTATAGGGGGAATATATGTAGTTAGTTATTATAGGGGGTGTATATTGTTATAGGGGGACTGTATGTAGTTATATGGGGCTGTATATAGTTATAGGGCTGTATATAGTTATTATAGGGGGCTGTATACAGTTATTATAGGGAGACTGTATACAGTTATTATAAGGCAGTGGTGGCGAACCTATGGCACGGGTGCCAGAGGTGGCACTCTGAGCCCTTTTTGCGGGCAATCAGGCCATTGTCCAAGGACAGAGTTCACCAAACACTGAATCTTCATGCAGTACCAGGCAACTTAAGAGATTCTGTCCTCAGCACTATTTTAAAGTGACACTTTATTGGCTTTTTGGAACTGCATGGAAAGTAAGAAGGTGTTGACAGAAGTGCATTATCTTTGTGGGTCATCTTGCTGGACCCACCATTTCATCCTGTACAGAGAGACCCTGGAAAGAAGCTACAATGATATAATTGAATTTGCCTTCCTTCTGTCAACTATATTGGTGGCCTCAGACTGCCGATACAATTGAAAGATGTGGAAGAACAGGTAGCAGTAAGTTACTGTATAAAATTCCATGCTGGCACTTCACGGTAAATAAGTGGATTTTGGATGTAGTTTGGGCACTCTGTCTGTAAAAGGTTCGCCATCACTGTTATAGGGGGACTGTATATAGTTATTATAGGGGGCCTGTGTATAGTTATTATAGGGGGATGCATATAGTTATTATAGGGGGCTGAATGTAGTTATTATAGGGGGCTGTATATAGGTAATGTTGGGGGGCTATACATAGTGATTACTGGGGAGCTGCATATAGTGATTACTGGGGAGCTGCATATAGTGGTTGCTTGGGGAGCTTAAATCGGCCCTGGCTGTAAGTAACTGAGTAACTATTTTTTTTTTATATATATCTTTTTAATTATCGACACAAACGGATGCTAGTATATGTAAATCCATTTGGAACTTTTTAGCTTATTTATGAACTCATGCAATTTTCACTGTTTGTTCCCCAGAGATATCCTTCCCTGTATTTATTTATTTTATGTTAGAATACTGTCCCCATTTATTTGGACCTGAAGAAGGGAGCGGTACGCCCGAAACACGTTGTCCACCCTGTATTGTCCTCTGAAATAAGTGAGAAGCGCAATCAGAATCCTGTCTGTTTTTTCCGTATACTGATCTACCTAAAAGAAGGGGGAACGTAGTTTGCCCACGAAAATTCACAAATTTCAGTTTCACATCGCCTTCAGGCACTATCCAAGATGGCAATGGCGCCACAACCTCCTCCAACGTTCCTATGTAACCGGAGCGCCTTTTAGCTCTGAAGACTAATTCAATATCCACACCCCATTCTCTGTAGTTGAGTCAGACAAATGCCAGACATTTTGCAAACAGAAAACATCTTTTTATTATGGCCCTTGGCAATCTGTACACTTTAACCCCTTAAGGACGCAGCCATTTTGTAGCTTAAGGCACAGCCCCATTTTCTTGCGTCACTTTATATGGTTAAACTTTTGAACACTGTTACTTATCAAAATGATTCTGAGATGTTTTATCCTCACATGTTGTACTTCATTTTAGTGGTAAATTTTGGCTGAGGAGTTTGGGTTTTTTTTACAAAAAAATAAGGAAGTTATGAAATTTTTTAAAAATTTAACATTTTCTAAATTCGAAATCATCGTGTTTTCAGGCAGATAGTTTTACCAACTAAATAAGTTGCTCAATAACATTTCCTATATGTCTACTTTACATTTTCATAATTTTTGAAATGTCTGGATAATTTATTTTGATGTTGTGTGGCTTACAAATCGAATAACGCTTTTCCATATTTTCAGAATTTACTATTTTGGGGATACAGTTTTGAATTAAATTTTAAATATTTAGCATTAAAACCACCCAAATCTGAACCCCTCAAACTATCAGAAACAGCTTTTAGGAAGATCGTTAACCCCTTGAGATCTTCATAGTAATTGAATCAAAATGGAGGTGAAATTTAGAATGGTCAAATTTAGTCGGTTATAAGTTTATTTAGCCCTAATATGTACACATTTCCAAAAGATAAAACTCACCATACAATTTGTTCTGCAATTTATCCCGAGTACAGAGACCCCCCACATGTGGCCGTTACTTGATTTATGGGCGCACAGCGAGGCGCAGAAGGAAAGGAGCGCCCCGCAGCTGCCAGGATTTCAGTTTTCTCATGGGCCCCTTTTGTAAGCTATAAAATTTTAGCTTTTTTTCGTTATTTGAAAAAAAGTTTTGACAATATAAATATATTTTTAAACGTAAAAATTCTAATCACCTCCCTCTTTCCCAAGAACTGCTATAAAAACGTAATAAACAGTAAAAATCCCAAACATTGGGTATCAACGCGTCTCAAAATGCCCGCTCTATCAAAATATAAAATACTGAAATGTCTGAAATGCTACTTATACACCATTTTACATCACATAAAAAATATAACAAAAAGTGATCAAAAGGTTGCAGTCCTCAAAATAATGAAAACATCAGCTCATTTTGCGATAAAAAAATAAAAAAGACAGGTCACACAGCTCCATACACCAAAATATGAAAGTTATTAGCGTCAGAAGATGGCAAAAATGTATTTATTTTTAGTACATATTTGTTTCATTTGTGAAAATGGATTAAAACACAATAAAACCAGTATAAATGTGGTATCACCGTGATCACGCGAACCAAACCAAAGAATAATGCAGAACCAAAGAATAATGCAGAGGTGTTATTTGGAGCGCAGTCAGTTAGAAAAATGTATGTGTTTTTGAAAATGCATGCGTTTTTGACCAGTTTTACCAATTATCTTAATTAAAATGAGTCAAAAACTGAGGAGTTTTTCAAAAACGAATGCATATTTTTTAATGGACTGCTTAAAAACAGTCCAAAACGCCACATGTGCTGCAGGCCAAATTAACGCGAAACACCGGCGGCTCGTTCCCGATCGCAGGCGTTTCCATAGAAACGCCGATGCGATCGGGCCGAGGCCCGCCCCGGTGGGCGCGACTTTGTCTGCGTTTGCAAGCGCAGACAAAAGCGCCACGTGTGGCGCCGGCCAAAATCATAAAAACTGGGCCTACAAGAAATTGACACAAATGCCAGGGTTTTTTTGCAAATTTCCCCCCATTTGATATTTTTTTTTCCAGCTTCCCCTACAGGGCATGGAATAATAAATAACGTTACTGAGAGATAAAATAACTGTGCAGAAAAAAGCCCTCACAACCAGCTCGTGCATGGAAAACATGAAAAGCTATGGATTTTTGAAGTGGTGGAGAGCGAATGAAAATAATAAAAAAAATCCTGCGTCCTTTAGGAATTAAACTTCCCTTTCATGTACTTAATATTGTAAATGAGCCTGGGTTTAAAGTACAGAAGTTCTCACTGGGCGGGAGAGCTGTGGCGCCTCTCTTGCTCTGGAGAGAGAGACATGGTGACTGCTGAGGCCGGCAAACGTTTAGGCGCGGATTTAGATATACAGGTCACTACAATCGTTTTGCCCTTGTATGAAAACTAAAAAATAACGACTCGTTATGGACGTGGCGAAATTACACAGGCACGTACAGATACACGCAGGTACACCCCCACACACTTTTGAGCAATGCTAAGGGACTGGAGGTGGAAGGTGCAGCCAACATTGCCCTCCTCTCCAATACCACTGTGCTTCAGCGACACAAAGACGTGGTCGTTGAAAATTGACATCACAGCCGTGGGCGGGGCAGCCGGTGCTGAACATGGCGGCAGTAGAGAACCCAGTAGGGTGGCAAACGCCCTTGAGTGAACACCGCTCTTCCCGCAGCTGAGGGCCAGGCCGCTAGCAGGAGTGCGGTACAGCTGAAGAACCTGGTGTGCTGTGTGGACGGGGATCTACTGGTGTGGGACAGGGGAGACTGCGCCTTCCACACTATCAGACTCCGTAGCTCGTGCAGCGGCCAGTGAGACCCCCTTCCCCCGGACCACACCGTGCTAAGTGGACCCCCGACTGCCTGACATAATGTAGGTCTGCGGGCAAGGCAAGGACATGGTATTGCCCCGTGCCAGGGAGGCAGGCAGCTGGGTATGAGCAGCCCCGGTTGATGGGGTTTCCTATATGGGAATCTCACTGTATATCAAAAAGTTACACACTCTTTCCATCTGGGACATTGCTTATTATTTCCAGATCTTGCTTGTTGTCAATGCATGGAAACTCTCTTATTTTATGTCATGGTAATGTGGATCCCGAGTTATTTTCTAATGTGGGTTTTACCGTGTTATATTCACTGCAGATCGTGGCGAAATCTGAATTTTTGCATTGCGATTTTTTGTTGCTTTCATTCTGATAATTATCGACTTGCAACAGTTTTCTGATTGCATATATTGAATGTCCCAAAAATCCCAGAGGAATTCTGCAGCGGTACCGTAAACGACAGTTTTTTTTTCATTCAAGAGCTGATGAGGTTTTAATAGAAGATTCACTTTCTATAATTTCAATCCCGTGTGAAAGTGAGGTGTATTTCATATCTTGTACTTTTATTCAGACTGTTTTTTTTTTTTTCTTATGAGGAGACCTCAAGTCCCATGCAGTGGACATTGATATGTTTTCATTCATATTTCAGAAGCTGCTGTGCATCAACGCTCCGCTTTGAAGTTACTGAAGTTCTGCTGAACCCCTCAACAACACATTGCTTTGATTGAATAAGGATTAATGGTCCTGGATGTCCCTAAACGCTGGGGAAAAAACTCTGAATTTGAGGAGGTGAAAGACTGTAAATTGAGTGCAGTACTAATTATTTTTATTGTAAACATCTGATTGGCATATTATTTGCTTAAATGGTTTTCCCACAAATTCAAGTTTGGGCCCTATCCTGTGCATAGGGCCAACTTGCTGATCAGTGGGGGGTCTCCATTCAGCAGCATAATACAATATTAGTACACTGTATTAGGTGAAGGATAGCTTGAACAAGAGCGTCCAGAGGATCGCTTGTTCAAGCCAAACTGTAAAAGTAAGTAAAACACTAATTAACACACTTTTTAAAAAAAGAATTAAATATAAGTTATTCCCTAAACACAAACATTCCCTATACACATCTACACTATAGTAGAAAAAAAACTGAAAATCAACAAACCCCCACAAATTTGGTATTGCCGGTCCGTACATCCGTACAATAAAGTCAGAAACATTATTGAACCGTACGGTGAACGCCATAAAAACAAAAAACCTAAAACACTCGCCAAAAATGAGGGGTGAGGGATGTAGTTTCTATAATGGGGTAATTATTGGTTTTACTTTTTATTTGGGCTTCTCAAAGTGACTTCAAACCTGAGCGGTCCCTCAATAGCAGGATTTTGCGTTTTTATGAAAATGTGAAAGAAGCACCTGATGTTCACAAGCCATAAATCCTACAAAAATGAGAGATGTATAAAGAATCACGCAGGCAATCAAGTAGTCATACGGTGAATGTTTTTATTACGGTTTTTTGCTGTTTATGACTCGTGTGAAAATTAGAAACATTTTGAATTCGAAAATTGAGAATTTTCCAAATTTTGAACCAAATATCTGATTTTCTATAAATAAATGTAAAACTCATACCACAAAATTTTTTAACAACATGAAGTACAAAGTGTCACGAGAAAACGATTTCACAATCACTTGGATAGTTAAAGCGTTTCAAAGTATAAACCACTTATAGTGACACAGGGCAGATTTGAAAAAAATGATCCGTGTCAGGAAGGTGAAAAGTGGCTTCGGCGTTAAGGAGGGTTAATTGAGCTGAAAATGGATGGGAGCCTACATTGCAAGCTCATCTGAAAGAAACATAAGCCTAACATAAGTGCTGCAAAATGCACAAACCAGAGAAATTGAAATTAATAAACATTTTAATGGATCCATTTATTATATTGACTGAGGATAATAACAGTGTCTGTGATTCTCTACTTTCCAGATTGTCAGATGATGATAAACATTGCGCTATAAGCAGTAAAAGAAATTATTGGGAATTCAAGCTGCACAACAATGGTTAATTCCTTCTGTTTCTTTCAGAGCCTGTATTTCAGAATTTATACCATATTGAACAAAAGTCCAAGATTTTAAAGATTAAATTGCATCCTTATATGCTTTTAAAATCTGTGTTTCTATCTACTACAGCAGCCCAAGATAGAGGAATCTAAAGTGATGCAATCTCTCCAGACTCTGAAAGTGGCTCAGTTCATTTGCCATATGTCTTTCAAAGTGTGCACCTTTAACCTAAAAGGGAATCCTAAACCCTTTGATGTCATACTTGAGGGTTCTGGTAGTTCATTTGGTAGAATCTGGAGACAGGTGGTTCCTTTAAGCTATTTGCAGTGTTTAAACCTATAATCTGAACAGAACTTTAAATATTGCTATTTCTTTTCATTCAGAACTATCCCCATTGCTGAGAGAATTCTCACCAGCTCCACTTCTCTGGTTCTGAAGCAAGCAGCATGGTACCTAGTGAAATCAAGAGCCCTGTCTGGTTTACTAACTTCTGATATACAATAAGGTAAACAAAACACCCTAATCTTCTTTTGTTGTGCCCATTTCACATATTCATCAATTGTGTACCAGTATATTGCCATATGCTAACTTTTTATCCAGTATAAATGGCGACAGGTGTTTCACAGCCGACTTTTAGTTTTTTGTCCTACAGTGGGCAGATGCAACGTTTCAGCTGTCTCTATGCAGCCATTTTCAAGCATCCCTCTTTCCCAAGAACTGCTATAAAAACGTAATAAACAGTAAAAATCCCAAACGTTGGGTATCAACGCGTCTCAAAATGCCCGCTCTATCAAAATATAAAATACTGAAATGTCTGAAATGCTACTTATACACCATTTTACATCACATAAAAAATATAACAAAAAGTGATCAAAAGGTTGCAGTCCTCAAAATGATAGCAATGAAAACGTCAGCTCATTTCGCGAAAAAAAAAAGATAGGTCACACAGCTCCATACACCAAAATATGAAAGTTATTAGCGTCAGAAGATGGCGAAAATGTATTTATTTTTAGTACATATTCGTTTCATTTGTGAAAATGGATTAAAACACAATAAAACCAGTATAAATGTGGTATCACCGTGATCACGCGAACCAAACCAAAGAATAATGCAGAGGTGTTATTTGGAGCGCAGTCAGTTAGAAAAATGTATGTGTTTTTGAAAACGCATGCGTTTTTGACCAGTTTTACCAATTATCTTAATTAAAATGAGTCAAAAACTGAGGCGTTTTCAAAAAACGGATGCATTTTTTTTTTAGGGTGCGTTCACACGTTGCACTTAAAACTGCATCGCAATTAGTTTTGGGGTGGTATCACTTATTTTAACAAGTGAAAGACATCAAATCAGCAGGTGAATGACATTTGTGGAACAGCTTTCTCCTTCAAAATCAAATTCACCCATTCAGTTCATGTCTTTCACCTTTGAAATTGACAAAACTGCACCTAAAACCACCTCAAAGCTGATTGCGATGCAGTTTTAACTGCAACGTGTGACTTCACCCTCAATGGACTGCTTAAAAACAGTTCAAAACGCCACATGTGCTGCAGGCCAAAGTCATAAAAACTGGGCCTACAATTAAGTGACACAAATGCTTTTTTTTTTTTTTTTTTTTTGCAAATTTCCCCACATTCGATACTTATTTTTTCCAGCTTCCCCTTACAGGGCATGGAATAATAAATAACGTTACTGAGAAGTAAAATAACTTATGCAGAAAATAAGCCCTCACACAGCTCTGTGCATGGAAAAAATGAAAAAGCTATGGATTTTTGAAGGTGGAGAGCGAGAAATAATAATAAAAAAAAAATCCTGCGTCCTTTAAGGAATTAAACTTCCCCTTTCATGTACTGTAATATTGTAAATGAAGCCTGGGTTGTAAAGTACAGCAAGTTCTCACTGGGCGGGAAGAGCTGTGGCGCCTCTCTCTGTGCTCTGAGAGAGCATTGGTGACTGCTGAGCGCGGCAAACGTTTAGGCGCGGGATTTAGATCTACAGGTCACTAACGAATCGTTTGCCCTCTGTATGAAAAACAAAAAATAACCGATTCGTTATCGGACTGTGGCGAATATTACACAGGCACGGTACGCTACACGAGGTACACCCCCACACACTTTTGAGCAATGCTAAGGACTGGAGGGGAAGGTGCAGCCATACATTGCCCTCCTCTCCAATCACACTGTGCTTCTGCGACACAACAGGACGTGGTCGTTGAAAATTGACATCACAGCCGTGGGCGGGCAGCCGGTGCCTGAACATGGCGGCGGTGGAGAACCCAGATGGGTGGCAAACCGCCTTGAGTGAACACCCGCTCTTCCCGCAGCTGAGGGCACAGGCCGCTAGCAGGAGTGCGGTACAGCTGAAGAACCTGGTGTGCTGTGTGGACGGGGATCTACTGGTGTGGGACCAGGGAGACTGCGCCTTCCACACTATCAGACTCCGTAGCTCGTGCAGCGGCCAGGTGAGACCCCCGGACCACACCGTGCTAAGTGGACCCCCAGACTGCCCTGACATAATGTAGTCTGCGGGCACAGGCAGGGCATGGTATTGCCCCGTGCCCAGGGAGCAGGCAGCTGGATTAATGAGCAGCCCGGTTGGCGAAATCTGAATTTTTGCATGGCGATTTTGCTGTTGCTTTCATTCTGTAATTATCGACTTGCAACAGTTTTCTGATTTGCATATATTGAATGTCCCAAAAAATCCAGGAGGAATTCTGCAGGGGCACCGTTAACGGACACTTTTTTTTTCATTCAAGAGTTGAGGTTTTAATAGAAGATCCACTTTCTATAATATTTCACATCCGGTGAAAGTGAGGGGTATTTCATATCTTGTACTTATTCCTCAGACTGATTTATTTTTTTTTTTCTTTATGAGGAGACCTCAAGTCCCATGCAGTGTGGACATTGATATGTTTCATTCATATTTCAGAAGCTGCTGTGCATCAACGCTCCGCTCTTTGAAGTTACTGAAGTTCTGCTGAACCCCACTCAACAACACATTGCTTTGATTGGAAGTAAAGGATTAATGGTCCTGGATGTCCCTAAACGCTGGGGAAAAAACTCTGAATTTGAAGGAGGTGAAAAGACTGTAAATTGCAGGTACTAATCTATATTGTTAAACATCTGATTGGCATTATTAGTTGCTTAAAATGGTTTTCCCACAAATTCAAGTTGGGCCCTATCCTGTGCATAGGGCCCAACTTGCTGATCAGTGGGGGTCTCCATTCAGCAGCATAATACAATATTATTACACTGTATTAGGTGAAGAATAGCTTGAACAAGCGATCAGAGGATCGCTTGTTCAAGCCAAACTGTAAAAGTAAAGTAAAAAACACTAATTAAACACACTTTTTAATAAAAAGAATTAAATAAAGTTAAAGTCCCCTAAACACAAACATTCCCTATACACATCTACTATAGTAAAAAAAACAGAAAATCAACAAAACCCCCCACATATTTGGTATCGCCGCGTCCGTAACAATCCGTACAATAAGTCAGAAACATTATTGAACCGTTCGGTGAACGCCATAAAAACAAAACCCGAAAAACTCGCTAAAAATGTAAATTTGTCATAAAATTCTTTTACAAAAATGTTCCAAAAAGTGATAAAAAAGCTATGTGCGCCAAAATGGTACGACTGAAAGGACAACTGGACAGGTAAAAAATAAGCCCTAAACCAGCTCAGTCAACAAAAAAATATTAAAGTTATATCTCCGAAAAGATGGCGATGCAAAAAACAAATGAGATTTTCTTTACATTCGTTTTTTTTTCCAGTAAAATTGTAAAAATATATAAGACCCTATATAAATGAGGTATCACCGTAATCAACTATAGAATAAAGATAATGTAGTATATTTAGTGTACGGTGTACAACCCTAAAAAGATACAAAAAAAAAGTGACCCAATATTGCCAATTTTCTTTAAAGAGTTAAATAAAATCTCATGAAAAAGCTAATGACCCACTAAAATGAAGTATTTGTAAAGTGCATCTGTCGCAAAAAATAAGCACTTATATGTTCAAATTCGAGACCCCCACATGTGGCCGTTACTTTTGTGCGCACACGAGCGCGAGAAGGAAAGGAGCGACCCCGCAGTCGCCAGGATTTACATTTTCTCATGGGGCCCCTTTTGTCGCTATAAATTTTAGCTTTTTTCGTTTTGTGAAAAAAAGTTTTGACAATATAAATATATTTTTAAACGTAAATTCTAATCACCTCCCTCTTTCCCAGAACTGCTATAAAAACGTAAAAACTCAAAAATCCCAAACATTGGTATCACACGCATCTCAAAATGCCCGCTCAATAATCAAATAATACTGATGTCTGAAATGCTACTATACACCATTTTACATACATAAAAAATATAACAAAAGTGATCAAAAGGTGGCAGTCCTCAAAATATGAAAACATCAGCTCATTTGCGGGATAAAAAAATAAAAAACACGGTCACACAGCTCCATACCACAAATTAAAGTTATTAGCGTCAAATTTGGCAAAATGTATTATATTTTAGTACATTTGTTTCATTTGTGAAAATGATTAAAACACAACCTAAACCAGTATAAATGTGGTCAACCGTGATCACGCGAACCAAACCAAAGAATAATGCGAACCAAGAATAATGCAGAGGTGTTATTTGGAGCGCAGTCAGTTAGAAAAATGGTTGTGTTTTGAAATGCATGCGTTTTTTGACCAGTTTTACCAATTATCTTAATTAAAATGAAGTCAAAACTGAGGAGTTTTTCAAAAAGCATGCATATTTTTTAATTGACTCTTAAACAACAGTCCAAAACGCCACTGTGCTGCAAGTCACATTACGCGAAACCCGGCGGCTCGTTCCATCGCAGGCGTTTCCATAGAAACGCCGATGCGATCGGGGCCGAGGCCCGCCCCGGTGGGCGCGACTTGTCTGCGTTTGCAAGCGCAGACAAAAGCTCCACGTGTGGCGCCGCCAATCATTTAAAAACTGGGCCTACAAATTGACACAAATGCAGGGTTTTTTTTGCAAATTTCCCCACATTTGATATTTTTTTTCCAGCTTCCCCTACAGGGCATGGAATAATAATAACGTTACTGAAGTAAAATACTGTGCAGAAAATAGAGCCCTCACACAGCTCTGTGCATGTAAAACATGAAAAGCTATGGATTTTTGAGGTGGAGAGCGAAAAATAATAATAAAAAATCCTGCTCCTTTAGGAATTAACTTCCCCTTTCATGTACTGTAATATTTTAAATGAGCCTGGTTGTTAAAGTCAGACAATTCTCCTGGGCGGGAAGAGCTGTGGCGCCTCTCCTTGCTCTGAGGAGAGAGACACTGGTGACTGCTGAGCGCGGCAAACGTTTAGGCCGGATTTAGATATACAGTCACTAGACAATCGTTTTGCCCTCTGTATGAAACTAAAAAATAACCGACTCGTTATCGGACTGTGGCGAATATTACACAGGCACGGTACTACACGCAGGTACACCCCCACACACTTTTGAGCAAGCTAAGGACTGGAGGTGAAGGTGCAGCCATACATTGCCCTCCTCTCCAATTAACTGTGCTCAGCGACACAACAGGACGTGGTCGTTGAAATTGACATCCACAGCCGTGGGCGGGCAGCCGGTGCTGAACATGGCGGCGTAGAGAACCCAATGGGTGGCAAACCGCCTTGAGTGACACCACGCTCTTCCCGCAGCTGAGGGGCACCAGCCGCTAGCGAGGAGTGCGGTACAGCTGAAAACCTGGTGTGCTTGTGTGGACGGGATCTACTGGTGTGGGACCAGGGAGACTGGCGCCTTCCACACTATCAGACTCCGTAGCTCGTGCAGCGGCCAGGTGAGACCCCCTTCCCCCCGGACCACACGTGCTAAGTGGACCCCCAACTGCCCTGACATAATGTAGTCTGCGGGCACAGCAGGACATGGTATTGCCCCGTGCCCAGGAGCAGGCAGCTGGTTATGAGCAGCCCGGTTGATGGGGTTTCCTATATGGGAATCTCCCTGTATATCAAAAAGTTAACAACTCTCTTTCCATCTGGGACAATTGCTTATTATTTCCAGATCTCTGCTTGTTGTCAATGCATGGAACTCTCCTTATTTTATGTGCATCGGTAATGTGGATCCCGAGGTTATTTCTAATGTGGGTTTTTACCGCTGTATATTCACTGCAGATCTGTGGCGAAATCTGAATTTTGCATTGCGATTTTTTTGTTGCTCATTTCATTCTGTAATTATCGCCTTGCAACAGTTTTCTGATTGCATATATTGAATGTCCCAAAAATCCCAGAGGAATTCTGCAGGGGTACCTTAACAACAGTTTTTTTTTTCATTCAAGAGCTGATGAGGTTTTAATAGAAGATTCACTTTCTATAATGTCGACATCCGGTGAAAGTGAGGTGTATTTCATATCTTGTAACTTATTCCTCGACGTTTTTTTTTTTTTTTCTTATGAGGAGACCTCAAGTCCCATGCGTGTGGACATTGATATTTTCATTCATATTTCAGAAGCTGCTGTGCATCAACGCTCCGCTCTTTGAAGTTACTGAAGTTCTGCTGAACCCCACTCACAACACATTGCTTTGATTGAAGTAAAGATTAATGGTCCTGGATTCTCCTAAACGCTGGGGGAAAAAACTCTGATTTGAAGGAGGTGAAAAGACTGTAATTGCAGGTACTAATCTATATTTGTATTAAACATCTGATTGGCATTATTATTTGCTTAAAATGGTTTTCCCACAAATTCAAGTTGTGGGCCCTATCCTGTGCATAGGGCCCAACTTGCTGATCAGTGGGGGTCCTCATTCAGCAGCATAATACAATATTATACACTGTATTAGGTGAAGAATAGCTTGAACAAGCGATCAGAGGATCCTTGTTCAGCCAAACTGTAAAAGTAAAGTAAAAAACACTAATTACACACACTTTTTAATAAAAGAATTAAAATAAAGTTAATCCCCTAAACACAAACATTCCCTATAACCATCTCACTATAGTAAAAAAAAACTGAAAATCAACAAAACCCCCCACATATTTGGTATTGCCGCCGCGTCCTAACATCCGTACAATAAGTCAGAAACATTATTGAACCTGTACGGTGAACCGCCATAAAAACAAAACCCTAAAACACTCGCCAAAAATGAGGGGTTGAGGGATGTAGTTTCTATAATGGGGTAATTTATTGGGTTTTACTTTTATTTGGGCTTCTCAAAGTGACTTCAAACCTGAGCAGGTCCCTCAATAGCAGGATTTTGCGTTTTTTATGAAAATGTGAGAAATTGCACCTGATGTTCAAAGCCCCATAACATCCTACAAAAATGAGAGTATGTATAAAAAATCACGCAGGCATAAGTACAATGTGTCACGAGAAAACTATTTCAAAATCACTTGGATATGTTAAAGCGTTCCAAAGTTATAACCACTTATAGTGACACAGGGCAGATTTGAAAAAAATGGGCCGTGTCAGGAAGGTGAAAAGTGGCTTCGGCGTTAAGGGGTTAATTTGAGCTGAAAATTGGATGGGAGCTACAGTGCAATTTTCTTCATCTGAAGAAACATAAGCCTAACAGAAGTGCTGCAAACTGACACCAACAGAAGCAATTGAAATTAATAAACATTTTAATGGATCCATTATCCTATTATTAACTGAGGATAATAAGTGTCTGTGATCTCTACTTTCAGATTGTCAGATGAATGATATCAACTTGCGCTATAAGCAGTAAAAGAAATTATTTGGGAATTCAAGCTGCACACAATGGTTAAATTCCCTTCTGTTTCTTTCAGAGCCTGTATTTCAGAATTTATACCATATCGAACAAAAGTCCAAGATTTTAAAGATGAAAATTGCATCCTTTATATGCTTTTAAAATCTGTGTTCTATCTACTACAGAGCCCAAGATAGAGGAATCTAAAGTGATGCATCCTCTCCAGACTCTGAAAGTGGCTCAGTTAATTTGCATATGTCTTTCAAGGGTGCACCTTTAACCTAAAAGGGAATCCTAAACCCTTTGATGTCATACTTGAGGGTTCTGGTAGTTAATTTGTGTAAAATCTGGAGACAGGTTTCCTTTAAGGCTATTTGCAGTGTTTAAACCTATAATCTCAACAGAACTTTTAAATATTGTATTTTCTTTTCCATTCAGAACTATCCCCATTGCTGAGAGAATTCTCACCAGCTCCACTTCTCTGGTTCTGAAGCAAGCAGCATGGTACCCTAGTGAAAATCAAGAGCCCTGTCTGGTTTTACTAACTTCTGATAATACAATAAGGTAAAACAATACATCCTACATCTTGCTTTTGTTGTGCCCATTTCACATATTCATCAATTTGTACCAGTATATTGCCATATTGCTAACTTTTATCCAGTATAAGATGGCGACAGGTGATTGCACAGACTTTTAGTTTTTTTGTCTATAACCACAAAGACACAGATTGTTGTAGATACACAACAGAAGTGTTTAAATAAAATGTAATATTGTACTTTTCCATGGCAACTCTTATGCATGTATCGAGAACAAGTGTACATGGGTTACACTCGCTGAACTTTGAGGCTACAGCATTGCTAGTAATAGTGTGTGTGTGTGTGTGATAGTCAGAATTATGAAGGGAGACTTTTCCAAATGATGCAAATCTAGGCATAGATAGGAATAACATAGGAGCTTATTGCTACTTTTGTGAAACTTTTCAACAAAAATGTTGCATATCCACTGCAGACATTAATGGGAACCTGTCAGCATAAATAGACCTAATAAACCACTACCAGTATGTCATCAAGCAGCTGAACACCTTCTAGATCATGTCTATTTCATGGCCCGGCACAGCGTCATCGTTTAGAAAATCAAATTTGAAGTGACATGTAATTTGGTTGTAAAAAGTCAAGGAGACGGCGAGTTTAAAGTCAAGCCTACCTCACTTCAGAATACCCTCTTCACTGTAATTGATGGTCCTGCGACCAGGCACATTACTAACCAGATCTCCTTCATTCTGAAGTGGGGAGAGCTTGACTTCAATGCTGAGCTCTCCGCCTCCATGACTTTATACAAGCAATTTACATCTCACTTCAAAGTTTATTTTCTAAATGATGCCACCATGGGCATGAAAGAAACCTGATCTGGAAGGTGTAACTCTGCTTCAAAGGGTGCCGTTAATAAGGTCAATTTCGGGTGGCGGGTTCCCTTTAACATCTGTGTCAAATTTATCAAGCTGTCTAAGCCACTATAATAAATCTGATGTGCAAAAAACATCTAAAGAGCTCTTGGAACACTTTAATTACTGCATTCAGATCCTTCCTAATGATTAATCTTCCCCACAGTATTGCTTAAAATGTCTGTGCAGTCATAAATAACTTTAACCTTAAGGACTCTTGCTACCCATCTTCAAAAATCCATAACCTTTACATTTTTCTGTCTACAGAGCTGTGTGAGGGCTTATTTTGTGCGTAACAAATTTTACTTCTCCGTCACATTATTTATTATTCCGTGCCTTGTACTTTGAAGCTGGAAAAAAAATCCAAATGTGGAAATATTGGAAAAAAAAAATCCCTTTTGCGTCACGTTCTTGTGGGCTCAGTTTTTACAACTTTCACTGTGCGCTCCAAATAATACCTCTACTTTAATATTTTGTTCGGTATGATCACGGTGATAACAAATTTATATCAATTTTATTGTGTTTTAACGCATTTTGTTTTAACACATTTTCGTACACATAAACGAATGTGTACAAAATATATTTTTCATACTTTAGTGTACGGAGCTGTGTGATGTGTCATTTTTTGCGAAATGATCGCTCATTTTGAGGTCTGTGCGACCTTTTGGTCACTTTTTATTCCATTACTTATGTGACGTAAAATGGTATAAAAGTTGCGTTTTGGACATTTAGGTGCTATTTTCCATTATGGGGGTCACCGCCCGCATTAAGTTTTTATATTTTGTGATGCTGCAATACCTATTGTGTCTGTGGTTTTTACTGTTTATTACGTTTTATATCCGTTCTAGGGAAAGGGGGTGATATGAACTTTTAGGTTTTTAACATTTTCTTTAAATTATTTTTAAAACTTTTTTTGAAACTTTTTACTGTCAAATATTTATATTTTTTCAGATTATACAAGTTGCATGATCATTTATCTCCAGAAAAAGTCATCCCACTTTCCAATGCAGACGAGGAAACTTCACTTCCTCAGAATAGGTATGTACCAATGTCTTTAAGTGGACAGACTTTTTTTTTTTTTTTTTTGTTAATCAGTGGTTCTATTTTCTCATATAAATAGAAACATAGAACAAAACTGTTAAAATAAGAGGCAGTGATGGAAGTGACTTGTGGGAGGCAAAGAAAAGTTTCCTTCTTTTTTAAACCTTTAGTAATACTGGTTTGTTTGTTTTTTTTGTTTTTTTTTTGGTTACAGGCGCTCTTATAAGGCCTCCCTTGGTGAGATTGCTGTTGCCTTTGATTTTGGTCCCCTAACTGCCATTTCAAGGGGAGTTGGTCTGCACAGTAAAGAAAATGCTGCATATCCCCTCTATATACTATATGAGAATGGAGAGACCTTCCTTGTATACATTGATGTACAGCACAGGTGATGCATAGTTCTGTTTTTATCTACAGAATAGATCCTTATTTAGGGTACAAACGTGAATAGAATAGATACTGGGTATATGGAACTAGATCAGATTTAATCCAGACTGATTCAGACAGTTTGTCTTTCTACCTGCAGTAGCAGCAATGTGGGCCGGCTGCTGGGTCCCCTCCCTATGCACCCTGCTGCTGAGGATAACTACGGGTACGATGCTTGCTCAGTGCTTTGCTTGCCCTGTGTCCCAAACATCCTTGTGATTGCAACTGAATCTGGACTTTTATATCACTGTGTGGTGTTGGAAGGAGAAGATGATGAAGAACAGAATGTAAGTAACATATGTGCTTCAGGAGTTATTGCATTACATTTCTCTATGGCTCCCCTCTAATCTCTGTATTGGTATTTTATTTCTCTAGTCTGACAAGTCTTGGATCTCCTCCAGCTCTGATCTAATCCCATCACTGTATGTGTTTGAGTGTGTTGAGCTTGAACTAGCCTTAAAACTGACATCTGAGGAGGAGGAATCCATTGAGACTGATTTCTCCTGTCCAATTAAGCTGCATAGAGGTAATTTATTGGTATAATTGTGCATTCCGTGGTCTTGACAATAAAAAGAAAACAGTAGGTTGATTGGCAATATTTTTTACCGTTTACTTATTTATTTATTTATTTTTTTATGCTGGGTCTGTGTATTTTTTCCACACCATGTAGCTTATTCAATCAAAAATGTCAGATTTTCTGGCAAGATTTTCATAACCTAATACAGAACAGATGCTTAGTAATAATTGTGTTTCTACCAACTGATTTAAACTGGCCCAGTGATAAATTTGTAAGACTGGTTTACCCGATCCATTCTGTTTCAGCTTATTATTCTGCTACAGTTCTTCGCAAACAATGGCCAATCGCTTGCCTCAGTTGTGACTTCTACAAAAGTTTTATAAGGTTTATATGTATAATTGGGTAAAACTGAATTTGTTACAGATAATCTGGTCTTAAAGAGGTGGTTTGTGAAAGGGTTTGGTTTATGTATTTAGTTGTGGGTGGTGAATACTTCTCACCCCTCTTCGCTCCATAGGAAACGAGAGGCGGGACACAAATAGGACGTACTCCTATCTTCTATGGCGCAACTGCATGTCTGGGGAGACACTGTGTGGAGGCTGAAAGCTGGTTGCATTTTATGGGACAGTTGATGGCCTCTGCACAATGTTGTGTGCATTTTTGAGCAAACCACTCAAATGAATTCCTTATAGCCAGTGTGAACATCCGGTGTACTGGGTAACAAGCACATGTGTATTAAACACAACAGTTTAAAATGTTTTTTTCAAAGGTGACAATGAGTAAGAACTGAATAACAGAGTACTCTGTTTTTTTTTAACTATTATGCAAGAATCAGAATGTTTTAACAGTCAAGATACGATGCCATCCAAATGTTGTCATTTCAACATATCCAGTCCAGACATATGAGACCACACCTTTAGGTTGTTACATTAACAATCTCTTTTTAATTGTAGACCCAGTCTGTTCATCAAGATATCATTGCACTCATGTGGCTGGCATACACAGTGTAGGCCTGGCTTGGTTCAGCAGACTTGAGAAGTTTCTCAGTGCAGGTATAAATATATATATCAAAAAATGTTTTTATTTTGAATCTGCTTCTGCTGTTAAAATTCTTCTGCCTATATTTGTAGGTGAAGAGGATAAAGACAGTTTACAAGAATTGGCTGCAGAGCAGAAGTGTCTTGTGGAACATATTCTTTGTACTAAACCTTTACCGTGCACGTAAGTGTATTCACAGTACTCATTTAGGTTTTATTTTATTTTTTTTATATTCTTTCACTACTTTGTCATTCTGCAATTGACTATAGCAGTTAAGAGAAGTCTGTCCAGGCATCTACCCCTACTATAATGTCTAACATAAATGGCCGGTCTTCAGTTAAGGCACCTACACAGAGCATCACTAGATTCCAGCTGTGTGTTTTTCTGCGGTTCAATGTTGGACCTCCATGATCTTTTTTGGATAGTCTATTGAAGAACTATCCTCGGGATAGGCCATCACTGAAGACCCCTTGAAGTAACACACAAGCAAAATTGATGTAAGAGTGTCAGAAATGGCAACCCTAGCAGATCCTGCTCTCCCTAACAGGCGAGGGAACATCCCAGCTAGTAATAGGATAGATGCACCACAGTTGGTGGTTGTAGGGGAATCTATAATTGGGAAGACTGATAGAATAATTTGTCGCTTAACCGCCTCAACCCAATGGTTTGTGGTCTCCCTGAATAGATGGTAGGTGGAGGAGCCTGAAGAATATTTTTAAAGAATTGAGTTTAAAGCTTAAGGGAAGGACCTCCAAGGTAGTATTCTCCGGAATTCTACCTGTACCATGTCGAATAACGAGTACCCGAGCATTTTAGTGCTCGCTCATCTCTATTACGGACGCGTTGATACTATACATGTGGGGTTTGTGTTATGATTTGGACTTTTTTGAGCGTTCTATGTCTCTATGTTTTGGGGCTTATGGACATTTTTTGTGATTTTATAAACTTAATTTTTATTGAAAAACTTGTTTTTTTACTTGTTCCACCATGGGACATGAACAAGCAATCATCTGATTGCTTGTTCATGATAATACTCTGCAATACTCATGTATTGCAGAGTATTAGCAGTGTCAGCCTATGCACATGCAGATGGCGTCACAGACACCATCTTAAAGGCACTACCTTCAGGCATCTCTAGGGTCCCGATCGGACCCCAGAGATACCATAGCAAAGATCGGTGCCCCCGAAAACGACGCAGGGGGGGACCCCGTGAGGCATGTTAAATGCGCTGAATTGTTTTCCCTAAATCCACCCTTCATTGGTTATACAGTTGAAAAAAGACACATGTCCATGAATATATATACTTGTATTTAATTTTCTTAAAAATATTTATATGCTTTACTTCTAGGCTTCCTGCACCCATTCAAGGATTTTGGATTATTTCAGACCTGTCACTTGGGACAACTATGATATGCCTTACTAGCGGCTATGAATGCTTTACAAGACCTTTATTGTATGTATATTATACCAATTGTAATATTTGTTTTATGTCATTTTGATTACCATGATACCATCTAAAAATTGCAAAGCATACATTTACGGGGGAAACGTGTTGTCATGTTGAATTTTTTAATTTTACCGTTTGTTCAGAACAACTATCCGCCCGCCGTCTCCACCCCTTCTATGCTCCCAGGTTGACAGCCACATCACAGAGTCTGTACCACATGTCTTGGAGGATGTGAAAGGCCCATTTGAAAATCACATTAGAAACATTCTTAGTAGGACTGCTACAAATCCTTTGCTGATAAAGTAAGCAATTAATATGTTGATTTTGTTTTAAAGCTATTATGAACAGAACTACATAGAACATGGCAAATTAACTTTTGAACATTTTTTTTTTTTTAATCTTGGTTTTCCTAAATTTTATTTATTATGGAAATGTAAATCATCAATGCACGGGTATGTAGGGGATATTATTAGGATGTCCTATATCACTGTAATCACTATACCTCCTTGCTAAAGATTTGAAGATGCCTTGAACCGCTTGGTTTTCTGTAGTACAATTTGAGATGCAATGGGTTTTTTTTTTTTCTTCTAGTTCATCTAGCAAAGACTCTGCACCACCACCAGAGGAATGTCTCCAGCTGTTAAGTCGAGCAACTCAAGTTTTCAGAGAAGAATATGTCCTTAAACAGGATATGGCTAGAGAGGAGATTCAGAGAAGGTAATATGTTTGTAGGTAATATGTGTGTTCTTATATTTTTTATATCTGGTTATATGGTTGCATTTTTACTGGTCTTTCTTTCCATAGGGTGAAATTGCTGATTGCTCAAAAAGAGAAGCAGCTAAAAGATTTGCGGTACTGTAAAGAAGAAAGGTTAGCATATGTCCAACAGGGGCATGAAACGAACTTGCATCTGTCACCCACAGTGCCTTATATTAAAAAAAACAAACACATATTCCACACTGGGTTGCAAACCTAAGCTTGGACTGTATTCTTTATTGGATCTTCTAAATGCAAAACACTGCTTCTTACTCATACCTACAAATACTAGTGATGGGCAAGAACCTTAAATAGACATCTATAGATATAGAACATTTTTTCATTCACTTGCCTTTATCTACTTTTAAAAAAAATGTTTTATTAATATTGTCCTATAGAAAAAGCCTCCATGAAATGGCTGAACGTCTTGCTGAAAAGTATGAGGAGGCCAAAGAGAAACAAGATGATATTATGAACAGGTTGGTTTTCTTTTCATCTCTGTTCGTTTTGGGTTATTTTATTCCACATGGACATTCAAGATTATTTTATTTATGTTTTAATTGTACCCCCTAATCTCCCTAGGATAGTTTCAAGGTTCTACATTGACATATATAGGGTAGTAACTTATGGATGGCGGTAGAGACGTGTGTCTTCTGTGAGAAGGTTAATATGTATGTTTGCCAGGAAGACTCCAAACACTAGCAGGATCATTGGAGTACCAGTACTGTCAATGATGTACTCGCATGAACTAATGCTTTCACTTTAAAAAGCAATCTGGTCCAGCAATTGGTTTTGCTGTTGTCCCTGGCACTTACTGGTTGCACTAATGTAACTTAACAGTGTGATGGGTAAAGTGAAAGCTTTCTGTACAAGTCCCCATTGTATAGCTTGCTTGTAGTACCCTATATAATTGCACTATAGCACAATTCTGGTGTATACCACTTAGTAGATGAATGTAGGCATTTGTTTATGATCAGTTGTGTAAGCATCATTCTCTTTTAATATTTTGTGAAGGCTAAAAGCAGTTCTGCACAACTTCAACACTCGACATCCAGTTTTGACAGACAGTGAGCGAGATATGAAGAAAGAGCTAAATACAACACATGAACAATTGCATCATCTGGATAATGCTATAAAACAGGTAAAGAAGTTGTAATATGAATGGATGATTGTGGATGATTACAATAAACCTCACAGCTGGAGGGTTTAAACTTTTATTCTTGTACACAGGTTAAATTAAAAATGGACTATCAAGAACGAAAGATGGAAAAAGTAAAAAGCCCAAGAAAGTCTAACCTAACTCTCAGTGACTACCAGCGGAAGAATATCCAAGCTGTGTTAAAAGAACAGTGAGTATTGGCAAAGTAGACATATCTGTATGATCAGCATTTTTTTTCCTTCTATCCATCCTTTCCTTCAAAATGTATTTTTCTTATTGATGACTGTATAGTTAGTGTCAGGACAACCCAGCTATATTTGTTACAGCACTGAATGCGGTGTCTTGTCTCCTTGTAGCATGGTGCCTTTACTAGCACAAGCAAAAATTTGTTACTAGGTACATTTTAAGCAAAAGAACAATGCCCTAGTACTTTTTGTCTTTAATAGATGAAGATTGGCTATGAAAATGTTTTTAGCTTACACAGGAATATACCGGACTAATTTATATTTTATATTTTAGTGAAAATCTATACAGTTTTGTGTTCATATAATCCTGTTCTTTGATCACTGCTGTACTTACGGTTAAATGTTTTTTCTACTGTAGGTATGAACATATTCAGCAAATGGTGAAACAAATTAATGATATCCGAAACCACGTGAATTTTTAATACCAGCGGAATTCCATATACAATATTTGAGCCTGAAGCTTTTTTTATTAGAAAGTGTCATTTGAAAAAATATATGGACTGCAATGAAAGTTTGTGGATCTTTTGGATCTCATTAATGTACATATACGTAAATTTATTGAATTATCTTCATTTTAACACGTCTGTTTCTGGTGTCAGGATTTTGTACAAAAAACAACAACTTGAAATGTATTTTTTTTTTTTTTCCAAGCTTTTCTAATACAGAACTTTAAACCATGCTTGGCTAATGTGATAGTGTTCTGTCTACTTTAATATATGTGTATTACTACATGAACATTGACAGTGCATAGAATAGACACCTTCAGCGTTGGCCCAGAACAAGTGATTCTTATTAAAGGGCATTCCCACAAAGACAAGATTCCTAAATATATTATATTGCTGTTGTACTGAAATTTAAAATGCTATATAAATCCCATGTGTGATTACAGCCTTGGGGGGAGGGGGGGGGGGTAGCAAAGTACCCCTTAACAGGGATAGATCTGATATTTGCTGTACTGATGTGGGTTTATGTATCTTCAGTGTTAAAATAGTTTATTATTAAAGGGTTATTCCCACGAACACAAGTTTATTAACCCCTTACCACCGAAGCCTCTTTTCACATTCCTGACATGGCCCATTTTTTCAAATCTACCCTGTGTCACTAACTTTGGAATGCTTCGACATATCCAAGTGATTTTGAAATTGTTTTCTAGGGACACTTTGTACTTCATGTTAGTTGACAAATTTTGGTGGTATTTTTTGCGTTTATGAAAAAACTCAGATATTTTGTTTACATTTGAAAAAATTCTCGATTTTAGAAATTCAAAATGCTCTACTTTTTCAACATTCATAACAGAAAAAAGACTAACGTTTATCAAATGTCTGATTTAGATAAATGGGTCCTTAAATAAATTGAAAGGAACATGGAGAAAATCCGCTACCTAGTGCAGGAGTAACCTTGACGGTGGAGTGATAGCTCAACAATGAGGCGATTATACTAATCTTGAGTAGTTGTGCAACTCTCCAGGCACAACTCTGATATAGGTGTATGGAAACTGGAAGTTTCGTTGTAACAATGGTGCTCCATGTGTGTTCTAGGAGCCATTTCCCGGTGATTACCGCATATATATGTGGCACCACAGCAGAGAACTCCATTCACTTTCTCTAGAACACTCCAGTGCACACTGAGCTACAATCCTGATGAAGCATCTATGGCAAGGGTGCGAATCTTGTTGTCACACTGTTTTATCTTCAAATAAATGGAATTCAACCCACCATAAGAGTTTTAACTTGCGCTTTTGGAACATCTCTTTTCTGCTTTGCCCCCATGACGGCCCCACCTGGAGGATGCCTGTTGACCTCTGCAGGTACAGGAAGAAGAGAGGTTAAATGCTCCCCCCCTGCATCCTCCCGCCCGTATTCTTCCTGTCCCTGCTGAGGCAGATCAAGAGAGGTGCCCCCTCTCCTCCGGGGGGGGGGGGGAGGGGGCGAAGATTTTACTTACGGGTAGACCATCTGGCTAATCCCCGGCGGCTGGGGCGCTCGGTCGGCTCTGGCCCTCCCTGTCGCTGCTGTCCAGTCCATTTCCCCTGGCCGTCGCGCCGCGACACAGCACAGGGAAAGGTTTCCACAGAAACAAATACACAGCGTCACACACGGATCATAGACCTGAGATCAGCGTGACCAGCCCGCTCCAGCTGCCTTAAAATACCTTATGGGGAGCCATCCCTTCTGGAGAGGCTACACGCCCTGCTCCCGTTCCAGGAGTGCATTGTGGTCCTCTGATCCGGTACTTCCGGTCGCGGCCGGAAGTCGTCATACGACCTCGAGGGACGCCGGGAATGTAGTCTCTTTTCAGCCGCATTTTATACTACATGGGGGGACGCTGTATGCATTTTATACTACATGGTGATATGTTGTATGCATTTTATACCACATGGCGATACGCTGTATACCTTTTATACTACATGGTGGTACGCTGTATGTATTTTACACTACATGGCAATATTCTGTATGTATTTTTTACTACATAGCAATATGATGTATGTATTTTATACTACATGGGGGGACGCTGTATGTATTTTATACCACATGGCAATATTCTGTATGCATTTTATACCACATGGCGATACGCTGTATACATTTTATACTACATGGTGGTACGCTGTATGTATTTTATACTACATGGGGGGATGCTGTATGTATTTTATACTACATGGTGGTACGCTCTATGCATTTTATACTACATGGTGGGACACTGTATGCATTTTATACTACATGGTGGTATGCTGTATGCATTTAATACTACATGGTGGTATGCTGTATGCATTTTATACTACACGGGGGGACGCTGTATGCATTTAATACTACATGGCGGTACGCTGTATGCATTTAATACTACATGGCAGTATGCTGTATGCATTTTATACTACATGGCTGCATGCTGTATGCATTTAATACTACATGGCGGCACACCGTATGCATTTTATACTACATGGCGGCATGCTGTATGCATTAAATACTACAGGGCGATATGCTGTATGCATTTTATACTACATGGCGGTACTCTGTATGCATTTTGCATTGCTTTATTTTCACACCAGACCAATATGATGTATCTGGTCCTGACACTCCCTGAAATATTACATATATGGGCGGGGAGGGGGGCGTCTCTCTATGGCTCGCCTCAGGCAGCAGACAGGCTTGCTACACCCCTGGTTGGGTCTATCTACCAGCACTTTGAAGGTCCAGTTGTCGGCTCTTAGCGCCCTCTTCGACCAGCCCCTAATTGAACACAGGTGGGTTACAAGATTTATTAGAGCATCCTCTAGACTAAGACCCCAGAGAATTAATAAAACATCTTCATGGGATCTGTCATTAGTTCTGAACACTTTAGTAAAAGAGCCGTTCGAACCAATTGACTCATCTAATATAAAAAACTTAACATTTAAAACAGTGTTTCTGATAGACATCACTTCTGCCAGAAGACTAGGTGAACTTCAGGCTATATCAATTGGAGAACCTTATATGAGAATTCTCGAAGATAGAATTGTGCTTATGTTGGACCCAAATTTTGTTCCTAAGGTGGTCTCAGACTTCCACAGGAATCGGGAGATTATTCTTCCTTCTTTTTGTGAGAATCTTTCCTCTGCGAGAGAACAGGAATGGTAACTCTTTGGATGTAAGACGTTCTGTTATAAAATATTTGAAAGCTGCTCAACCCTGGCGTATTGACCCTAATCTCTTTATCCAATTTCAGGGGGAAAACAAGACCATTGCTAGATGGTTGAATATGGAAATCTCTTCTTGTTATGACATCCATAAAAAAAACGATACTTTCAGGAATATGAGCACATTTGATTACAGCTGTGTCCACATCCTTGGCAGAGAGAAGAGGAGCCTCGCTGGAACAAATATGCAGGGCTGCAACTTGGTCCTCCTCATCTACGTTCTCAAAGCATTACAGACTGGACTTAACTTCTTCAAAAGACTTATCTTTTGGACGTAAAGTTCTGCAGGCAGTCTTCCCTCCCTAAAATCTTACTTATTTTGTAACTCTCCAGGTGGGTTGTCATGGGGGACCAAGTGGAAATTATGAATTAGATTACTCACTGGTAATTCTATTTCCATTAGTCCACCATGACAGCCTATATATTATCACCCTTATGAAAATCCTATTCTTGTTTGTTTATTTTCAGATAAAAACTGTATGTGATTGAAACATACTAATACATTTGGTTGTATCTTCCTCAGTGTGGTTATTTTGTAATCACTGGTGGGAGGATGCGGGGAGGGAAACTTTAACCTCTCTTCTTCCTGTCCCTGCAGAGGTCAAGGGGCATCCTCCACGTGGGCCGTCATGGTGGACTAATGGAAATAGAATTACCGGTGAGTAATCTAATTCCTAATTTTTAGGAAAATAAGACAAGTAGAAATGACAGGATTTGATCTATCAGCTAAGTTTAACTTAACAGTCCCTCCTAAATCCTGGAATTTCTCTCAGCTACTCTTAGTCTAAAAGGATCTGCCCATATGTGCATCGCTCTCCTAATCACCAGTTGGATGACAGCAGACCCCCGTTGGGTGTGCTCCCATTTAGTGGACTTTCACATATGGGAATCAAATCTCTACTCTACCTTTCCCTACTCCAGGGGGGCCGTTTGATGTGTTTCAGGAGCGGTTGATCTCAGAGGGATATCTTCATTATGCAAATTTAGGTAACTTGAGTAAGGGATCTTTGGCTTGTCTAACTCCTGATACGCATGTTACTTGGTGAACTTGATGAGGGTGATCACATAACACGCAATAAACACCCAGGAGAGACAAGATTTCAGCTTTTACCTGTCCAGTGGAGAGTGGGTTCTGTGACCGGACTCTATGGTCTCTGAGAGTCCAAAACCTACAGAAAATCTCACTCACCAACTTCTTGGCTGCAGCTCTGGCAGTAGCCTTGGTCATGGGAAAAGCAGCCTCTGGAAGGGATACAGCGGCTTGGTTGTCACCTTCTGTGGGGTCTTTACCACCTTACCTGGGTTGTGGCAGGTACAGACTATACAGGCTTTCATTAGTCTAGTGAAGGGTAGTAATGCCACACTACAACTATAAACATCACAGTCACTTACAGTATAGTGTCACCAGTATAACTATAATCACAGTGACTTAAACAGGTGTCATTTGGAGTGCACAATGAAAGCCTAAATGCATTAGGTTTTCTAAAAGGGTCATTTCCCCACAGTAACAGAGCTGCATACAGCTGCCTCGCCCCCGGTAATACAGATGCATACAGCTGCCTCATCCCGCTTTGCCCCCAATAATACACACACGATGGCAAGGAGTGCCTGCGAGCTGACTGTATCCAGTTGTCGCCAGTCAGCTCATAGCAGTGTTCGGGGCACGGCCTTCAAATCTAGCTGGGAGAGATGCCGCAGACAAAAACACCAGTCGACGAGGATGTAACCATTATCGCTTGTGCCGCACCATTTTTGCCCAGTGCCTTGGACGGAAGAAACTCAAAGAGGAGTCCATACCATCTAGGGGGGTGTGTGGCGGGTACACTGTAGGGAAAGCGCTCAAGTCACACACTCTCGCCAAAAAACTCATCAACCGAAGAGAAACCGGGGAGGGGGTCCTGATTACTGTCAATACAAAACACGACAACCATTATGCAATACATATACAACAGAGATAGAGGTGGTACCGGGGGGAGATCGTGTTCCACCTGATCTAGATTCATCTGACTCAACTATATTCGGGGGTAACAAGATCATTATAAGTTCAGCCAATATCATCACCACCACACCCGTGTAAAAGGGAACTTAAAAAATAGTAAAAGCAAGACTTACATGGCACACACGACAAAGTATAGAACTGCTCCCACGAACGATCGGGTGGTCTAAAAGAAGAGGGATTTATAATCAAAGCTAGATATCATGTCGCTAGGCGGGCGTAACCCTCAAAATAGATTCGATTGAGCGCAACAATAGAACATCGCACTTTTCGCTAGTAAAGAGAGAAGGAACCTAATACAGCTTTCGGTTCACATCACTCTTGGGACATTCCGCTAGCTTACGTACGCCTTCCCCCCCTACCTTCCCCTATCCCTGGGAAGATATACGAGAGAACAGCAAGGACTCATATTTATTTACCCAACTGGCCAAAAAAAGCTGGTACCCCGCTTCTGAGAAAATGTCACTTCGGACCCGGTGATACTTCCATTGTCAAGGGACCGCGATCTCAAGGTCCAATCCAATCATCCAAACCGGAAAAATTAAAGCTGTCAGCCTGGATCCTGAATTCACATCTAAGATCCCAGGGACTTCTTCTGGATTCATCAAAACCGAAGGCAAGAGGACACCGTCACGTTTGCAATATAACCACAAATATGGAAAAAAATTTCTTCTTTCTTCCTTTTGTAAGAATAATCCAGCCTTCCATCTACCAAATGTTTTTACAAGGGTTCTCGAATCTTCAGAAAGTCTGAAGTTTGGCCCCAGGGGCGATCCTGCCATGTAGGCGAGTTGAGAATCTCGCCTCATGCGCGCGCCCCTGCTGGACGAGGGGGCGGCATTGTGCCCCTGCGTCCAATGCTGGCAGACCCGCCCAGTGCTGCCTATACTGCGCTGGAACCCCCAGCCCCACCCGTTCGCCTCCAACCGACCTTGCTGCCAGTGGCCCGCCGACCTGTCCCTGCTGTGGCCGTCCACCGAGACTGCCACTCCCAGTCTACACAGGCACATCCCCTGCATCCCGCTGCACATCCTCTTTCCGCAAGCCGCACATCTTTTTCCCGCTGGCCACCACATCTTCCTGACACCGTCTGCTCCTCTCCCTTCCGCTCCCGCCCCTCTGTCCCTTTCATCGCCGCCCTCCCCCTCCTCTGCTCTGCTCCTCCCCCCCCTCTCCTCCCAGTCCCGCTCCTCTGTCCCTTTCATCTCCATCTCTCCGGCTCTACGCCTCCTCTGCTCGGCTCCGCTCCGCCCCCCCTCCCCTCTCCTCCACTCCACTCCGCTCCCTCTGTCCCGTTCATGTCCGCTCTTCCCTCCTCCGCTGCTCCGCTCCCTCTTCCCTTTCATCGCCGATCTTCTGCTATGCTCCGCGTCTGGCTCCCCCCCCCCGTCCTCCGCTCCCCCTCGCTCCCACTCCCTCCTCTCCTCCACTCTGCTGTCCCATCCACACCTCCGCTGACTCTCCACTCCTCCTCCGCTTGCCGTCTCCTCCCCCGCCCCCACTAATCCCCCCCCCAGTGTACCCCCCCCCACCGCCGTCTCCTGTTATTACCTTTCCTGGAAAATAAAGAAAATAAAAGAGTTTCATCTGTTTATTATACTGTATGTGATGTGTGTAATGTAATGTAATAGATCATTGTTCTAATGTATGTGATGTGTGTATGTCATCGTGTGTATTTATGTGTAATTGTAGTGTATTGTAATGGTGCATATACTGTCTTGTCTCTGTTTTGTAGTAGTATCGTGTACTGGTGCCCTTTTGTATCCTTGTGTGTCTGTTGTCTATGTATGTTTGGATTTGTTGTGTACTAAGGTATTGTTTATATGTGTATCTATGTATTCGGTATGGCCTTTTTATCCCTACAATGCGATATCCCATCAGCACTTTATACTCCATGGTGGCTACGTTGTACTGCGTGCTTATTCCTTTAACAGTAGGCGATACACTACATCTCTTGTATACTAACGTGCGAACTAATGCTGTATGTCATTTTATACTACCATGCCGATTTCTGTATGCATTTTATCTACAGGGGCACTCCTGTATGCATTTTTTAATACTACATGATGGCATATTCTGTATATGCATTATAGTACTACAGATGGGGGGATGCTGTATGCATTTTCTATCTACAGCGAATTATCTGTATGCATTGTTATACTACATGGGGTGCACTCTGTATGCATTTTATACACTGTGGGTGACGCTTGTAATGCATTTTACTACGTAGTCGATCATGCTGTATCATTTTATACTCCACATGGCATACGCTGCATACTCCCTGAAAGAATTACTACAAAACAATCTTCAGGGATCTGTCATTAGTTTCTGACACTTTATAAAGAGCCCGTTTCGATACGCAATTGACTCTCTAATTAAAACAACTTAAGCATTTAAAGACAGTGTTGCTGATGCCAATCACTTCTGCCAGAAGACTAGGTCCAACTTCAGGCTATACATTGGAGAACCTATATGAAGATCTCAAGAAAGATAGAATTGTTGCTTAGTCGTTGGAGCCCCAACATGTTTGTTCCTAGGTGGTCCTCAGACTCTCCACAGGATCGGGAGATTATTCTTCCTTCTTTTTGTGAGAATCTTCCTCTGCGAGAGAACAGGAATGGTAACATCTTCTGGATGTAAGAACGTTCTGGTTTAAAAATATTTAAACTCTAAGCTATCACCCTGGCGATTTACCCCTAATCTTCTTTATCCAATTTCAGGGGAAAACAGGAACCATTGGCAGATGGCTTAAGATGGAAATCTCTTCTTGTTATCGACATCCATAAAAAACCGATACTTCAGGAATATAGCACAGTTTGAGTTACAGCTGTGTCACATCCTTGGCAGAGATAAAGGAGCCATCGCTGGAACAAATTATTCCAAGGGCCTGCAACCTTGGTGTCCTACCTCTCTACGTTTCTCAAGCTACAGACTGGACTTACAACATTCTTCAAAAGACTTATCTTGCGACGTAAAGTTCTGCAGGGGCAAGTCTTTTTGCCCCGCCCTAAAATCAGACTTATTTTGTAACTCTCCAGGTGGGTTTCAATGGGGACCAAGTGGAAATTATAAATTAGATTACCCTGGTAATGCTAGTTATCCATTAGTCCCACCCATGACACCTTATATTCCCACCCTTATAAAATCCTATTCTTGTTTTTTATATTTCAGATAAAACGTATTGTGATTGAAACATACTAATACTTTGGTTGTAGCTTCCTCAGTGTGTTTATTTTTGTAATCACTGGTGGGAAGGCATGCGGGGGGGAAACTTATAATCCTCTCTTCTTCCTGTCCCTGCAGAGGTCAAGGGGCATACCTCCACTTTGGGCCGTCATGGTTGGCACTAATGAAATAAATTACCGGTGATAATCTATATTCATAATTTTTAGGAAAATAAGACAAGTAAGAAATACAGATTGATCTATCAGCTAAATTTTAAACCCTTACACAGTCCCTCCCTCCAAATCCTGGAATTTCTCTCTTAGCTACTCTTAGTCTAAAAAGTGATCGCCCATATTGCATCGCTCTCCATACCTATACACCATTTGATGACAGCAGACCCCCCGTTGGTGTGCACCCCGTGGTGCCCATTGTAGGTGGACCTTCACATATGGGAATCAAATCTCTACTCTGAACCTTTACCCCTACTCCAGGGGGGCCGTTTGATGGTGTTTTTCAGAGCATGTTGACTCTCAGAGGATATCTTCTTATGCAAATTTTAGGTAACGTTGAAGTAGGGGATTTTTTGCTTGTCTACTCCTGATACCGCATGTTATCTTGGTGACTTGATGAGGGTGATCACATAAACACGCAATACACCCCCATGGATAGACAAGTTTTCAATTTTATACCTGTCCCATGGAGAGTGGGTTCTGTGACCGAACTCTATGGTCCCTGGAGTCCAAACCCTACAGAAAATCTCACTCACCAACTTCTTGGCTGCACGGCATTCTGGCAGTAAGCCTTGGTCGATTGGAAACAAGCCTCTGGAAGGAATATCAGCGGCTTTTGTTTTCACCACTTCTGTTGGCCGTTTCCACCTTACCACCTGGTTTGTGCGTGTACCGAACTAAACAGTCTTTTTTTTTCATTAAGTCCGTCAGTGAAGGGATAATGCCTGATGCAAACCATTTGGCATTTTAAAATGAGTTTAGCATCACTAGCATGCCATTTTGGATTAGTTGTGTGTGTCGTTCCGTGGGCCCCCCTAGTTTGACTTACGCTGTCGGTGCTGGCTTCTGGGCATGCAACACCCTCTCTCCCGCAGCCAGTCCCATTGCATCTGGGCTCCAACTTTCCTTCCCATCCTACACTTCCTTCTCTTCCTGTGACATTCGGAGCCCACAGGGACTGGAGCGCCTAAATTTCGCCGCCCTTTACAGGGACCCGCATTCTGCCGCCTGAAGCGAGATTTTCATCTCGCCTCATGGCAGATGCGGCCCTGGATCAAGCTTTTTAGCTCAGAACTCACCGCTGAGACTTCAGGACAGTCTCTGGGTTCCATCTGTGCAGCTGCCTTCGCCATCCTGTCAGTCACATACTTGCCCTTGGCTTGTGGAGTTACCAAATTTTGTGTGTGCTTTTACTTTTACTATCCCCACCTCTTGTGGAAATAAGAGAGCATCCATGAGCTCTTTAACCAGCGTGCCATGCTTAAAGGGGGTCCCTGCAGAGGTGAGGAAATCTCTAGCCTTCCATATGGGTTCATAGTCGTGTTTAGACCCCAAAACTACACCTTGAGTATAGATGTTTGCCATTTTACCTTCCACCAGCTTTAGCGCTTCCCTAAGTGCCTTTCAACTCCACCTCCTGCACTGACCTGTGTGGAGGGAGTGGTTCTGCTTGTACTACCTCATGTGCGCCACTGACCACTGTATATCCAGTGTAGAACCGTCTGTCTCCTCCTGCAGACCTGGAGCCATCTATGAGAAAAAACCTCAAAATCTGGGTTAATCACTCTTCTCTCCCCCCTCTCTGAATCCTGGAAGACTGTTAACAGAATGGCAGGATTCAGTCATAGCCTGAACGACAGACTGAAGGACAGACATGTCCAAAAAGTGTCAGTCTTTTTGTGACTGTACTATGTATTTTTAATGATTTTTTCTATTGATTCAATAAAGTAAAGAATTTTATTCATATCTTTTCTGGGCCTGATTGTTGGAGTCCGCAAGGATTTTTTCTTTTCAATGCTGCACATCTATTGTAAATTATGGCAAAATATTTAATTTCCGTTATTCTCCTCCATAGTCGAAGAGAATAACCAAAACCAAAAGTGTAGATGCAGCTAGTCAGTCCTGCCTCCTTCCCTTCCCATCACAGCATCATTGCAAATTCCCATTGTATAACTGATGAGATATCAATGCTACGCACATTAGGAGGTTTGTCACAGTAAAAATCAGACACATGTAGCATCACACAAGTGGCATCTAGTAACTTACAGGTGATGATCTGCTACTCTGCATGCAAAACATAGTGGCACTTCCTGATCGTAAATTATTGCTGCTGTATTCACCCGTGACCCCTGCTTCTTCAGCTCCGTGCATCCCCCACACTACAACTATAAACATCACAGTCACTTACAGTATAGTGTCACCAGTATAACTATACTGTGCTCCGAAATAATGCTTCCCCCTCCCACAACTGACCACATTGTGCTCCTAAATAATGCTTCCCCCTCACACAACTGACCACAATGTGCTCCTAAATAATGCTTCCCCCTCACTCCACCCCGTGCTCCCCACAAATACACCTCACACAGTTGCATACCCCAAAGTATGAAAAAGTTATTAGCAAAAAAAAAAATAAAAAATACAAAAAAGGTTTAGATTTTTTGAAACCTATTAAAACCTAAATACATTTGGTATCCCTGTAATCACAGTGACTTAAACAGGTGTCATTTGGAGCACACAATGAAAGCCTAAATGCATTAGGTTTTCTAAAAGGGTCATTTCCTCACAGTAACAGAGCTGCATACAGCTGTGTCGCCCCCGGTAATACAGCTGCATACAGCTGCCTCATCCCGCTTTTCCCCCAATAATACACACACGATGGCAAGGAGTGCCTGTGTGGTCACTGCGAGCTGACTGTATCTAGTTGTCGCCAGTCAGCTCACAGCAGTGTTCGGGGCACGGCCTTCAAATCTAGCTGGGAGAGATGCCGCATGCTTAGTAAAGCGTAATACAAAATCAATGATATTATGATCACTATTCCCCAGGTTCCCCCCAACCTGTAGTTTTGATACCCTATCAGGTCTGTTGGTAAGGATAAGGTCCAGCAGTGCCCCCCCTCTTGTTGGCTCCAGGACTAGTTGCGACAGGTAATTGTCTTTTGTTGTTGACAAGAACCTGCTACCTTTGAAGGACCTGCAGGTTTCTGCCCCCCAGTCAATATCTGGGTAATTGAAGTCCCCCATGATAAGTACTTCACCATGCTTTGAAGCCGCATCCATTTCACTTATCAGCATTTCCTCTGTTGCCTCCATTATATTTGGAGCCTTATAACAAACCCCTAGTAATATTTTATTATTCTTTTTCCCTCCTCTTATCTCCACCCATAGGGACTCCACATTTGCGTTACTGATGTCATCTCGCAGGACGGGCTTGAGGCAAGAATTCACATATAAACAAACCCCTCCCCCTTTTTTATTTATACGATCCTTTCTAAAAAGACTATAACCATCTATAGTAACAGCCCAGTCATAGCTACTGTCCAGCCATGTCTCGCTGATACCCACTATATCATATTTCCGTTCCAACATCAAGAGTTCCAGTTCCTCCATTTTGTTTGTGAGGCTTCTGGCATTTGTGTACATGCACTTTATATGGTTTTCCCTGTCCGTATTCCTTTTGTCCTTATTCCCCAATCTCATTCCAGCCCCCCTTCCTCCCCCATGGACTATGGCTCTTCCCAGCTCTCTATGTACACCGTCTATTTGCCCTGCACAAGTGTAGTTGCCCTCCCCCCAGGTCTCTAGTTTAAACACTCCTCCAACCTTCTAGCCATTTTTTCCCCTAAAACAGCAGCCCCCTCCCCATTGAGGTGCAGCCCATCCCTACTGTAGAGCCTGTAGCCCACAGAAAAGTCAGCCCAGTTCTCCATGAACCCAAACCCCTCCTTCCTACACCAACTTTTGAGCCACTTATTTACCTCCTTGATCTCCCGCTGCCTTTCTGGTGTGGCACGCGGTACAGGCAGTATCTCGGAGAAAATTACCTTTGAGGTCCTTGCCCTGAGCTTATGGCCTAAATCTCTGAATTCATTTTTAAGGACCTTCCACCTACCTGTTACTTTGTCATTAGTGCCAATGTGGACCATGACCGCTGGTTCCTCACCAGCCCCTCCCAGTAATCCATCAACCCGATCCGCAACATGCCGAACCCGAGCACCCGGCAAACAACACACTGTTCGGTATGCACGGTCTTTGTGACAGATTGCCCTGTGTGTTCCCCTAATAATCGAATCTCCCACTACCAGCACCTGTCTGACCTTGCCTGTGCTCCCATTACCCTTCTTACCGGAGCACACATTCCCCTGGTTGCTAGCGGCCACATCTTTCTGCAGCATTGCTACCCCAGAGCTGATATCCCCCTCATCCGCCAGCCTGGCAAACTTATTGGGGTGTACCAGATCAGGACTAGACTCCCTACAACTCTTCCCTCTACCCCGCCTTCTACATGTTACCCAACTAGCTGCCCCTTCACTCTGCACCTCCATACTTCCCTCCCCACACCCATCTTCCCCAGAGAGTTTGTGCTCCAGGAGCAGCAAACTTCGTTCCATATTATCAATTGCCCGCAGCCTTGAAACTTGCTCATTTAGATCCAGAATCTGGGCTTCCAGGTGAGCAATTTTCACACACCCCACACAGCAGTATTCCCCCTCGAACGGCTGTTCAAGGAAAGCATACATGGCACAGGATGTACACCGTGTAGCAATGCCACTTATGGAGTCCATTGTTCTAATGGAGATTACAATAGAATTATGCACAGAAAGAAGAATTTACAGTCAAAGTAACACAGAACACAGCAGTTACCTGTTAAAGCCCCTCAAACTTAAGTCCCTTAAACGTAAGTCACACTTAAGACACTGCACACACTTGGGATCAATGCACACTCGCCGCCAAGCTCATACACTCGCTTTGCTAATGCTTTTTTAAAAGTTATCTGCCACAAAAATCTGCAGAGCTCACTGCAACAGGATCTGGCTGCAAACCCTCGGCACACAGTGTGATGTCACAACCCCAGGGATGGATGGCGTGGGGACATATAGAGGATACTGGAGCATCGATCAATTGAAGAGGACCTGCCGGGGGGTTGTGGGAAGGTGAGTAAAACCTTTTTTTTTTTGGAGGACACAAACTACAGGGGGTTGGCAGACTGTATATTCCAGGGGCTAGTAGGCTACATACTCCAAGGGCTGGCAGGCTATATACTCCAGGGGCTGGCAGGCTATATATTCCAGGGGCTGGCAGGCTATATAGTACAGGGGCTGGCAGGCTTTATCTGCCACAAAAATCTGCAGAGCTCACTGCACAAGATCTGGCTGCAAACCACCAAACAAACTGACCACAGAAGTATATAAAGGCTGCTAATTAGATAGCCACACCCCACTATTAATTAGGCAGCACCTGTGACTATACTGTCTAGATAAGCAAGGTGAATGCCTCCCTATACCCCCCACACAATATACAGATTATGCAAGTAAAATACCTTCAGATCTACTTGGTTGCAATAAAAATCACACAATGAATATCAGGAAATAAAAAATGTAGATGCACTTATCTATTTGTTGCTGGATCCAAAAAGTACTCCTTCCCTTAAACGTAAGTCACACTTAAGACACTGCACACACTTCAGATCTCTTCTGCCTTCCATTCTATTTGGATTCCTTATAAAAACCCCTAGTCATATTTTATTATTCTTTTATTTTTCCCTCCTCGTTATCTCCACCCATAGGAGACCTTTCCACTTTTGCGTTACTTGATGTCAATCTCGCAGGATCGGTCTTGAGCAATATTCACTTATAGAACCAACCCCATCCCCCTTTTTATTTATTATCGATCCTTTCTAAAAAGACTATATCCATCTGTAACCGCCCAGTCATACTACTGTACCAGAGCTCCCGGGCTTCTCGCTGTATGACCACACTATAATCATCTTTTCCCTTCCAACATCAGTAGTTCAGTTGCCTCCCTTTTGTTTGTGAGGCTTCTGGCATTTGTGTTACATCCCGCTTTATATGGTTTTCCCTTCCCGTACATATCCTTTTGGTCTCTTATGCCCCATCTCATTCCAGCCTCCCTTTCCCCCCTCCTCCCTCCATCGGACTATGGCTCTTCCCATCTCCTCTATGTACAAAAAAAGCAGAAACAAACCGTCTATTTGCCCTCACAAGTGTAGTTGGGCCCTCCCCCCAGGTCTCTAGTCTTTAAACACTCCTCCCACCTTCTAGCCGATTTGTTTTTTCCCCTAAGACAGCAGGCCCCTCCCCATTGAGGTGCAGCCCATCACCTACTGTAGGCCTGTACCCACAGAAAAGATCAGCGCCAGTTCGCCATGAAACCCAAACCCCTCCTTCCTCAAACCAACTTTTGAGCCACTTTACCTCCTTGATCTCCTCTGCCTTTTCTTGTGTGGCACGTGGTTACGGCAGTATCTCGGAGAAATTAACTTTTGATGTCCTGCCTGGCTTAGTGGCCGAAATCTCTGAAATCACTTTTAAGGACCTTCCATCCTACTGTTACTCTGTCATTAGTGCCAATTGGACCATACCCGCTGGTTCCTCACCAGCCCCTCCCAGTAATACCATCAACCCGATGCGAACATGCCGAACCCGACAACGCCTGCAAACAACACACGTTCGGTATGGCACGTCTTTGTGCCAGATGCCCTGTGTGTTTCCCCTAATAAGAGCGAATCTCCCACACCGAGCACCTCTGCTGACCTTGGCCTTCTGCCTCTCCATTACCCTTCCTTACGTGGAGCGCACAGGTTCCCCTGGTTGCTAGCGGGCCTAACATCTTTCTGCAAGCATTGCTACCTCCAAGCTGAATACATCCCCCTCATATGCCGCCACCTGGCAAACTATTGGGGTGCACCATCAGGTATCAGACTCTCTACAAACTCTTCCCTCTACCCCGCCTTCTAACAGTGTTACCACAACATAGCTGTCCCTTTTCACTCTGGCAACCGGTCCTACTCCTCCCCACAACCCTCTTACCCAGAGAGTCTTTGTGCGCCAGGGAGCAGCAACTTCTTCCTATTACAATTGGCCTCGCATCGCGCCTTGAACTGCTCATTCTTAGATCCAAATCTGGCTCTCAAGGTGAGCAACATTTCACCACACCCCACACGCAGTTATCCCCCTCGAACGGCTGTTCAATGGAAAGCATACTGGCCACAGGATGTACATACAACCGTGTAGCAATGCCAACTTATGCAGTCCATTGTTCAATGGGGATTCAAAGAATTATGCACAGAAAGAAGAATTTACCGTTCAAAGTACACTAGAACACATCAGTTTTACCGGCTAAAGCCCCGGAAATTAGTTCCCTTAAACGTTAAGTCACCCTAAGACACTGCACACACGTTCAGATCAATGCACACTCCTCGCCGCCAAGCTTCATACCTCGCTTTGCTAATCCTTTTTTTTAGTCAAAGTTTCTGCCACAAAAATCTGCAGAGCTCCTTATCTGCCACAAAAATCTGCAGAGCTCACTGCACAAGATCTGGCTGCAAACCACCAAACAAACTGACCACAGAAGTATATAAAGGCTGCTAATTAGATAGCCACACCCCACTATTAATTAGGCAGCACCTGTGACTATACTGTCTAGATAAGCAAGGTGAATGCCTCCCTATACCCCCCACACAATATACAGATTATGCAAGTAAAATACCTTCAGATCTACTTGGTTGCAATAAAAATCACACAATGAATATCAGGAAATAAAAAATGTAGATGCACTTATCTATTTGTTGCTGGATCCAAAAAGTACTCCTTCCCTTAAACGTAAGTCACACTTAAGACACGTGGCACCACGTCCAGAGCAATGCACACTCGCCGCCAAGCTCATACACTCGCTTTGCTAATGCTTTTTTAAAAGTTATCTGCCGCAAAAATCTGCAGAGCTCACTGCACAAGATCTGGCTGCAAACCACCAAACAAACTGACCACAGAAGTATATAAAGGCTGCTAATTAGATAGCCACACCCCACTATTAATTAGGCAGCACCTGTGACTATACTGTCTAGATAAGCAAGGTGAATGCCTCCCTATACCCCCCACACAATATACAGATTATGCAAGTAAAATACCTTCAGATATACTTGGTTGCAATAAAAATCACACAATGAATATCAGGAAATAAAAAATGTAGATGCACTTATCTATTTGTTGCTGGATCCAAAAAGTACTCCTTCCCTTAAACGTAAGTCACACTTAAGACACTGCACACACTTCAGATCAAATTTCTCCATCTTTCCATTGTATTGGTGGACACCAGTACAATTAAAACCTGTGATACAGCAGGGATCAAAAAGTTACTCAAATTGTCATGTTGGCACTTTGCCACATACAAGTAGATTTTGGTTGTATCTTGGGCACTCTGTCTCCAAAAGGTTCGCCATCACTGATATAGGGGATGTATTATAGTAGTTATATTCTTGTACACAGTGGGCAGTATTATAGTAGTTATATTCCTGTACATAGGGGCAGTATTATAGTAGTTATATTCTTGTACATAGGGGCAGTATTACAGTAGTTATATTCTTGTACATACGAGGCAGTATTATAGTAGTTATATTCTTGTACACAGGGGGCAGTATTATAGTAGTTACATTCTTGTAAATAGGGGCAGTATTATAGTAGTTATATTCTTGTACATATAGGGCAGTATTATAGTACTTATATTCTTGTACATAGGGGGGTAGTATCATAGCAGTTATATCCCTGTACATAGGGGGCAGTATTATAGTAGTTATATTCATGTACATAGGGCAGTGGTGGCGAACCTATGGCATAGGTGCCAGAGGTGGCACTCGGAGCCCTTTCTGTGGGCACCCAGACCTTCACCCCAACACAGAGCTTGCCAGCTAGGACTAAAGGCTTTTTCTCCTGTGATCCAATACAGCCCAGGACGCACCATGCTCAGCTCTATTTTAAAGCAACATCCTTGGCTGCCAGGACATGGAGCGGTTGTCATTGATGACAGATTATGGAGCGGCTGTCACTGATGACAGATTATGGAGCGGCTTTAGTCTCAATGGAAGCTTCTATGGCAGTGATGGCGAACCTTTAAGAGACCGAGTGCCCAACTTATAACCAAAATCCACTTATTTACCGCAAAGTGCCAACATTGCATTTTAAGCAGTAACTAAAGAGCTACCTGCTCTTCAACATTCATCAGTCGTATCGGCCCCTTGAGGCCACTAATACAGGAGGGCACATTCAGACTATCATTGTAGCTTCTCACCAGGGTCTCTCTATACAGTAAGAATGTAGGGTGCAGTAGGATGACCTACAAAGATAATGCAGTTCTATCAACACATTCTCACTTTTACCGCAGTTCCAAACAGCCAATGAAGTTTTAAAATGGCGCTGATTGTAGCATCTCTTAAATTGCCTGGGTCTGCAGGAAGATTTGGTGAATTTGGTCCTGTTTAGTGAGCTCTGTCCTGGGGTCAATGGCCTGAGTGCCCACAGAAAGGGCTCTGAGTGCCAGCTCTGGCACCCGTGCCATAGGTTCGCCACCACTGTTCTATGGTGTCACAGTACACCTCAACTCCAGGAGAGCAGTGTGGCCCCCAGCTGCCTGTGCGGGCCCCAGATTCATCCAGAGTGTCTATAACTGGTGCGTTTAGCTTTTTTCCCAATAATAAATCAACATTGCAATTAGATACCCTGGAAAACATCGAGACAAGTCGCAATGTTTAAACCTGGAGTCATTACACTAATGAATGAATGTGGACAAATCTGAAGGAATATTTAATGCCGGGCTGAAAAATAAAGATGGAGGAGAGGGGGAGGGGCGCATTTCAGCAACGGTGCATTTTGCTGAAAATTAAATGGCTGTTTACTGCAGTTTCAGCAATGCAGCCGCTGCGCCGCCGAGCTATTAGGGAGAGCGCAGAACTTCATAGAGCTGCCTGTCTCCCCCCGACGTCCTTTTGATGTTACCTCCAAAGGAAAGAGATCAAAGGATGGGAGTGCGGAGAGGGAGAGCCCCGGCTCTTAGCCCTGCGCTTGTCATATGTGTGCCGATCCTGGCATGGGAAGGGTTAAACCCCAGCCACCAGGAGCAAGTGCAAGATAATGAGCGGGGGCAGCGGAGGGGTCAGTGTACAGACACCATGGCCCCCCAAGGAATCACAACCTTACAAAGTTTATTTCTAAAAGGGATTTTCCAATTCTGCTCAGAACCGCAGTGGGGGCGGAGCCAAGAAAATGTAGAATAAAATAACTATACAATGGTCAGATGCACAATGTACGTGATGTCATCAATATCAGAACCTGTCAGCAGGTGTGACCCTACAGACTGCAGCCAGTGCTATATGTTGTACCTGGAGAGATGTGTGATCAGACCTCACACTGCTGTGCTCTGTGCTCTCTGCAGCCAGTGTTATGTACTGTCCCTGGAAAGAAGTGTAATCATAACATCATAACCATAAACTGTGATATATGGAATATTATTACAGGTTTGTAACTTCTCACTTACACACTGGGGGTGTGTCCTCACACTGATGTGCGCTGTGCTCTTTGCAGCCAGTGTTTGTAGTGTCCCGGGAGAGATGTGTAATCAGCTGGACTGTGATATATGGATTCATATTACAATAATTTAGATTCCACTCTTGGGATGCATTGTCATACTGCTGTGGTCTGTGCTCTCAGAAGCACCACGGTGGAATGTCTTGCGCCTGCACCCAGCACATAAAAAATAAACTAGAAGTATATTACAGAATCTTCTCAGAGCAGGTGATAGGGGCAGTGCACAGAGCACAGCAGTGTTAGGACAAACCCCCAGTGCACTTGAAGAAGCGACCCTAGAATATATCACAGTGCTGCTGCTACTCACACATCTCTCCATGGACAATACCAAATACTGCCTGCAGAGAGCACAGAGCACAGCAGTGAGAGGACATGCCCCTAGTGCACTTGGAGACGCTAGAATCCTGGAATATAGATCCATATTTTGCAGTCCTGCTGTTAACAACCTGCACACAGGGCTGATCACACATCTCTCCAGGGACAATACATAACAGTGGCTGAAGGGAGCACAGAGCACAGCAGTGTGAGGTCTGATTACACATCTCTCCAGGGACGATACATAACACTGGCAGCACAGAGCACAGCAGTGTGAGGTCTGATCACACATCTCTCCAGGGACAATACATACCACTGGCTGAAGGGAGCACGGAGCACAGCAGTGTGAGGTCTGACTGCACATCTCTCCAGGGACAATACTTAACTCTGGCTGCACAGAACACAGCAGTGTGAGGGACTGTCTGCAGTCTGTATGGTCACACCTACTGATAGACTTGGTGCAGCATCTACACATTTAAAATTAATTCATTTGGGTAAAGTCATATTTACCAATAAGGAGGATGTTGAGCAGGACTGTAGATATGAGCCCTGCAGAGCAAGATGGGCACACGCGTGTTACATGTTCTCTGGGAGCTCAGCATCTGACACAGGGGAAGATGCTGAAATGTCACCAAGATGCATCTCATTAGGAAGATTCCTGCAGCAGAGGATTACAGACTAATTGCTCCCCTGACAATGAGGCAGAGAGCAGTGTTCGGGGCACGGCCTTCAAATCTAGCTGGGAGAGATGCCGGCCTGCGCACTGACGTCATGACGCAAGTCACGTGATGACACCATCACGTGACTTGCATCGGATAACAGCAGTGCAGCAGGGGGAAGTCCCTGCAGGGCTGCCCCCAGCCCCACATTCCTATGGTCTTCAGCACTATGGACCGGGTCCTCAATACCTTAGCGCTGTGCCCACTGTCCACACGGCAGTGAGCCGTTTGGCCCGATCGCGGTCGCACCCTCTGCAACAGCAAACGTCACGCTACTGGTTGTCAACACTGTAGTTGATGGGAGCAATTTTTTAGAGTCTCCCATACTGCCCTTACCTCTCTGAAGTTTGATGAGCTGTTCTGTATTTTTTTGGGTCAGAGACCTTGGACATGACCTGAAGTATGACTTGTGTCAATCTGAATTATGGTGACAGGCCTTAGATTCCATTTTATGCATTTTTCTAGGTTTAGACTTTTTGTCCAATTCAGAGAAGCTTTTGTGTAGGCTGGTATTTTCACTATTTTGTCCAGGTTATGTGAGATCTTGTCCCATGGCCTAAGTATCCATTCTGAAGATCCTTTGAGGGATTTTGACACCATTGGAGGCTCTATATACATGCTGTAAGAAGGGTACAGGATTTTCTCACCAGGAAGGAGAGAACCTGATGGATTAGGTCAGCCTTTTCTGAGTAGACAGGAAGGAGGTCTAAAGATTTTAATCTACAATGGTTCCCAGGAACTTCTTCCTTTTGCTTGGTGATGGGTTTCATATCCATCCTAGATATTGCAGAGTGGTCAATGTATTAGCTCTGCTCTCAAGTTTGCAATTAACAGAAGATTGTCTAAAAATGGGACAACTAGAATTTTTCTCATTCTTAGGTGTGCCACTACTTCTGTTATTATTTTCGTGAATAGTGTTGGGGTTGATGAGATTCGAAACGGGAGGGCCCCAAACTGTAGGTTTATTAACCTTGTGGAGACAGGACCACAAACCTTGGGGACGTGGTAATACGCACCTTTTAGGTCGATTGTAAAAATAAAGGCATCCCGCTAAATAAGGCATTAACTTAATAAATTCCATTTTGAATTTTTTTTAATACTATGCGTCTGTTCAGATTTTACAGATTTATTAATAATTCAGTAAGACCCGTCTGCTTTTTTTTTGTGTCTGAGCACAGAGGGGAGTAGAATCCTTCTTTTAACTCATGGGATAGAACCGGGATTACCACCTTCTTTAGAACCTGTTAAACCTACCACCATAAGTGAAGACTGTTGTTACAGTGGAAGTGTAATAGTTTCCTTTGACCTTGGCGTTATTGCTTCTCATAGGAGAAGGATGAGGTTTTTGAGCTAAAATCTCTTCCTTGGTCGCCTTTAGGGTAGCTCCAGGGGCCCTCTTTACCTTTGCCTCTGTAGGAAGGTCTCTTGTTGTTGAAGTCCTGAAAGGAAGGTTACCTTTGCGTTTGCTTAGGTTCTGGAAAGCCCTTCTCTTTATCAGCAGCTTTTTCAAGGATGGGGTCAAGTTCCGTTCCGAAGTGGAATTCTCCTGTGAAAGGAAGTCCACATAACTTGGCCTTTAAAAGAAAATTTCCAGAATTTCTAGACCATTGTCTTAGCCAGAGGGCCTTATGTGCTGCATTGGACAAAACTCCACACTCTGAGCAGATGAATCAGGCATGTAGGTAATGGCAGCTTTTAAGAGAGACAAAGTTTCAGTTAATTGTTTTCTATATGCATTACTCACAATTTTTACATCATTTAGCCAACATAGCATAGTCCTGGCAATAGCTGTTGTGGCAAGATTTTAGCATTGAGAATACTGTGGGACTTGCTGTCCAACGGATGCTTCAACTGGGTAGCATCCTCACCGGGAAGATCCTTTTTTTTTTTTTAACTACTTTAGTAATCTGTATGTGGTCTACATTTAAAGGAAACCTTTAACCTGATGCATTATGAAGCAAACATACTTTGAGAATGCTGTAGCTACACTGATACAGGATCATATATTGGTTAATCTCCGTGTTGAGTGGTTTTGCAGAAAAAACAATTATAACATTAAGGACCTTGGTAAAGCTGAGTCAGGCTGGCTGACATAAACAAATTACACACGGGAGCTTGGGATTACAAATGGAGGTTAGTCAAGACATGACTAATCAACCTGAGATGGATCACTCATACACAGCAGCTGGGGGGTGGTGCAGCAATTGCTGTCTGGCAGGGAGAACAGTGATCGCATCATCCTCTCCGCAAAAGAGAAAAACCTCACGTGCTAGGACAAGCGTTGAACCAAACGCTTTCAAAGCCATAAAGACGACAGAGCTTCATTACTATGTTATATCTGTTTTATCAGCAAAACCACTCAGCACAGGGATTAACCAAGATATGATCCTCCATAAGCGTAGCTAGAGCAGTCTCAAGGTATGTTTGCTTCATAATGCATCAAATCAAAAATGGTAGGTTTCCTTTAATGTGTCTCTCACAGTTTTTAACAGAAAGTCCAAATTTTCTGTTGAGAGCAAGTACCTAGAGTCAGTTTTTTTCCTCAGGGAGTTCAACAGTGTGATCACTATCCTGAGGACCACGATATAAACATGAGGCTAAATCCTGATCGAGGTCTACTCGTAAGCCAGTTGGTAAATGCAAGGTCCTCTGCTTCTTTTGAAGGAGCTCCTCTTGTCTAAGGGAGGATACTGTCTTTTGAACTTCAACCTGGTAGATGGTTCGAAGTTCGTCCAAGAAAAGTTTTTCCTTCTCTCAAAACTTTATCAATGCAGTCTTTACACCGCAACTTTTCTTATGACTCTTAGCATAACAGTAAATACGTACATTTCCTAGATTTAGCCTGTTCTTTCTACTTTTTCCTTTATTTTTCCTTAGGCTCCCAATTTGGCAGAGGAAAAAGATTTTTATATGAGGAGAATGTATATAAGAATATACACTGCTCACTCCCCTTTATACCCGTGAGACTTACTATAGCCTGGGGTTGGGGGTTACAATCAGTATCCATTCTCAGCACTGGAGAAATAAAGGGACTCTATGAATAAGTAAAAGAGACTTACAGTCAAGTTGTGCCAAGATATATCTGTCTGGGTAAAAGACTGCCTTCACTACCTGATGATGGATAGGCCACAGTACTTCTGGTTTAAAAGAAGCACAGGAGAGAGAAAGCGGGACTCGGACTGAGCAGAGTGATATTTTAGCTCACCGCTTAACTTCAGCTCTGGATGTTGCACAGAGTCTGATGTCACTTCCGACTCTGCCGACTGGAAGTCATCATTGCAGTCCGTGGAATGTATATTCATTCCACTATCAGAGCAGGGTAAAAGGACACACTGTTGGCCTCGGAGAAGCTGTGGACCAAGTCTGTAGGTAAGCCTCTCCACTGGACACCCGGGAAGTCTTTATCGATCGTGGCCGGAGAGGGTTAAGAATTTTGCACTAGGTGCCGTACCTCCATGAAGTCCCCCACCTAACCCTAAGGAATCAAGTGGGTAAGTCGTTTCCAAGCAGTGGGACCATTTCTATTAAAGCAAATGCTGTGGCAATTTACAAGTCTATTGCAATGAACAATGCCCTGGAGAAAAAAAAAACATGAAAAATTATGAAATTATTGCTTTCATCAATCTGATACAGGCTATAAGGCCATTTCCAAATCATTTTAATTCCATCATTCTACATTTAAAAAAAATATTCACAATCGGAATACAAATTAGTAAAAATCTTTCGATCCCAAAATGCCACACAATCACCACATGGGAATGCAGTCTGAATAAACTGATGCAACTTAATAAAACAAAGTTTCCCAAAAACTGTCCAGAGACTTGTAATGTTCATGACTAAGGATACCCAATGAACTCTCTATAACAGCAATAACTTGGTCTTGTACAAATAATGCGGTAGGAATTGGTGTATGTTGTTCATCTAAGGTTGCATTTACCTAAGGTTGCATTTATCTAAAGAACAGATGTTTTTATGTCCTCCAATATAAAACCACAGAATTGAAAGAGGCTGAACTTTCTTTATTCCCCCCAACTGTAACAAAAAGCCATGTGTTGACAGATCCTCCATTTCATTTTCCTTTGGATCAGCCTGGAAAAGAACTGATGTTTTGTCCAATGTAGCATAGTAAGCTATACATATATTTTGTAAACTGTGACTGATAGTTTGAAATAGGCAAGTTATATATTTTTCAGTGGAACAATAATTTTAATGATTGCTCTACATTATAATGCAAGACCATGGAATGTTACCACTAAGGGCACGAAACACCTTTATAAAGTCATTTGTCGGAGACAAGACCCCGGATTTAGAGGGTCTTTCTTGGTAATATATTTTCTCTAGGTGTGCAGGTAATTTGTTGTGGTTTGTGACTGCCATGTGGATACAAACAAAGCAGTATAGTATATAAGTGACCCAAAATTAAACCAAAATGAAGCATTTATAGAGACAAATGCAAAATATGACATGAGCATTTACTATATATGTTGTACAAACAAATGACATGCAACAGACAGTCACTGTTACTGCTGTACACATTAAACTGGCAGTGCATGCTGCAATATACAGAAATAAAACAGTTCATGTATATTTACTGCACAACAGAATTGTAACCAGACCACGTCACTATTCATTTTGAGTCCTTAAAAACAGCATATTGCAACGGTATTGCTAATGTTCTTCAGTGTTAAATGCTCAATCTTTACTGCAGATGAGTCAAGACAGCTATCCAAAGAGGATGTTATATGTACACAGAATGTCTGTATATGGATGAACACGTAGCTCCAAACTCTGTCTGCACTTTTCCCCCTCGTCTGCGATACCTTTGTAATAAGTAGATTTGTAGTCATTAGGTAAACTCCAAATTTTCCATGAAAAGTAGAGCTATCCCGTTACAGCAGGGCCATGACACATAGCTTATAATGTGTCCAATACACCTGCCAAGGACACCTGATCTCCACCACTATACTTGTGAGAGCTGGACGGCTTACTTGACTGTGGTATGCAGAAGCTGTCACAAAGCCTGCCATTTCCTGAACTAAGGATACTACAATGTTTGTGTTACCCAAAAATCAAATAAGAGACAAAATATGCATACTTTTATTATTGAGACAGCACTGTTTAGTCAGAGAAAGCAAAAAGTATCATTAGTGTTCCTCATGGAGAGATTTCATCACTAGCTTTCAAGATGCCTAACTGCACAATGATTTATTCCCTTATACAGTGCTCACAGACAGCCATGTCCCCTGATCTGGGAGAGGAGTTAAATAATAATTAAATGTTACTATAAAGATGAGTTTTAAAAAAAACTCAGTTGCAACCAAAGATCTGAGTGACAGAGCAATGTCATGTCTCAGGGAGCTGGTTTATGTCAGTCAGTTTTGTATCGTTCAGGATAGCACGGATCGCCTCAATGGACTCGGTCTGCCGAATACGCTCCAACTGCACCTGAGGAAGAAACAGAAGTCAAAATTAGGTGACATAAAGCGGTTGGCTTCTTTACCTCATGTTTTTTTGTAATGTGTGTAAATAAAGGAGGCATTGGTAATTTACCAATACAGTATTCATCTATTAAAAGGTTTGCTCTGCTTTCTTGATATGTAAAGTGAAGTCTCCTGTCTTTTACCTCATCAGCCAGATATTCCTGGCCATAAAATATTTGCAGATGAAAGGTCATGTGATCTTATCTGTCCATGAACAATCACCCTGTCAGGACCTCGATTTAATATTTAGGGTGATCTTATATGCAGGGTGATTGTTCATGGAGAGATAAAGAACACACAATCCTCCATCTGCAGCCATTTAAAAAAAAAATTAATGGTAAAAGTGTAATTTACATTCACCTCCAGAGAGTTAAAAATTTTTTACACCATTAAAAAGTAGAACAATCCCTCAACCATTGACATTGCTGCAAAGAAAAAATGTCCTGAAGGCCCAATTGTGTCAGCAGACAGTAACCTTTAATAGCAATGCGTTTTTACCTGTAAAGTCTGGGACAATTTCACAAAGTCTCTTTGAACTTGCTCACTAACATCCAGCTCGGTTTGTAGACGCTGTGCTTTGTTCTTTTCTTCAAAGAGCAACTGCTCAAGGCTAGTCTAAAAACAAAAATAAGGTCATGCAAATAAACACCTGTCCAGTGAGTTAATGGGGCAGATTTACCGAGTGTCTTAAAAGCCAAGGCGTCATGCACACAAATATAATGGGGAACGTGATCCAGCCGCACAATTTGCAACCGGATCACGGTATAGCAAACGTCATGTTTTGTCGCATTATGGTTCCAGAAGCTAGTTCTTCTATGGAGAGGGGAAAGGTGAGGAGTCCTCTCCTCTCTACTGGACCTGGCTGAATGCTCAACTGACCGAACATCTGTTTGCGTGCATGATGCTTATGATAGTAAAATTGTAATGACACAGGATCTTCCAGCACATCACACTATTTTTAAGTCCATACATTAGAAATGGTATAACCTTTACCTTGCTTGTTGTCTCCTTTCTTAGTTGTTCTTCTAAAGAGGTTTTCAGTTCTTGAATTTCCTCAAGTTCCTTTGTTTTTTTCTGCAAGGTGGTTTCCAGCTGTGTGACAAAAAAATTATATTCTGCTGTCATTACCGACCTTTACTGCAATCACAATTGTGCTGACTAGATAAAACTAGATACCTTTCTGGAGAGCAATATCACCACATTGTATGGGAATAAAACTCTGTGTAAGCAGTCTCCAGGGAGTTATCCTGACTGCCATAGGAGTCAAGAAGGAATTTCCCCCCGCTTTGTGTCATTTGGCATAAGGTTTTGGACTTCTTCTGGATCAACACACTATACTTTAATAAGTTGGTGTAACTTGATGTCTTTTTCTAACCTTATTTACTATGATAATATAATACTATGTATGGTTATTCCAGAACAATCAACAAAAATGTACCAGAGCTGATACTGCAAAATAGGTTTTCAATGAGTTAAAAAGGGAAATGACCCATCTAGCTGTTTATAAAATACTTAAAAACCAAATTCCCCTCACAGATCCCAAACATCTTACTCTGCACTTCCGAAAACAATCAGCGACTGGCTACAGAACTATCAATAAAGCCTTCATGTTGGGACATAACTGGGACGGGAGAACGGTCAACATCAGGTTCAACAGAGGACAACACAGCTTTTATTTTCAGCTGAATTATTTTTAAAAAAATTTAAATGGGAAAACTTGGAGAACATTACACACAAAAGAATAAAGTCATACCTGCTCTTTTTCCACTTTTATTCTGTCTAACTCAACTTTTAAACTTGATATTGATGCTGTAGAGAGAAGAGAACTATTTCAACATTCATTCAATACGACTGAAAAACAAGTTCAAAAACACATAACATAGAAAAACACAAGACAAAATAATGGCAGTAAAATGAAGGAATCATAAGGATGACAACATAAAAACTACAGTTTACTATAAATGGGGCCACAATATCATCAATAATGGTGAAACAGGTGGAAGAAACGTTTTAGGGTATGTCAAAAACCTGTTGGTTATATCAAGAAAGTACAGTCAACTAATGAACTAAGAGTGGTCTCTACACAGCAACAAAAACACACCAACATTTATCACAATAATATTAAAAGTACAAAAGTAGTTGTTTCCTCAGTGTTTTTTCAACAACGTTTTGTAAATGTACATGTAAGCCAATAAAAATGTCCGCAAATGTGTCCATACCCTTTAAAATTTGTCTAGTTAAAAAAAATAAATAATAAGAAAAAAAACACAAGGACAGCACTAAACCATGGATGTAGACAATGGCAAAAGTTGAACTTAGATGAGTTTTGTTTATTTAATTACAGAAAACAGATTAAAAGAACAGATAAATCATACCTTCCAAGATGTCTTTATATCAGTGAAAGGTAAAGAAAAAGAATATAGAATATCAACCAAAACAAAGGAATATTATATACTATATATTAAAACCTATATTTATTTGTATACCCTTTTCACATACATTGCTAGAGAGTCATGTTATACAGTTATGTTGAGATGAATGGACATTTAGTACTCATTGTAAAATACTTCTCTCATCACGTTCATAAGGGGACACAGGTAAACACCTAGGGTGAAGCTGCCTTCTGATGTCCCCCAAACCAATTAGGGCTTGTGTAGTTTTCCTATATTTTCCGAAAACATTTCCATAAAAACAAGCCCTATATCTCATCATATATTAGGTACATGCTAAATTGGGTAATTGTAGACGAGAATTTTTTATGTCCCCCCCCCCCATTATATATTCTACCAAATGCTGAAGTTTGATGAAGGTTCCTACTATTAAACAAGGTGTGGATTACCTGTTAAGAAAAGCTGGAGCTTTCCATATAGTTTAATAGCGACATTACATGCCGCACAACTAACAAACATCAGGTTGAGACAAACCTGATGACAGAGATCAAATTTCCCTGCTACATTGGGGGCTACATTCACAATACCATATGGGGGGGTGTACAGCCCGAAAGCTTGCGGCCTGGCATAAGTACCTCATAGATGGCAATGGCCGCGCGACATGGTGCCGACATTTCCCATCTTTCACCCCTCCTCCTCTCCATCGTGGAGGATGTATGCCAGCCCGGCCGCAGCCATGCGTTTGTCTAGATGCACCCTGAAGCTGAAGGTCTGCGGTAAACTCTGGGACTGAAGCTTGGGTGGATGAACTTGGATTTGCTTAGTGTGCAGCTCCTAGCATAAAGCAGCAATACCCAATGTCTTCCTGTTTGTCCCTCTATTATTGTGGTGACTGGCAACAGTACAGTTCCCACTTTTGACGGAGCTGCTCAGCATATCACAAAATAACAGTTTTTGACAATGTGGCTTTTAGCTAGGCTGAAGGGGAATAGTCTTATTAAAATAAGACTAGTGTTTTGTTTCAGAATCATGTTCACGGAATGCTTGGGATAACAACTTTTTTAGGAGTTAACTATTCGCCGATTCTTAGAGTGTGAGGGGGTTAAGCATAGCTGCCCGGTACAGCTTGGCTGGAAACATTTACCTCCACAGGTGTTTGTTTCTCCCTGTAACTGGGGCTCTTGAAGATGCCCTAGTTAATGGAAAATCTGGCGGAATATGTCCCCCAAAAATTCGTGAAAAGCCCCCCACCCACACTGTGCAATGCTTAGCATTGGCACCCCAATTTAAGCCCCTTTCAAATTGTACGTGGAACATAAAAGCACTAAATAAGTCACTATTTCAAAACATCCAGTTTTCGGTAATCATGCTAAAAATTACCTATTTCCTCTTTACAATTTTCTATTTCAATTTGAAGTGTTTCTTCTATATTTTCCTTCTGACACTGCTCAGCTTGAATTTGCTCTTTTAAGAAAAGAATTTCTGCTTTTAGTTTTTCTTCAAGGTGGTCTGCTGCTGTACGGACCCCAATAATATCTTCACGGTATTTCAGAACTAATTCATGTAATTCCTAAAACAGAAAAGAGGAGCATTAAATAGGACTGCCCGATTCGCATTTCACCGGAGTTTAGGGGCTTCCCCCTTTGGGCTGCGGAGGAGAGAATCTCCTTATATACAGACAACATGTATATAAGGTCCGGTCATAATTCTAATTCTTAGAATAAATTGGGAGAAGTCTGTACTGCTAACGCTCACAGCACTACCGGTGCGCTCTCTGGTCTATGACAACCGCTTGTGTATAGTAAACAAATTCAAGTATCTGGGGATCGTGGTCCCCACCCCCCTCCTCAAGATTACGTGGAAGACAATCTGGGGCCACTTATGGGAAAACGTAGAGATAAAATAAACGTGTGGTTTCGTCTGCCATTTTGTATGATTGGCAAGAGAAACCTTAAAAAATTCTTGTTCACATTGAACAACACACCTTTATGGCTCCAGTTTCGGGTGTATGTTAAAATACAAAGTCCTTTCAGAGATCTCCTATGGAAAAAAAAAGTCCTATCCCAGAAACAAAATTAAAACCCAATAAAAGGGAAAAGGACAAGGGGGGGGGGAGGGGCTGTCAATTCCTAACCCCTGGATATACAGTACTGACCACAAGTTTGGACCTTCTCATTCAAAGAGTTTTCTGTATTCTCCTGACAAAAATTGTGGATTCACACTGAAGGCATCAAAACTATGATTTAACACAAGCTGAATTATATACTTAACAAAAAAGTGTGAAACAACTGAAAACATGTCTTATGTCCTAGGTTCTTCAAAGTAGCCACCTTTTGGTTTGATTACTGCTTTGCACACCCTTGGCATTCTCTTGATGAGCTTCAAGAGATAGTCAACAGAAATGGTTTTCACACCGCAAGTGTGTCCTGTCATGTTTAATAAGTGGGATTTCTTGCCTTATAAATCAGTTGTGTTGTGCAGAAGTCAGGTGGATACACAGCTGAATAGAATGTTAGAATTTGCATTATGGCTAAAAAAAAAGAAAAAGAAAAACGAGTGGCCATCATTACTTTAAGAAATGAAGGTCAGTCAGTCCGAAAAACTGGGAAAACTTTGAAAGTCTCCCCAAGTGCAGTTGCAAAAACCATCAAGCGCTACAAAGAAACTGGGTCACACGAGGAGAGGATAAGTTCATCTGAGTCACCAGCCTCAGAAATCACAGGTTAACAGCAGCTCAGATGAGAGACCGGGTCAATGTCACACAGAGGCATGCCTATGATACAATGAGGAGGCAGGCTCCCATAACTATTACGACAAACTACATGCTGAAGTTTATAGTGGCAGAAGGCACAAATAGAGCAGTGATCTAAGTGACCTATAGTCGGCTTTTGGAAAAGTATTTGAAAAGTCACTCAGTTTCTATTAAGGAAAAGTGGGAGGCAGATTTGGGTGCTAGAGAGTACATTTGCTTTCCCCATCACAAGCCCAGCGGGTATCGCAGATAAAATTCTTACATAGAGTCTACAAGATTCCAAATCTAATCCATAGGGTAGTTGTTTGCCCAGATTCTAATTGCCCTCGATGCTCAATCCCGGATGCCAAATTGTTACATATGATGCGGGAGTCTGGAAAATTCAGGAGGGAGGTAATTATTGAAATAGATCATGTTGATATTATAACTAAACAATGTATACTAAAGCTTTTACATATAGCCCGTAAAGTTATCGCTGGCAGGTCAATCTAAAGTTCTCCTCCTACAGGACAGGAATTTATTCAAAAGGTCAGTAACCTTATAAGACTTGAGTAGGGGGTATAGCTGAAGCGCCCAAAAAAATGGGAGGATGGACACAACGGGTTTACCGAGGAGGGCACTCCTTGAACTACAAGGGAGTCTTAGTCACCAACTGTCTGCTTTGGGTCATTGAGCATAGTCATACATTGTGCTGGAGCTTAGTCATTCTCTGTATATGACTATTTGTGGGGACTGCCTTGGACAAGTTGTATGCCTGCAAAGTTGGGGAGGGATGGGCAGTTATGTATAATTTATGTACTAAGGACTAACTGTCTGTTTTTTTTTGCCAAGAAGGCAAATGTCCAATCAAATAGAATCAGAGAAAACTTCGTAACAAATGAAAACCAAAATTGAAACAGATGCATCAGTAGATCAGAGGAAAGGAAACACCCCAACCCCACATTGGCAGATATATCCCTACTTTAGTTCTGATGTACTATAAAGTATATAGTTAACAGTGGCAGCAGCTTGTTTAACATCAGCGGTAACTGTAATAGGACTTTGTGACCTCTATGGAGGGTATGTGTCTCTTGGCAATTTCATCATGCAGGAAACTTGGTGCCAGAGATGCTGTACCCACCTCAGTAGTGTTCTCTTCTAAGCCAGTAGATACAAGCGAAAATATGCAAAACTTTTTTCAGAGTAGTAAAATTAAATAAAGCTCCTTAAATATGACAATTAAATCTCATCTGCCCCTACCCCCTCAATTCAGCTGCTGGCATGTTAGGGACACACTTTAATAACTATCTGGACTGAAGACTATCATACAAGCTGTAAAAGGAGATCCAACACCAGGATCAAGGATTGTAAACAAGGCGCACATGCTGTGTGTGCCCCCTCTGACAGGACCCATTCTTATTTTAGCTTATGACTTTTAAAGCTTTAAAAATGATGCAAGTTAACCTGAATGGCTTCAGACTCTACAGCTATGGAGCCCCTCAGACTCATTTGCATAATTTTTTATCCATTTTTTGGAAAAACAAGTTCCTAAGAAGCTAAAAGAGTGGATCCTACCAGAGAAGGCACATACATCCATGCAAGTGTGCCTAGTTTACAATCCTTGACACTGGTGGTAGAGTTCCCTATAAAATAAAACAGAGGGAAAAAAAAAGTACAACACAAGTAAGTTTGCAAGTAACCAAACTTTTTAAATACATGTTGGTATGCTATTTCTACCAAAGAACTGCATGAGGCAGCTCCTCAAAAATGCAAATCATAATACCTCAATGGTATCAGGAAGGATGAAGTTTTCTGCTTGCTGGAGGGATACATGCAGACCATGCTTTCCTTGAAGACTCTCGTTGTCCTTCTGTAACCTGGTCAACTCTTCAGAGACCTGTTCCCTTGACTGCATAAGAACATCCTGAAAATGAGAGATTCAAGACTTTAATATGTATCAAATTCATGAATTTCAGTGTAACATGAGATTTTGCAACATTGAACAATTTACCATAATACTGCACTTTATTATTCTCATGTTATTACCATTTGCTCCTGAACACTTCTCTTTGCCAGAGAGAAAGCTTGTTGCAAGTCTGTAAGTAAAGTTTCCGATTCCTCAGCTCTCTGTGTGAGAGATGATATCTAAATGAAAGACACAGAAAGGAATCTCAATAGGTAGCAAATATGAGCCAACAGAAATAGAGCAGCGCAGCACAATGAACAATGGGGATATAGTGCAAAAGAAGAGTGCACGCCTCAAACCAACCCAGTTCCACAGTTTGTGCAGACAATGGAAAAAAAATTACCCCCTAGTAGTAATGTAAATTTATTCACCAAAAGTGAAAGGTAAAACATTTTAGCTCATCCATGGAGCAATTTCCAATTCAAAATGGTTCCTTGGCTGAGCTGAAACGTAGCTTTACTTTTGGTGAATACATTTACATTACTACATCTGAATGCTCTGCTTCCTTGAAAATTTCAGTTGGTAGCAAATACATGATCCTTGCAAGTAGTACAATTCCGATTCCACCCACAATCTGAAACATATCTGTAGGCTAAGAGAGAAGAGTACAACTAGAAAGTAAAGGCTATTCTTTTGAATAAAGCAATGTAGAATATGATTTTTTCCTGCACGGAAGTTGTTGATCAATGTGGAAAATAAAAGAATGATGATGTCACATCACTGTACATGCTTGCAGATTTTTGCATGTCTTTTTTTCCTACATTGAAGTCTATGGGAAGTTCAAAATCAGCATCCAATCTGCGAGAAATGTGAATCAATTCAGCACCAGAATTAAAAGCAGATCTTTGCTTGAAATCAAGTCAGAACAGGTAAAAAAAAAAACCCATAACTATAAATAACACCAATCTGCACCTAAAATATCATTAAAAAACCATGAATATTAGATGCAGATTTTCATGTGGATTTTCAGAGCGAAAATCAGCAACATGTGTAGATTGTCGAACACAGAATGCCGCTGCGCAGGCTAAGGCATTTCACTCAATTGGTGTGCTTGGATTTTACTTTGGATATTATAACTGCTTAGATCCCCTTCCTCAGCACCCACAAGGGATAAGGGGGCGCAACTATGTACTGAGAGTAGATAAGACAGTTCTATCACACTTACATGATTAGTTGTTTCCTCTGTGTTTTGTTTCATGTAGTCCTCAAGTTCTTGCTTTTCCTTTATGGTTTTGTCAAACTGATCATTTGCTTGTCTCAGCATCATCTGGAGCTTTTTTACCTGACCAAAAAGTGCAGCCATGAATACAAAATGAACATACTGTATTGTACTTACTCCTGATTAAGCATTACCGACATATTAAAGATGCCTCTCTATAAAGTGTCCGATGTAGTGTTAGGAAAGCATCCGTTTTATCTGCGTGCATGTGAACTCACTTGATCCCTAGTTTCTGCCTCCTGCGTCTGGATCCCTTGCAGCTGCTTTTCATAATTTGAACACATATCACAGCGTCTTCCCAGTTTGTTACCCGCTGTTTGCACCTGAAACACATTTAATAAGACTATTGACATGTGAAAATGGCAATATGTTTCCATATGACATTATATAAACGTGCAAAGCTATCAACTCATTGCTGCTGAAATTCAATATTTTAGGATTACACAGATATCATTACACAGTAATCTGACATCAATCTCATAATCTGTGTTTTTTCTTTGTCGATACATTGCTTGGAATTACATTTTATGCTAAATAGACAATACATTTCCTATTATGCAATAGACCCTCAACTGCTTAAAGGGGTTTTCCCACTTCTGCAAATTAAATGTTATTGTTTGTATGATGAAAAATAACATTTCCCAATATACTTTCTGTATGAATTCCTCACCGTTTCCAAAATCTCTGCTTGTTGTAAGTCTATAGAAAGCTTCATTGTTTACTTCCAGTGGAGAGAAATCTGTCCATGGTCACACAGGTGCACGGCTTGTTATATCACAAATCTCTGATTACTCTGTTTGATATAACAAGCCGTGCACCTGTGTGACCATGGTCAGATTTCTGTCCACTAGAAATAAACAATGAAGCTTTCTATAGACTTCCAGCAAGCAGAGATCTAAAAAAAACCACAAGGAATTGATATATTGGAAACTTGTATAACTTTTCATTATTCAAACAATATCCATTACTTGCTGAAAATGGAATAGCCTTTTAAGGATGCTAGACGATATAGATTTTATATCTTCTTTGCCAGTGAGGTGCGCAGCAGGAGAGCGGCTGTTGCATACAGCTGCGTCTGCCCTACATGGAGATCGCTCTGTAACAGGCAGTTCAACTCCTTAACTGCCGCAATCGGGTACGAACGCAGCAGCTAAGGAGAGCAACAAGGTTCCCTCTGTCACTCCCCTGGCCCCCCCGCAGTGTGATTGTGGTGTGCCAAGGGGTTGCCATGGCAGCTGGAGTTCTATCAACGACCCTCTAAACACAAAATTGGTATTGTCGTGTCTGTAGCATCCTTGGCCCAGCATATATTACATTATTATATCCGTATTGTCAGGTGTTAAAACTAAAAATTGCAATTTTAGTGCTTCCTACCTTCCAAAAAAATGTAATAGAAAGCGATCAAAAAGTCAGATGTTTCCCAAAATAGTGCCAATCTAACCGTTCCCTTTGCCACACAATAAACAAGCCCTAATAACCCTCTTTTGATTGAGGAACAAAAAAGTTATAGCTCTCAGAATATGGTGACACTAAAGCAAATAAAAACTCCTTTTTATGGAAACCTCATTTGCCTAAGTAGTAAACCTGTACATGTTTGGTATCTCCTTAACCATACTAACCTATAGAATAATTATATCATGTTTATTATGCTGTACTGTAAACTAAGAAAATGTTTAAAATAAAAAACAAAGCGGAAAAACAGCTGTTTTATTCTGTAGGGTTTGAATCCTCATGCTATTTTTACCATAACATTTAGAATCTTCCCGCAAAAATCAAGCCCTTATATGCCCATGTCAAATACAGAATAAAAAAAAGTTATCTTTTGGAATTCGAGCAGGAAAAAAAATGTAAAAAAGTCTATGTCCCGGATGTCATTTTATGCCATGTTCTTAAGGGGTTAATGACCTACGATTAAAATGCACATGACATGGAGAGGTCTTCCTGTTCAATGCTGCACGTGCTTATGGTGGAAATGCTGACAGTACATGCACTAGATCAGCAACTGCTAGGGTGCTGTATCACACAGCTTTGCTCATGTTGCACATCTAGGAAGCTGCTGTGAATAGAAATCACAGTATTGGAGGGGACACTACCCTTATCCGAATTCTTGAATTTAGACAGTTTTCTGGCTCCCCTACGATTAAATTGACAAAAGGAGCATAGCCTGTAAAAAAAAAAAAAAGAGGGCGTGACTTTGTTCCAAAAATATCAGTGCGCCAAAAATACTGCTTACCTGTCTGAATTTTGTCCTAATTATCTGGCGAAAAGTAAGCCAAGTAATAGGACGTGTAGTCTTATCTGCACCAGATTTATCACCCAGCACCAGAAACACTGTCTAGTCTAACTCTGCACTCTCACTCTACGACACTTAATAAAAATCTGCCTTACAAGTGTGTTCTCAATGGTCAAGAAGTAAGAGCTTGACTTTGCCAATTGATGCCACCTTGCAGGCGTTTCGAGACTTCCAGCCATGGACGCCCCACAAGGGGATTCTAGGAAATCCGCAATTACGTTTTTCAGGATGGGAAAAGGAAAACATTGCTTCTGTTGGCTACCGTGTAGGGAAGCCATCCTGGAAAATTGATTTGTATATTTCCCAGTGTGTTCTGAAGTACAACAACACGTTATATATGTGAAATAAGAAATAGTTTAAAGGGGCTGATCTACTTAGCAAGTTGCAAATGACACATGGGAAACACATTGGGGCAACCCTAAATATGTTTTTTTGGGACAAAAACACTGGAAACATGAATAACAAGATCCATGAATTTGGAGAGTTTGAATAAATCCCAGTGGTGATTGGCCCCAATAGTTCTAAAATCTTTTTGTTTTCCTCTAATGCACCTGGCCCTCTGGGGAATCTGGGGAGAGCAGACCACTCCTGCTAGGGCAAGCTGTGGGAGTGCACTTGTAAGGGCGGGTGTCATGTTTCTATGGACGATTATGGACTTACATGCCCAGGATTCATCTCCATCTAGATAACCCCGTAGTAACTAGAGATTCCATTCAACTGAATTGGAAAATTAGTAAAACCGTTTCATGCTCTACTTACAATGTTTTCCAGCTAGGCTTCCCTTTTTGATTACTATTTGTATTTTTGTTTTAATGTTGACACACTTTTAGGATCACTTATTGTGTGTACTACTTTAAAGTAACAAGTAAAAAGATGTGTTAAATCACTGATTGCTGATTCTGTTGTATTAAAGAAATAAAAGCCAAGTTTAGATGAATCTACACAGAAGTTACAAGAATGAATTGTAATAATGTTACCTCTTTCTGCAGCAGGTTCCACTCTGTCTCACTGACCAGACGATAACCAGAAGGAGGCACATACGCACTCTCCATAATCTGAGTGACACTTGAAAGAAGTGAAGCGGTCTCTTCCTGCTCAGGAGTCATGGCTTTGATTGCTTTCTCTTGATCTTTGGTTAATATGAATCCACTTGGCATGTGCAAAGATCCAAGGGAAGAAGTGTCAAAATTTTCAGACACAGAATCAGCTCCAACTAGAGGGCCAAAATCCGATTCATCAAGATTCCCAGCCGATTTAGCTTTGTTATTAAAGCCCAGAGTTTTTGCCTGCAATGGCCCAGATGCACCTAAACTGTCTGTAGACTGGGCTCTCCGAAGTCCATCCTTAAATAAGTCCTCCTGTTTACCAAAACATTCTCCTTCATGTAATGCCAAGTCAGCATCTAAGGAATGGATTGAGCCATGAGAACTATTCAATAGACCCTAAAAGAAAAACATATATATAGTTAACCAGTATCATTTATTTATTCCAATGCAGCATCAAGGCAATAATTGAAGTAAGCCCTGCATCATCATTTACATGTAACAAGTAGAATTTTTGTGTAAAGACATTACATGGCATACTAAAGATATGGAACTTTTTTCTAATGTTTTTCAGAATACAGGGACGGTATGGAGAAAGAAGTTTAAATAGTAGGAGGGACAGTTAGGGTACTCAATTCCCCCATGTAATGGTGTATACACCACTACATGCTATATGACTGGGCACATCCATCGGCAGTCCATCATGGATGAGGTGCATGAAGAGCCAGGGAGGAATTGGTTACGTGTGGATTCTAGCTGATTAACCATAGCAAACAAAATCTATAAGAAGCACCCAAACAGGGTGGAAAGCAGATAAAACTACAGGCATTCCCCGGATTACATACAAGAAAGGTTCTGTAGGTTTGCTTTTAAGTTGAATTTGCATGCAAGTCGGAACTGTTATATTTTGCAAGTATAACCCCAACGTAATATTTTGTCCCTATGACAATAGGATTTTCATAATTTTGGACTTTCATGGGAACAAAGATTAACTCTTCATAAGTCTTAACCATTCCAGCATGGGACTAAAGTTTAGTAGATTACCAGCATCCAAAGAGCTTCACCAGCGGTCACATGGGACAGAGATGTTCGTTTATAACTAGGATGTTCTTAAAGGACATCTACCATCAGGATCCATAATTATAAACCAAGAACACTGATGTACTGGTGTTTGCCCCCACTGACAGGAAACACTTTTTTTTTTTTAGTTTCTTAAGACTACATTCACACTGCCGTATGGGGCCGTATATACGGCCGATAAACATCCCCCATAGACAGCAATGGGAGCACGGCGCCCAACGGGAGCGGTATGGTGCCACACACGTGCAGCACCGTACCGCTTCGTACCCCGTGAAAAGATAGGACATGTCCTATCTTTTCATGGCATACGGAGCAGGATGTAAGGATATTACACCCCAACTCACAGATCAACCACTGCCATGTTTTTTGGTCCTTAATAATATACGTCTAATACAATAAAGATGGTTCTAGAACAAACTATCATAATATACTTATACACAACACCCCTAAAATAGTAGGCCAAGTAAGGCAGAGTAAAGACAAACTATTGTACCAAGCTACAGTTTAGTAGATTAATTAAACATAATAACCTCTTGGCTAAGGAGGTTTGGAAGCATTTCATTGTGAGTTACTGTTCCAAGCACATTTGTCTCTTCATCCTCTTTCTGCGTTCCTTCTTTACGATTCCGATTTCTTTGCTCATCTTCCTCCTGTAAGTAAAGACAACCTAGTCAACACAAACATACATTAATGCAACATTAAGAAACTAGAGCCTAAAAACTAATTGATACAAGCCATTTGTTTTCATTAAAGGAAATTTACTATCAAAATCAAGCATGATAAATCGGGGGCACTTGCTCATAGGGCCTGGTGTTAAAACTGTGGTAAATTTCTTATATTTGTTAACTATAGCTAATTATGTTTAAAATTATGCTAATGAGCCGGAAGGACTCTGAGGAGCGTTATGCTCTAGCTTCTCAGTCTTTTACACTGTGCTGGACCCCACCACTATAACTATAACTTAACTTCCTATGTTGGGAGATTACATCAGACAAAGTAGGGAAAGGGCAAATTTTAATGGTAGATTTCCTTCAAATACAAGCAATATTACCACACATATGTTCAAATGGAGCAAAAACATGGCTTTGTGTATGGTATTTCTGCTCAGCTCAATCATAGGTGTTTACAGAATAAGCTGCTTTCTTACAGAAACAGAACCACACCTATCCAAGGGTTGTGTCTGGAACTAAAACTCCACTGAAGAAAATGTAGACAAGCAGCAATTCGAGAAAACTCCTGAGTAAACAGGTAGTGCTATAATATAACAGAAGCAATATTTTAAATGTGCTAATCCTGTAAAACCTCTTTAAACTCCATTATGCCAATTTCCATATCTGTAACCTTACTTAGGCTACTTTCACATGAACATATGCTCGCCAGGGCATAGAGCTGCACGCTGGAGCGTTGCTCACCCCTTTACTCCCCATAGCAAGGCATGGTGCCTGGCCGTAGATATGGGAAAAGATAGAGCATGCTCTATCTTTTTCCCGTGCATGGTACAGTGAAACGTGTGTGGTGACCGTACTGTGGTCGGCCGCAATAGGCTTCTATGTGGACAGATATCTGTCCGCAAACTGTCCGGCTGGATATCGCTCCATCAGTGTGAAAGAGGCCTTAAAGGGAACCACAAATACAGCTAGTGGCGGGTTCCCAAAGAGCCCTAGTAACAAACAGAGACCCTTCTTTTAGCTAAAAATCATTCCCATCAGATTCCCATATATTCAATTTTATAATTTTATCTGGAATCCAGGGATATCTATAGCAAGTTGAAGTAGGCACGGCCTCATGGGCTGAATCAAGCAGCTCATTCTTGTAATGTCATGTGACATCATCGCAGGTTCTTTAGCCTCATAACATTAGCAAACTGTACACCAAGCATATATCTCTTGAAATCACAGCAGTCTGCATGGAGAGGATTAGAAGTCCACAAAGGCATGCTGTGATTTTTTTAATGTGGTCAGATATGTTCATGGGGTACAATCTGTGAATGTAAAAGGCTATAGGACCTGTGATGATGTCAGCCTGGTACCATGACATTAGGCCAAATTCCCCTGGCTTGCTCCATTGAGGTCTAGATACCAGGCAAGTTTATACTATGATTACATTGGTATGTAAAGGAAACAATTTTTAATTAACTGAAGGATGTCAGATAGTTACTAGGGCTCTATAGGAACCTGCCACTAGCTGTATTTGTGAAAAATGTGGTGAAAGGTTCCCTTTAATTACGAGCAACCAACCTGATCTTTCTTTTTCCTTTCTTCAACCTGTCGAAGCTGCTCTGTTGTCAATACAGCCTCCATACGCTTCATGTCTCGCATCATCAATCGCTGGGACTCCAGAAACTGATCATTTGCTTTCTGCCATGTGTGTTTCAGCTGATTATGCTGCTGCCTTTCTTGCTCCAGGAGATGACATACTGCCAAAGAAACAAGAAGAGTTACTCCAGGTTGCACTAAAGATGTACAAGGAAAGGCCTAATGTACACAAACAAGAGTTTTTCTTGGACTGCAAAAGTGGTCGTTCTTGCAGTTTGGCTCACCAGTAGGCCATCGTTAACTGAGCACTTTGTCTAGAAAAACAGAAAGCAGTCTGCGTCTCATGCGTTTGTCCCATTTTGGGAACTAGCGAAAAAAAAACAAAGCCAAGGCTGACAGATGAAGTGACTAGCTTGTCCCAACTCCTCGAATACTAACAATTGCATTCCCTAGCAACTCATCTGAAAATACAGACAGCCCACATAAGACAGCTATTTGAAAGTTTGAGTTACAGCTCACACACTTATTTGTGAAAATAACAAACAAAATGTGCTATCCACTGAACTAACAGATTAAGGCCAAGCCATGTTTGTGTACATGAGGGATAAGTTGGATTAAAAAGGTTACTTACTTACATAATACTACAGTCGTATTTTTACTGTTCATATACTTGACTGTCACTGAACATCTAATACACAAACATGCCATCGCCAATAAATGTTTTAATTTTGTTCAAAATACTTTATCATTTAATTAATCACAAAAAGTTCTTGGTACTAAAGACCAAGTAGGAAGTGGCATCTTTGTATTGCATGTCATTATGGGCCAGCATACCCGTTATAAAATTTGTATTGTTCTTTATCTATAGCAGGAATAAAAAAAAATATATATATATTTTTACACATTATTTAGGCATATTGCTGCCCAGATGCTTTACAGCATTTAACATTAGGACATCAAACCTTTACTATGCAGCACAGAAGAGAACAACTTGAAGAGTTTGTACTATTTGTACTCAAGAAATAAAGCTAGAAGTTTTACAATAAATACCTTCATGTAACTCTTTTCGTAGCTTCTCGGCGTCCTCTTGCAGGACAGACTTCTGAGTATTCAGGACAGCTACATACATTTCTAAGTCTGTCCGGCAAGACTTTTCAGCTTCAAGGTAATGATTCAGTTCCTTCATCTAGTAAAATAAATGGTAAATACCTTTGAAAAATCCAATAAATTAGGTGAAGCAAAGAAACTAGCAAAAAGAAAACACTAAAGAAACCTTAATGGTATTCTTACCACTAAGACTAAAAAGAATAGTACTTCCTGTGTTGCTCAGCGATGGGTGCCTGATTTCATGGTAACATGGTAGGTCCATAACATGGAAATCCCTTAATATTTTTAACACTGCAGCCCATTTGTTTTTTACTCTCGGTTTTACTGATGGTAGATTAGTCCTACTAACCAGTTCCTGAGGAATTGTTCTTCTCAGGACTACTTTTATTGTAACATTTTTACAGCAAAATTGCAGCGTATAATTATGCTAAACAGTCTGGGGTGCACTGATCACTTATACCATATACTGCAATGCCGCTGTATTGCAGTATGTGGGATATAAATTAAAGTCTTATGATTGTGAGGGGTGCCAGATGAGCCAGATTGGGGGGCTGCTAAGCCTCTCACTCTTCCAGACTCAATGGTGGGAATTTATTGCGCCCTCACGTATGATGAGGGCCACCCCCACCCCCCTCGCAGTGGCCTCTTGGTTTATCAGTCGGGCAGCTGCACTGCCGGGTAAAACTACGCCTGGTCCCATTGCCATAGTTTTGCTAAAAAACCTGTGAACTAATGTTTGCAGGTTTTTAGAAAGTATGTAGTCACGGGGCAGGAACACGCCTGTGCATCTACGACAGAAACTGGCAATGTGCCTATGAATTACAATACTTCTACATTTTTCTTGCAGCAGCATCAGGTTATGGGCATTCATTATGACTGCCTTTTATTTTAAAACCAACTTCCCTCTTGTAGTTGTATTGCTAAGCAAAACTTTCAAAGCAAGTGAAGATTGTCAGCAGATTCACAGATGATTGTCACCTCATTATGGCTCAACTCTTATGCTGAACCATTGAATACAAGCAAATATACAAGTTAAATGTGGAACCTTTGATGCCTCCAACTCCTTTATCTTCTCCTCTGCTTCTAAAAGCTTCTCCTTTAATGCACCAATTTCCTTTTCCATGGGCATCACTACAGATCGCAGCTTCTCAGCATCTTCTTGGGCCTATTTTCAAAATAAAAAGTAAAACATGTAATTCAGTGCACAGTATTATTTCCTAAATGCTAACAGAGGTTTTACAACTTATTAAAAGTTATGAGAAAGTACACTTTGAAAAAAAAAAATGAATTACCTATCGAGCTAATACCCTGCAGATTTAGTAAATCCCTATCCTTAAGTAAATGTCTACTGCAATAAAGTCCCATTAAAAACGCACATTTGCTTTCTCCTCTTGAAACTTAACTTTGCTGGTTCCTGCACTACACATTAACAAACTTGTTCAGTGTTAAAAAAAAGGTCCTGCAAGACCAGCATCAGACAGTTTATACAAAAAATGTTCAGGGGACAAAATTAGTAACTGGAATGTCACCAGAATTTTACCCCATACACCAGTAATACATGCTAGTAAAGTCCTCTCCAAATCACCTAATTTTATCTGCCAAGGAGGCCCACCTTAAAGGACACCTGTCATCAGGTCTGTGTCACTTGTCCTGTCACTACTACCTGTTGGAGCAGCTCACAAGGATCCCATCCCAGCCTTTATCTAGTCAATTCATACATTATGCATTGTAAAATCATCTATTTTTTATCATGTAAATGAGGCTGGTCACATGGTCAGAGGCAGTGATGTCACCCCTGTTACCCCTCCCTTCTCCTCCCCCTGCTCATGTCTGTGTGTAATGTATAGTAAAGCATTGCTAGTGTGTGTGCTGCATCTGCTGACATGCTGCATCCTCCTAATACACATGTGTGAGACACAGACATCAGCTACACAAGTACCTGACATGTTCTGCTATAAAATGGCTGCCTGGAGCTGTTGTATCTCTCCTATACACACACACACACACACACACACACACACACAGGCTGCAGGGGGCGTGGCCACCATCAAGCACATCATTATACAGCCTCGCATCATTATACAGGCTGTCAGTCAAGCACTGGGGGTGTGGCTGTGCCTCCCACTCATGAATAAACTGGACAGCTTGAATATGCTAATGACTCATTGGACATTTCACAGGTCATTTGCACACAGCTTTAGGACCTCATTGCTTAGGTTTACAAGTATGTAGAGGGACAATGAAGGGATAGAGGCAATGCTTTCTAATGGCAGTTTATGAAAATATATTTAGTTTAGGGGGTTATTTTGCCTGACGGGTTCTCTTTAATTACAGCCATCTTTCTGATATGCAAATGAATAGACTAGAGTAAATTTTGGAACAGAAGAGCTATGTTTGATCAAGGCTTCCAGTGAACCTCCTTCATTTGATTGACAGCTCAGTGTTTCTTGAAACCTTAGCCTGAGCAGACAGGAAATCCTTCCCCTGTCCACTTCCTGTCCTTACCAGAATGCTGGCCCTCCCACTGTATGGTGTATATAAAAGAGAGCACCGTTTGGGAAACCGCAGACCATCTCACCATTTCAGACACCCCGTGATGGGTGGGGCCAAGCAGCAGTGGGTGGAGACAGCTCAGTTATAGGCATGGTGGCAGGAAGGGGAGGTGGATTTCATAGGGTGTCTGTACCTAATGACAGGTTCCCTTCAAGGCTGGATTTTTTATTATTGAGGCTTGATTTTGCACATGCAAAATCCTTGCCCAAATCTGCTGAGTGAAAAAGCTCTAGTCTTATGAACACAAATATGGCAGACCATTGACCATTCTGAAAAGTTGTGGGTAGGAAAGTTGCAAACCTTTTTCATATCATTTTCCAGGTTCTCTTCTTGCTGACCCTCAGAAAGTCGCCTCCTAAGCTCTGCAATTTCCCGTTCCACAGACTCCCTGTACTGCCCCCATTGGCCTCTCTCCTGCTCCAGTCTTCGATGAAACTGGAGTTCATACTCTTGCAGTGTTTCTAGGAGCAATATTTAAAACATAGGGTAAAACCAATGATTATAAAACCTGAAAGTGTTTCTCGATTCTTCAGAAGCATAGAAACAATTGTGAACTTCAGAAGCAAAGTTTGCAAATAGAAAACAGATTACCAGGAATTGCAGGTGGATACAATTCTGGAATATAGAATATAGGATATATAGAAGAGGAAAAGGGAGCGGGTTTAAGAGATCTTCAGCAGAAATAAAAACTACAGGATTCCAATCATACTTGGCTGAAGAGCAACATAATAGTAATCAGGGTAATTCTAAGGAATAGAAGGTTTCACTCTAAGAAGTGCCAGTGATATGGGAACTGTCCTGTGCTATACATAGAATGAAGCATCTGCTTCATGATGGGAATCCAGAAAAAAATTATTACATGTCTCTGCAGTCAATCACATTACATTTGTGCAATACGTTGTAACGATGACACGTTGGGAGGGGGGAATTCCGACGTGTTCTTACAACATTGTCAAGTGGCGAATAGCTGCTGCCAATGTACCGGTCCCCCCACCACCACCACCTTATGAGTGACTTATGCGCTCAAAGAGTCTGAAGGAGGAATGAAATATGTTGCATCCCTTACCATAGGCTTCCGTTGACACTGCTGAGCGTATACATCTCCGTCCGCCAATATATGTCAATGTATATGCTCAGAAAATGTGATGTAAACCCTAAATGTAAAGCCTAATGTGCATATGGTAGCTCATTTTAGTACTGTTTAGCACAGTATCTAGAGTTGTCAGCATGAATAGGGACTTCAAGAACTAAGTCACAAGTTGGAACCTAATGTACCATACCTTTCATGATCGCCTGGAGAGAAGCCACTTCTTCCTGCCATTGTTTTTTCACTTCATCAATGGCTTCTTGCTTAGTGTTCTCAGACACAGTAGCTATAGCTTTGATGTTCTCCATCTCGGCTTGTGCCTGTGAAAGCTGGAGTGTCAACTGTGCTATCTCTTCTTGTGATGATTGAACAATAGCATGCTGCCGTTTAAGGTCCTCTGCACAGGAAAAAAACATTTGATGTATTACAAATTTAGTCTAAATACGCTATTCTAAAATCATGCATATTTTCTAGCGATTCTAAACAATATCAGGGTTTAGCTGATATTTTCCTCTAGAAATGTATACATGTCTTACCCGCAAACATATTTTTTTAAATTATTGTTTAAAGAGAGCCTTTCACCACCTCACACATTAGCATTTTGTAGGGGTGGTTTCACAGATTCAGGGGCACCTTGAATATTCTTTCTAGCCCCCACTGTTAGAGATATCAGTCCTAGTATCTGACCATTGTAATCTGTGTTTGGTCAGAGTGGAGGAGCTGTTGCTGGAGGCGTGTATTATGCTAATCTTCTCTCATGCACTTCAATCATTGGCAGAGAGTGTATGAACTTTATGCTCATCTAAATGCTGTGTATTGTGTTAAGATTTAGTTAACATTGCGTTTACACCATGCATACAAAAACGCAAAGTAACAAAATGTGATGCGAACGGGATGCTAAAGCAATGGAAATGCAAATGAAATGTGAACGCCATGTAACTGCAAACACCATGTTAGACGGAAACAACCCACAAACACCACATAAATTAAAATGATACACAAACGGCAGACACCAACACGCATTGCAAACACCATGCTGACATAAATGCGACGCAAACACCAAGTAAAAGCAAATGCAACGCAAACTAAAAACAAATGCAATGCAAGGACCAATAGACTGTAAACTCAAATGATCTGCAAATGCAACATACACGTAAATTCGACGTAAACGCAATGCAAACACAACTGAATGCAAATGCAACGCAAACGCTACATAAACACAAATGTAAGCGCTAATGTAAAAACCTCTACATCACATTATTTACGTTGCTTATGCAGTAACATTGATTTTTGCGTCTGCATTCACATCACATTTTGTAATTTGTATTTCCATCATGTTTGCAGAATATTAGCGGAGTGTACCCTTTAGATGAGCATAGAGAAATCACAGCTCACTACTGTTAATAGTAGCTTCTCTGACATTGTCTGCTTTGGATTGACTGTATGAGAGAAGATTAGCATAACACACCCCTCCAGCTCCTCCTTTCTGACCAAACACAGATTACAATAGATACTTGGACTGATATCTCTGCAACTGTAGGGGATAGAAAGAAAATTCAAAGTGCCCTTGAATCTGTGAATGGTATGTTCATCTCCACACGTGTGAGGTGGTGAAAGGTCCTTTTTAATGGATTATTTGACTACAGGGGTGTCACGTAAAGTCAGGTTGCCATACTTCACCCGTGTTTTAAGAGATAGTTAAATTTTCCAAGCTCATCAGTTCTCTTCACCAGTAATTGTGAACCATAATCAGGTGTGCAGTTACCAAAAAAAGATAAAGAAGAATGGAAGGTTCTGAACCTGTTGAGTATTTTTGACTGTTCCTGGTTTTGGCTTACAATAACTGATGCTAATAACCGATGAAAAAACGGAGATGGGAACTGGCTCTCAGCGCAGATTCACACTGTATGTGATCAGTCCGTGTGAAAAGGGTTGTGTCATGGACGGACCGGACTCTGTGCTTCATATTCATACATGATTCACTGAATTCCTGCTTCCCCCATATGCAACAGAGCCAAAGCTGAATCATAAATTTGTTCGGTATTTCCAGTATATCAATTTAGCATATAATTATCCTATATGGTAAAAGGTCCAAATGCCCACCTTTTTGCCACTTTATTTTGAATAACATTGATGAAAATATTGCACAGCTCTCAAGATGGAATCAATACAAAGGTCGGGTGGTCTCAAAAAAATAACAACTTGCATAGCTATGTGATCACATTGACTTAGAGGGGTTGGCCACTTTAACTCAGGTTTTTTTGTATTGTGTGTATACTATATATCATAGGGTCCTGGCGTGGCGATTGACATGGACATATAGAAATCACATGACCCTCCATCAGCAGCCATTTTATGGACAGGAAGGCAAAAGACAGGAGGCTTCATGTTACATATCAAGAAAGCAAAGCAGAACTTTTAATAGAGGCATACTGATAAATTACCTAATATCCTGCCCCCCATACAGTACAAAAAGCATGAGGTAAAGAGGCCAGCCCCTATAAAGAATGAAGTGGACGTGTAATTTGGATGTATCACACAAAGAAGGCCGTAACAACAAAGCCCACTCAAAAATAGCATTTTTCAACATTTTAAATTTTTTTCCAGCCTCCCATTATATACTGATTCAGAATGTGTGTTATAAGTGGTGCCACCAACAAGTAGCCATCAAAGGGCTCTACAAATGGAAAAATAAACAATATAGCTTCTGGAATATGGGAAGCGAAAAACAAATGCAAAAAAAAATAATTAAATGGTTTATCTGGCTATAGCCTGAAAGGATCTAATTTGTTCATCCCCATTATTTTGCACAAAGGAATGCTGCTAAAAAAATCTCATAAACATGGAGGACTACTGTCCAATATCCACAGCAAAAAAAATTAATTGTACATAATTTTTTTTTCAGAATCTGGGTGAACCACTGCGAGACAAAAAGCAATAAAGAAAAGTACCTATGAAACACACAACTAACAGACATATGAAGCTTACCTTCTTTAGCCAAATACAGCTCTTTAAATTTTGCCCTCTTCTGATTGAATTCTTGCTCTAATTGGGCCTTGATCTGCAGATATTCCGCATTCATTACCTCCAGCTCCTCCACGCGTTTCTGCAGAGCAGCTGACAAACCAGACAGGTAAAAAAGTTAATTTTCCTTTCAGAATTACATATAACAGTTAAACAATGTCTATTTTTTTGCAATGTATATGGTGGCCGTATACTAGCCGTACGAATGGCAGCTGGCAGGGCCAGCGCCAGCAGTATGCATACCTGGACAAGTACCAGGGTCCAGAGCTGCTGAGGAGGGGCCCACACAAGGCTGTAAAAAAGAAATTAATGGGGCAGAGAGGGGCTCTATCCAATTAATCCACTGGGTGTCAGGGGGCTTATATAAAATACCTATGAGGGGGCATTATACAAAATAACCATGAGGGGGCTGCTTGGTGTGATAAACTAGGAAATATTTTAGGGAACAGGAGACAGTTTTAGTTTTTCGAATTTTTAATGCCGCCATGTGAGTTCACAGTAAAGGTGCTTACTGAGGCTCCATTGCCCAGGGGCCTACTGAAAGTTTCCTCTGATCGCGGGCATTAACCCCTTACACTCCGCGGTCACGTGTGCACTAAAAATATTTGAATCAAGGGTCAAAATCAGGGTCTGAAAACCCAATGTGCGGTTTTCAACATAGATTTTCAGTCAGATTCTGCCATGTCAGGTAACACTACACATATAAATTCAGCAGATAGTACACCTGACATACAGCCTTAAAGTGCAGTGGAAAAATGCTTTAAATGGATTGCATAGAAACATGAAAATAAAACGTACTAGTAAGCATTGTGCCGAAAATATTACAGTGGCCGTTCTTAGTATTTAAGCTAAAGCCTCATTTACTTCAATAGGACTTCCCACAAGCCATGTGTCTGCTGTAAGTGAATATCACTGTCCTATGTTGAGGAAGCATCAAACAGTAGAACAATACGACTGCCAATACCAATGATAGGTGATCAATTTATGAAAATTGGACATCCCTTTTTGCTATTGGCTCTTATTTATTTTGTATTCTGATACTGATGAGCTTATTGAAAAACAATGCCAATGTGAAAGACCATAAAATCTTTCACATCATAGTAGGCTAAAGATCAGATTACAAAGAATAACAAGAGTCGACAAAGGTAACGTTAGCATCCCTCACTTCAGAACAGATGAAAAAAACGTTCTGATCAAAACCAATAGAAAACCCCTGGAAAAGCCTTGGTGACAAAGCTAAAGCCACAAAACCCACAACAGTCATTGTGAAGGAAACTGGAAGAAGAGTAGACCAAAAATCACACCATAACAGTGTGAGAGACTAGTGATGTCCTGTGATGTGCTATCATTCGTAGCAAAGACCTGTACTTCCTACTGATTGGTGACTTTCTCTGTGCTAACTGCTCTCCAATTATGATCAAATTTTTAGCAAAATAAAGGTTTTATGTTCATATACTTGGTTATTTTACTAAGCCATTAAGGACGCAGCCATTTTGTCGCTTAAAGGGCACATATACAGCCAGTGAAAAGTTCCTATAGAGCTCTATTAACTAACTGACACACTTTGTTTAGCCAAAAATTGTTTGGCTCACATCCACATAAATCACCTTTTATCTTATATTACCTGGCATCAGAGGAGGCGTGTCCTGCTCTGCCGGCCCCTCCCATCTACTCCTCCTCATGCCTCCTTACTATTTAGCAGTTCAGGTCATGTGACCAGAGTGTTGTCATCTCAGGTCCTTTAGCCTGTAGCAAACTGTACCCCATGTATGTATCTGATCGAATGAAGTCACAGCAGCCTCAATGGACTTCTACTCCTCTTCATCCCCTATGCAGGCTACTGTGATTTCATGTGATCACATACAGGAGGGCACATCAAGTTTCCTGAAGTTGGATACTTAATCATTGCAATGCATCTTAATTTTTTACCTTTGTGATACCTGTGATGAGTTGTCCTTTTAGTCTCACTTTTGAGACTGTTTGTGGTGTGCTGTCACCCCACTCCAACACCCTGATTGGAGCCGGCTCCAATAGCAAGTGCTAACCCCTTACACACCGCAGTCAAGCATGACCGCAGTGTGTAACGGTCTTCCCATAGGCATCAGATCTCCCATTCCGCTTACCAATGGATCCGATCCTTTCCTGGGCAGCCCCAAGGTATGCCGAGTGCACGGTGCTACCCTATGTCCTATGCATTCAGATCCCTTCCGGGGTGCAGACAGTTTACACTACTCTACAATGCATTAGTATTGTACAGCAGTGTATTGGACTTGAGCCAGCAATAAGAGCATTCCAAGTTCAAGTTTTTACAAGTAAAAAAAAAAAGTTCAAAAAGTAAAGTTCAAAACATTGGAATAAAAAAAATAAAGTAATAAAAATATAGGCCCCTAAAATGTCACGTCCGTAACAATCTGTATAATAAAACAGAATTGGTACTGGACTCGAACGGTAAACGCCAGAAACCCCTCACACACACCAAAAAGTTCAGAAAATAAAACATTTTTTTATGAATACCCTCTGCTCTAAAAAGTGATTTAAAAATGTTATGCACTCTAAAAGGAACAACTCTTCCCTCAAAATAAAAGCCCTTAACCAGATTAGTCAGCTGAAAAATTTTTTATACTTGGGAGAAAATGGGTATCAAACTTTGCGGAGCTTTTTGTCATTTAATCCATTGCAAATCTTTAATTTTCCACCCAAGACAAATGTATTGTCCAAAAAATTACAATTTGTAGACTGCACCTCCAATGTGTTTTAACGCACTTATAACACCTAAAGGGTTAACAAACTTCTTAAAAGTACTTTTCCATATGTTAAGGTGTGTAGCTTCCAAAATGGGGTAATTTACAAGTCTTGTTATTATTTAGGCCTCTCACAGTCATTTGAGAGTTGACCAGGTCCCTATAAATAAATATAGGTTGACGATTTTTCAAAAATTTTGAAAAATGGCCCGAAATTCTAAGCCTCATAACATTCTAGTAAATATGCCTGGAATCTTACAAAACCATGCCAATATAAAGCAGACATTTGGGAAATATAAGTTATGAATTAATTTGGGTGCTACGGCTATCTGCTTCAAAAGTAGAGAATTTTGAAAATAAAGAATTTAAAATTTTTGCCAAAATTTCAGTTTTATTTAATAAACACAAAAATATCATTCACATTTTTAAATTAAAGGTTCACGAGAAAATCTCAAAATCTTTATCTTATAGTGTTCCAAAGCTATAACCACTTATAACTTCACGTTTCATTGTTTTATCAAAAAAACCTCTTCAGTTCAATTAATAATAACCTAGCACTCACACAACTCTCAGTCTACAAAAGACTGGAAGCAATGAAGCCTGGAGGACTCGTTGTAGAGTCATCATCTCTCCTCAGCCTTCACTGCTCCGGAATGGAATTACAAAATTCTCTCAAGATCATGACATGTTGCATGTTTGGTGGTGAAAGATTCAACCTTTTTGGGACCAGGCCTTCTCAGCTTATCACCCTATCTTGGGTTCTCCTGTCTACAGCTCTCTTGAAGTTGCATTTTTGTCTATACTTCCCAACTTTTTAATGAAAGCAACAACATGCTAAAATACCAGATGTTGGAAAAATGTGGTGCTCTCAGCCTATACCCATCATCCACTATGAAAATTTTATGGATTACACGACAGGAATGTTGCCATCTCTCTCAAATCCATGGTTCAAACAATCACCCCCAAACATGAAATAGCTCTGCCCATGACTAATGTCACAACAGACGCTTTTTTTTCTGTAACTGCTTTAGATTATGAAATTACAATAAAACATTTATTTAAAATATGTCCAGCACGAATATCCCACATGGGGTAATAAATAGGAAAATAACGTTTCACCCCCCCCCCCCAAAACAGGCACAACAACTATTTTGTTAAACCATATTTGTGCATATTTGTAAGGTGAAGACTGACTGCATCATCTTATCATGTTCTTAACAGGAACATGTGACTGAAACAATGTTCCATTTTGAAAACAGCTGCTTAGCCAACTATTATAGCTCAGTGTGTGCTCAGGTTCACCAAGTGCTCACAACCGGGAGAAAACTGGGACAAGATTCGAATTATATCACTAGCATATGAAATGTTATCCATTTCTATAGTGACAACCAATGCAAATCACTATAATTACTATATCACCTATTACATGACGCATACTACACAAAACAACACGAATGTACACATGTAAGCTGAAGACAGAATGCCAACGATTTACAAATTGTCATTATGTTCTGTCTGTACACGTGGGCTGGAAATAATTCACAGGAGGCCGAAAACACTGCAAAAATCCAGATTAGGTCGACAACTAACCTCTGTTATCACAACAGTTCCCATCTATATAGGGCACGCTCTATTGGAAGCACACAGTATTAGGGAGCTGCATATACGCATAGTCTTCTCAATGTACTGCTCCAAATATGCCTGCAAATAATAACATCAAAAGAAACTCCATACAGCTACACTTCTGCAAACAGAGAAGAGAGTTGTCATGACGAATCTTCAGGTTATTACAAGATACGATGATAATCTATGTATAGATGTAGATGGATCCAATTGTTTTTTCCCAGCTGGGTTAGTGTGCTTGAGATTTTTGTTTTTGGACAATCTTATTTTCATCTTTATGTGCTGCAATTATGCAAAAAAAAAAAAAAATAAAAATTAAGAAAGAAAGTATCTTGATTACATTGCTTATCCTTCTGTAATGCATGTTGTGGTTAATGGATACCACCAGAATAGAGTGCTTTAAACCCAATCACACTTACATATACTGGAGAGTGGATGCTGAAAATGGAACTATTCTTCATTTTAGAGGAAAAAGAAAAAAAAGGTTTTAAAATATGTAAATTAGCCTCAAGGGAGGCTAATTTACATAATAGGAGCTCCTTCTGTGTGTTCACATGTTTCTCAGATGCAGTTTTGAAGAGATGATACTCTTTCACTCCACTCCTGGTCTGGACATCAAAAACGGCAGCTAATTTACATAATTTTAAAACACTTTTTTTTTCTCTTCAATGAAGCGAGTATCTGATAAATGAAGACCGGATCCTTTTCAGCGTCAACACTACAGCATGTAAGCCCTCTATCCTGGGGGTAGATTTCCTTTAAAGGGAACCTGTCAGCAGAAAATGACCTAATAAAGCACTACCAGTATGTCATCAAGCAGCTGAACACCTTCTAGATCATGTTCATTTCATGTACCAGCGCGGTGGCATTGCCCAGAAAATCAACTTTGAAGTGACATGTTATGTTGTATAAAGACAAGGAGGCAGAAATTCTCAATTGAGAATGCCCTCTTCACTGTAATTGATGGTACTGCATCCAGACACATCACTAACCAGATCTTCTTTATTATGAGGTGAGGAGAGATTTACTTGAACGGTGAGCTCTCCAACCTCCATGAATTTATGCAACCAATGGACAACTCACTTCAAAGTTGATTTTATGGATGATCCCACCACAATGGACCATGAAAGAAACATGATCTGGAAGGTGTTAATCTGCTTCACAACATACTAGTAGTGGTTTATTAGGTCAATTTCTGATGACAGGTTTCCTTTCATGAGGTGTTTTTTTTTTTTTTCAAAGGAGGGCAGAATGCTTTGGCTTACAAAGCAGTAAAATCTGGAATTCTCACTGGTATGGAGTAGATCAGTGGATCCAAGTTTGGCTGATTAAACAGGGCTTGTCATACATTTATCTCCTATTCTATAGATAAGGAATAAAGGCTATCAATGACATAACCCCTTTAATGATGTGAAGTACTATATAGGGTTGATTACTGATATGGAGTAATTGGATTATGAAATTAATTAGTAAAAAACGTAACCCATCATAATTCTTATATTATTAACAGAAAATGCCCCAAATCTGCATGTCCCTAGTTGGAGCCCTCTAAATGAGGGCCATTTACCTACTGCCTCATTGTTTCATTCTTGGTTACGCCATGGGTAAGGCTGAGTGGCTTTGCACTACAGCTGATAGATGGTTATATGACCCATTAGATGTCTATCCCCTACTCCGCTCCTACTCTACATCTCTAAACTGCTCACATCTAGCTTCAGATAAATGATAGATGTGAGCAGTTTAGCAGGCAGGAATGATAACAGGAGAAAGGAAACAGTTCTCAGAAAAGATAAGTAAAAAAGTTTCTGATTGTATAAGATTTCTCTGTCCTAACTTCAAGCAGGATAAAAACCCATTTATAGAGCTGCATTCAAGTTGGGAAAAAGTCCACGTGTGGTACCTATTTCCCAACCCAACCTTGACCAGGGCTATGGTCATGAACTCACATGGCCATAGTGATTTTTTATACCAGTTCTACTTCCACACTCATATCTCTAGGGTGCTTTCAGTTCGATCAACTTATGGTTGAGCAGGATGATGAAGCCAACACAAGAACTGTGTTTTCTGGCCTGGATACAGCTGTCTAAATGGTCACTTAGGCCAGGAGCCACACACAGTGGCTTTTGCCAGTTTTTGTTGCAGTATTGAGTCAAAGCCAGAAGTGGATTAAAGAAGAAGAGTAGCATAAAGAACAGCTTTTATATCTGATCCTTTGATTCTGCAAACTGCAAAAAAAAAAAACCTATCTCAAAAAGATTTTTTTTAAAAAAATGTATCACATTGGTGAAAACTGCGTGACATGTGAGACCGGATTTTTCCTTTTGTCGCTTCTCAGCTTAGTTAAAAAAATGCTGCATTGATAGAATGGTATATTTAGCTACTTCTCTCTCACTTCTCTTTTTCTAGACCGCTACCAGTGAGGTGCAAAAAATTCTAGATACTTCAATACTAGTGAGCTGCATAGAAATGTGGCTCATTTTGCCAATGAAATTATACTAAAGGAATTATAAAAATGGCATAAGAGAGGTGTCATATTTATGAAAGGATTTCCTTTCTTGATCGGAGTCATTCACTACAATGCTGGGTAAATAATTTTCCCACATTTCTCAGTTTAGGGGCCATCACTCTGCTAGCAATGAGATAGGATGGGTTGGTATTGCTCCATTACAGCCATCTCTGCTGTCAAGGAACTTTTGTTTTCTATGGATTTTTGTTTTTCAACCCATAAACCCTTCTCAATCTGATTTCAGGCTCATGCCCCCTGAACTGTCAAATCATTATGATAGCATGACTATAAAATTGGTCACTAATCACATGACTAATGGAGGTAAATTGTCATATTCCAGTCTGAGCTTTTAAAAGCTTATATCTTGACATCTTAGCAATAGGTCATTGCATAAAGGAAATCTACCATCATAATCAAGAATGATAAACCAGGGGCACTTACTCATAGATCCAGGCACTATGACTGTGGTAATCTTCTTGTATTTGTTATCCATGGCCTTATTCCTTCTAAAAATCCACTTTTAAAATTGTGCTAATAAGTCAAAGCTCTGGAAGGTGTTTCCAGTCTCCATGCTGTAGCTTCACAAGCTGTTACAATGAGCAGGACAGGTCTCTCCCTCCTCCTGCTGCTACATTACACTGACAGAGGGTGAGAGAAAGGGGTTGGGTAAGACATGTTCTGTTCATTGTAATAACCTGTGAATCAGCAGCAGTGAGGGGCTTTAGTAACACCCCAATAGCACTCCTGACTCATTAACATAATAATGTTGCTTTTAGAAGGAAGGAGGTCATGGATAACAAATATAAGAAGATTACCAAAGTCATGGTGTCTGAATCTATAAGTTAGTGCTCCTGGTTTATCATGCTCGATTTTGATGGTAGATTTCCTTTATAAACTTTCCATTTATAAAATGTCAAGATATAAGCTTTTAAAACCTTAGACTGGTACATGACAATTTACCTGCTTTAGTTATGGGGTTGCTGACTAGTTTTACACAGTCACACCAACATAATGCTTTAGTTGTCAGGTCAGGAGGGCATCCGACAGCTAAGGACGACAAACAATGCCTCACAGGTTTGATTTTGCCTAATGGCTACATAAATATGGTCCCCACGCCTGCCACACTGAAGTTTCCTTTTATTAGAACAAAAGGTTTAAGGAAGCAAAGCATTATTAGCTGTTAAAGGGAACCTGTAATGGCGATGTGGGATACTAAACTACTCACAGGTGGTCCAGTGGTTTAGTGTCTCAAATCGCCCTTTAGTATTTTTAAACGATCCTTAAAAAAAACAACAAAAAAAAAAAAAGAAAACCCTTCATATTCGCTTCATCCCTTGTTTCCTTCAGCACCTGTGCTTTGCAGCAAGTGAATTACACCTCAGCTTCACTGTGCAAGTGCCATAATTACAGTGCGTACCCAATTAAGACAGGGCTGGCTTCACTTTCCAGATCGCTAGAGGAGTTGCCGGATCTTCTGATGCGGATGATTGGACACATATCCAGGCCAGTATAATTTTTTTTTTTTTAATGCAAAGCTGTCAAACATGTTAACCAGTAGTTGGTTTAGGGTCCCAATTCGACCTGACAGGTCCTCTTTAAATCCTATGGTAAAAACTACCTACATTGCTGAGAGAGTATTCAGGAACCAGTTGGCATCCATGGGTATACTCTCAACCTATTTTTTGCCCGCTGGCACCCAGAATTGTAAGCCGTTGATGTTACAAAGCATACAGAGGGAAAAATAAAGTTCTGATAAAGACGATCAAACCCAACATGGCAATATATATTTAGAAATTCTGCTCATCTAAATGAGGTTGAGATTCTGCAGATGTCATTCAGATGACTGGGACAGATACAGACATTACTGCAATGAAATCATCCTAAGGGCTAAAACATAAGAGCCTTGTGGGTCTGTGAATCACAGACTGGTCACAGTGCACTCCATGCTTCATAGTGATATTTGATGGATGACTCTTCGGATTTGGCCCTAAGCCTACATTCACACGATCGTTGGGGGACGTATATATATATATATATATACGGCAGCAAGATTGGCAAAGAGAGCATGGAGCATTATGGTGCTGCAAATGTGCGCCACCATAACGCTCTGTACGCAGGGAAAAGATATGATATGTCCTATCTTTCCCTGTGTTAGGCACCTTGCGCCACAATGGAGAGGGGAGCGGTCACCCCTCCTCCTCTCCATCGCGATGAACATATACCCGCCATACGTTTGTGTGAATGTAGCCTTAGACTGAGGACATGCAGTTAGTAATGCAAAATGTCTGCAGGTTGCAGGGAGTGGGAGGTAGGTGGTGCTTTATTCCAACCAAATTAAAATCTAATTTCAAACTCTGTTGACAGGCTGTGGATTCAAAATTTGCAGCATAAACATTTTGTGCTGCTGTTTAATATGCAACATGGAAATGAGATTTGCATAAATTCCATGAACTACGCCGTCACTAGAAATCCTAGGTTAGCCACCAGCAACCTGCAGCAGCTAATTCTCTGCTATTTCACCCAGTTTGCCTCCGACAATACAAAGTTTAATGGGCAATTCCATTTTATATTTTGGAGTCAAAAGACAACATTCATCCACTGACATGACTGAGCTGTCCTTTTATTGATATGCAAGATGAAGGCAGGACTATCAGGTTTAGTTTGTCCATTATAGCTCAACATTTATCACCTTGAATATCAGCGGGCTATGAAATGACTTCTAGCTTTGAATTCTACAGCTTTTCACAGACGTCTCCACTAAATTAATAATATTATTATTATTTAACAACCACAACAATTCTTTATATAGAGCACACAGATAATGCAGCGCTGCACAAAGCTTGCCAAATCAGTCCCTGTCCCCACTGGGCTCACAATCTAATCATCATACCAGTGGGAGTGTGGGAGGAAACAAGGAGACAACATACAAACTCTTTGCAAATGTTGACCTGGATGTGAATTGAACCCAGGACCAATATATAGTACTAGTCTTCTCATTTGGAAAATTACACCTTATAGGCCCCTAAGCCTGCTGGACCTGGTTGCGATCGCACCCTCTGCACCCCCTCAAGTTACGCCCCTGTCAGGACCCCAGCGCTGCAAGGTTGTAGTATTAACCTCTCAGCCACCGTGCTGCCCCATAAAAATATAATAATTGATTTGTATGGTATGATTTTGTTTTCTGCTGGTACCTACAACTTTTGTGCACTTCTTACTGAGTTCTCCATTGCTTTGCACATATATATATATATATATATATATATACACACATAGATAGATACTTTACAATACAAACAGCAAGAACATAATGACCTGTCAAACATGACATTATTACATGTTTATGCCCACTTCAATGCCACTAGTGATGCCCAGGCATTGGAAGCCTAAAAGCCACAGTCTGCGTCTGTGCAAGTGATGTGGCCAGAAAATGTGATGGCCAGTGAGCACCAGGTAGGTGGAGGTAGTCAGAAGACGCAGATGAGGCCCCAGGGTGTGTTCAGGGTCCTACAGGGCAGATCTCCCCACCCAGCCGCGTCACACACTCTCTGACATGTGTCTGCTTCCAGCCGGTCCATGGCTTCCACCTCCAGCCGCCTCCCCCACCGGACAGCTAAGCTCTACCTGGCCCGCGTCACGTCTCCTCACAAGCAGAGTAAAGAGGGGAAAGGGTAGGAACGCACTCACCGTCCGCGGTGGCATCCCGCCCAGGCTCCGCCATTCCGACCACCGAGCCGGTCACTCTCAGTGTCGGGGAACGTTTGGTTCAGACCTCGGCCTGGGCATCCTCCAGTACCGCGTCATCCTGACAGCGTGACAGCTGGCGCGCTGACGTCACTGAACGTGACGTTCTGAGAACGCAACGCTCCTGCGTGCCCATATTCCTGCCTGGCAGCCCTCACTGTGTGGATGGAGGCAGTGCTGCGCCCAGGGAGATGTGGGACATGGTTCTATACGCGGCGGCTCCAGTATGGACTGTGAGGGATAGAAGTGAAAGGACAAGACTGGAGCTGCCGCAGGAGAGGCATAGTACTGCTCCCCTCACTGCAGCAGCCAGGGGTAGTACGAAGAGTATGGAATCTTTATTACGTTCTTTGTTATTTAAAAAAAACTTTCCATCTAATAACAGAAAACAAAAGAAAAATTGTATTTACTTGCCGAAAGTGCAGCCGTTACATCATTGTCAATATATTTATGTCTGATTAGACTACATCAAGAAAAAAATCGTCCACATAAAAGGCACTAGTGCTACAACAGACGCAGCAGTGTTACACTGCTAGCTTAATCGGAACCATCCGATAACGCTTGCAGACACTGTCGCGCTGTACAATAGAAATTAGGGAGGAAAGAAATGAGCAGACCCAGACAAAGCAGCCAATCATTCAGCTGTATGCCCCTTGAACTAGAAAAAAATGTGACTGGCCAATACAGCTATGCCTGGTTACTAGTGACATAAAGATACCTGACTTTATGTTTTGCAGCTCATCAAGCAACATGTCTGGGTTAGGTGGAGCTGCCTAACCTAAAGTTCGGGTCTGTTCATCTCCAGTAGTGGAGAACCAGCAACAAAGCCTCCTGAGATTTCCCCCTAAACCTCAGGCTGCCTGCACAAGACCCTTCTAAACAGCAGCGCCAAACTGTTATCTTGATAACCGTTTAGAGTTGATGTTTCACAGGGAAGAAGGAACTCCCGTCCTCTGAACTGTGGTTAGTCCAAGAAAACATGGTTTTCACCGATCGACCAGTCATGTGCAGCCAGCTTCACCGTTCTGATTTTCTGTCATTTCTTACAATTCTTCAAATAGTTACTTAGGGTTAAAAAAAAAACCATTAGATGGATTGATGGCCTATAAAGCCTGATGTGTTTACATGCACTAAAGGGAAAATTTATTTATCAGTAAACTGGCTTTTTCTGACAGTTTTTTAGACTGTCTCAGGCTGCTTCACACTTGTGTATGTTAATGTATTGTGAATGCAATTCAATTGTATTTCCAATGTGTTAACATTCTATGGAAATTGCACAGTATTTTCGTAACTGTGATGTAAAGGTATTGTGATCACAACGAAGCCTTAGAAGTTTTTTGTATATCAAATTTATATAAGTGGGTTAGACAGCTTGATAGATAAAATATGAATCTTAATGTCTGCATTAGATTTGAGACTTTTTGGTGAAAAGTCAACAAAAAGTTTGAACATTCATGCACATCTAATTCCTAAGTATTTCTTGTGCTAGGAGAGGACTACACAGAATTTGTTCCTTAAAGGGAACCTACCACCACAATTCTACCTATAAAGGTAGATCGGGTGGTAGGTGGATGAATGGGACGTGAGGATGGCCCTTTTTTGGGCTAATCCTCAAGTCCCGGCTATCTTTTAGTAAACTTTAATAAGCGGGTATGTAAATTTTTTAAGTTTTTTAAAGTGCGCTACTGGACTGGTGGCGTTGGAGTACCGACATGAAGGCTATTACACGTCGCGGCTACATCCACGCCCCAGTATGCCGCCCTTTTCCTTTTGTTTTTTCGCTTGTCCTTTTTCCCCCCCTTTCATCTGCCTTTTTTTCCCTCTGTTTTCTTCTCTGACGGGCCCTTTCCTCTCCGCCTACACCCCCATTTCAATCTTCTCCGCCCTCGTTCTCCCGAGCTCTCGTCTCTCTCTCCTCCTCGTCCTAGTACCCCGGCAATCGCCGCACCGGCCGCGGAGCTATAAGGTGCTTACACAGCTTGATAAATAAAATATGAATCTATTATTAGAGATGAGCGACATACTCGTCCGAGCTTGATGCCGATCGAGCATTAGCGTACTCGTAACTCTCGTTACTCGGACGAATACTTCGCCCGCTCGAGAAAATGGCACTCCCCGCCGTTTGCTTTTTGGCGGCCAGAAACAGAGCCAATCACAAGCCAGGAGACTCTGCACTCCACCCAGCATGACGTGGTACCCTTACACACGTCGATAGCAGTGGTTGGCTGGCCAGATCAGGTGACCGGATAGACCTAGCCGCTGCCCCGCGGCTGCTTGGATCATTCTGTGTCTGATGCCGCTAGGGAGAAGAGCTGCTGCTGGTTAGGGAAAGCGATAGGGTGTTCTATTAATAAGTGTTGGCAGGAGTGATTCAACAAGAACCCAACAGCCCTTTTAGGGCTAATAACGTCTATACTTTTTTTTTAATTTGCTTGTGGCTGGGCTTGCTGGCACTAGTAGTGCAGCTAGTACCATATTGTGAGGAATTTGCAGGGACTTGCTACCGTTTTGTTTAGCTCTGTGACACACATATCCACCTCAAACACCAAAGTGGGAAATTATTAGGGGTTTGATTTCAATTAGGCACAGTCGCGCCAGTTTCTTTTTATTTTACGTTTATTTTTTTTAATAACTCAGTGTTCATCTCATCTGCATGTATGTGCTTTCATACTTGGCTAGAAAATAGCCATAGAAGCCAACGGCTTACTTACGCCTACAGTAGCGTTATATATATTTGATTTCTGGTTGATCTGCTGTGCTGTACTTGCTGCGCTGCAGTGCATCTACTAGCAAATTGTGAGCAATTTGGAGTGAGACTTGCGACCGATGTTGTTTTGCGCTTAGTGACGCACATATCATCATCCATCGCAAAGACCGAAGTGGAAAATTTATTAGGGGGCCCGGGGTTGTATTTCAATTAGGCACAGTCGGCCATCCTTTTTTATTTTAACGTTTATTTTTTTTTCATACCTCAGCGTCATCCATCTGGCATAGTAGGGTGCTTTCATACTGGGCTAGAAATAGCCATAGGAGAATCCCAACGGCTTACTTACGCCTACAGTAGCGTTATATATATTTTGATTTCTTGGTTGATCTGCTGGGTGCTGTACTTGCCTGCAGTGCATCTCACTAGCAAATTGTGAGCAATTTGGAGTGAGACTTGCGACCGCTGTGTTTTTGCGCTTAGTGACGCACATCCATCGCAAAGACCGAGTTGGAAAATTTATTAGGGCCCGGGGTTGTTTTCAATTAGGCACAGTCTGCCATTTCCTTTTTTATTTACGTTTTATTTTTTTAATAACTCAGCGTCATCTCATCTGCGCATAGCGTGTGCTTTATATCCTTGTCTAGAAAAATAGCCATAGGAGAATCCAAACGCTTACTTACGCTACAGTAGCGTTATATATATTGATTTTTCTTTGATCTGCTGGTGCTGGTACTTGCTGCTGCATCTACTAGCAAATTGTCAATTTTGGAGTGAGACTTGCGACCGCTGTGTTTTTCGCTAGTGACGCACATATCCACGCAAGACCGAAGTGGGAAAATTTATTAGGGCCTGGGGTTTGTTTTTTCAATTAGGACAGTCTGCCATTTTCCTTTTTTATTTACGTTTATTTTTTTAATACTCAGCGTCACATCTCATCTGGCATAGCAGTGGTGCTTCATACGTTGGCTAGAAAATAGCCATAGCAATAGATGCATCGTTTGGTTTTAAAAAACTAAAAAACACAAAAAAAAAAACAAAAAAAAAAAAAAAAGTTAACAAAAAAATTCAAGTTATCAACTTACTCTCATTCTATTTTCAAAATGTTTAAACCTGAGGGTTAGGGGTAGAGGAACGGGGGCGGGGACTGGGCGTCCAACTACTGCAGGGTCAGAGGCCGTGGTCCTGGGCGGGGTGAGACACCCACCTGCTTATTAGGGAGCAGAGGAATGCCGCAGAGCTACACTCCCGAGTTCATGTCTGAAGTTACTGGGATCTGGTAGAGAGCACTGTTGAGGCCAAACAGTGCGAACAGGTGATGTCGTGATTGCCGACAATGCTTCGAGCAATTTGTCCACCAGTCAGTCTTCCAACGCAGTCCATCCCCCATGTTCAACCGAAATCGGCACTCCCATCTCCTGCACCTCCCTCAGCCTCCCCCCCTCCCCCCCAGTCTGCTGCCCCCTCCCCGAATTTGGCATTTGAACCGGCATACTCTGAGGAACTGTTTCTGGACCCTTCCCACATCCACAACACTTGTCCGGTTCTGCTGAGCAATTTTCCGTCCCAGGTTTTTCCACCAGTCGCAGTCTGTGGGTGATGATGACCTTCTTGACGTAGTGGAAGAAGTGTGTAAGAGGTGTCCTGACGATGAGAGACAAACGGTTGTCAGACAGTGGGGAAGTTGTTGTCAGGGGCAGAAAGTCCGAGGGGGGAGCAGACTGAGGGATCGGAGGATGATGAGGTGACAGACCCAAGCTGGGTTGATAGGCCGGGTGAACACAGTGCTTTCTGAGACGGAGGAGAGTCCCCACCAGAACAGGTTGGAAGAGGCAGTGGTGGGGCCAGACGAGAGGGCAGGGCAAGCAGGTGCATCAGCGCCAAATGTGTCACGTAGAAGCTCCCGTGGCGAGGGCTCCGCGGCGAGGGCTAGATTTTCAGAAGTCTGGAGTTCTTTAAGGAAACACGCAGGATGACCGACGACTGTGGTGTGCAACCTTTGCCAAACCAGGATCAGCAGGGGTTCCACCACTACTAGCTTAACTACCACCAGTATGCGCAGGCATATGAATGCTAAACCCCATCACTCCCCGGCCGTGCACTCACCTCACCACTGTCGGCTCACCCTCCCCGTGCTCCCTTCTCCCGCTGAGTCGTCCCCCCTCCCACCCTGCAAAAAACCCCATCGCCGCCTCCACGTCCTCACAACCTCCACCAGCGTTCAGCTCTCCATACCCAGACTCTGGAGCGGAAACGCAAATATAGTGCAACCCACCCCCCCGCACGAGCCCAAGCCCCTTATGTCCACATCTCCAGATTGCTCACCTGGATGATGCTGCCCATAGGCTAGTAGAAACCGAGGCCTTTCGCAACTCATGGCGCGGCCGCCCCCTCGGTATTCGGTCCCCAGCCGCCACTACTTTTCCCGATGTGCCGTCCCAGCCCTGCACCAGCACGTGTCAGACAACATCATCCGTGCCCTGACCAACGCCGTTTCTGACAAGGTCCACCTGACCCACGAACACGTGGACGAGTGCTGCCGGGCAGGGCCCCCATATATCGCTGCCGGCACATTGGGTTACACTTGGTGGAGGCTGGGACCGAGTCTGACCCTGCGGCTGGTCATATACTGCCGACGCCAAGTATTGCGGGGCCACCTCGTCCACGGTGTTTCGGCCTACTATGCCTCCTCTCCTCCACCCCTCTCCCACCCTCCTCCTCTCCCCTCCTCTACCACCTCCCTCCTCTGCTACTCTTAGCCCGGATGTCTAACACCTGGGCTGCGCATCAGTCGGTAGCTCTAGCACAGCAGCAGTGCCGTCGCTACGCGCAGCAGCGGGCTCAAACTGCTGAGCAGGGAATAAATGCCACCGCCCTGAAACTATACCACGGGCTATCACGCGCAGACTGATCTGTGGCTGGCACCGCTGAACCTGAAGCCATGCATGGTTGTTGGACAACGGCCGTAACCTGGTGGCGGCATCTGCAAACTCTACAGACTGACACATGTGCCATCCCTGGCCCATGTGTTAAATCTGATGTGTCAGCGTTTCCTCCAGAACTCCCCCAATCTGTCGATTTGCTCACTACGGTTGCGCCGCATCTGTTGCGCTTTTCAGGAAGTCCAGCACAATGCTGCCACTCTCAGGGCAGCCAGCGCCGCCCCAACTGCCCCGTCACCGACTGTTGTGCTACGTGCCCACGAGTGGAATTCAAACCTGACCATGTTATCCAGATTTACCACACGCCGACGATTGTAGACCTGCCAGATGTCAACTTCCACCACGAACTGGTTGTCAGGTCAGTCAGCTTCCTCACGTCTACATGAGGATGGACGTGATTGTCTATATCGTCAGGTGCTGAGTAACTTTGGGAGTCATCACAGTGGTCAGTTGCGATGCCGCCATCATCAGCCTCACCATCCATCGCCTCCGCTGTTGGCCTGTTTGAAAAACTCTCTGATCACATGAATCGGAAGCTTTTGCGCTCCGTCACAAAGAGACGGGGAAGAAGATTCCCTTGTTTGATAGCCAAAGCCCCCTAGGTCTTTTCTCAGGCGCATATAAATATCGAGGAGGTGGAGGTTGAGGGGAAGAGGAGAAATGTTGGCGGACACAAGAGGGGACCTTGTTGAGTCCTTCACTGTTCAGCGTGTATGGCAGAAGAGAGGAGTTGAGATGGAGGAGGAGGAATGGACACGTCAGGCCAGTGAGGGTAGTGAATTCTTACGCGTGGGTATCTGGCGCATATGGCAGATTTCATGCTAAGGCTGCCTATCGTGCCCTACGCCTCGCGTTCAACAAGAATTTTTTCCACCCGCACCGATTACTGGGTGTTCACTCTCCTGGACCCACGGTACAAAGCAAAATCTTTCCACTCTCATCCCTGGAGAGGAAAGGAGTGTTGAGAATGCATGATACCAGCAGGCCCGGTTGCACAAGCTGAAACAGTATTTCCCTTCTGACAGCGCTAGCGGCAGAGAGTGCGTAGTATCTGCGGGACAAGTAGCGAGGGAGATTAGGTGAGCAGGCAGCTTGTCCAGCACTGGCAAGGTACGCTTTACACAGGCTTTTGCCAGCTTTGGTCACCCCACAAGACACTGTCAACCTGTCCCCAGTCTCGCCCAGATTAGGGCTGATCTTTACCAGAAGATGGTGAGGGAGTACGTAGCTGCTACCAACCATCGTCCTAAATGATCCACACAGCTCCCTACACTAACTGTTTTTCAAAGCTGGACATTTGGCACGACTGCGCTGTACCCTTGGAGGTTCTCTTGCCTGCCCGGCCGCTAGCGTCTTGTCCGAGCGGGTTTTCAGTGCAGCTGGTGGCATCATCACAAGATAAGTCGTACACGCCTGTCGACTGAACAGCGCTGACAGGCTGACGCTTATTAAGATGAATAAAGCCTGGATTTCCTCATAATTTTCCAATCTCCACCAGTGAAGGAAGCTCACCTGATAATTTTATCCCACTCCTCCACCTCCTCATTTTCCCTTTCCTATTTCCTCTTCTCCTCTCCTCCTCTTTGTAGAGTAAAGCAGAGGAAACTGCTATTTTTGTTGACAGGGCCCACCTGGCTCTAGCTGTATTATATTATGCATTTAATTTTTCTGGAGGCCACCGACCCGTCCCTGCTGTTTAAAAAACAATTTTTGGGAGTGCCACATACAGGCACCAATCTATCAATTTTCTGGAGGGGCCACCTACCTGCTCCTCGGTTTGAAAACTTTTTTGGAACTGCCACATACTACAGGCACTACTCAATCTATCCTTTTTACTGGAGGGCCACCTACTGCTCCTCTGGTTTTGAAAATTTTTTTTGGACTGTCACATACAGGCAACTCAATCTATTCAATTTTTTCGGGAGGCCACCTACCTGCTCCTCTGGTTGAAAACTTTTTTGGACTGCCACATACAGGCACTCAATCTATTCAATTTTCTGGAGGGCCACCTACCTGCTCCTCTGGTTTGAAAACTTTTTTTGGACTGCCACATTACAGGACTAACTCTAATCTATTTCATTTTTCTGGAGGGCCACCTACCTGCTCCTCTGGTTTGAAAACTTTTTTGGACTCCACAATACAGGCACTCAATCTATTTCCTTTCTTTTTCTGGAGGGCCACCTACCTGCTCCTCTGGTTTGAAAACTTTTTTGGACTGCCACATACAGGCACTCACCAAATTAAATTCTCCAATAGCAGCCTCCACACGTTGTCTCCCATTGGCTACCTCCAAATGTCGTCCATATAGCTGCTCCTCCATACCCACATCGTCCCCTTATCAAACGAGGTTGTGTCAGGCAGAAATTTGGGTTGTTTTCATGATTCCACATCAAAGTTGTTAACTTTGTCGCCACACCAATACGCTGTGTTATCCACAAAATTATACTGGCAACTTTTATATCATTTACCAATATATTTCAGCGCTTCTTGCGCATCTGTTTTTACATTCCCCTCACCCCCATATCCCCAAACTTATAAGAACGCTACTACAACTTAACTTGGTGCAGCTGGGACCGATTCTGAACCGATATTATTTCAATCGCTTCTCGGTCTTTTTGCGCATCTGTTTACTTCCCCACACCGCCTATCCCACAACTTATAAGAACGCTACTACACTTGATCTTATACAAAAGGTTCTTAGAAGTGCTGTTTGGGGTTAAGCTAGAGACAGGGGCTTGGATTGGCGAAAGCTCACCTGGCAGCGGAGCGCCATCCAGCGCCATCATGCGCTTCTTGCCATCTGTTTACATTCCCCTCACCCGCCATATCCCAAACCTTATAGAACGCTACTACACTTTGATCTTATACAAAAGGTTCTTAGAAGTGCTGTTTGGGGAGTACCTAGGAACAGGGGCCTTGGATTGGCGAAAGCCGCCTGGCGGAGCGCCACCTCCATGCCAAGATCCAACCAACATAGTTTTAACTGCAGCAAGCAAACTTTTAATCAAACTAGTTCACTGTTCCCCTACATGACGATCCCAATGGTCCCCTTAATCAAAACGAGCTGTGTCAGGCAGAAATTTTGGGTTGTTTTCATTTCCATGGCTTCCTATGTTAACTTTGTCGCCACCACCCCCCGCTACTTGTTACCCCACAAAATATACTGCAACCTTTTATCATTACCATAATATTTGAGCGCTTCTTGCTCACCTCCTTTGGTCCTCCTCTCGTCCACCCATTGGTTTGAAGCCTGAGTCCATTTAGGGTATGTCGCCTGCCACTCTCTAGGCCTGCCGCTGCTGGCGCGCTGCCTCTGCATGATCCGTCCCCTATATTGTTCAGGGTCAATTATTGGATTTTTATACATGCTATCTAGCTTCATTCTGTCACTCTGTCATGGCCATGCTGTTGCCCATAATTTGGCATAATGGTGCGATTAAGCAAGCCCTCAGAGGGCCATCCATGCTATGCCTGCCCCTGCTGTTTCCTGTCCATTTCCGTGGTGTTTCCATCCTCTTTCTGAGGTTCCCGGTGTTTGGCCAAGCTTCCCTGTGCAGGCCTTGGTCCCCTTGAAAAATGCTCGATTCTTCCCATTGCCTTCAATGGGGCTCGTTATTTGAGACGAGCACTCGAGCATCGGGAAAAGTTTCGTCTCGAATAACGAGTACCACAAGCATTTTGTGCTCGCTCATCTCTAATTTCTAAATGTCTGCATTAGATTTGAGACTTGTTTGGTGAAAAGTCACACAAAGTTTTGAACATTCATGCACACTCTATTCCTAAGTATTTCTTTGTACTAGGAGAGGACTACAACCGAATTGTTCCTTAAAAGGAACCTACCAACACACTATTTTACTTATAAAGGTAGATCGGGTGGTAGGTGGATGAATGGGACGTGAGGATAGCCCTGTTTTGGGCTAATCCTCACGTCCCGGCTATCTTTTAGTAAACTTTAATAAGCGGGTATGTAAATTTTTTTAATTTAGTAAAATAGCCTCTTTTCTCTGCCTACCATTTCATCTTTGGTGTGCCCTCGTCCGAGTACCCGGCGTTCTACGCATGTGCAGAACGCCAGGTACACGGATGAGGTCGCACAGCTACCTTTATAGGTAGAATCGTGGTGGTAGGTTCCCTTTAATATGTGACTTTTAGAAAAGTCACACTACATGTACAGTATCTGTCTTCTGCTTCTGGATTGTGTTGATAAATTTGGCTTAAGTAGGTGTGGTGGTGGCCATTTTTTTTAGTTTGAAGTCCCCCTACCTCTCACAATTCCATTTAGAATCAGAATAGGGATAGATGCCAGCCATAAACCACCTCGGCAGGAAGGCCTGCACATCAGGAGGGAACTTATGACACATTTTATGTTAATACGTCCCACCGCTAAATCACCTAAAACCCCAGTCCTGGACATAAACCCCTCATGTATGCTACGGGGTTAGAGGTAACAAGGTGTTTTTTTATTTTATTTTAATTTTATAACTGTGTATGTATTTTCTATATACGAGGGCGGTTCAATTAGTACCCGTGTTTGACGACAGAGGGAAGTTGGTGTTATCATCATGTGCTGCCATCTATCAAACGATGGCAAAACAAATTGCAGACTGTTTGATAGGTTAGTTTGGATTTGGCAGCAATTCGAGTATGACGTGTTTCATGATTTCCGCTAAGATGGAAAAAGACAGTATGTTTCGGTAATTCGCTTTTTGTTTTTGGATGGGAAAAAATGTGAGGAGATAGAAGCAAAGTTGGATGCTGTTTATGGGGACACTTCGCCATCTATGACCACAATTAGCTATTGGTTCAACAAATTTAAACGTGGGCAAACTTCCGTTTTTGATGAGGAGCGACCAGGACGCCTGGCAGACGTGGTTCCCGAGAAAATCATTCAAAAAGTCCATGACATGATACTCACTGATCAACAAACGAAAGTGCGTGTAGTAGCAGAGGCTGTAGGTGTGTTGACCGGAATGGCAATTAATATTCCTCATGATAAGTTGCGATAAAAAAATTTTGGCCCGATGGGTGCTGCGATTGCTCAGGGTGGACAACAAGGGAATGCGGTCGTTAACTTCGAAGCAGTGTTTGGAGCAATTAAAGCGAGATCTGAAGGAGTTTTTGCGTTGAGTTGTCACTGTGGGTGAAACCTGGATTCATCATTACACACCAGAAACTAAGCAACAATCAACACAATGGATTTCTCCCAGTGAATCTGCTCCAAAGAAGCCGAAGATGGTCCCATCGGCCAGAAAGGTCATGGGGACAATTTTTTGGGATGCGAACGGCGTTATTTAGAAAAAGGAAGAACGATCACTGGACAATATTGCAGTGAGTTATTGGACCGTTTCTACAAAAGATTGAAGGAGACACAGGCGCATTTGGCGAAAAACGCACCAGCACATTCATCCAGAGTTGTCGGTGCCAAACTAGATAAATTGCGTTATGAATTGCTGATAGAGACATATCTGTGAAATGCTATATTTTTGGTAATTTGGGTATTTTTGCAGAGAATGTGTTATTTTGTTGTTATCCTGAGTACATTTAAGAAACTTGTCTTTTTGGGAATACCCCTTTAAATAATTTTATAAGTTTATAGCATTACCAATATTGATTTTAAGGAATTGTATAGCTAATTGGTTTATCCATTTTTTTGGGGGGTTTCTAAATTGAGGGATCTATGAAGACCTATTGGCCTTCTTATTATAAGTTAAAGGGGTTGTTAGGGATTTTTATGCAGGGCCCCAACAGCCCTCTTGACTTTTGTAAGGTGAGTCCTAATTAACCCTTTCATGATTGAACATAAAGACCAAGACATACGTCAATCTCTTAGTCAAGATCTTCTCCCGTTTAATAATCAAAATGCATAATATATAACAGACAGAGTCATCAAAGGGGCGTGAATAGTATACTCCAAACCTATTGGTCATCAGCACATTCTGGGAAAAACAATTAATTAATTGTGCTCAGTTCTCAGAGACCTTGTACACAGATATTGTTTATACTAATGCTGAGAAGAATAAGATAAGTGGCTCCAGAATCACAATATAATCAAGGACAGACTAGCTTCTCATTTAATGTCAAAGGGTATTAGCTGACAGGCCAGCAAACAGGTTACATAAAATGAAGTTTGAATCATGACATTAACTTGACAATGGTCAGGGAACATGGCCGCTGTATCTAAGATGGCGGACAGTAGTCAAGATGGCGTCCGAAACCAGTGCGACCTCCTTAACAGGGTATTCCAGGAATCAGCATAATTCCTGTACAAATGAGTCAGTAAAATATAAGCTAATATGTAATTAGTTGATATTTCAAATTTTGCTCCCCTAAGCAGAAAAATGCTGGTGACATAGACTGTTATGAAAGATTTAAAATGCTACTGGCTCTTTAATCAGTCTTCTGCGCAGAGAAGACACAGGATTGAAGATGCCCGCTGGTCACATGTCCACATTTTGTAATGCATGATTTTGCTCTGTTATTTGTTCAAAGAGTTTAAAAAAAAAGTCACATATGGCTTATTTCCGCCACGTCACTATACTGGCATAAACATAGAACTACTGCTAGTGCACCTTTTTGAAAGAAAAATCCAGAGACAAACAAAGTATGTGTTTTTATACCATTAGATACTATTAGGCTTCAGGGGTAGTGGACCCCCTGGACCAACGCGGATGATGACACAAGCCGACACCTGGGACCGGAATCTAAGTGGCACTCAGTTTTCACCGGAGCCCGCGGCAAAGCGGGTTGGGTTTGCTGCGGCGTGGAACCGCCAGGTCGTTCCACAGGTGCCACTTTGTCCGCGGTGGCAGCCAAGGTGAGGTACAGAGTCGGCAGGCAAGTTCGTGGCCAGGGACAGGCAGGAGGTCAAGACAGGCGGCAAAGGTTCAGGGTCAGAGGCAGAGCAGAAGGTCAGGGCAGGCAGCGGAGGAGCGTAAAGGGGAACAGATCCAGGGTCACAACGGGGAATCCAACTCGCAGGCACAAGACAAAGCTTTCTTGACGGCAAAGAGCATGAAGATCTGGCGGGGAATTCTGGGAAGACCCGGCTTTTAGCAAATTCCTGGAAGTGGCCAACGCAAATCAGCGGTGCACTGGCCCTTTAAATTTGCGTGCCCTAAGAGCCGGGGACGCGCACTGGGTAGACGGAACAGGAGAAGGAGCATGGAGAGGTGAGTGATGAGGGGGGGGGGGGGGGGGTTGGGCACAGGCACCGCGGATAGGGGCACGGGTCCACCTGCGACCCGGGATGTGGGTCGCAGGAGCACTCATGACAGATACTGTTCGACATCACTGTGATTACTGGAATCTATCAGCTTCTCTTGCAGTATTGTGTTTCTCTGCACCTTTCATGTTTATTGGTATGCCTGCTTAATTCGGCACCAAAAGGAACCTAGCCTTGCATATTTTCCAGAGTCTCAATGTGAAAGATATGGGACCTAACAAAGGGGTAGAAGGCAAGAGGACATTCACAGACTCAACATACACATTGGAATGGAAGGGTGTTGTTCCAGTTATTAAGCAAAGTCCTTATCTCCCCTAATACTAATAGGGTAATGAAGTGCATACTAAAAGTTGTAGGACTGAGTCAGGTGTACCACAAGGTGTGTATTAATTGCAAATTGAGGTAATCGTGCTTGCAGATTTGTCACGGGCACCCCCGCGATCCATACCACGGATCGCGGGTGCACCCGTGCCTCCGTTGCGGGCACCCCCGCGATCCATATCGCGGATCGCGGGTGCACCCGTGCCTCCCTCCGCTGCCCCACTGCTGCTCCGGTGCACTCACCTCTCCTGGCTCCCGCTCCCGTCCGGACTGGGTCTCGCGCGCGGCCCCGCTCCCTAGGGCGCGCGCACGGCACTGCCTCAAGATTTAAAGGGCCAGCGCACAGGTGATTAGTATTGGTCATTTCCTGTTTTGTATATAACCCTTTGTTTCCCATCATTCCCTGCCGGATCTTTGTGCCTCTTAGCCTTAGAGAAAGCTTCCTAGCGAGTATTGCTGTGTTCCTGCGTATCCCTGTATTCCTGCGTTCCAGTGTATTCCTGTGTGTCCCCGTTCCTGAGTCCTGTGTTGCCGTGTTACCTGTGTTCCTCCCTGTTGCTGTGTGCCTGTGTTCCCGTTCCCTCCTGCCTGGACCTCCTGTTGCTGACCCCGGACTTGAACCTGACGTTGCATCTCTGCCGCCTGCCCTGACCCTGTGCCTGGACCCGACTACGAGTTTGTCATCCGTTAAGGTACCTCGACCTCGGCTGCCACCGTGGGCTAGTCACACCTGGGAACGACCTAGTGGTATCCTGCCGCAGCAAGTCCAACCCGCTTTGCGGCGGGCTCTGGTGAAAACCAGGTGCCGCTAGGCTCCGGTTCCGGGTGTTGGCTAGTTACATCTCCCGCGGTGGTCCAGAGGATCCACTGATCCTAACATTGTGCTTTGTATTATTTGTATATAGAAGCTTTCCTGAAATCATTATGGGACATCCAGGTATTCTCAAGCAAACTTGAGATGAGGCTTAATCTTTCATGTACCAAAACAGCTTCCTTCATAGTCTCTCTAATGTTCTTTTTTTAATATCTAATAGTGGACCACCAGGGTGCCCAGGCCACATGGTCTGTGTCAACTCCAAGAAATATGAGCAGCATGGAAACTTTAATTTTTGTTCTTTACCTGCTGCGCCCCCTTCACGCTTCTACGCCGGTTTTCTCCCCAGAGAGGAGTTGTGGTTTTCTCCACAACTTGGATATACTATTAATCTGCATGAGCAGAGTTGAGAATGAAAACAAAAGAATATTTGACATTCTGCATCTCAGTTTGGTCATTGACATTTGGACACAAAAATGTAACCTACTCGAGACAGTTACAGTACTTATTTATAAGAATAATTATATTTAGTGCAACAATCACAGGGTAGCACATGAACAGGAAGTGGAAATTAGTATTTCAAAATCTAGTGAGTCTTCTAAGAGCAAGTATTAGTAGACAAAATGAGAAGTAACTTCAAAGAACGGGGTGAATCTTTAACGGCAAACAGTAAGTTTTATATTCTTCAATAATTAGAGGATTGCTGCTTCAAATACTTCTTGATTCATCGGCTGAAACTGTTTACTTTAGATTGATATATTAAGTGATATGTTAAGTGTCATTATATCAGTGACATATCAATATATATTGAAATATGTGTTGTGTCATTATATCAGTAAATATAGCAGACCTAGAAAAAGGGAAAGCCTATACGCTCTTTCACTCTGTATCCCTAGCTATTTAATATCTATCCATCTAGCTATTTTCTTCTATGTATCTCGCATATATTTCAGCTTCTTCAGGAAACCATAAATAGTGTTTATTTCTATTTCGACTTCCATTACTATATTCAAAGTTACAGGCGAATATATTTCTGACAATGAAGTAATAGAAGAAAAGAGAGGCAACTGGGGTAAAGAGCACAACTAAAATATAGTCAACAGTGCAAAGTTAGGAGCAACAGCACAAAAGAGAGCATCAAAAGAATGGTAAAGCATGATAAAGAAACAACACTAACTCATAGATCCAGGCACTGTGACTGTTTTAATCTTCTTATATTTGTTATCCATTGCCTCCTTCCTTCTAAAATCAACTTTAATACCTATGCTAATGAACCAGAAGCTTCACAGGCTGTAACACTGTGCAGAGGACTTCACCCACCCACAATGTGCTAAAATTTGCTTCTGTTGCTGTGAGATTACAGTAGGTAGAGGGAGGGGGCAGTGCTGAGGGAGCATGATGGGGGGTTCGGGTAGACAGTGTAACAGCCGTGAAGACAGATCATGGAGGGGCTATGGTAAAGCCCACCATTAGCAAAAGAGTTTATTTTAGAAGTAACAAGGGTGACAAATAAAAGAAGATTACCAGAGTCACTGTGCTTGGATCTATGTGTAAGTGTCTCTACTTTATCATCATGCCTGACTTTGATGGTAGATGGTAAGTACCCCCGAAGGTTAGTTTCGTTATACCATTGTGTGAGTCAAAATGGAATAATTATTTCCATTATCTCTTTTCGTGACATGTGAGTCTCCATAAGTCTTCAATTTGTGAAATAACCATTTTGCCTGTTTCCCCTTATGACATTTGCCAGGCAATAATGGTGGAGTTTTTTTACATTTTTTATTTTTAATAATTGTGGAATCCCTTTCAATAGAAAATTTTTAATATCAACATAAAAGGCTTACCTGCTTACCTTCCCCTGTGCCCAGAAAGGACATGAGGGATGTCTCTGATCCATGTGGATCCAAGGAGAATTAGTTCCTGTTCCATGAGTCTACGAGTAGCCCACTACCAAGTCTAAGGCCCCTTTCACACTTGCGTTTATCATGCACATTTTCTGCGTGTGCTTTTGATGCGCAGAACTTGCATTGCACTCTGACCCATTGTAATCAATGGGTCTTTTCAGACTTGTATTTTTTTTCACACAAGTGCGTTATTTTTTAACGTGCGTTGAAATCTTGGCATGCTCTACTTTTGCAAGTCACGCGCGTGAAAAACGCACCATACAAGTCTATGGAGATGCATCAAAAACGCATTACACTCTGAGACACACGCAAGTGCAATTTGTTTTTCACGCAGCAATTGCCATAGAAAAGATAGAGCTAAGTCCTGAGTCCTTTCACGCGCATTATCTGCCTGTGAAAAACGCATTGAAATTGCATTGACAATACAATGAAAAACTGAGACACTGAACAAACTCCGACTGAAAACTGATTGACTCCGATGCAAAATGTAAATTTTTCACTGACCAAACCTGATCGCACCATGATCAGACTCTGATGTGATCTGCGACGCGAGTGTGGAAGGGGCCTAAGTCATGTAGCTTTCTAATTTCCTTCTACGTTACCAACATGTCTCTAAGGCCGGTTCCACAATTGCGAGTGTGGTGATGAACTTGCATTACCACTCGCAATGCATGCTGCTCGGATCGCACGGCCCGAACACTGCACACCGGGAGTGAACTTGGCATGTCAGTTCACTCCCGGTGTGCAGCGTTCGGGCCGTGCGATCCGAGCAGCATGCGTTGCGAGTGTGATGCGAGTTCATCGCATCACACTCGCAAGTGTGGAACAGGCCTAAGGCTGGTGCCACACGCACCGCTTTGTCTGCGTTTGAAAACGCAGACAAAGCCGCACCCACCGCATTAAATTAACGCAAAACACCGGCGCTCACTCCGATGCAGCGTTTCCATAGAAAACACTGATGCGATGCGGGCCCGCGCCCGGTGGGTCGGCTTTGTCTGCGTTTTCAACGCAGACAAAGCGGCACGGTGTCATCACCCTAGGGTGATGTCAACCGTTGCGCTTTGTCTGCGCTTGTCTGGGCTGGAACACTAACCAATAGGGTAATTTGTTTACTGAGATCATTCAAACATACAATAGCAACACAGCTTAATAAGTACAGGCAGTCCCCGGGTTACGTACAAAATAGGGTCCGGATGTTTGTTCTTAAGTTGAATTTGTGTATGAAGAAACGGGAGGGAAGGACGACATTCGTACCCGACTCTAGAACTTTAGGGGAGGTGCTAACAATTGAAGTCCAGTCTAGACGACAAATTTTGTTTTGTGCCCCATGTGACCAATTGGCAGTTCAAAATTTTCTGCTGTAATGGGACCAGAGATTATCAATAAAGCTTCAATACAGATCATTGCAGTCTGGGACAATAGTAAAGCATCCAGAGAGCTTCACCAGAGGTCACAGTGGGCAGAGAGGTCCGACTGTAACTATGGGTCGTCTGTAGGTCGGGTGTCCTTAAGTAGCCCCTCACCCCCACCGCTATATTGTAGCTTCCTCTCATCTCCCTCTCATATTGTGGCCCCTCATCTCCCCCTCATATAGTTGCTTTTCCCATGTCCCCTTCATATTGTGGCTTCTCTCATCTCCACCTCATATTGAGCCCCCCCCCCCTTCATATTGTGGCTAATCTCATCTCCCCCTCATATTGTGCCCTCTCATTTCCTTCCTCATATAATGGCCCCTCTCATCTTCCCCTCATATTGTGGTCCCTTTCATCCCCTCATATTGTGGACCCTCTCATATATATTGGCTTCTCTCATCTCCCCTTCATATTGCAGCTTCTCTCACATCCCCCTAATATTGCATCTTTCTCTCATCTCCTCCTCATATTGTGGCCCCTCACCCTCCCTTGATATTGTGGCCTCTCATCTCCCCCTCATATTGTGGCTTCTCTCATCACCCCTCATATTGTGGCCCCTCACCCCCCTCATATTGAAGCCTTATCTCATCTCCCTCAAATTGTGTCCCCTCATTTCCACTCATATTGTAGCTTCCTCTCATCTCCCCCTCTTATTGTGGCTTCTATCATCTCCTCCTCATATTGTGGACCCTCTCCCTCATATTGTAGCCTCTCATTTCCCCCTCATATTGCGACCTCTCACCTTCCCCTCTTATTGTGGCTTCTCTCATCTCCCCCTCTTATTGTGGCTTCTCTTATGTCCCCTTTATATTGTGGCTTATTTCATCTCCCCCTCATATTGTGGCCCTTTACCTCCCCCTCATATTGTGGACCCTCTCACCTCCCACTCAAATTGTGACCTCTCATGTCCTTCTCATATTGTGGCCTCTCTCATCTCTCCATTATATTGTAGCCCCCTCTCATATGCTCCATATTTTGGCCCAATCTCATACCCCTCACAATGTGGGCCCTTTCTCATGCTGTGACTCATATTGTGACAACCTCTTATCTTCACCTCACATTGTGACCTCTCAACTACCTCTAATATTGTGGCCTCTCATCTCCCCCTCATATTGTGGACCCTATCATCTCCTCCTCATATTGTAGCTACTCATTCCTCCTCCTCATATTGTGGCCTCTCTCATCTCTCCCTTATATTTTAGACCCTCTTATACCCTCCAAATTGTGGGCTCTCTTATATGGCCCATATTTTGTCCCCCTCTCATATGCCCTATATTTTTCCTTTTTAATAACCCTTCCTTTTTAATATATTAGCCCCCTCCCATGCCCCCCATAATGTAGGCCCCCTCTCATACCCCAACATAATGGGCACTCCTACAGGGGAACAGTGATGATGCAGAAAACCAATAGCTCTCTGCATCATCCTACTATTTAACTCTATCTGTGCCCTCTCTGAATACAGATAAAGTTGAAGTCCTGACGGCCGGCAAAGACAGAGTTAACAGTGGCGACTGGCACTGTCAGCATACAACAGGGGGCGAAGCTAAAAGGCATCAGGGCCCACTGGTGTTTTCACCTGCACACTGGCGGGCCAGTCCGACCTAGAATGATATAGCCTTAGTGTATTGAAATAGGCTTGAAATTAGTCTTATAGATGGAGGGTGTGCCTTTAGAATCAATTCCTCTAGTCTTGCAGAAGTCATGATTTATGTTTCTAGTAAATGGAAACACATTTTTAGGGGATCTTTTATGACAGAGGCATTTCGTAACATTATTATATGAATATTCCTTGCTACACATTCTAGGGAAATGATTTTATTCACATGAACTATCACATACATAATGTGACAGAAGTTTCTTTCTTTTTTTTTGGAAGATGTTGTCAGTTTCCTGCTGTGACTCATTATAGAGTGTTAGTGTTGTGACGGTGTTATGATGTTTCCTGTGGTCATAGTATACTATAGCCACCATACCGTATATCTGTCGATACAGAAAACTGTAAATACCTTTATGGAAATATGTTATAATTACTAACATTTTGTGCAAACAGTATATGTTAAACAAGAATAGATTGACATTTGAAAATGTTAATACAGCTGCTTACACTTCCAGAGATGAAGAAAAACAGATTCAAACTCGCCATGGTAAACATGCAAAAATGCAGGCGTTTTCAGTACATTTAAAAAAGCACCAAGAACGGACCAAGAACGCACCATGTGATCACACCCTTAGGGATAAAGTCAATGCTTTAAAATCATGGTTTTTAATTAAGCCTTTATTTTGGGTGTGTTAATTTGCATGTGTCACGGTTACACCCGCAATCCTCGGTACAGATCGCGGTTGTACCCTTGCCTGCTTCCGTGGTCCCCGCTCCCCCTGCCCTCACTTACCTCTCCTGGCTCTGGTCTGTACTCTGGCTCCCGGCGGGTAGGCCGCATACCTCTTCCCTGCAGTTGCGCGCTCCCGCCAGTAACGGGCCAGCGTCCTCCTTAATGGCTCTGGCATTCCCGGCTCGGCTATATAGCCTGGTGACTCCCAGCATCCCCTGCCGGATCTTCATGTCCTGTTACTGAAGAGAAAGCCCTCTTTTTTCCTGAGCGTTTCCAGACGCTTCCGTGTATTCTGTGATTCCCGTGTTCCTGTGTATTCTGTGATTTCCATGTACCTGTGGTGATTCCCGTGTTCCTGCAATCCTGTGGCCATCCTGCAATCTTGTGGCGGTCTGGTATCCTAGTGGTCTTCCGAGGTCCTGCCAGCTGTCCTTCTGAGGTCCTGCCATCCCGAGGTCCTGCCATCCCGAGGTCCTGCCATCCCGAGGTCCTGCCATCCTGTGGTCCTGCCTTCCCGTGGTCCTGCCACCGCGGGCCTAGTCGCACCCGTGGAGCGACCTGGTGGCTCCCCACCACAGCAAGTCCATCCCACTTTGCGGCAGGCTCTGGCGAAGACCAGGAGTCCACTTAGACTCCGCTCCCGGGGGTTCAGGGAGTCCACAAGACTTTAGTCCTTCGGGACTATTCCCATAGACTGTGACAGCATGACAGGTTCTCTTTAAGGCTCAGCCCCATTTTTTGTAATCTGACGTGTTGCTTTTTTTTTTTTAATATATCATCTTTATTAGGTTTTCAAACATTTTTTAAAAACACTTCTGCACATCCATGGCCCTTCACAGGGCACCATGTTCATAGCTTTGCATGTACTCTTACAAAAGATACACTTTTTACAATTATCAAATTTACTTACATACATTTCCCTATTCCCCCCTCGCCCCCCGTATGCACTGGCCAACAGATCACATGGACGTGTCTCTGCCGGCTGTTACAGAAACTCAGCAACAGGATTATTCTGGGTCTTTAGTTTGATAAATCCTTTTATTAATGGTTCATATGAAACATGATACAAATTGCACTGCAAAGAAACGTTCAAGGGAGTAAGATAAAGTGTGAATTATACAACTTCTTAAGCGTGACAAGTCCAACATTGTTTTGTAACTTGGGTTACATTTATATAACATATTTTGTCCTTTAACATTTGTAATAAATAACAATGTAAAACAAATATTACTACTTTTGTGTTTTGGCTGATATGATTGCAATGTGATTGCAAAATACAAATACAAAACTGCCATGTGAACAGAACTACAACTCTTTATTGTGTACTAATTATTACACACCCTGCTAATTTATATACAGACCCTTAATGTATTTCTATACAATTCTCTTAATTTATTTATAGATAGGCCACCCCATAATGTACACCACCCCATATACACCCTCCCCAATTCAACTGTATACAGGCATACAAGATTGGGTCTGTAGGTGTGTTCTTAAGTTGAATTTGTATGTAAGTCGGAACTGTATATTTTATCATTGTAATCCCAGCCAGAACTTTTTTGGTCTCCATGACAATTGGATTTTAAAAATGTTGGGTTTTCATTATAATCAGAATTAACAATAAATCTTCATTACAGACACCTGTGATAACTGTTACAGCTGATTATTGTAGCCTAGTACTAAAGTACAATAAATTACCAATATCCAGTGGTTCTTTTGTAACTAGGGGTCGTATGTAAGTCGGGTGTTCTTAAGTAGGAGACCGCCTGTATAGTACTTCATATACAGCTCCCTCATACATTTAATTATAACCCCCCCCCGGTAGATAGCATTTACATCCAGACCACCCCTATATAAAGTAAACTGATATAAGTGTAAACTAATACGCACCTCCAGCCTCAGTGATCTCTGGCTCTCTCTCCTCTTCTCCCGCTCTTCACCCAGGAACTGCATCTTCTGTGCAGAGACAATGCTGGCATGCTTTATGATGTCATGCCAGCCTGTGCCATACAGAGCAGTGCAGACAGAACACTATCATAAGGTCCCGACAGGGCAATTGTTCCTGGACAGATAGAGATCACATGACCCTCCATCTGCAGCAATTTCATTGTCAGGAATTTCCTCTGAATGATGGTGTTAAAGACAGGAGGCTTCACTTTACATATGAAGAAAGCGGTACAGAACTATTAATAGATGTATATTGGTAACTTACCTATTATTCTGCTCCCCCCCCACACACACACACTTACACACACATTACAAAAAACATGAGGCAAACACCTATAAGGACAGGGCACTTTTTTTCCATGCTCAACGTTAAGAAGACATAACTTTTATTTTTTTACATCAGACATTGGGGGAGACGTATTACTGTGTGGGGCTTAAGACCACGGCGCATGGGTGCATGGGTTATTTTTTGGTAGGTCACGCCCCCTTTTTTGGAAGAGTCTGAAAGCCTAAAATGGTCTAAAACCTTCAGTAAATGTGACGCAGTGCATTTCAGTCATAAATTACTCAAGCATTCTGGCATAGAAAGATTGATACATCAGAATCCCTGTGTTTTAAATTTTAGATCACTAAAGGTAACCTGTTATTAGGATATGACATAATGACAGGTTCAAATAGGTTCAGGCACGGTCATGTGAAGACACTTGAGACGGAAGCTCTGTGTCTAAATCCACAATATCCACCATCACAGCAACAGAGGAGCCATGCCTGAGCCCCAGAACGCAGGCGACATAGCTAGGAGCACAAAGGCAGCAAGTCCAGACTGTCGGGAATATGCTGAACGTCCCGCACTCCAATTAGATCAAGACATCATCCCGCACTCCAGTTAGATCAAATATAGTGGATCAGCCAAATCCCACATGGCGACATAAGGAGTAATCTGCAAAAGGAAAATTGAGTATTCTCCCATAGGACTAGACGAGCACACAGGGGAAAAAAAAGAGTGATACAAGATTTCAAGATATGTTCTGAATGTTGTTGTTTCAGTATTACTAGTTTAAAAGGATTCATCAAAATATGGCTTGTATATAATAATATTATTATTATTATGTGGCTTGTATCTGATATGTCCCACACAATGCCGCAAAGTAAAATTGATAGGCTAGGACCTGGGGGCAAAGGATATAGGGTGATTTTAGTCCCATCACAAAGTTCATCTTATGGAATGTAAAGAGCCTCCTCTCTCCACAAAAGCGATCCATTATACTTAAATACTTGAAAAAATTGGGGGCAGACATTGTTTTACTGCAGGAAACACACTTGCAGGATTTGTATCGGATGAAACGATGGTGGGTATGGGAAATGAGACGGTCAGCAGCAAAGCAAAGAAAGGCAGAAGTAGTGATATTGATCAACAAGAATGGCAATATAAATGTAAAGTCATGCCGATCAGAAGGATTTTACATGTAGAACTAGACACTCCAACAGGGAAATAAGCGTGTATAATATTTATGGCCCAAACCGAGATTAGAGGACATCTCTATAGTCCCTGCAAGCCTTTATTTCAGCGGACACAGCGCAGAACAAAATAGTGGAGTCTTCAATAGGCTAATGGACCGGGGCCCAACACCATTCATATACAGACCTAGATGATATGACTTCAGATTTTTAACTGAAAGATACCTGCCGAAGTCACCACTAGAGATTATACACATCGGGGCTTATTTACTAAGGCTCCCGCGGCTGCATTTCTTCTGTTTTCCCGACTTTTTGGGGATCGCGCCGGGGATTGTGTCGTACTCGATCGTTTTGTGTTGCAATCGCACTGGCTTTCACACGACACAAATCGGGGCTGGGCCGATCCAACGGATTCGGACTACGTGCGGGATTTAACATTTACATTTGTGCCGCAAGCCATGCACTTACATGCACCAGGAAGAAGAAAGTGAACTCCGGTGGACCTGATTGGGGAAGCGACACATGCAGGAAATCGAGCAAACGATCTTCATGAATTGACAGTCCGGATCGGGGATCGCGCAAGGACTGGGTTAGTAGATGTGCCCCATTATTCCTTTACCCATGCGTCTTGGTCACATATTAACTACATGTTTGAAATTTCAGCCTTACTACATAGAAGTCACAGCAGCTATGATAGAGGCATTGGTTATATTGGATCATAGTCCAGTAACAATAACACTAATGGGCACATATCCCAGGGAAGTTGACAGAACATGGAGATTTCAAACATTTTCAGGCTAAGACGATACTTTCATACAACAGTTGTAGGGGTGGTGGATGGAATTTGAAGCGGAACCTGGCATACATATCAGACAGCGAGCACTACATTGGGAAACGGCTAAGATGATGATTCATGGAAATATAATAGAATATGTGATCAGGCTCACCAAAGAGATGAAATGAAAATATAAAATCATATAATATCACAGTACTTCACAAAGCTAAGAAGAACTTAACTTAGCTCTGGAACAACCCACAACAGAATCACTTACAAAATTGGTTAATGCTAGGACAGCATTTTAGGCAGCAGTGGAAGCAAAACAGAGAAGACATAGCTCGGCGTCATACAGTGTCCTATTTAAACATGGCAATAAAGTGGGAAAGATTGTGGCGATCTTGGAAAAAGGTGTGTGTGAGATACATCACATACAAAAAATAACAGATTACACGTGGACAAACCACGACTCACCAAAAGAAATGGTAAAGTGGTTGGGGAATTTTTATAAACAAATAAGATTATAAAGATGATCAGCTGTTTGATGAGCAAAAAGCAGAGCAATACTTACTGCTAATGCGACTGCTGACCATAAGGCAAGAACAAATTCAACGATTAAAGGACACCTGTCATCAGGTCTTTGTCACTTGTCCTGTCACCACTACCTGTTGGAGCAGATCACAAGGATCCCATCACAGCCTTTATCTAGTTATTTCATACATTATTCATTGTAAAATCATCTATTCTTTATCATGTAAATGAGGCTGGTCACATGGTCAGAGGCAGTGATGTCACCCCTGTTACCCCTCCCCTCTCCTCCCCCTGCTCATGTCAGTGTGTAATGTATAATAAAGCATTGCTGGTGTCTCTACTGCATCTGCTGACATGCTGCATCCTCCTAATATACAGGTGAGAGACACAGACATCAGCTACACATGAATCTGACATGTTCTGCTGTAACATGGCTGCCTGGAGCTGCTGTATGTCTCCTAAACACACACACATGCACACACAGGCTGCAGGGGGCGTGGCCACCAGCACCAGGAAGCACATCATTATACAGCCTCACACCATTATACAGGCTGTCAGTCAAGCACTGGGGGTGTGGCTGTGCCTCCCACTCATGAATAGAGTGGACAGCTTGAATATGCTAATGCTTCATTGGACATTTCACAGGTCATTTGCATACAACTTTAGGACCTCATTGCTTAGGTTTACAGACATATAGAGGGACACTGAAGGGATAGAGGCAATGCTCTCTAATGGCAGTTTATGAAAATATATTTAGTTTAGGGGGGTTATTTTGCATGACGGGTTCTCTTTAAATACAGAATACAGTTTTACAAAATATTACGCTCCCAAGTAACCCCACCATTAACCAAGTATTTTAACACCTTACTGAAAGGGGGAAATATATATCCGAACACAAATCTTGCATATATAAAGGTCATACCAAAGTCACAAACAGATTATACGCAGTTAGGGTAATACAGAGCGATCTTATTGACCAGTTAAGATTTGAAGTTGGTTGCGAAAATTATGGTGGATAGGTTGGCAAGTTTTATGCCACAGCTGGTACATCACACGCAAGTGGGATTTGTAACGGGGAGAGCAGTGGTTGCAAATATTAAAAGAGTAATCGCAGTATTAGATTACGCAAACATCCGCTGAGCACCGGTGGAGTACTATTTATGCTAGACACAGAAAAGGCATTTGATAATGTCCATTGGCGCTGGCTGGATCAGATGCTCAATAAAATGGGTTTTCGGGGAGCTTTCTGGACCTTTATCAAGGTGCTATACACAACTCCAAAAGCAGAGGTTAGAATCCCAGGGAATAGATTGGATACTTTCCAGCTTAGCAAGGGTACGAGGTAGGGGTGCCCATTGTTGCCGCTATGGCATATAAGGGACTTAATAAATGACACAAATTATCACCCATACATAAACCTAGAAAAAGAAATGGTAAAACGGTGTGATTTGGTGGCTCTCTTGCATAGCCTGTTTGCTAAGATCCCTATCACAGTTAAGAAATGAGTGCTGCTGAGAGGTACTATTATGACTTGGAAAGCACTGAAAAAAGAATACAAGTTGTCTTTTAAATTATCAAAACATATGCCACTCTGGCGACACCACAATTTCAAGTCGGGTATACAAAGCATACAAAACATGACTAATGACCTCATACCAATGAACCCGATGACAACGCCTTTGACACAACGGAGAAAGAGGAGGAGAACAACTTAGCATTATCCCCTATAGTGATCATTATGCTGACAGCAGCCAAAGGTTGTCTGTTAAAACATTGGCTATGTCAATTGATGCCGTCCAAAGAGGAACTTGTAAACACCCCTAGAAAATACCTAAAGGCCGACTAGACAGAGGCAGAAAGAAGCAGGGACACAAGGACCAAAAAGTTTTTTCACAAGTGGAGGAAAGTTATTAAGACATATCTGACACAGGGGGAGATAAAAGAATTAATGAATTAATGGAGAAATTTAAGCAAATAGAGTGGTACATCCTGCAACAGCTGAAAGGAACACTAGATAGACTTTGTTACGTAAAGGGGAACAAAATGGAACAAAGGGGTGAGGGACAGGAAAGACCACAAAAATGTAAAGAAAGGCAGAGTAAAAAGGGGAAGTGATGGGACGTATATGACAAACCAAGAATAAAAAAAGGAAAAATGAGAATAGAAGCCAATTGTTTAGAGTTTTTAAACAGTTGATGGTTATTGATGGAAATGTATGATGTAAATTACATGTACTGATATCTGTGACAAAAAAATTATACTGTCATGTATAGAATAAAAAGAAAATAATATAAAAATTAAAAAAAATCTAATAATGAAGGCTTTTATATCCCTAGACCCATTTGTTTTGCTGTAACCATATTTTGAAAACTATACGTTTTTATCCTCATTCAATAGCATAATTAGGGCTTGTTTTCTGGGGAATAACTGTTTGGTCATTATGGCCAAACTGTAAAATTTTAGTTTTGTCAGATCACAGGAGATGTCTTCCAAAAATTATGGTCTTTGTTCCTGTGTGCATTTGCAAACATTAATCTGGCTTTATTATTAATTGGCTTCTTCCTAGCAGTCCATGTCGATACAGTATTCGTTTCACTGTGGATAATGACACTTACCAGCTTCAGCCAGCATCTTCACAAGGTCATTAGGGCGTGTATTGTGGGGAATAACATAATGGGGCTTATTTATGAAGGGTCTTCACGCACTTTCGTAATTTTTGGGTTTTGCACGGCTGTGACAGGTATTTAACAGGGGTCTACGCTGGCATTGTGTCGCACGGGATTGGATGTTGGGGCAGCTGCGTTGGCTTTCATAAGACAGAAATTGGGGGGCATGCAGTCGGTTGATTCGACTGATTCAGACTGAAAGCGGGATTTAACTTTCAAATTGTGTCGCAAGACAATGCATGATGAAGGAAAATGTGAACTCCGTCGGACCTGAATGGGGAAGGGACACATGCAGGATATAGGGCGCACAATATTAGTGAACCGCGGCAGAGTGCATTCTCCTCAGACAGTGCACTTCCGGGGGAACTTCGTCAGACAAGTAAATGTGCCCCAATGTTTTAATTGGTACTATTTTATGGTACATACAACTTTTCGATGGGGTATCTCTCCCTGCAGCATCTAAATTTGACTCATCTTGACTAATATGACTATTATCTGCTCATTTTCACAAGATCAAGGAGGAGATATGCAGCAGGGGCCAGGATGTATAATGATTGGTTTCTGGCTGCTGGTACATTCACAGAAGAAGTGCAATCTCTAGGGCAAATATGTGAAACATTCCCCACAAGGCCAGACCTTTTGTCGGTGGCTGGAGGAAGCCGGGGTTCTGAATACCGGAGTAGCTGGCTAGTGCGCAGCGATGATCACGCGGCTCGGTATGAGGAGCTGAGGCCTCGTCCACAGCCTGGCAGGTATCCAGCAGTTGGTGTGTGCCAGAAAATGGAGGGAGGGGCTGACATAAATTATTTCTACCTGGGGCAACCCTGGAATGTAGATGTAGGATACCTAGGAATGAGGGATGGGGTGCCCATGATGGTGTACAACCAGATCCAGCGATCACTCAGAGGCACGTTGGTGAAGTATAACTTACAGTTCTTTATTAGAACAGGCAACAGCCTTAACAGTAACAAACTTCAGCTGGATGGAGGTAGTTGGTTGAAGCCAAGGTCCTCAGGAAGGTGTGCATGCAGCCTGGTGAAGTAGCTTGAGGTTTGGCTTGTTGTGTAGGAGCAGTGTCCTTGTGGTGGAGCTCTGCTCTCGATCTGTTGTCAGGGCAGCTTGCCTCAGACACTGATTCTTCCTGGACTGAACTTTCTCCTGGTCAAAGACCTCTGACTAAGACCTAGAACTGTCCAGCCATAAGGAGCTTTATAACCTCCCCTTGTGAGCTGGCAGCTCCCTTGTCCAACCATCTTGCTCCTACCATCTCAGTAACACAGAGCATACAATTGGACAGTATAATTAACACTTCACCTCCCAGGCAGAGACAGCTGCATTTACCAAGTGTCCAAGCTAAAGACCTCCTAGTGAGTTGATCAGTCTCACCAGGCAGCTCCTGACATGGAGAGGGATAAGTTTGCAACACATATTAAGCCTTTGCATCGGCAGGGGTGTTGCATATGCTCGTCCTGATGTGGAAAATTACCACAAATCACAACACACATACTTTTCTTTAATCATTCCATAACCTGTTAAAAGATGTGTTGAGCTCTCCATTGTATCTTTATTATTACATTCACTATGAAACGTAGATAAGTTGTCAGCACTATCAATTTAGTCACAGATTTCTCTTCCAAACCACAAGAAGCAACAAGAGCCCACACAAGAGCCACCAATGATATGGCATTTATTATTATCAGAGTGTAATTTTCCAGTACCACTTTTCCGCTACAGCTAAAACCAGCAGTTTACATATCTGACATGAAACCTTTCCTGTTTAAGGTCAACTAGGATTACCTCAATTATTTATATTTGCCAAATGCCGGAATAATTTTTATGCATTTAAATTACTTTCTGCAAAGTCAAAACTTCACATACATTTCATTAGTGTTTGACGTTATCCCCCTTAAACTTGGGTAAGACGTTTTGGAAATCTTTCCACAAGCTTCTCTCAATAGTTGCTAGGAATTTGGGCCCATTCCTCCTGACAGAACTGGTGTAACTGAGCCATGTACTGTATGTAGGCTGCCTTAATCGAACCTGCTTTTTCAGCTTTGAATGTAAATTTTCAATAGGATTGAGATCAGGATTTTGTGATGCCCACTATAAACCATTGATTGGCCCACACTTATCAAAGCAGTGCATGGTGCACCAGATTTGTTAAGAACATGTGCCACAATTCATGGATCTGGCGAACCCTGCACACTACACAAGCAAACAGAACATAGCACTGTTTTTGATGAATGTGGGCCACTGTTTTTCCTCACAATGCACCAGTCCATCCTACAGTAAAACAACCTTATAGTATGGTGCTGTCATCCCTATGTTTCATTGGTGTTCTCAGGCTTGCAAGCTTCTCCCTTTTTACTCCTTTTTTTATGGCAGTTTCGTCTGACCTCAAGACATGTCTCCAAAAATTAAGGTCTTTGCTCCTGTGTGCATTTGCATACATTATTCTGGCTTTTTTATGTTTCTTTTGGAGTATTGGCGTCTTCCTGGCAGGATGGCCATTGCACTGTAAGACACATGCAAGTCCAATGCAAGTGCAATGCGTTTTTCACGCATCAATTGCCATAGTAAAGATAGACCTCAGTCCCGCTTCTACATGTGAAAAGCGCATTGGGGGGATTTATTAATTCTGTCGCAACCTCGACAGTCGGCATCTGAGATCCGGCGACGGAAAGCATAGCCTGATGTATTAAAGTAGCGCACGGCTGTAATTAATTAATGCACAGATGGAACTTATCAGTTGGGCGCCATAAAAATGCCAACACAAATGAGATGTGCACCAAAACCCTACATGGGCTGCGCCTGTATTTCTTTTTCTTTTGATTTCAGACCTTTTTTGCCTGGTCTGTTCTGCGCAAAAAATTGCGCCTAAAAAGCTGACAGACTCAACATAAATGTGGCATATGTGGAAAATATAGGCCACGCCCACTTGTGCCAAAAGAAGATGGACGACTCGGGATAGTCGGAAACATCTGTTCTTTTTGGCGCAAACGCATTATATCCGCAACACTTTTGTGGCTAAAAAAAAGTGAGTTTCCAACACCTTTTTTTGGAGCATATATACGATAATACATCTGCCGCATTGTAACAGAAAGAAGCAATGTTTTTCAGGTGTGCTTTAAAATACATCCACAGGTGTGTCTCTCATTAATTCGGATGTTGCCAATAAACAAATCAGAAACTTCCAAAGATATAACCTCACCATATGGGATGTTCTTAATTGTTTAAAGGCATAGTAATATGTAAACATTTGACTTTGCAGAAATTAATAAAAATGCCTTCTTCCTCTTTCATTATTCTGGCAATTGACCTGAAACATGAAAGTTTTTTTCGTATTTAATGTCATATAGTGAGAAAAACTTGAATATGTGTCATTCGTGTGAATGCAGCCTTATTTAGTGTATATAAACTTCTGGTTTCAACTGTACACACAAATATTATTTCATTCCCATTCACAAAATTGTGGCATCTGCACTCTCTATACACTTCAATAGAAAGGTAGCTGCTTTTGTGCGTAATCTTTCCTCCACTGAAATATATAGAAAATACCACAGACAGGAATTTCACCTTCTGGCTGAAGATCTCGGCGGCGTTGTTTATGGCATAATATGACAATGAGAAATGGTGAGACTACTTGTTGCAGCCACAGGGTGGTTGAAAACTATACCAACATGTAGTTTTACCATAGTTTTCAAACCATGTAAATAGGGATTCTAATTATTATTATGTTTTATTTCCAGTTTTTTTTTTATAAGCGTCTCACCGAATACTGAAAATAAAAATAGATGTTTGCATGCATCCTATCATCCACTTAAAGTTTATAGCCAGTTTATCGGCAGTTGTACAGCTTTGTGATTGTAACTTGTCCATATGTACAGTATAAAAATTCTGAATGACCTTATGTGATTTTCTTCTCCAGCAGGTGTGAAAACAGATGGAACTGCCATGGTACAGGCAGTATTTTTGGCTTCTTGTTTTTGGAGCCATTATTCTCGTCATAGCCATCATCAGCTTTGTGATGCTTTGCTTTTGTAAAAAACTATTCTCAAGAAGTAAGTTAATACTAAGAACAAAAGCTGACAATCCTGTGTTTTTCTGCTTAATGTGCCCATACCCCTCAGTGGAACATGTATCATTAGTCTGGTATTGTGCGGCTGCTTTTTATCCCCTGCTTATCTGCTGCTCAGATGTATCTTAGAGTTTAATACACCTGGCATTTGAGGAGTTAAGCTTCTTTAGTGAATTTGCAGAAAAAGTCCCCATGGCAAACATTGTTGCTTTACGTGCAACAATGAGAACAAATTCATCACTGGACCCGAAATTGCAAAAAAGATAAAAGATACACGTTCCCATTAGAGTTTCAATTTATATACTTGCCAACCCAACAGTACTAAAGTATTAACCAATTTTAAATTCAGCATGATGCAGCAATTTTTTCAAAATTTTCCCATCCATAAATATGAGTAAAAAGTTCTCAAAAAGTCATATAGGTCCCAAATTTATATAAATGAAACATCAGCTCATCCCGCAAAAAAATCCATTTCCCATCAGTTCTAACATAGGTGTACATTATTTTATTCCATAATGTAGAAAAGCAAAAGACCCCATATTAGGAGGTGTGAATTTAGCTTAAGACTTAGGTAAATTTAGGTTTTCCTAGAATTCTCAACATAATTGTCCCATTTACATTATCATTGTAATTATACATCATTTAAACTAAGATTATATGAGATTAAGAGTTTAATTTTTTCTTCTCAAGGTCTAACTCTCCATATTCGAAGGTCCTTCAAACAAGAAAAAAAAATGACACAAGTCCAAAATGTACAAAGGTGAGTTCTTTTTATTGATTTGGCATAACATTCTTCATGGGCTACGGTTACCTACTATAATTATTATTTGTTTATTAGAATAATATCCATATATAACTTATGGTGCTAAATGTTAAATAACAGATATCTGCCCAGTATTGATAAACTGTTTACATCTAACTTTGTGGCTTATTCCTGTGGAGGAGTGAGGTAAAATCTGTTTGGTGACCATCATATTTATACAATTTGTATTCCCAAAACCAGAAAAAATGTGGCACGGGTGCCCCTGCAACCCATATCCCGGGTCACAGGCACACCCATGTGTCTTCGTGTGCCCCTCTCACTCACATCTTCTGGCGCACGCGCACTCCCATGTCCTAGGGCGCGCATGCGCCGCCTCTGTACAATTTAAAGGGCCTGTAGCAGAGGATCCACTAGCACCGATCCTGACAGTAAGATCAAGCCATGGATCCTGCCAAGGTTCTGCAACCTGTTCAGGTCGATCTTGCCACCATGGTGGTCCAGCAGTCCCGCAGATTGCCGTGCAAGGTCACCCCCATGCTGCAGCAAGTAATGGCTACTCAGCGCCAGCGTCAAGTTCCTGCGGTTTCTTCTGCTACTCCATTTTTTCTGTCTTCCGCGGAACCCAAGCTACGACTCTCCATGCCGTCAAAATATGATGGGGATCCCAAGTTGTGCAGGGGCTTTATCATGCAGTGCTCCCTGGACATTGAACTCATGCCTACTCAGAGAAGCCCTGACCACTTTCTGCACAAAGAAAAAAAAACAAGGAATGTTAAAAATGGAAACTATCTTTAAAAAAGTGTAGATTGAAGTCCACTGACTTCTCTATACAAGGGGGTTAAGGAGCTTGTACCTATTGCACTCCTGAGATAATTCCTTCCTCTAGACCCACTTTATACAAGCCCCATGCTGGATTTTGTGTAAAGCTCCGAACGAGAAGTAGACCACTATCACTTCTTTTGCTCGGGTTAATCTGGTGGATACTTTGATAGGGCCTGTATACTTATTCCTGCACCTGGATTGGTTGAGCAGGATGCAACATTTGTTCACAATTAATACCCCTGATGAGCTTGTGCAGGGTCGGAATGGGATACCTGGGGCCCACCAGTGAAATTGATTTTGGGGGCCCACCTACTACTATATAGAAATATTTTGGGATAAGGGAATTTGCGGGGGGGCAGTGAAATAAAGGATAAACTAAGCCCTTTTCCCCCCGCCCTCTCTGCTAGTGTTCGGCTCTTGGTTTGTGTACAGGGTTTCAGGGGTGACGTTATCTCAGGGCATTAATGTTAGGAATGGTATAAGAGTTACCCCTGGTTTCCCAGGCTTTCTGCTGGTGGTGGGCTGTGGTTAGGGAAGTAAGTGTTCGCACTCCTCACCAACCTTTCAATAAGGGAATGCTGAAAACTTTTACAAGAACTGATGACAATAACCCTACTCTGGCGTCCCCGGACCACATAGACAAGTCATGCCTGGCTCTCTGACCCTATACATATAACAGTACATAAGCTGAGAGCTCTCTCACACTAGAAGGTTAGTCAGTGAATACAATACTGATCTGACACAGGGAGAAGTAGGATCTAATACCTCACAGGTGACATGTCTTTTTCTTCATGTCCAGAATTTTCACAGAATTTTCTGTCAGATGTGTTCAGCTCTGGGAAGCAGATCCCCCTCACTGCGCCCCTAAAAATACCACAGTTACTTAGCTACATAACAAAACCCTCTGTGCCCCCAGCATATAAAAAATTACATTGTTACCCCCAAATATATTACTAGACTACAGTCCGGCAATAAATAATACTGTACCACTAAAAAATCATGTGTGGTCTCCCGCCCCCCATTAATTCAATATATATGGTTCCCCAGTGAATTATTTTAATGAATTAATTTATCTATTTAATGTCCCTTCTAATTATGTTTATACATTGCCCCTTATAAAAAAGGTGTTATATAACAACCTACTTATTATTTTATACAATACTAATATAATACTAATACGTTTTTATACAGTGTCCTAATTATTATTATACATGTAATCCCCTCCAAATTATTAATGAGCATATAGCATCCCTTCAATTATACGTTTATACAACTTGCCTCCTATTTATTCATTTACACATAGTATCTAAGACCCCCTCCATATTTTATGAAGCCCCCGCCCCATACACACTGCCATTCCTTCACATCCCCCTCCACCTCCCTCCCTTTTGTCAACAGCAAAAAACAAAATTGTTTACTCACCTCATCCTGCGCTGTCACTAGCGCCGCTGGTGCTGTGGGACGGGGAGAAATGTGCGTGATAATGTAATAACACGGTCATGCATCTAGGGTCTGAGTGCGACATGCGCCTTAAAGCACCCAGCTTCGCCGCACTCATTGTTTGGCTGCAGTCACAGTAATAGTACTCGAACAGCCGTTTCTGGCCGCATCAAGTACTATTGCAGCCACTGGCAGGGGCCTCTCATGGATCCGATCAGAGGCTCCTGCCATAGTGGCAGGAGTTGCAGCTCTCCGGCAGGCCAGACTGACCCTGAGTCTGTGTTCAGACGAAACATGCCATATTGGGATTACTTTAACTAATGTGACTTTAGGCCATTTCTGCAATGGGATTTCACCACATTTCTAGGGTATTTCATAAGGACTGGGTGCTAATCATTTAGGGCTGCAGCTACAAGTTAAGGCTCTTAATTCAAAGCAGGGACCTCTATTGTAGGGCCTAATAGGGTCAGACACCGAGATACCACGGTGACCGCTACATGTATTTTCATTTGTAGCCTTTGTTACTTTACCTTTTGCCACGGCCACGGGTGTCACTGCGACCCATATCCCGGGTCGCAGTTGCATCTGTGTGCCTTAATCTGCCCCCGGAGCCTGCCTGCCTCCTAACTTACCTCTCCCGTGTCCAGCAGTGGCTTCCACGCTCCCCCCGGTCCGTCGCCCGCGTTCCCGTCTCCTGCATCACTCCTGCCGGCTCTTTAAAGGAGTATTCCAGGAATAAGCATAATTCATATACAAATGGGTACTCAAAATATAAGCTAATGTGTAATTAGTTGTTATTTAAAATTTTTCTCCCCTTAGCAGAAAAATGCTGGTGACATGGACTATAATGAAGAATTAAAATGCTATTGGCCCTTTAATCAGTCCATTAATTTCCTCCGCGCGGTCCGTTGCCGAGCAGACACAGGAGAGAAGATGGCCACTGGTCACATGTCCACATCACATGTCCCGCACCTGCCTGGGCAGGATCATCTGATCACCACTACGTTTGGCTGTTGTCGGTTGGTTGCAGGGCAACCAGTATGGCCAGTGTTTTGGTGATGGCAGTTACACATTATTACTATGGTAACAGAGCAAGAAAACCTGTTACATCATCACTGGGAGCAGAGCATAATAGGTAGGAGGAGTTACTGAGAACTAAAGGATCATGGAACTTGTAGTTTCCAGTGGCAGCCATCTTAGTGATAACTCCACCTACTTTACAGAGGCCATCATTTTTGTAAATCATAAAATCAAACTATTTAAGATCCGTGTTGCGACTAATGTCATTGATTATTGTTGTATTCATTTATTTATATCATCATGGGTTTTTGTGATAGACGTCCATACGTCTTTATACTCCTTTAAGATTTAAAGGGCCAGTGTGCTGATAATTGGTGCTGGCTGGCTGCCTGCCAAGATATATTCCTGCACCTTCCTGTGTTCCCTGCTGAATCTTACTGTCAGGATTGGAGTTAGTGAACCACAGCAGATGATAACGTAAACCGACACCTGAGACTGTAATCCAAGTGGTACCCGGTTTTCACCAAAGCCCGCCGCAAAGCAGGTTGGACTTGCTGCGGTATGGTACCACCAGGTCATTCCACAGGCGCGACTTTGACTGCGGTGGCGCAACAGGAAATCAGGATAATCGCACAGGGCATCAGGAAAGCTTTCTCTAAGGCTATGAGGCACAAAGATCAGGAAACACAGGAAGGGGCAGGAATTTATCCTGGCAGGCAGCCAGCGCCAATTATCTGCGCGGTAGCCCTTTAAATCCTAAAGAGCTGGCGCGTGACCTAGGAGATGGGAACACGCACGCCGAACCACGGTGAACAAGGAAGCCACCACTGGAGCCGGGGGAGGTAAGTTAGGAGGCAGGCAGGCTCTGAGGGCAGAGTAAGACACACGAATGCGCCTGCGACCCGGGATATGTGCCCGTGACACCTTTTTTCAGGTCACACAGTACATACCCATTTGACCTTAACACATTTTAATCTTTTTTCACTAATTATGATGTGGTTAAGTTGATTTACCTATATGGGTATGTTACTGTGCACAATTATATGTATGGACTCCTGTTGGTCGGCTGATATTATATAATTGTTTACTCTATTTTTTATGAACCAAACAAATTAAAAGTTACATTTTAAAAGTGTATATACACCAGTACTATTATGGTACATGTATGGTACCTCTGAAATTTAGCATGAAAATACAATGGTGCACCTTGGTTTTTCACAACCACTGGACCTAGCTATATTAATGCACAAGTCTCTATCCACTCTACCTTTTTCATGTTTATTTAAATGCCTGTACATTTTTGATTAAGCTTAGATTTATTATCTCCATTTCTTGTTTTGTAGGTTGTTCCATAAATATTAATTCTTCTCTACTACCCTGCTGTACAGTATTTACACCACACTGCCCTAGTAGTAACATTATATTGTTTTATTTATGCAATGCCTTAATATATATATATATATCAGTGCAGGTTAAGACCGATATATGCTCAAAATGTGATTTGAATCCAAATTAACAGTGACTCACTGTTATCTTCTATTTATAAAAGACAAATATCCCCTTGTCCTTCATGTGGCCACAAATGTTATGATAGCTTCTCACAGCTATGACTCAATCTTTTCAGAGGTCTTGTAAGTACATTTTGCCTCTGACAACCTTTTTAAAGGACATTCTTAATGCAGATACACCCCCAATCCATTTGGCAGTATATACAGAATACATCCATTCATTTTGCTCTTACAATTGCAGTTATGCTTACCTCAAAAATGATTCTCCACTCTAGTTACAACCCCCATAGTCCTCCAACAATCTAGTGTGTTTCAGAATTAATCTTTGTTTTATTTCCCAGCAAAGTTGCTTTCTTTTTTATCTTTTAAAATAACGTTTGCTAGGATAATTTTTCCATTTCCATTTATTTATTTATTTTAGTTTCTAAACATCTCTAAGCAGATGTGACCTTGTGACAATCTCTTGGTACTCCAAACCTACCAAATACAGGGTGATACAAAAATAATGGTGCATAATTATAGCCTTAATATTCAACATTGGAGAATTGTTGTTTCCTGTGTGGCCAATAAAATGTCGGGTTTCATTCAGGTATTAATATGCATCTAGAGTGAGATGTGGAGGTGCACCATCCTGCTGACAGATGTTTCACAAATCTTTCTCTAGCGGTGGTATAATGTAAGCCATTCATTTGAAAGGTCCAGGTAGGAATGGTGACAGTATCCATGGCAGTAAGAATTGTCCATAGATTATGTGCTTCATTGGGTGAATGTACTTGATAAAGGCACATTTTTACTCAGAGACCCAAATTTTACGATTGCTCTACTGAAACTTGGAGCCAACCCTGTTGAGGTGAAAGGTAGCCCCCTGAAGCTATGTTTTTGTGTCTGTGTCTCCATATGCATTTTTCCTCTACTCCACAGCAACACCATCCACACCAGGGAGGGAGGGGGGAGTTTAATGACTGACCCAGGCACACACAGGATGCAGCTGCCCCCCTTCTTCCAGGACTCACCACATGCTACTTGCAGGGAGCTTGGTAATGTAAAATAAATTATTAGAAACTACTACTACTACAGCTAAACTACCTAAATGATTCAGAATGCTGACAAAAGACATTGTTAAAATCCGCATAGCATAGGCTATTGGAACATGGCACCAGCTAAAAATGACATACATAGCTTGAAATCATATCACTGTTTTTTCTGAAGACTTTGAGCAGCCTTTTCCATCATATTAACATACAAATGTTTTTTAATTGCTTCTCCCAATGCATAAAATTTTGTATTTTTTTGCGTTGATGTTGAAATTTAATGACAGATTATTTAAAGGGAATCTGTCACCAGGAGACTCATTTTTAGCATTCCCCCATTCCCCACAGAGCATAGTACATACACTGCCAAAGTGTTTTTGTATTAAAAATTGGTTTTACAGAAAAAAAGATATGTTATATTGTACCTTTCATTAGCATCTGCTGTGTGACTAGGCACTCGTCCACTGGGAGTGGCTTGAAAGGAGCAGTCCCCCCACCCCACCCTTGGTAAACCACTCCTCCGTGTGTCCTTTTCAAATATATGAAAACACCCATCACTTTCTTAGCAACGCCCTTCTGTTCTGCTGCAATCCTGAGTGAGGGGAGTTATTCAGAGTTATTTGACAAGGTCCACTCCCAGTGGACAACAGCCTAGTCACACAGCAGATGCTAATGAAAGGTACAATATAACATATCCTTTTTTCTGTAAAACCTATTTTCTATACAAAAACACTTTGGCAGTGTATGTACTATGCTCTGTGGGGACTGGGGGAGTGCTAAAAATGGGTCTCCTGGTCTTCCCTTTAAGCATGTATTAAATATATCTCTAATTAAATAAAAGCTGTGATGTAGTTTGATGCTATTTACAATGCCAGTTTTACTTGGTTACCATTGATGATAGTTTAACTACAGGTCTTTTCTTTTGCACCATTCTTTTTGAAAAACCCTGTATATAAGTGCTTTGGGATGATGGCTCAATGTGGTTTTGCTTATCTTGCCTCATATATGGCATCACTTCATATAGCTATGATTTATTAATCTAATGGTTGTTATTTATTTTCAGTGGCAGCTTTACGCAGTCAATACCTCAACGAACATATACATTACCTGAAATACCAACCCATGACTATGGTAATTATAATTTTCACAAGTTCTTTTCACTAAAAATATACTGTACAGCTACAAAAATTAGTTGGCAACATTCATATTTTGTAAATATTTCTTCATTAATACAATCATCTCTATGTGTCTCAAATTTTGACACCCTACCATTTTATGTTCTAAATTGGCTTGTAAGTGGTTTCCCTTACTGTCCTCTGGGGAAAAAAAACAACTTAAAGTACAACTGTAAAGTATAAAAACGTTTGCCTAACTTAGCACTAAGCAAAAATAAGCAATTCTCTCATTTACTCTAATTAGCTACCTGCAGGTGTCTAGCAGATAGCAGAGGTTTTATCTTGCCCCTCAGGCTAATCTCTATTGCCAAGCTTTCTGATAACCATGGGAAACCGTATAGAACAGCAAGAGATGACAGGAGTCAATAACTATACAGTTAGACTTCAAACAAAACAGGATGTAATAGAAATAACATAGCTGCTCCTTAAATACCCGTCAAAGCCGTGCAATCCTCGAAAGCGGCGGAAAGTCCAATTAAAGTGCTCGTGCAACCCTTAGTAAATGAGCGCCATAGTGTCTGTGTTGGGGCACATTTTGTATATAGGGGGGCATTTATCATAGCCAACGCTCAGTGTGCACAGAGTATGATAAAGATCCTGCCCCCACTACAACGGATTTATCAAGAGGCTTAAACAGTTGACAGCTGTGCGGCTCTGTTAAACTATGGCAGGCCATTTTTCCAGCTGCGTTACCTGTCACCAGGAACCTCATTTTCACTAGCTTGTAGAAGCTCATCACACCTGCAGTGCAAAAGTGCCTCTCTACCTTTTATAAGCGTTTGCATTACAATATAATTGTAATTGCACCCTGACAAAATCCTGGGGTAGTCACAGGGGCTGGGCTTTGGTTCAGAAACATTTCAAAAAACAACATGTGACTTGGCTGTACTGCAGGGTGCCTCATCTTTGTGCTTTGTGCTGTACAAGAGCACAAAGGTGGGGGCCAAAAACTATGGAGTGAGTAACACAGACAAATCACATGTTTTTTTAAAAGTATCCAAACCAAAGCCCAGCCCCTGTGACTACAAATGCTTACAACAGGCAGAGAGGCATTTTTGCACTGCAGGTGTGATGGGTTTCTACAACCTGTCTTTAGTGAAAATGAATCATCCTTTAAAGACTAGAGCCATTGTAAAGCAAGAGAAAGGCTTGAGTCTTTAATTGTCGAATCGTAGCTGGACACATGTTGTGGTAATAAAGTATGCTCTTTTTGAAATCATGGAGTGCTTAAATTTTTTTTAATTTTATATATTATATATATATATAATAATTATATATATATATTAATATATATATATTATATAGATATCATATATATCTTAAGAATGCCCATATATAGATATCTATAACTGTTAACAGTATATTATATATCTGAAATGGGGTAAAGTAAGGATAGAATAAAAGATCCCTATAATGGGGCACAGTATATAAATATAGCCCTCTGTAAGGGGGGAATGTATAAATCTATTTTCATGGGAAAAAAGAACATCCATCGGCACCAGCACATATGCAGTAAAAAAGTTAAAACCATTAAACATTTTAAAAAACACACATTTAAAAAGTGTTCACAAGGTTAAATAGGTCACACTTTTCAAACCTTACCATAGTGGTCATTATTTATACCTAATATGAGCGTGGCAAAGAGGCCAGAATAAGTTATAGGGGAGCAAGGTAAAGAGAAACGCCCACAGATCATGTGGTAAGAGCAGTATCAGGGGACTTTCTAAAGGTGGACAACAAAAATAAGACAAGAAAAGAAATAGTTTTAATTTACATTAGATATGTGCAATAGGAGTTGTATCAAGGAGATGAGTGAGAATGAGACTTAGATGCAACTATTATTTTAGTCCTATCCTCTATCCTAAAGATGGAATGTCAGGCTCCTGCTTTCTTTGTTAAAAGCTTCAAGGTAGAAGAAGCATATTGTCTTGCCCGTGCAGACTATCCAATAGACTGATTTCAGACCATATGATTAGGGTGACAACTGTCAGCCCTCAAAAGGGTGTTGTCACTAGTTGGTTTATGATACCCCTGGGTAAGTACCCTCTTAGTAATAAGATCACCTGTTAAGGAAACATACAAATAAGATGCAGTAGTATCTCAATGTTCAAATATAATTTTTTTTAACTAAAGTCCTTATTATTGATGTAGGAGATTAAATCAACAACTGTCTCCCACTGCCCAGTCCACACCAGGAGATAGAAGTTGATATATCTCCCATACCAAACGTTGTTAAAAACAAAAGGACTAGAGACAGTGAAAAGAAATCTTTCTTCCCATAGAGCCATATAGAGATTAGCAAGAGAGGGCAAAAAACAAGCTCACATAGGACAACCCACTTTCTGCAAAAAGCAATGGTTATCAGATGTAAAAAAAAAAATTACATCAAAAAACACAAAACAGATACCATATAGTTCTGTAGCCAAGTAGAAAAACTACTGTATCTAGTCAAATGAAATTCTGAGGCCCTGCACGCAGATCTATGAAGGATCGATGTGATCGGGACGTGACTTCATATGACAACCATGTATAATCGAATCTCCACAACATTTGCTCCATTGCTGATAACACAGCCTTAATATCTCTAATGAAACCTGGTGAACGGAGCACTTGAGAGAGGTCACCTGACTCTGCTCTTACCACATCATCTGTGGGCTTTCCTGTTTACCCTGCTGATCTGGCATCTTAGCCATATTCATATTAAAGGGGTTTTCTTATGGAAGAAAACTCTCAAATCTCAAACCCCTACTGATGTTGACACAAAAAAGGTAATCTTTAACCCTTTGCTGCACAATTTTACTCAGTTTTATTTTTATTGTTTTAGCTCCTATCACAACCTAGGCTGGTTAGTGCAAAATTCCAGGGGGTACAAGGTTTATCTACACTTTCATTTAGCCTCTGAACATTGTAATAGTATCTGACACATACAAAGAGAGATGAGCTAGATCAGAGATGAGAGATGATGAGATCCATGAGATGCCTATTGCACACAATGACACAGCTCTCCTACATCTCTGCTGTTCCACAACACAAGGTCAAGTCCAATCCGGGGTCAGCAACGGGAGGTCGAGGCAGATGGGGACGGGAACACAGGACAGGGGACACAGGAAAACAGGAACGCAGGAACACGAGGACACAGGAACAGGAAAGCAGGAACACACAGGAACGCAGGAACACACAGGAACACGGGAACATAGGAACACGGGAACATAGGAACACGGGAAAATAGGAACACGGGAAAATAGGAACACGGGAAAATAGGAACACGGGAACTCAGGAGCAGAAACACACAGGAACGCAGAAATATCGCTGGAGAGCTTTCTCCAAGACGTAGGCACAAAGATCCGGCAGGGTATGCAGGAAGAGGCAGGAATGGAATTTGTGAAAATGACCAGCGCAAATTAATGGCACGCTGGCCCCTTTAATCGAGAGAAGCTGGTGAGCGTGCCCTGAGAGTCAGGGACGTGCGTGTACAGCGATTGGGACTGAGACAGGAGCCGGGACGGATAAGATGCGTGGGTGATGCCCTGGAGGGGGCAGAGGGGCATGGGTGAGCCTGCGACCCGCGATATGGGTCGCAGGACCCCCTGTCACAATAGGTAAAATCATTTGGGCACTGGTCCAGTATTTCTGCACTTAGTTTGGTGCTGTATTTATGTATTGAGCTCTGTCCTGGTGCTGTATTTCTGTATGGTGATTCTGGTGATGTATTCATGTACCAAAGTAGTGAAATTGCAATGGGGAGGGGCGTGTCACAATCACATATGCATTTCAACTGAAACAGAGATCAGTAATGAGCAACACTTAAACAATGCAAAAAACTTGGTGCTTGTTACTGATCGCAGGCATTTCAGTTGAAACATATAGGGGCAGATTTATCAAGTGTCTGAAAGTCAGTATATTTCTAGTTTCCCATGGCAACCAATCACAGCTCAGTTTTCATTTTACCAGTGCTCATGAATATTTTAAAGAGGAGCCGTGATTGGTTGCCAAGGGCAACTAGAAATATTCTGACTTACAGACACTTGATAAATCTGCCCTATAGGGGCAACTTTACTTACCTGTCCACGCTGCAATCCGGAATGTCTGATGATCATGGATTGTGCCGCTATTCACTACGAGCGTGCGCCCAATATCCTGCATGTGTCGCTCCCCACTCAGGTCCGCTGGAGTTGACCTTCTTCTTCCCGGTGTATGTAAGTACATTGGTTGTGACACAATTTGCATATTAAATCCTGCGCTCAGTCCGAATCAGTCGGATCGTCCGACGGCCCACCCCCCTGATTTCTGTTGCATGAAAGCCGTCGCAATTGCGGCAAAATCCGTGCAAAAATTGTGTGCAACACAACCCCCTTCTAAATAACTGTCACAGCCATGTTAAACCCAAAAATTTCTAAAAGCCAACGAAAGTGCGTTCTGCAGGACCCTTAGTAAATAAGCCCCATAGTATGCGATTGTGACAAACCCCTACCTGTTGCGATTGAATTTCATTTCAAAACTTTGCACTTGTCTTTCTTTTAGACTCTTTTGATAAATCTGCCGAAATCTGTTGCATATAGAAATACTACTGTATCACTGACATTACTCTGTTTTAAATCGTTTTTTCCTTGTGTAAGAATCTTTTAAAAAGTAGAATTTTTTTTACCATTTGCATATTTTTCTTCATCCACATGTTGCATGAATTTCTGCTGTTCCTCATTTTAATGGTATGTTTTTATTATTAGAGACCATTGAAGACCATGTTACACACCCAAATGTGTACTCTAAGGTTAAAAAAGAGCCAGTCATTGTTCAGCAACATCTTATAAGTAAGTAATGCATTATTATTACTGCAAGAGAATATCTGCCTACAACCTTAACATCTTAATATACATGTTTCATTTCAGAGTCTGCATATAATAGCCACAAACATGATGTACATTTACAAGTACCAAGCACAAGTGACAGATATTCAAATGCTTCCTATGATTCTGTTGGACACATTGCATATGATTATGGTACTCCTGATCCAAAAAGTGAGTTAAATAACTGACGAGAGCAACATTATAGTTTTTTTTAGTAAATGCATTATTTGCTTTAAGGGTATTTTGGGAGCTGCATATATGTATTAAAGGAAATCTACCATTAAAATCAAGCACTGATAAACCAGGGACACTTACTCATAGTTCCAGGCATCGTCACTGTGGTAATCTTCTTATTTTTTACCCCTGGCCTCCTTCTAAAATCAGAGGGAGAGAGTGTAGAGGGAGAGAAGATACAATATACTGTGAAACTGCAGCACAGAGGGGCTCTGGTAACCTGCCCTAGAGCATAATTTTAAAAGTTGATTTTAGAAGGAGGCCATAGATAACAAATGATGCAGCAATGGTAGATACCATACCGCCTGCAGAACTTGTTGCCTAATTTTTAAACCCTTAAAATCTCTTTGGGAAAGCTAATGGAAGGACTGCAAATTTTCAGCAATTTGGAAGTGGGAAAATTTGGAACTGAAAAAAGACAATGTAAAAATCCATTCCACAGATCAATTCAGTACAATGAGTGTAGATGAGGTTTGTTGCTGTATGGTTTGTAACTGTAATTCGGCTGCTTCTAGATTTGCCCCAGTATATCTTGAAGCGCTGGAGACTGCCCCTCACTGCTGATTAGTGTGAAATTCAGGTGACCAGTAATGAAATAGCCTGGAAAATATCTTAAGCATAATTAAGTAAGCTGAAAACATATTGGCCTTATTAGAGGAATGTGCATGCACTGGGAGATTTGGAAAGGCGTCCAATGGAAGTCACAGATTCTCATTCATTTTACATATTAAAGTCTTTTATAAAATAACCACAAGGTGAACAGACTTTTGGACACTAAGGGTGAATCAAAGCGCTGACATGTGACATCACATTAAAGCAACAGTGGATTTGAAGAAACTGCAAGTTTTATGTTTGCAAACTTTTCTGCAGGTTCTTTTAATAGAGGTAAAATATTTAATAAGAAACATACCATACAGTATGTAATAGTGACAAATAAACTAAGGAAACTGGGTGGTGGATGTCTATCTACTTTATATATTGATTATACATCACATTTATATTCCCATTTTGTTAATTTTTTTTTCAGATTTTGCCAAGGACCGAGAATACATTGATGTTCTTCCTGATGATAAAGATTACGATGATGTGGAAATAATTTGATGGATACGTCTTTGTTTTCAGTCAAAACTAATATGTTGCTTGACAGTAAAACCAGTATTGAGCAGCTGTCAAAATGTATTTCAAGATTCCACCAAACATAACCAATATACATTTAGCTGCACTGATCTTTAATCTGAATAATACACAAGTGGAAAAAATTGTTGGTGTCCCTTGTTTAATGAAAGAAAACCCACAAGGGTCACAGAAATAACTTGAATCTGACAAAAGTAAAAATACATTACATTTCTATGAAAAGGAACAAAGGAACAGCAGACATTGCTTTTCAACCATGCTTCAACAGAATAAAATTTCCTGAAACAGGCCCCGACCCCTGACAAAATGAGAGCAAAGGGACATGGAAATGGAAACCTACCATCAAAAACTACCTATTAAGGCAGATCTGATGGTAGATAGCTAGTAACATCCTAAAACCTAATTTATTTTTACCTAATCCTAAAATACTTCCTAAACTACACTTTACCTAATTAATATGCTAATTATCGGCATAGGCTACTGGGGCATGGAGTAGTCTCTCCAGGTACTGGAATCAGTGGCCTGTGTACAGGGTTACAGCTACTCCCTCTGCTGTTTTGTGACATGGTGTGTACCACACTCAACATGGACCAGAAGGAAAGAGATGTCTCAGAAGCTTAGAAAAAGAATTATAGACACATGTTAAAGGTTATAAGACCATCTCCAAGCAGCTTGATGTTTTTGTGACCACAGTTGCACATATTATTCAGAAATTTAGCCTCCCTGGACATGGCCACAGGAGGAAAATTGATGACAAATCAAAGAATAATACTAATAGTAACAAAAGAACCCCCAAAATGTCTAAAGAGAGTAAAGGTGAACTCAAAGGTGAAGCTCAACGAAGATCAGTGTCAGATCGCACCATCCGTTGTTGTTTGAGCCAAAGTAGACTTAATGGAAGATGGCCAAGGAGGACACCACTTCCGAAAACAAATAATATAAAAAGCAGGACTGGAATATGCAAAACTACATGTTGACAACCCACAAAGCTTCTGAAGAATGTCCTATGGACAGATGAGACTACAATCAAACTTTTTGGTAAGGCACATCAGCTTTATAATGAAAAAATGAAGCATGTCTTGTAAAGAACACTGTCCCTACTGTGAAAAATTCAGTTGAAGAATGGGTGAAAAGCAATTTTTACCATAGAAATGTCATTAATTTGTACTTTTGTCAGATCAAGTTATTTCATTTGAGGGGTACCAACATTTCTGTCCATTTGTGTATCTATTTTTTATTGGTATATCATACAGTACATGTTGTTCAGCACTTTACAAATCAATTGGTTAATGTATAGACAACATTAAATATTACCTGGTAAAAAAGTTAAGGTGCATTAGGGATGTATATATGTAAGAAGAATGTTGGGCATATGTATGTGTTCAGATTTGTATTATATGAAGATGTAATTTTTGAAAAAGAATTAAAAAAAAGAATCAACATAACAACCCTAGGAATTAGAGCCTTGGTCACAACAACTTGCAATCTATTAAGAATTGAAGCTGACATAAAAGTCTTTGTTTGGTAAAATAATCCAGTCATTTCACTTTAAGACCATTAAGTGAGATGTGCTTAAGTTATGGCATAAAATTGGTGGAGCTATTTTTTTTCTCCAGAAGAAAAAAGGTTATTGGGAGTAAGCTAACATCATTACATTGATGGGAGGTCTGAGAGAGAGACTTTATCCTTGGTTCCTTTTTTAAGGGAGGGGGGGGTTCAAGGGAGGGGTTATTTATTTATAGGGTGTAAATGGAAAAAAATGTTGTAAATTTAACTGACTTATGTAAATTGGTATTATGAAATAATGTAAACTGATTTTGATGCATAATTTCTTGGAATTAAGAATATAAAAGGTGTTGGCCACTTGTCCCCCAAATAATCCAGTGCCATAAAATATTTATTTTTCACTGCCTAAGTTTCTCCCACTTGAATAAAGTTGCCAGAATTACTTAAAATTGTATTTTGTTCATTAAATGCCGCTTTACCCACTCATCACAAAGTATGTGTATTCATGAATCTAAGCAAACAGGGGAACATTCCAACAGGAATAGGACCTGCTATATAATTTGCAGCACTGGCAGTCGGCTTACGTACGCCCCAGTGCATACATCGGCCATGTGCATGAGCCAATAGGAATTAATGGGGTTGTATGTTAGCCATTGAAACGCCTTGCCGTTACATGTGTTAGCTATTGAAACAACAGCTTGCACACGGTCCAAAAAATGGTCAAGTGCATAAGACCTTAATGTCATGCCAAGAAAAAAGCCTTGAGATGGGACTGGTAGGTTTGGATTGTAAAATATGTTAGTCTGTGGTTGTACAATCAGTGGATGTGGACCCACTGTGCTTCAACTGGATAGCTCTTAAGGCTTTTATCCTAGACTTCTCTCATCCTCACCCTTTTCACACCTGTACCGGTATTTTGGTCTATACTGGGCACAGTGGAGAAATGGTGGCTGATGCCTGGTTCAAGCGGCAGCATTTTCATTTATTGAATTATTTTATTTTGTTCCCTAATAAAGAATGGCTGGACCATTATAAAAGCTCTTATAATACCTCTTGTGTCACCCCCTTTATCCTCACAAACTGTAACCTCTTGTGAGCAGGACCCTTAGGCCCCATGCACACGACCGTCGAGGGGACGTATGTACGGCCACAAGCTTGCGCCCATACATAACCCCCTCCCCCCCCCCATAGACGGTAGTGGGCGCACAAAGTGATATGGTGCCACATGTACCGCTATGTACATGGGGAAAAGATAGGACAAGTCCTATCTTTCCCCGTGTTAGGGCACCGTGCATCGCTATGGAGAGGGGAGGGGTCACCACTTCTCTTCACCATCACGGCAAACGTTTGCCAGCCCAGATACAGCCCGGAGGGAATACGTTCATGTGAATGTAGCCTTACGCCTATTGTTCCATATGACTGTTTGGAATGTCTTATTTTATTTGTATATGTCCCTTATGATTTGCAAAGCATTATGGAATATAATGGTGCTAAATAAATAAAGATGATTATTATTAGCGCAACGCTGTTACCTCAGAAAGTGGTTCCAGTGCAAATAGCAGCTGGAAGCAGAGGACACAGGATCAGGAAATAAACTGGGCAGGAACAGTTCAAGATCAGGGTAAGGAGTAAGCAAGCAGTGGTAAACAGTGCAGGATCAGACATCAGTAATTAGTAATTATCCATAGTACACTAGTAATGCTAAGAACCTTTGCCCAGGCCCTAAATAAGAGATCGTGCTAGGTAGTATGGCCCTGCTGAGCACAGGTAAACTGTGGACACTAGTTGGTATGGGTGCTGTCCTTTTAAGACCAAAAGAGTTTGCACAACATCTATGGGAACAGGAGGAGTGGGGATCCACACTACACAAAAGAGGTGGAGGTGAAACTAGGGAGCCATACAGACCAGGGAGAGAAGCTGGAGCAGTGAGGATTGGGCTGGGGACACAGGAGACATTGCCATCCATGGGGGATGGCAGTATTATGACTGAACAGGCATGGGCAGGAGTGGCTGGCCCCTCACTTCTCCATTAGACTTCTGCAGATGGAAGCTCAATAAAGAGTGGTCATTTTCAATAGGAGCTAAAGGTGGGGGATGTAAAGAATGGAGGGATATTATAAGTAAGGGCTCACTGCTCCGGAAGGAAACAAGTTCATTGTCCAAGAGATGCGTGTGCCTTGGTCCAAAATATACATATTAACCCAAGAACAAAAGCAAAAGATCAGATCCCCCAAAGAAAGTAATCTTCATTAAAAGGAAAAATAATTATTATGTAATAAATAGTCAGTAGCCATTAGTATACATTTTTAATTCCCTCATTATGTCTGTTGCGATTATCTAAACAATGTGTGAGGGATAAAAATCACTAAAATCGAGACAGTGGAATATAAGGAGGTAAAATAATAGTTCTTCCATTCTCCCAGTGTCTGTACCTGCCCAGCAAACGCGCAACCACAACCAGACTTGGCGCTAGCTGTCAGACTGGGTAAGTGGTGGCGAACTCACCCTGCGACATCCCTGCGGGCTAAGGCCCTGCCTAAAGCAGATAAACCGCACTTATAAGGGCGAACCCACTATCAGGAACCTAACTGACGTTCCCTGAGCGACCCTACAACATGACAGGGGAAACTTACTTCGTCTGGCAGCTGCTGGATGGTGGAACGGACAGGTAACGGAAATACAGGTATAGACCAGTGTTCACACTGGCTCACAGAAACCAACACAAGACTGAACAGGTAACCGGAATACAGGAATAGACCAGTGTTCACACAGAATACAAACACAGGACTGAGACAGGGACAAAACAACAGATAGACAGGTCTTCAGGCAGATAATCACAGGTCAGATCCAGATACAGGTACAGGCGGGATATACACAGGTCAGGATCAAGCAGATATATACAGGTCAGGTACAGATACAGGCAGACAAAAGGAGACAGGTAAAACTGAACTAGATACACAGGGAAGACAAGACTCAAAATAACCAGCAAGGTCTAATGGGTATAGGCAGGTATCTAAGCCCGATCCCAGACACGCCTCCAGCAGAACACTGGGGGAAACTGTCCATCAGGCTAGTAACCCTTGCTGGGCAGGACAGAAATGTTAGGAGCAAGGTGTGGCTCAGTTAATCCAAACACAAGAATAAGCCACAGTTCACACACAAATAAACGCCATGTATTCCGCCAACTGCGGATAGAGCAACGTTCAGGCATGGACGTTACACCAAGCTATTCAAACCGTTAAAATTAAGTTGACTTGACATGCATGGAGTGGACTCACAGGTAAAATTTGCTCAATACACCAGCCTCTAACTACCACAATGCCTCTGCACCAATATGACGTATGGACTCAACCATATTGGTGCCCCGTTGACATCAGAGGCGGGAGCTGAACCGATTGTCATGATAGCTCGGAGTCTGTTAAACACTCCCTTAGTCTCTCTTACAGACTGTCTACAATTTTATTGCATTATATTGGAGAAGCAAGGATTTAAGTACCAAGCAAGAAAAGCAAGTTTTTTTTACCAATTTACCATATTTAGTACTTCCTACTACATGGCACAAAATATTAGTGCCTCCATGAAGTGCAATTTGTCCTGCAGATAACAATCCCTTATATGGACCTGTAGATGAAAATATTAAAAAGATACGGCTTTTAAAAGAAGGGGACAGAAACAGAAAAACCTGGTCCTGAAGGGTTTAAAATGCTTTGCACGATATACATAAAGGATCTTAGACACGTTTTATGACAAGTACTAAAAAGGGGCATGGCTTTGTGAAAATGGGGCAAGATTTCAGAGAAAGCCGTCTACAGCCAGCGGTACATGACAGTGGTTGGCCTGTAAATCATGGATTGGCTGCTGACTATATTTCGAGGACTACCCACATCACCGAGGATGGTACTCCATACATCGTAGTGATGTAAGATGCGAGTAGTTCATCATTTCCCAATACATAGCAGCGACAGAGTGTAATCATGATTACAGAAGGGATTTCTTGCATCATATATCACCATGATGCACAGTCCCTGGCTCTGTGGTTGGTCCATGTAATCCGGCCAGGGTACAATCTGTGAGTAATCACAGTTGTGTGTTGCCGGGCCTAGTTGTGTGACCAAATTATCCCTTATTTTAGCCACTGTGATATAACTTGAGCTAAATTATAACCAACATTTTTACAAAAATTTAAAAGCATACAAAGTTTAACATAAAATTATCAATTTATTTAAAATTTTAGGCTTTAATCTTTTCTTTCCAGGTTATAAAATATATTGAATCTCTTATGAAGTAAATATTTAATATGAACCATAATACACCATGCATAACGTGTTCCTTTAATGTAAATATACACATTGGGTATGGAAAGTATTCAGATCCCTTTATATTTTTCGCTCTCTTTCATTGCAGCCAATTGGTAAGATCAAAAGTGTTCTTTTGGCTTATTAATGTACATTCCGCATTCCACCTTGACAGAAAAAAACAAAAATGTAGATATTTTGCTAATAAGATATCGCATGGTCATAAGTATTCAGACAGATTTATTGAAAAGTGGCCAACCCCTTTAAATGGAAGAAGTTTGGTACGACCACCACTCTTCCTCGAACTGGCTGTCCAGCCAAACTAAGCAATTGTGGGAGAAGAGCTTTAGTGCGAGAGTTAAAGAAGAACCCCAAAATCACTGTGGCTGAGCTCCAGAGGTGCAGTAGGGAGATACGAGAACATTCCACAAAGTCAACCATCACTGCAGCCCTCCACCAGTGAGGGCTTTATGGCAGAGTGTGCCCACGGAAGCCTCTCCTTAATGCAAGACATATGAAAGCCCCCATACAGTTTGCAAAACAAAATCAGACTATGACCAGACTGAGAAATAAAATCCTATAAACACACTGAAAAAATAACAAAGCAGTGTCTTCAAAACAACTCTGTGACCATTCTCGACTGTCCCAGCCAGAACCCGGACCTAAACCCAATTGAGCATCTCTACAGAGACTTGAAAATGGCTTCCACCAACATTCATCATCCAACTGGAGAGAACTGGAGAGGATCTGCAAATAAGAATGGCAGAGGATTCCAGTGTAAAAACATGCTGCATCATCCCCAAGAAGACTCATGGATCTAGTAGCTCAAAACCTGCTTGTACTAAGCAAAGGGTCTGAATACTTTTGACCATGTGATATTTCAGTTGTTCTTGTTTAATAAATTAGCAAAATTATTTACATTCCTGTTTTTTTCTGTCAAGATGGGGAGCAGAGTGTACATTAATGAACACAAAAATATTGATCTTACCAATTGGCTGCAATGAAACAAAGAGTGAAAAATTTCCGTACCCACGGTAGGTAAAATGAAGTACTCTCTGTTTAGAAAAGCAGCAATGCTTTGAGGAAAGATCTAAATTTGAACATGTTGCAGCACAACATCCCTTCAATTTCCAGGGTGTCTATTTGTTGGAAATGTGGTACACGGTGATTGTAGTTGCACACGTGGTTTCCGTTCACATTCACTCTAAAATGTTGGTGTTCGCAAACAATTTCAATCTGTGGAAAAATGGAAATTTCAGATGTAGATCAAAGAATAGTGAAGTTCTACAACACTTACCGAATACTATTACAACTATTACTATCATTTTAGTCATTGGAGGAATTTGGTAATACCGGAATTTTGAATGCCCACCCTAAAGGTAATATTTTAGCAGGTTCACCCAGCAAAACAGTGTTATAGAGTAGCTTTGGAGGTCTGAGGAGTCATACCTTAATGTATGTTGTCAGTAGGACTGTAAAAAAATGAAGTTTTAATGGAAGTCTACAGCTCCTGTAAGGGTTTTGAGGGTGGCATTTCTGGAAGAGCTATGTGCACTGAGCTGCTCCACACCCTTCTCTAAATCTTTCAGATTCTTACGGGTGGTCTGTAAATCCTGTGTCAATGACCGACCAGTGCCAAGGCGGACTCTGCATCATAGTGATATACAACTCACAGAGTTCCTGCCCTCCTTGGAATAGCAGAGCTGAAATGTTATCATTTTACAGTTTGGCACCGTCTTCTGCAGAACTGTGGTTGGTCTGTTACACAGTACACTACACAGTCTGACCATGATCATCTGAGACTGCCCTTTAGTGGGTTCCTGGTTTGATAGTAAAGCTAACATTTAAAACACTGTGGGGCAGATTAATGCAGAGAACAAAAAAAAAAGCTATGGTACGGGGCACACACGTTAGTGTGAATATAGACTAAGTGTTCCAAAAGCACATTTTAGTGAATAATGAATAAACAATGAAAAGGTTATTTGAATCAAATTCCTCTATTGCTCACTGGTCACCGTCCACACTAAACCAAAAAAAAAAAAAACAAACCTCCCATGTTTAAATAAAAACATATTGAAAATGTGCTCATATATACGATTTTCAGAAGAAACTTTTTTTCTCAAAATCTATTAACCCTTCCGGGCATTACGGATTTTAGTTGGTAAATTCAACCATTTGAAAATAGAAATATATTTTGTGTTTTGTAAAAAAAAAAATATACTGGTAAATTATATAATCTACTCAATAAAGATCTGTTAACTCTCCTGAAAGTTTGATGAGTTTAATGAGAAATAATGCTGTTTTACAGGGACTATGGGTATTTATCAAAACGACAGATCAGCATAGCATACAGATTCACAGGGCTAGATTATAATAAAATCAGATATTGCATGTGTTGCACATATGACCATTTCTGAATACACTTACCACAAAGCTATGTCCGGGAGCAAAACACATCCCACCGCTAGGCATTTGCCGCTCCTCTTTTCCCCAACTATTATTCAGGTGACTATTGCGGACTATAGTGTTCTCATCAAATCTTGGATTAAAATGAAAGGCAATTTCTCCACCAAATCTCAAGTTTATATGAAATCTGCGATTAGGTTTAAAAAAAATTATGTGAAATCCATGTAATTTAATACATTTTCTTTTTCAAGGAGCTCGGGTTTCCTCTACAGTAGATGAACACTAAATGTCCTGCTTCTTTTTGAACATACAGGCATGTAAAGTGTTGAGGGTTACACTGGAGATCTATTATATGTACACAAACAATAGCAATTCTTTTACCCCATGTACTAGCCTGTGTAATAGCAGCAGTGATAAACACATTATTTTGCCAATTGCTCTTTTCAGCCTTATGCTTGGGCTGTGTAAAGCTGCCTTATGGAACACAGATTTACTTTGCACTTTCAGCGAGCTCATGCTTTGGATTTGTGAACTGTTTCCAATATTGACATGTATTGGCAGAGTCACAAGTTAGCAGCTGCATTTTCCATAACCCCCTTCCCCAACTTGTGATGTTTTTCTTGCCTAGTTAGGCAGCTGATTTGGCTAGTTGAAAGGCTGCCATGCCATGCATGCTCTGCTGGGGATCCTATGAAGAAAAAATTAAATTCCGTTTTCCAGGGTGGGATAAGAAAAACTTTGCTCTTAGAGTAAGTCCCAGAAAATCCAGCACAGCATGTATGGCCTATAAGTCTTTGTACGCCTTTAGGGTGACATCCAAAGGAGAAATCAGCAAATGAGAAATTCCTTTCCTGACACCATAGAAAGAGATTTAAGAAAATTTTAAAAACTCTCATTAAGGTTTGCAATTGCAGGCTCCAAGCAACAGAACTGAGAGTCACTGGCGTCTGAGGTCCATGCACCTACCAATTACAATAGAAAAAGTATGCCCACAGGCATGAAACAATCGCTGCTGGTAGTACACAGCCAAAAAAACAACTTAGATGTTTAGGTAACTTAAACTGCATTTTCATGGCAACAGGTTACATTAGAACCAATTTATCCTACCGTTCCCAATTAACTCTTACTAAATCAACTTTTTTGGTATGTTTCTACTTCAATGACCCAAGTGTGTGTTATATGAAAATTAATGGTTAGAGGCTGTATCACATCAGGGCTATTGTAGCCACAGGAAAACAATTACCTCTTTGGGTGGTGTGCTCCAGCAGCTCCTCTGATGACAATCACTTTAGAAGGAAACAGGCCTCCAAAGATGTTGGTTTTGTATGGAATTGTCTGCATGGATGGTAAATTAGGCAATGGTAAACTCAGGAGGTTACAGTCCTCCCACACAGTAACAACAGCGCATTACCCTGTTTACATGGGATGACTTATGCAGCAGTGGATGACTGCACAGTATATTCCCTTACTGGGGAATGAAGAATTATATAAAAAACCTGAAGCCACAAAAACAATACATATACATACTGTACACACACAGATGCATTATTTATCCGGGCTATACAAAAATTCATAATTTATACTGGATAAACATCACAGTGAAAAAGAAAAGCTATGCCTAAAATAGTAGCTATAGTAACCATAAACAAAAGAATATTAGACATATGTATTAACTTCAAATTATGCAACATCAAATTAGTAAATATAAGGTCATTTTTGGAGTTCATACAATATTGAATTCTGATGTTGAATTCTAAATATCCAAATGGCATGGACTTCAAAAATGACCTTACTTATATTTACCAATTTGATGTTGCATAATTTACAGTTAATATATATTTATAGTATTCTATAGTTTATGGTTACTATAGGCTACTAGTTTCCTCCTTGATCAATGGAAGTGAAGTATGCACTTTTTTTTAATTGGACAGGTGTATTCGCTGTGATTTTATCTTACCATGAGTCAGACTTAGATACGCCTTCTCGTAGGTATACTGTTCACACCAACCTTGTATGGTGTTGTTCTCTTTTGATATAGAAGACTAGTAAATAAGATTGGATTTTATCCTGGATTTATACTTGCCCCTTAACTACTGGCATACAGAGGTTCAGTGGGGACTTCACACAGACAGCAAGCACCTGCTAAGGCCCTATACAGGCCGCAGTTGAAGGGTGTGACGGATGCACGCTGTTGACCTGACGTTAGTAAGGACCATGGTAAATATTAGTTATTTTTCATTTTAATACCACCAGACAACCACTTTGAGGTGGTATTATGGGCACTAAGGTGCAGTTTGTGGAAGCATAATATATGTTAACCCCTTAACTCTGAGGCCCTCTTTTGATTTTTGTGTTTTCACTCGCCAAATTCAAAAATCTATAACTTTTTTATTTTTCCAGAGCTGTATTGGGTTAGCTTGCTTTGTTCATAACAAATTGCACTTGGCAGTGATGGTATTTAATATTTCATGCCGTGTAAAAATATTCCAAATGCAGTGAAATTGGTGAAGATAAAAAAAAGAACGCTATTTTCTTGTGGGCCTGGTTTTAACTGTGCGTCCAAATGTCATGTTTCCTTTATTCTTTGGGTCAGTATGATCACAGAGATACTAAATTTATATAGACTTTGTGTTTTAATAAATTTTTTAAAAAATTAAACCTTCGGTACAAAAAATGTATTTGTTTCAACATTATCTGGTGCTAATAACTTTTTCATACTTTGGAGTGTGGAGCTTTGTGGCATGTAATTTTTTGGTGGATGAGCTGACGTTTTCTTTGCTACCATTTTGGAGACTTTACAACTTTTTAAACACTTTATATAAAAATTTTTGTATGTTGCATAAATGTGAAAAAGTGGCAATTCAGGCTTTTGGGCGCTATTTTCCATTACAAGGTTTAATGCTGAGAAAAAATCTTATAATATTTTGATAGATCGGACATTTTGGGATGCAGCCATACCTAACATTTTTATGATTGTTACTGTTTATTTAGTTTTATATCAGCTCAATTTTTAATTTTTGTAAACTTTAAAAAAAAAATGTTATACTGTTTTTCAGACACCCTAAGGTACTTTAACCCTTCAGTTGGTGATTGATCTCACCATATACTGCAATACTACATATGGCAGTATATTGGGATTTATTACAATGTGCCAGTGGTCATTGTAATTGATGCTGTTAAAGTACACAGCCTCGGGTCTTACAAAGACTCGAGGCTGCCGTGGGAAAAGATCTTCGCTCAGCAATAACATCATGGAGAGCGACATTCTCTGCCAAACATTCCCCCTCTATACACCTGTAGCCGACGTACAGATACGTCGGTAAGGGGTTAGTAATGAAAAACGTATTTTATTACTTTTTATTAAAGCATTATTACAATTAGGGCTCACATAATTAAACGGGTTTTCCCATGAAGATAGGGTCTAACTTGCCAATCAGCACTGAGACCCCCGCAGATGGTGAAAACGAGGGGTCTGTAGGACTCGATGTTCCTCAGGCTAATGGAACAGACAGCCACATATGACTGTTCTTCTCCATTAATCTCTCATTAATCAGCGTTCTGCAATTTCCGTCAGCTCCATAGAGATTAATGGAGCAGAACGGTCATGCGCGGCCATCTGCTCCATTACTCTCATAGAGCGACGAGGGGGTCGGTCGGAACCCTTGTTCTTGCAATCTGCGGGGGTCTCAGCACTGGGGATAGGGCCTAACTTTGCTTTGCGGGATAACCCCTTTAACCGTGTGATCTAGTCTACACTATTTTGCATGTTACTAGTATTTTTAATTGGGTTCTCAATATAGCTGTAACGCCTGTGCCTAAACGTCGCACTATCCGCAGTTGACAGAATAGGTGGCGTTAATTTGTGTGTGAACTGTGGCTTGGATTAACTGAACCACACCCTGCTCCTTGCATTTCTGCCCTGCCCAGCAAGGGTTACTAGCCTGATTGACAGTTCCTCCAGTGTGCTGCTAGAGGTGTGTCTGGGAACTGCCTTATATACCTGCCTACTCCCATCAGACCTTGCTGGTCAATCTTGCTGTGTTCACTAACTTCTCTTGCATTCTCTAGTTCTGATTTCTTGCCTGTTTCTCGACTTCTTTATTTGGATTGTGATATGGTTATTGTTATTTCCTGCTGTTGCCGACTCGAATTGTATACCTTGGCTTTTTGTGTTTGTTTTTCTGTATTATTACATGTTCATACCTTACCCAGGGAGGGAACGTCGCCCAGTTATTGGCCTCCGTTTAGGGGGGGACCCAATAAGTAGGTAGGGACAGATTGGGGTCTCAGTGTCAGGGCTCACTGTCCTTGTTCGTGTCCTGCCATTACAATAGCATTATTACAATATTTGAGGGACACAGTGTTAGGGGCAGCACCAGAATAACATGTGGCATACCCCACAGAGATAAATTCCAATGTTTTCTGTAGCTGCATATAGTTACAACTGTTTTTGACACAAACAAGCGCACATGTGCATTATATGTATAGATAGCCTATACATATGCATTGGGGCTTGGACCCAAGACATGTCAGAGCTGTAGGATCCTCTTTAGTATATATATATATATATACATATATATATATTAGTAATAATAAATAGGTCACAGAGCAGCACTACATTGTATACTTACATAATTTGCTGGTGGAAACTGCCCAGGATTAAATTGGGCAGGCTGTAAAGAAAAAAAAAAACATCTGTAAATTTACTAAAATAAAGTTTAGCTTTTCTTAAAAAGAAATGCTAAAGAGGTAAAAATATGTTAAAGCATATTACATACATCCCTCACTGTTAAAACAGATAACGCAATTTTGCCATTTTAGGGTACTTTAACCCTGGATACCATATACTGCAATACTACATATGGAAGTATATGGGGATTTATTACAATGTGCCACTGGTCATTGTAATTGATGCCGTTAAAGTACATAGCCTCGGGTCATACAAAGATCCGAGGCTGTTGTGGGAAAAGATCTTCGCTCAGCGATAACATCACGGAGAGCGACATTCTCTGCCAAACCACCCCCGGGTTCTGAGCGCCGCCAGCTTTGCTGTTGGCAAAGGGTCAACATCCACGTTCTATGCTAGCAATATGCAGCAAACACCCTCAGCCGCGAGCCCCCTCTATACACCTGTAGCCGACGTACAGATACGTCGGTAAGGGGTTAGTAATGAAAAAACTATTTTATTACTTTTTATTAAAGCATTATTACAATTAGGGCTCGCATAATTAAAACGGGTTTTCCCATGAAGATAGGGCCTAACTTGCCGATCAGCACTGAGACCCCCGCAGATCGTGAAAATGAGGGTTCTGTAGGACTCGATCAGTGCTCTGCAATTTCCGTCAGCTCCATAGAGATTAATGGAGCAGAACGGTCATGCGCGGCCATCTGCTCCATTACTCTTATAGAGCGACGAGGGGGGTCGGTCGGAACCCTTGTTCTTGCAATCTGCGGGGGTCTCAGCACGTGGATAGGGCCTAACTTTGCTTTGTGGGATAACCCCTTTAACCGTGTGATCTAGTCTACACTATTTTGTATGTTACTAGTATTTTTAATTGGGTTCTCAATATAGCTGTAACGCCTGTGCCTAAACGTCGCACTATCCGCAGTTGGCAGAATAGGTGGCGTTAATTTGTGTGTGAACTGTGGCTTGGATCAACTGAACCACACCCTGCTCCTTGCATTTCAGCCCTGCCCAGCAAGGGTTACTAGCCTGATTGACAGTTCCTCCAGTGTGCTGCTAGAGGTGTGTCTGGGAACTGCCTTATATACCTGCCTACTCCCATCAGACCATGCTGGTCAATCTTGCTGTGTTCACTAGCTTCTCTTTCATTCTCTAGTTCTTGTACCTGATTTCCTGCCTGTTTCTCGACTTCTTTATTTGGATTGTGATTTGGTTATTGTTATTTCCCGCTGTTGCCGACTCGAATTGTATACCTTGGCTTTTTGTGTTTGTTTTTCTGTATTATTACGTGTTCATACCTTACCCAGGGAGGGAACGTCGCCCAGTTATTGGCCTCCGTTTAGGGGGGACCCAATAAGTAGGTAGGGACAAATTGGGGTCTCAGTGTCAGGGCTCACTGTCCTTGTTCGTGTCCTGCCATTACAATAGCATTAATACAATATTTGAGGGACACAATACTGTAGCTGCATATAATTAGAACTGTTTTTGACACAAACAAGCGCACATGTGCATTATATGTATAGAGGTGAAAGCCTATACATATGCATTGGGGCTTGGACCCAAGAAATGTCAGAGCTGTAGGATCCTCTTTAGTTATAATATATATATATATATATATATTATTAGTAATAATAAATAAGTCACAGAGCAGCACTACATTGTATACCTACATAATTTGCTGGTGGAAACTGCCCAGGATTAAATTGGGCAGGCTGTAAAGAAAAAAAAACATCTGTAAATTTACTAAAATAAAGTTTAGCTTTTCTTAAAAAGAAATGCTAAAGAGGTAAAAATATGTTAAAGCATATTACATACATCCCTCACTGAGTAAACAGATTAACGCAAATTTGCCATAGCCTATGTGTTTATAGGAAAAATATTTCTTACTCGAAGGTTACATGAACATCCAGGTATGCGAGGAAACTGTCGTGTGGTGGGATCAGGCTGTGTGGTGGATATGCTGGCTGAAAGGAGAGGAAAACAAAAAAAAAAAAAAACTATGATATGCAGAGTAACATGGAAATAACATTTCCCTATCGCGTATGCAAGCTATGACAGTGCACTGAAAAAAAAAGGAAATGAATAATAAAACATCAGCCAAGACTGACTGCTCTTAAATTCAGATTTGGTGTAGTAAGGATGTAAACTACCAAAGTTATGATGTTTTACCAAACTTCCTCACCTTCTTGACTTTATCAACCAGCTTACATCTCAATTAAAGTTGCTTTTTGGATGGATGCCAATCCACTGGGCTCCATGAAGAAGACACACCTGAGGAGTGTTTCAACTGCTTGGCCATATGGCGGTCACATGGCTTATTAGCAGTCACAATTCTACTGCAGATTACTTTTAACCCATGGTCCCGACCCGTGGAGTTAAATACACACGTCAGCGGGTCATGGGGCCGCGGGGCCAGGAGAGGGCTCAGCGCTGGCCCTCTCCATCAGCCAGGTAATGTATTTTTTACCTCGATCGACGCGGCAAGGCGGAACGTCATCGGGGGGACGCGGCGATCCATTGCCATATGGAAACTGGGTCTCACGAAGACCCGAGGCTAACTTCGGGTGTAACCATGCATTACAATGTCTATAGCACATTGTAATTATGAGTAGTAAATCCCATATACTGCAATACGTAGTATGGCAGAGAGTATATGATAGGATCGTGCAGACACCCTAGGGTTAAATACTCCTAGCGGAGTCTGAAAGTACTAAAAAAAAAAAAAAGTTAAAAAAAAAAAAAATTTAATTAAAAAAACCCTAAAAACTCAAAAATCAACCTTTCCTAGAACTGATATAAATAATAAACAGTATAAAAAATCATAAACAACAATTAGGTTATAGCCGCGTCGAAAATGCCCGATATATCAAAATATTGGATAACGTTTTTCACACGTTGTTAACCGTAACGGAGAATCGCGCCAAACGTCGAAAATGGCCATTTTTTTCATTTAAAAAATCTATAAAAAGTGAATCACAGGTCGAAACGTACTAAAATTGCTAACATGTAAACGTCATCAAATATCCGCAAACAAAAACGAACCACCCCACAGCTCAGTACACCAAGTATAAAAAAAAGTTATTAACGCCGAGAGATGGCAAAATCCCCCAAAAAATTTTGTACAGGAGGTTTAATATTTTTTTAAATGTATGAAAAACATTATTAAAACATATAAATTTGATGTCCCCGTATCGACAGACCCAACGAATAAAGTATAGACATGTCATTTGGGGGCGGCAAGTGAAATCTGTAAGATCCAAGCCCACAAGAAGACGGCACAAATGGTTTTTTTTACCAATTTCATGAATTTGGAATTTTTTCCGGCTTCTAGTACACGGCATGGAAGATATATCAATCCTCTAGTGAAGTGCAATTTGTTTACGCAGACAAAAAATCGCCGTACACACAGCTTGACATGCGAAAAAATAAAAAATATTTTGTGGATGGGGCAGCGGGGTGGGGATGGGAGGGGTGTTGGGTTGGTATCTAGTATTTTTTGGGGGGGTGGTGGTCTGGGAGTAAAAAATGAAAATGAAAAAAAAAAACAAAAAAGAACCAGGTCCTTGAAAGGGTTAAGGAACTATGCAAAGTGTCAAGGCTTCATATCAATATTGAAAACATATTTGGGGATACTAGGATATCGTTTATGGGACATCTGTATAGCCCTGAACACTTTGGTCCTTGTTGTGTCAGAGTGAAGGTTATGTGGGTACAGCTGCAGATTACTTTGCCAAATGCAGGGCAATCTCATTACGTCATGCAGTTTCTGCACATGACCACAATAACATCAACACAGTGCTATGGTTAAAGATGGGAAGCCATAAGTCATAAGCACTAGCATCTATATATTTCAATGGACCACAGCTGTAATTCCAGTTTAGGACACTACCACAGAAGCGAACAGCTGGGCTCTGTATTTGGCCAGGCACAATAACAGATTGGTGAATTCGACAAGCGTCTGGTCAGATATTACTGGCCGTCTAGGACATCATCATCCAAATTTCTTCAATCCTGACATCTACGTTTTGCAATTTGGCAGAAGGACATTGTGGTTGGGGAATCCACCTACAAAAGAAAAAAGTTATGAGAATTCATGCAACAATAATGACCTCTAAAACATCAAAAGACCGAGATATTACATACAATTGGGTTTTTCATTCGTGTGATGATAAAATGTACTGTAGGGTGTACATGTAATTTTTTTATTAATTCCTTTCATACAAATCATCAATTTTGAGACCACAGTATCCCAGTTCTCATGTATTATTAGAGTTTGGAGTATTTGCCAGTGGTAGGATCTGGCACAGGAGAGCTAGGGTGTAATAATACCTGTTGTGTGATTTTAGCTAGCAGCAGCAGGAATGTGTGAATTACCTAATCAAGACTGATATATAATCAAACTGAAAGTACGTCAAATGCCTGGTTGTGTGCTTTCAGACTGTAAAGCTTTTCGCTCTTCTCACGAGAAGCTCCACAGCCCCTTCCTCTGCTAGGAGTAAGAGACAACCTAAAAAGCGTAGGCGAAGACAGGCGAGAGGTGAGACAGCAGACAAAGCCCGACAACTCAACCCACAACAAAGAAAGTGACAGTCATAGCTCCCATCTAATTTAGGGCTCCCTTATGCTATAATGCGACTGACAGGCTGAGAACAACATAGAAACAAGGGCCCAGTATGGATATGTGACAAATTTTTTCAATCTGGATGCTAGGACAAAATGGTTTGAGCTGTGCAATAGGTTGATGAAGAACTCAGGTACTTAAGATGCAATCCTCTTATTAACCGACCATAAGAACTAGTTTCTTGACTGGATGGTCTGCACCTGCTTTTTTTGATTAGATGCAGTTTATTACATTTTTCAACACAGAACATACAAACCTGCTTTTATTTACTTTTGACTGAACTCCGATCTTTTATATTTTTAACCATTGTGTGTCCATGTACAGTTGTGCTCCAAAGTTTACATATCTCCCTGCAGAATCTTGGCTTTCATGGGCACTTTTTTCATTTTTTTTTATTTGAATGTTAATTTTTGAAAATATTGAATGTTTTTGTAAGTTCATTGTGATTTAAAAAAGAGATACCACACTACTTGGCACAATGCTTCGCCCCACAACCCACTAACCATAACGTGGAAAAGGGGTCTTCATTTCTCTGAAAAAAGGCCAAGAAAGCAAAAACATACTGCAAGGTATGTAAATAATGTTAGAGTACACAGTGCGAGAATTCATTGTATTGAAATAAGATGATGTTTTTTCTATAAAATAGTAGTTGTCGTATTTGGCCTCACTATTTTAAGGTACTGTGCGTTGCGTTTGATTGAGCTGTTCCATTGTGCATGTAAGTAGGGTGTAATTGGTCTAACTGGATAGAGAGCTCTTAGAAGGATGTAGGGTTGGATATGTATAGCAATCATAAGCGGGCCCTACGGCAGCCCTTGGCGTGTAGGCCGTGTGCTTTCTGTGGGAGCTGGCATAAAATACTAACTGAAACGTCACTTTTCACAGCTCGATGCTATCACACCACTAAACAAGAAAGACTTCACGGTTTCCAGGACTGATATAACCAGTTTTGCATGGTCTGACGATTACAAGCTAACCGTTGTTAATGGAAAGAACCTTTTTAGCTAGAGAACAATATTTGTTTCTGTCTATTACTCGAGGCTTACATGACATCCAGCACTGGGAGGAAACTGTTGTGGTGGGAATCCAGGCTGTGGTGGGAATCCAGGCTGTGGTGGATATGCTGGCTGAAAGGAATGAGGAAAGAAAAAAAAAATAACTTATGATATGCAGAGCTGAACATATGAACAATTATCCTACAGTATGCAAGCTATCGACAGTCACTGAACAAAAAAAGGAATGAATAAAACATCATGCCAAGACTAGACTGCATCTTAATTAGATTTGTGTAAAGTGTAACTACAAAGTTATGATGATTTTACCAAATTCTCCACCTTCTTGACTTTATACAACCAGCTTACATCTCACTTCAAAGTTGATTTTCTGGATGATGCCACCCCACTGGGTCATGAAAGAAACAACCTGGAAGGTGTTCAACTGCTTGGCAACATATTGGTAGTGGCTTATTAGGTCAATTTCTAATGCCAGATTCACTTTAAGGACTGCAAAGTGTCAGAGTTTTCATATCAGTATTGAAAAACTTTTTTGGGGATACAAGTATATTTTTTATGGCATATGTATAGCCCTGAACACTTTGGTCCTTTTTGTGTCAGAGTGAAGTTATTTGGGTACAGCTGCAGTTTAACTTTGCCACATGCAGGGCATATCATTACGTCCATGCAGTTTCTGCACATGACACTATAACATAACACATCTGCCAGTTACATGTACCAATCTTTTCCCGTAGTAATTTCTTTAAATTCTGTTGTTCAGCACTGAACAACACAGATCAAAAATGTATTGTATGTTAACATTAAGTTACAAGGATGAAACACATGGCCTACGCCAGCCATTTATAAAAGTGTAGTAAAATTTTTGAAGCTGTATTATTCAGAGTTAAACTGATTGCCTTTGTGTTGCTTAAAGGAAATCTACCACCAGAATCACAGATTATACTTTTTTTTTCCTCCTTATACACTTAAAAAAAAAAAAATAATAATATTTTATTATGCAAATTAGCCTTGGGGGCTCTGGGAGCACCATCAGAGCCCTGTCAATTTTTTTGCACCTCCGTGCAGGCTTACTCGCTGCCTCCTCCCTCCCATCCCCAGCCAGAGAGCTACTGACTTGGTAATTCCGAGATGGAGTCTCAGTGCTGTGTTTAACAGATGGAAGCCATAATCAAAGCACTAGCATCTATATATTTCAATGGGACCACAGCTGTAATTCCAGTTTACGGACGCTACACAGACCGAAGAGCTAACTGCTTACAGCTGTGTGCTCTGTATTTTGCCAGGCTACAATAACAGATTGGTAAATTGGACAAGCATCTGGTCAGATATTACTGGCCGGTCTAAGCAATCAATCCAAATTCCTGAATAATTCTTTAAAACTTTCTTAATACTGAATCTTACATTTTGCATTTGCGCAGAAGGAAATTGTGGTTGGGGGAATCCACCCTACAAAAGAAAAAATTATTGATAATTCATGCAACAATAATGTACCTAAAACATCAAAAGACTGAGTATATTACATACAATTGGGTCTTCATTCTGTGTGATGATAAAATGCACTGTATTGTACATTGTAATTTTTAAAAAAATTCCTTTCATACAAATTACTTTTGAACCGCAGTATCCCATTTTTCATGTATTACTAGAGTTTGGAATAAATTGCAATGATAGGTATTGGCACGGGAGATTTGTGTAATCATACCTGTGTGTGATTTTAGCAGCAGCAGGACTGTGTGAAATTATTGATCAAGACTGATTATCAAGACTGAAGCTACTGTAAATGCTCTGGTTGTGTCTTTCAGACTGTAAAGCTTTCTGCTCTTCTCACTGAGAAGCTCCACAGCCCCTTCCCTCTGCTAGGAGTAAGAGCTAACCTAAAAAGCTTAGGCGAAACTTGCATAGAGGTGAGACAGCAGACAACCGACAACTCAACCTCACAAAAGAAAGTGACAGGTCTAGCTCCCCATCTACATTTAGCTGCTTCACTTTATGCTACATACAATGGCTGAGATACAATACATAGAAACAAGGGCCCCTTTTTTCACTCTAGACAAAATGGTTTGAGGTGCAATAGGATTGTGATACTCAGTGCTATATAAATACATACTTTATTAACTGACCACAGGAAACTAGTTTTGTACTGGCTGGTCTGCCCTGCTTTTTTTAATTAGATATAGTTTTGACAGAACTCCAATCTTTTATATTTTTAACCGTTGTGTGTCCATGTACAGTTGTGCTCCAAAGTTTACATATCCCTGCAGAATCTTGGCCTTTTTTTCAATTGAATGTTTAGTTTTTTTAACATTTGGATGGTTTTGGTAGTCATTGTGATTTAAAAAGAGATAACACACTACTTGGACAATAAATGGCTTTGCCAAACCACAACCATAAGTGGAAAAGTGTATCATTCATATTCTCTGAAAAAAGCCAAAGAAAAACAAAATACTGCAAGGGTATGTAAACTGTTGAGCACAAGTGTAAATATTTCTTATGAAATAAAGATGATGTATTGTTTTCTATAAAATAGTAGTTGTGGTATTTGGCTCACCTTTGGGTGATAATTTGGTCTAACTAGGAATAAGAGCTTTAGAAGGATTGCGGTTGGATATTATAGCAATCATAGCAGGGAAGGAGGGCTGTGAGCCCGGGCCCTTGCAGGAGCTGCAAAAAACTAATTGAAAAGTTCACTTTTCACAGTCCTATTGCTACTCACACCACTCACAAAGTAAAGACTTACGGTTCTCCAGGACTGATATAACAGTTTTGCATGGTCTGACGGATTACAAGCTAACCGTTGCTTAAGTGAAAGAACCTTTTTAGCTAAGAGAACAATTATTTCCTGTTTCTGTCATGTAAAAGTGGTGCAGCTTCCTCTAATATGAACTTCCTCTAACGAAAGCATTCAGACTCATGAGAAACAGTTAAACAGAAATGGTGAGGAATGTAACTTACTCCTTGTCCTTGTATCTCAACACTTGAAAGGCTCACACAGCCATTTACAGTTAAGGTGTTGACTCGGTGCACAGGAATTCTGTGACAGTACTCCAAAAAGTGATGTCTATTCACAGAAACCTAGAAGAATAGCAGCATTTTAGTTAGAGAAACCTGTTACCTGTGGACATAAAATAGCATATGTTACTTAAAGAGGTTGTCCAGGATTTGCATGTTGCAGCAGCACCATGTTCATGTCTACATGCTTGTTTAGGGTTTTAACTATAAAGTTAACTATTCACACTACTCTGCAAGTAATATCCCATTCAGGCAACAGTATTCTGATCAGTATTTATAAGACAGTACCTGGAGTTATGTTCTATGTTTAGTGCATGAGAAAAAAAAATTACAAGACCTTTACAAATTCAGCTCTATGTAATTGGTGGTATAATAAATCACTCTTTTTGTGATTTTAGGGACTCCCTTATCTACAAGTTATCTATTAATAAAATAGTAAAATTTGTACACCCCCCTTCCTTTAGGTTCTACAATAATGTTAACAGATACATATTTCTCAAAAAAAGCAATGAATAATGAAACATAAAACCATAAATGTACATATTTTTACATAACATAAACCTACTTTGTAGTCGTGGTGTGTAACTAGAATCCGAATTTCAAAGGGCTGCCCCCTATGAAATGGTAGCTCGCGCTTGTGTTCTTCCTTCCCCCATTTTTTATGCTCTTTAGTATTGCTTACAACCAGCCCTCCATCGTAACGTGGATTAAAGTGGAAGGCAATATCATCATTTTCACTATGACCACACTGAAAATTCACAGCAAACCTTAAAAAAAATACAGTACAAGCAAATGCTTTAAAACTAGAAATCACATTTTCTAAGTAAATATATTTCTATAAGTACTATTTTAGCAAAATATCTTTTAATTGAAAAATAGAAGTACAGACATACCATATAACAGAAGAAAGTGACCAGAGCTGTTGATTTATGATAATAAATACAGCCAGCCCCTAAGTAGTATACAGCCAGCCCCCAAGTAGTATACAGCCAGCCTCCTGCAAAAAAAAAAACAAAAAACCGTAATACTCACTCGTTGGTGCGGGTCCCGATCTTCAGTGCGAGGCTCCCGATCTTCGGCGCGGGTCCCGGCAGCTCTTCTCTCGCCGGCAGGGTGGCGTCCATTCGATCTGCCGACGCGAGCATACTATGATGCGGTGGTGTCGCGGCTGATAACGTCATCAGCCGCGACACCGCCGCATCATAGTGTGCGCCCGGACGCGACTCTGCCGGCGAGAAAAGAAAGAAGAGTGAAGAGGAGCCGTCGGGAACCGTGCCAAAAATCGGGAGCCTCGCGCTGAAGATCGGGACCCGCTGGCCAACGGATCTGGACACCGGGTGTGAGTCTTAGTTTTTATTTTACTGAATCGCTGTATCACAGCCGAGGTGAGTTTTTTCGCACTTTTTTTGTGCTGAAAAAGCTCGGGATACCGCGTGTACGGTAATAACATTGACCCAGATATCAGTCCCCAGATTAGAAAGTCCATCATGTCCACTGTTGAATCCAGGATCATGGGACCTTTTTGCGGATGTGTGGTTGTAATGTCCACTAGAAGAGCTCTTGGGACCTATTGTGTGTGTTTGTCAACCAACACGAATGGGACACTAATTATACCAAACACCAGCTATGGAAATCCAAATGGCTAAATACAGTCCAGCCCAGTAAAAATTGTACACAACTCATTGAAAGAGCCCCAAACCTCAAGGGAGTATTTTTTGCAATTCGAACTACTTTCTCTGCCTCAAAGCCACTTAACAAGGCTTCAATACATTCATTCATTCCTCATTATACCATAATAAAATTGAAGGGTGGGGCCACTTTCAATAAATCTATCCTATTAGACTATCTCTGCATGTATATACACACACAACACACAACTTTCGTTTCGTTTTCTGACTCCTTCGAAGTCTGTCCTAGTGGCATCACCCACTGTGGCCTCTCTCTCACACGTCCATCTCACTGACAGTAGGGAGAGGGGATGAGGAGGGGGACAGGAGGGAGTCATCATCTCCTGTCGGCAGGTCCCCCCTATTTATCAGTTGCTAGACATATAACAATATCCTGACGAAAGTTTTTTAGGACAGCACTAACGGAAGCATCAGGGATGAATCACCTTGATGAACACTGAGGAACTTATTATTAAAAGGACAAGCCTGTCACCAGGTCTCGTCACTATTTCTGTACCACCACTTGTTGGAGGCGCTCACAGAGATCCAATCCCGCCTTTACTAGTTAATTCATATCACTTACTCATTATCAACTCATCTAATTCTTTATTATGAAATTGAAGGAGGCTGGGTACACAGGCAGGGGCAGTGATTTCACCCCTATTAACCAACTCCCCTCCCCTCCCCCTGCCCTGTCGTGGTGTAATGTATTAAGTAAAGCATTGCTAGTGGTATCTTCGACATGCCTGCACCTCCTAAACACAGAGACACAGACTCAGCTCACACAAGTACTGCTATGTTGGCATAGATACATGGGCTTGAGCTGTTGTATATTCACTACACAGCCCCCACAAAAGGCTGCAGCGATGGCGTGGGCCACACGACAAGCACAGGAGGCAGCTCTTACATGGAGCACTTGTCAGTCAAGCACTGGAGTGTGTGGCTGTAACTCCCCTCCCACTCATGAATAAGCTGGACAGCTTTGAATATGCTACGATGACTCTTGGGACATTCACAGGTCATTGCATACAGCTGTTAGACCTCAGTTGCTAAGGTTAGAGGACATGTAAGGGGACCCAATGTAAAGTGACTACATGCAATACTTCTATGCAAGCTAGCTATGAAAATTATTAGTTTGGGGGGTTATTTGTCATGAGGGTTCTCTAGCGTTTAAGAAGGCACCAGGGCAATTTATTGAAGAGGCCAACCTTCTTTAAGGGTAGCAATTGTGGTCGATTTCCTTAGTACAGTGTGGATTAGATTTCTTTGATATTGCTTAGAATTCATGTAAAAAAGTTTCTTGTGCAATGTTTAATACTTAATTTCACATGGTGTGCGTCTTGTAGATTCCAATACTAATGCAACAACATGAACAATTATGTGCACCACTGTAAAAAACTTTAATTTTAAACAAGTCTACTTCCCTTGTGTTTACACTGCTTGTGGAGTGTATTTCTTGGTGCCAACCCATTTTCGTAGAGAAGAGAGTGGAATAGCCTGGCAAACACTATCTGGGAGAGAAAGTTACTGTCAATGAATGTTATAAAACCATTACAAACCTGTCCCCCTGAAGAGACAGTGCCACTGACAATAACCAAGGGTCCATTCATGGATGCCACTGTGAAATTGGGTGCTGAAGGCACCGAGACTGAAATACACAGATCACAATTTTATAAGACATCCTTGACGTTAATGTCATATGACCATGCACTTATATGAGCCAAAATGACAAAGAGGTTCAAAGAGTAGATACGTAATCAAAATCAGAAAACAGTGCACAATTACCGAATGTCAAGAGGGTCATGCATGGACCTGTGTTGTATAGATCCTAACATCAATAAAATAGCAGTATTTTAAGCTTATAAATTGTATATATCCTAAAGCACAGAATAAAATGTAAATGAGCTGAATGAAAAAGATCAATTAAATGATACACATTTATTGGTTATCTGCATGCAAACTGGTGTGCCTTCCAAAGTGAACTGAAAACCTCCGGCAAAGGTGTTCAGGATGACGATTCAGAGGATGTGATCTATCAGCAGCAACAGAGTTTGCTTGTACCAAGTTTCTGATTGCTAGAATATTGGCACCTCCTTTACAACATCACACAACTCCTTTTGCGTCCCCAAAAGGCTGGTGTCCCTCCAAAGCCAAATGAAAGAGAGGACAGGATAATGTGGAGTAATTTCATGAGTAGTTGTTTCAACAGAAGTGCTTGGCCCAGTTAAATCATTGTTGGAACAGTGTAAGGATTTCTGTTTGTCACTAAAGTATTAAGATTTTCAATTGTTTACATAGTATTGGACAACTGAACAGAATCAAAAGGCCAAGACCCACTTATTCTGAAGAGTGAGAGACGAAGTGGTCCACAGTCATTTGGTGTATGAACGAAAGTTTTAGTTTTTAGTTTAGCCTGTTAAGGTCAACATTCAGGCAACCTTAACTAAGGCACGTGCAACCCGTTTTCTGTTGGACTTTGCATGTTCTTTCTAGTGCAACGCTTTGCACAGATATTAAAGAGTGTCTGGCGCCACATTGGTGAGCACACAAACCTATCCTGTCTCATTCACTGCAAATTTCTCAACTGAATGGGTGTTACTTGGTGCTCAAACCGACCGTACCCAGATTTAACACATGCAAGCATCTGACAGAATGCTGGTTGCAACGACCCTATGTTAAAGGTGACACAAAAAAAGTGGTGCTTGGCCCCCACCCCTTAGTTTGCCGACAGCCTGGGGAAAAACTGAACCCAAAATATGTAAAGAAGTCATTGAAGGTGGCAGAAGAGTCATGATGGTTAGGGAATGTTTTTTCTGCAGCAGGATCCTGGACCTCTATGAGCGAACACAATATTGCTATAGCAACCATCTTAACAATCTTCAACAATGGGGCAGATTTACTAACCCGGTGCAGATTCTTAAGATCGTGCGTCGAGTCAACTCTTCTTCCTGGTGCATATGTGATTGACTTGATCTTGCGACAACAACCTTTTTAAGATTCCACGGTTTGTCCGAATGCCGTCCGGTTGTCCGACGGCCAAACGGCCCCCGATTTCTTCGCGTGCAAGCTGGCGCCGAATGCCCAAAACCGAGGTGTGTGCTCCAAATCCCGGGACAATTGGCGCCAAAAACGGAAATATTAGGGAAACCTGACAAAAGTGCGCGCGTTCAGACCCTTAGTAAGACCCCAATGTGGATCCTCATGCATTTATATCTCTGCCAGTAATTTTCATGCAGAACAATGCCCCCTATCTCAGAGCAACAACAGTGTAAGAAGCAGTTCCTGAGAAAGAAAAAACATTGGAAACATTAAACCGACCGCGTGAGTTCGGTCGATCCTAAACAGCTAATAGAAAATCTGCTGAAAATTCTTGATACAAAGTTGGCCTAGAACCCACACGGCACAGAACTGGGGAAGAGACTGGGAAGAGCAGTGTGAGAAACTAGTCCTTCGGTGGCAGAGTTATGTATACAGTGGAACCGGTCATCATAATGGCCTTTAGATATTACCAACTATGTTTGTCACAACCAGCTGAAAACTTCTTGATATGTTTCTTACATTGCCCAGCTGGTGGCATCCAAGTAAAAATCAACTTTGAAGTCAAGTGTTAACTGGTTGTACAAAGGCAAGGAACAAGGAGTTTCACACTGAAGTCAAGCTTCTTTAAGAAAACCTCCTCCCCTGTTACTGATATCATGCTCCCAAATCAAATCTGGTCAATGATTTCCCTGAAGCAGGACCATCAATTTACAAGGTGAAGGGGGCCTTGAAGCAGAAAAGCTTGACGTCAGGTAAGCTCTGCTCCTTGACTCATTAAAACCAATTTACAAACCCCACTTACCAAGTTGATTTTTCGGTGGATGATGCTACCAACCACGCATTTGAAAACCATGTCTGGAGCTGCTCCAGGCTGCTTGATATATAGACTGGTAGTGTGGTTTTATTTGGCCAATTTTGATGAAGGTTTGCTTGTAATTCATTGCAAGCAAGGGCATGTACTCCTACGATCGTGATTGGTTGGACACTTCATTATTATACTTTTTCTCTCTGCTACCGATCATTTCTGTTCTCCCTTAGGTCCACAATGTTTTTTTGCAAAATAAAGTTTTTTATGTTGATATTACCAAACACTTCATCCAGGTAATGTAAAATAAAACTATTATAAACTTCTAAAAATGATTCAGAATACGGACCAAAGGCATGTTATTTAAAATGACAAGTATAGAGTAGGATTGTAACCTGTCACCCCGGCGGAGGGTTACGTAGACAAAAGTGGGGGCAGCTTGGGCAAACACAAAATACTATTTTATCAAAATATCTTTTAATTTAAAAATAGAAGTACATACATACCATATAACAGAATAAAGTGACCAGAGCTGTTGATTTATGATAATAAAGCTAATAACATTGCCAAAGATATCAGTCCCATATAGAAAGTCCAGTTATGCATCACTGTTGAATGCCAGCCATGGGATCTTTTTTTGCTGGAATGTGGAGTGTAATGTCCAACTAGAAAGCTCTTGGGACAACATATTTTTCTGGTTTTGTCAAGCCAAGCAGTGATGGGTGAAGCAGTTTAAAAGTTCTTTTGACATGAATTCTTAACAGATGTTGGAAATGACTAGCGATGAGCAGACCTGAACTGGCCTGCAGGCCGGATTCGGACACACATGGCAAACAAAGACTCCATTGCTGAACAAAAAGCATGTTCAACCACATTTAAAGTTTGCTCAGCAACAAGCCTGTGAAACACTGGAAGAATATAGTCGGGTCAGATGAGAACAAAATTAAACTCTTAGGATGCCATAATACACACCATGTTTTGAGGCCAAAAGGCACCGTATATCACCTCAAAAACACCTACAGTGCTACAGTGAACTCTGAAGGTGGGATAATAATCTACCGGAGAGGAGATGAACACAAATGGACATAATGATCCCAAATACACAGTCATGGAAACCCAAATGGCTAAACTACAATCCAGTCAGGTAAAAATTTGTCAACACTCATTGAAAGAGCCCACAGAACCTTCAAGAGAGTTAAAGGATGGGACAAAATTACACCTGAGCAATGCATGTGGCTTTTATACATTTCATTCCTCATTATTACACATAATTAAATTAAAGGGGTTGGCCACTTTTCAATAAATCAAGGGAGTTAAAGGATGGGACTAAATCAGTGCTGAGTAATGCATGCGACTACTTTCTCTGCCTTCAAAGAGCACTAACAAAGGCTTCAATACATTTCATTCCTCATTATTACACATAATTAAAATTGAAGAGTGGCCACTTTTCAATAAATCTATCCTATTAGACATATCTCTGCATGTATATACACACACACACCTTTCGGTTTCTGACTCCTTCAGTCTGTCCTAGTGGCCTCACCCACTGTGCCTCTTTCTCTCACAATCCATCTCACTGACAGAGGGAGAGGGGATGAAGGGGGGACAGGATGAGTCATCATCTCCTGTTGCAGGTCCCCCCTATTTATCAGTGCATAGACATGTAACAAATATCCACAGAGAGTTTACAGACAGCACTAAAAGAAGTATCAGGGATGATGAATCACTTGATGAACACTTAGGGATTATTATTAAAGGACACCTGTCATCAGGTCTCTGTCACTATTTCTGTCACCACCACTTGTTGGAGCAGCTCACAAGGATCCCATCCCAGCCTTTATCTAGTTAATTCATTGTTAAGGAGGTTAACATTCATACATTAATCATTATAAAATCATCTATTCTTTATTATGTAAATAAGGCTGGTCACATGGTCAGAGGCAGTGATTTCACCCCTATTACCACTCCCCTCTCCTCCCCCTGCTCCTGTCTGTGTGTAATGTATAGTAAAGCATTGCTAGTGTATCTTCTGACATGCTGCATCCTCCTAATACACAGAGACACAGACATCAGCTACACAAGTACCTGACATGTTCTGCTATAGACTGGCTGCCTGGACTGTTGTATCTTTCCACAGTACACATTCACACACCGGCTGCAGGAGGCGGGGCACACCAAAAAAAAAGAAGCCACCAACAAAAAAAATGAAGCGACTTCTACATGGAGCAGCTGTCAGTCAGCACTGGAGGTGTGGCTGTACCTCCCACTCCATGATAAGCGGACAGCTTGAATATGCTAATTACTCATTGGACATTTACAGGTCATTTCATACACTTTAGACCTCATTGCTAAGGTTTACAGGCATGTAGAGGACAATGATTGATACAGGCGAATATTTTCTAATGGCAAGCTTATGAAAATATATTTAGTTTAGGGGGGTTATTTTGCATGACGGGTTCTCTTTGAAGGCAGTAAAGGCACAAGGCAATTTATGTGAAGAGGCCAACCTCTTTAAGGGACAATTGTGGTCTGATTTCTTAGACAGTGTGGATTAGTTATTACTGATATTTGCTTAGAATTGCATGTAAAAAGTTCCTTGGTGCAATGTTTAATACTTATTTCACATGGTGTGCGTATATGTAGATTCCAAATACTAATGCAACAACATGAACCAAATTATTGCCCATGTAAAAAGATTTAATTTTAACACTAGTCTACTTCCCTTTGTTTACACTGCTTGTGGAAGTGTATTTCTTGGTGCCACCATTTTCGTAGAGACAGAGTGACTAGCCTGGAAACACTATCTGGGATAGAAAAGTTACTGTCAACTGTATGTTATAAAACAATTACAAACCTGTCACCTGAAGGTAGGACAGTGCCACTGACAATAACCAAGGTGCCATCATGGATGCCACTGTGAAATTGGGTGCTGAAAGGCACAGGCTGAAAATACAGATCACAATTATAGACATCATTGAGTTTAATGTAATTACATGGCACTTTATGAAGCCAAATGACAAGAGTTCCAAAGATTAGATAACGTAGATCAAAATCGAAAACAGTGCACAATTTCCTGAATGTCAAGGTCATTGCATAGTCCTGTGTGTATAGATCCTAACATACATAAAATAGCAGTATTTTAAGCTTATAAATTGTATATATCATAAAGCACAGAATAAAATGTAAATGAGCTGAATGAAAAAAGGATCAAATTGATAACACTTATTGGTTATCTGGCACCTGGTGTCCTTCCAAAGTGACTGAAACCCTCTGGCAGAAGGTTGTCCAGATGAAGGTCAAGAGGATGATCCTATCAGCCATAGCAACAGAAGTTGCTTGTACCAAGTTTATGATTTCTAGAATATTGCACCTTTACAACATCACAAACTCATTTGCGTCCCCCAGAAAGGCTGGTTGCCCTCCAAAGACAAATGAAAGAGAGGACAGGATAATGTGGAGAATCTTTATGAGTAGTTGTTTCAACACTGCAACTAGAAGTGCTTGCCAGTTAATCATTGTTGAACAGTGTAAGGATCTGTTTCGTCATAAAGTATTAAAGTATTTCAATGTTTAATAGTATTTGGACAACTGAAAGAGTCAAAAGGCCAGACCCACTTTTCTGAAGAGCGAGAAGAAGTGGTCCACAGTTCATTTTGGTGATGAAAGCAAGTTTAGTTTATTTAGCCTTTAATGGTTAACATTCAGGCACATTAACTAAGGGCAGTGCACCCGTTTTCTGTTGGACTTTGCATGTTCTTGCACAGATATTTAAGAAGTGTCTGCGCCACATTTGTGACGCACACAAACCTTTTTTGCTGCAGCTGCACTAGTCTTCATTCAATGCAAATTTCTGCACTGAATGGGGCGTTCTGGTGCTCAACCGACCGTACAACACGTTTAAAAAAAAAAAAAAAAAAAAAAAAAAAAAAAAAAAAAAAGTTAAAGGTGCACCAAAAAAAGTGTTGCACCTTATGTTTGCCGACAGACTGGGGAAAAACATGTAAAGAAGTCAGTGAAAGGTGGCAGAAGAGGTATGATGGTTGAGGGAATGTTTTCTGCAGCAGGATCTGGACCTCTCATGAGTGAACACAAGTGTCTATCAGAACCATCTTTAACAATCTTCAACAATGGGGCAGATTTACTTACCCGGTGCGATTCATTAAGATCGTGCGTCCGAGTTCACCTGCTTCTTCCTGGTGCATGTGATTGCTTGATCTTGCGACACAAAACCTTTTTTAAATTCCACGGTTTGTCAATCCGTCCGTGTGTCCGACGGGCCAGGCCGCCGATTTTCTGCGCGTGCAGCTGGCTCCGATGCGCCAAATCCGATTGTGTCCAAAATCCCGGGGCAATTCGGCGCAAAACGGAAATATTAGGGAAACCTGACAAAAGTGCGGCGTTCAGACCCTTAGTAAATGAGCCCCAATATGTGGATCCTTCCATGCATTTATATCTCTGCCAGTAATTTTCATGCAGAACAATGCCCCCTATCTCAGAGCAAAACAGGTAAAGCAGTTCCTTGAAATAAAAAAACATTGGAACAATAAAATGACCAGCGTTGAGTTCGGATCTAAATATAATAGAAAACCTCTGAAAAATTCTTGATGACAAAGTTGGCCAAGAAACCCACAACAGTCACATAACTGGGGAAGAGACTGGAAGAGCAGTGTGAGAAACTAGTCCTGCAGTGGCAGATGTATTTAAAGGGAACCGGTCATCATAAATTGGCCTTTAAGATATTACCAATATGTTGTCAACCAGCTGAACAACTTCTTGATTATGTTTCTTACATGGCCCAGCTTGGTGGCATCATCAAATAAATCAACTTTGAAGTCAGGTGTTAACTGGTTGTACAAAGTCAAGGACGCAGAGAGTTTATCACTGAAGTCAAGCCTTTAAAAACCTCCTCCCCAGTTACTGATATCATGCTCCGGAAATCAGAAGATCTGGTCAATGATTTCCCTGAACGCAGGACCATCAATTACAGTGAAGGGGGCATTCTGAAGCAGAAAAAGCTTGACGTCAGGGTTAAACTCTGCCTCCTTGACTTCATAAAACCAATTTACACCCCACTTCAAAGTTGATTTTCTGGATGATGCTACCACACCACGCACTGAAAAACATGTTCTGGAAGCTGCTCAGCTGCTTGATAATATACTGGTAGTGGTTTATTTGGCCAATTTCTGATGACAGGTTTGCTTTAAGTCATTCAAAGCAAGGGCCTGTACTTCCTACTGATCGTGATTGTTGTAACCTTCAGTTATTATTATCTTTCTCTGTGCTACGATCATTGCTGTTCTAATTATGGTCAAAATGTTTTTTTTTTTGCAAAGTAAAGTATTTTAGGTTGATATTAACCAAACACTGCATCCAGGTAATGTAAAATAAACTATTATAAACTACTAAAATGATTCAGAATACTGACAAAGGCATTTTTAAAATCAGTATAGAGTAGGCTATTGTAACCTGTCACCCAGGGCCGGTTCTAGACAAAGTGGGGCCCTGGGCAAAACAAAAAGTGGGGCCCCAAAATAAAACTATTTTATGACCAGTCAGTCAGCAAGAGGCTCCCTTTGGTATGGTAAAACAATCTGTAATATGGGAGAATTTTATAGGAGATAGATAGAATCTGGAGGGGGGTGCACACTTCAGAGGGCTGTATCTCTGGCTCTCTGACACTTCCTTTTTTCTGTGAAAGAATAGTCTCCTCCACTTTTATATGAATCGAAATTTGTGTTTCTAATTGTCAGGAAAACTGAGCTATTAACTGTTAAACTGCCATCGGGAGTGATTTTTATATATAAAAATGGCACCTGATATCTCACTTTAAACCTGAATATCTTTGGATCCATAGCACCTAGAAACATCTCACTTTAAACCTGAATATCTTTGGATCCATAGCACCTAGAAACAAAATTCAAGATTCATTTGAAAGAAGAGATTCTGCCCTTTCAGGGGGCCCTGGGCAATTGGCCACTTTGCCTACCCATAGCGCCGGCCCTGCTGTCACCAGTGAAAAATGACATTCCTAGTGACAGGTGGTTTAGAGAATTGGGGAGAAATGCGATTGCAATGCAGATTGTCCCCCCAAACATAGTGTGGGCAAAGCATGGGAGCCATAGGCATTATCTCAAAGCTTCTGCAGGGCCATCACTGCTATAATTTCATCTGACAATGTTATTAGGACTTAGTTTATTTGTATGTGTAGCCCATGAAATGTAAAGCACTGTGGAATATGATGGCACTATATAAGTAACGATTTCATATCATTATTAGCGTTGCGCGCGCACGGTCGCGTGAAGCAGCTTCTACTATAAAGTTTAAAAAGTGTTAAAACCGCGATACCGCGGTTTTAACACTAACTAAACTAAGCACCAGCTCACCCTGAGCTGGTGCTCGGTGTTTACAGCTTACACCGACCATTTGAAATGGTAGGTTTCCTTTAACACTCGTCTTCTTCCCTTTGTTTACACTGCTCGTGGAAGTGAATTTCTTGCTGCCACCATTTTCGCAGGGAGAGAGTGACTAGCCTCACAAGACTATCTGGGAGAGAAATGTTACTGTCAACTGAATGTTATAAAACGATTACAAACCTGTCACCTGAAGGTAGGACAGTGCCACTGACAATAACCAAGGTGCCATCATTGATGCCACTGTGAAAATGGGTGCTGAAAGGCACAGGCTGAAAATAAAAGATCACAATTATAAGACATCATTGAAGTTTAATGTAATATACATGACACTTTATGAGCCAAAATGACACGAGGTTCCAAAGAGTAGATAAAGGAGATAAAAGATCAGAAAACAGTGCACAATTTCCTAAAAGGTCATTGTGTAGTCCTGTGTGTATATATCCTAACATAAGTAAAATAGCAGTATTTTAAGCTAATTTCATAAATTGTACATATCCTGAGGGTGCGTTCACACATTGAAGTTAAAACTACATAGCAATCAGTTTTGAGGTGGTTTTAGGTGCAGTTTTGTCAATTTCACAGGTGAAAGACATGAACATGAACTGAACGGGTGAATTTGATTTTAAAGGAGAAAGCTGTTCCACAAATTTCATTCACTAATTGCGATGCAGTTTTAACTGCAACGTGTGACCGCACCCTAACAGGTGAAAGACATGAATTTGATTTTGAAGGGGAAACCTGCTCCACAAATGTCATTCACTCGTTCATATCATGTCTTCACCTGTTCAATTGCCAAAACTGCACCTAAACCACCTCAAAGCTGATTGTGATGCAGTTTTAACTGCAACTTGTGAACGCACCCTAAAGCACACAATAAAATGTAAATGAGATGAATGAAAAGAGATCAAAATTAGATAACACTTATTGGTGTTAATTCGGCATCTGGTGCTAATTTCCTTAATTATCTGATAAACCCTTTTAACTGGCAGCCAAAAATGGTGTGCCATTCCAAAGTGACTGAAACCCTCCGGCAGAAGGTTGTCCAGATTAAGGCCAAGAGGATGATCCAATCAGCCATAGCAACAGAAGTTTCTTGTACCAAGTTTATGATTTCCAGAATATTGCACCTTTACAACATCACAAACTCATTCAAGTCCCCCAAGTCCAAAGACAAGTGCAAGAGAGGACAGGATAATATGGAGAATCTTCATAAGTAGTTGTTTCAACACTGCAACTGGAAGTGCTTGCCAGTTAATCATTGTTGAACAGTGTAAGGATCTGTTTCGTCATAAAGTATTTCAACATTTAATAGCATTTGGACTCAAGAATCAAAAGGCTAGACCCACTTTGCTGAAGAGCATGTTGTGTAGACAGAGAATAAGTGGTCCACAGTTCATTTTTGTGATGAAAGCAAGTTTAATTTATTTAGCTCCTAAGGGCTAACATTCAGGCATATTTACTAAGGGCAGTGCATCAGTTTTCTTTTGGACTTTGCGTGTTCTTTCTTTTGCAAACTGCTTGCACAAGTATTTAAGAAGTGCCTGCATCACATTTGTGTTGCACGCAAACCTTTTATGAAGGACAATGCCCCCTCTCTATCACAAAACAGGTAAAGCAGTTCCTTGAAACAAAAAACACTGGAACAATAAAATGACCAGCGTTGAGTTCTGATCTAAACATAATAGAAAACCTCTGAAAAATTCTTGAGGACAAAGTTGGCCAAGAAACTCACAACAGTCACATAACTGTGGAAGAGACTGGAAGAGCCGTGTGAGAAACTAGTCCTGCGGGAACCTGTCATGACAGGGAACCTGTCATCATAAATTGGCCTTCTAAAATATTACCAATATGTTGTCAACCAGCTAAACAACTTCTTGATTATGTTTCTTTCATGGCCCAGCTTGGTGGCATCATCAAGTAAATCAACTTTAATAATAATAATTCTTTATTTATATAGCGCACACAGATTACGCAGCGCTGCACAGGCATGTCAAACTTTGCAGTCAGGTGTTAACTGGTTGTACAAAGTCAAGGACACAGAGAGTTTAACACTGAAGTCAAGCCTTTAAACACCTCCTCTCCTCTTATTGATATCATGCGCCAGAAATCAGGAGATCTGGTCAATGATTTCCTTGAACGCAGGACCATCAATTACAGTGAAGGGGGCATCCTGAAGCAGAAAAAGCTTGACGTCAGGGTAAAACTCTCCGCCTTCTGACTTCATAAAACCAATTTACACCCCACTTCAAAGTTGATTTTCTGGATGATGCTACCACACCACGCAATGAAAAAACATGTTCTAGAAGCTGCTCAGCTGCTTGATAATATACTGGTAGTGGTTTATTTGGCTAATTTCTGATGACAGGTTTGCTTTAAGTCATTCAAAGCAAGGGCCTAAACTATTATAAAACTACTATGATTCAGAATACTGACAAAGACATTTTTAAAATCAGCATAGAGTAGGCTATTGTAACCTGACATTCCTAGTGACAGGTTCTCTTTAAAATTGCAGGTGATTTAGAGAATTGGGGATAAATGTGATTGCAATGCAGATTTCCCCCCTAAACATAGCGTGGGCAAAGCATGGGAGCCACAGACATTATCTCAAAGCTCCTGCAGGGCCATCACTATTATCATTTGACAATGTTATTAGGACTTAGTTAATTTGTATATGTAGCCCATGAAATTTAATGCACTGTGGCATATGATGGCGCTATATAAATAATTTCATATCATTATTATTGTGACTCAATCTGCCGGGTCACAGTATGCACAGGTAATAGGCCTGTATATTGTATATACTGGTATGATACAGGTATGATCAGGCCATAAGCAGAACTAATGAGGAGGCCCCATGCGCCCACAACCTGTGTAAAACCAGCAACAAGTGTCCCTTGCTATACATTATTATAAGCGTGTATGGGAGGGGGGAGGATTTAAAATATTGTATATGCAGGATACTGTATTGTAAACATGACCTGTCCAGATTTAGAACAATTCCTTGAAGCTTCTCCATATATATTCTACACCAACGTCTAACTAATGCCCAGTGCTGGGAATGGGGAAGTACCAAATAACAGCAAGGAACAAAAAAAAGTCCCACATTCACGTGACCTTAATCAGAAACAAATTGTGCAGTCGCTCCGCTATCACTACTTGAACCCAGTAGTACTGTAAACCGCTATCAGACTCCAGAACAATGCATAAAACTTTACAAAGGGAGAGGTACGGACTCAGCACTAACACTGAAGTACCCTACTGCTCTCATCCAGTCACGGCGCAGTTATTACTCACAGGATTGTAGATGGGTCCCTGGAACATGGTGCCTAGTACTGCGGAGGGATATCTGCCGAGCGGATGAGATGCTGCGAGCAGAGAATGAGGAGAATGCAATTTATTAACGGGCTCTAGCAGAAACCGCCCAGGGCTCCGCCTAGTGGGCAGACCAGGAAGTTATTTCATTGTAGCTCACACAAAGCTAGTGGTCACAAGACAAGACCACGGGAAGTATTTCCCAAGTCACCTCATGACTTTTTACCTCTCTGCTTAGTCAGTCACTTCTTTGTCAGTTTCTTATTCACACAATGAATATGTTTTTTCTTAATATAGAAATTATTATTTAATAAATGTTACACTTAGCTGCAATAATGTGAAAACAGAAAGATTTAAGTGCTAAGGTGAACTTTAATTCATGTCAGTATTCAAACTGATGAATGTGGAATTCACACCTCAAAAACCTATAAAAGCATTTACAGGGTCGGCTCCAGGTTCAGGAGGTCCCTGGGCGACAGAGCCTCAGTGGACCCCTTTAGAGTGAACTCGCATGGCGGCATTACAAATCAAGAAACTAAAACAGTCTTCTGTTCCCTAAAATATTCTCTAGTTTATCATCCCAAACAGCCCCCTCATGGGTATTTTATATACAGCCCCCTCATGGGTATTTTATATAAAGCCCCCCTCCCCCCCTATGGATTCATTAGATACAGCCCACTTTACTCCCATGGATTTCTTATGTACATCCTTATGTGGGCCCCCCAGCAGCTCTGGGCCCCGGCACTAGCCCAGGTATGCCCAGTGCAGGTGCCGGCCCTGACCATTTATACTGGTGTTTTATTTCTGCAATAAAATACATAGACGCTTATTTACTAAGGGTCCGCAATCTCACCGTCGTCAGTTATTCCGTCGTTTTCGGGAATTGCGCTGCTGTTACAGATATTTAACTGGGGATTGTGTTGCACACAATCAGATTGTATTGCGGCTGCGCTGGCTTGCGTTGGAAAGGGGTGGGGGGGCGGACGATCCGACTGATTCGGACTGAGTGCAGGATTTAAAGGGGTATTCCAGGAATATGAACGTCTGATACAAAAACCCATGATGCTGTAAATAATTGAATATAACAAAACTCAATGTCATTAGTTACAAAATGGAGCTTAAATTGCTTAAAAAGAGCTTAAATTCACAAAATTTTATGGCCTCTGTAAAGTAGGTAATGTTATAACCAAGATGGCCGCCACAAGAAACGACAAGTCCCTTGATCCTTTAGTTCTCAGTAACTCCTCCTCCCTCTTATTTTTTGCCCCCAGTGATGATGTAACAGACTGTCCAACTCTGTTACCGTAGTAGAGATATGTAACTGCCATCATGGCACATAACCAAAAAAACGGCCATACTGGATGCACAACAACCAAACATAGTGAAGATCACATGACCTGCCCTGCCATCTTCTGTCCTGTGTCTTATTAACGGACTGATTAAAGGGCCAGTAGCATTTTAATTCTCCATTACAGTGTATGTCACTGCATTTTTCTACTAAGGGGAACAAAATTTTAAATAACCACTAATTACATATTAGCTTATATTTTACTGACTCATTTGTAGATGAATTATGTTAATTCCTGGAATACCCCTTTAACTTTCAAATTGTGTTACAAGGTCAAGCACCTACATGCACCGGGAAGATGAAGGTGAACTCCGTCGGACCTGAGCAGGGAAGCAACACATGCAGGATATCGGGTGCACAATCTTAGTGAAACGCGGCAGAGTGCATTACAGTCAGACAATGCACTTTTGGTGAACTCAAGGGACGGGTAATTTTGAATGACAAAACAGGAAGTCACAGAGACAGTAAGTTCAAGCCTAGAGATTCCATTCTTGGTGCTAAACTGATTAGGTAAACCTTTAGCAATCCTATGCTCAATGCAATTAAGTAGTAAGGAAATCACACCTATTGCAAAGATGAGTGATCTTATAACACCATAAATCTTACTGCATCAAGATATTTCAGTCTCTAATTTTCTGTAACTTCATATGTCAAATGAAGTTTAGGCAGCATTAGGCTTGATAATTGCACTACATGTCTTTGGATTTGACCTTAGTTATTTATAGCTATTTACTGAGTTTATCTTCAAAACTTTGCCAATGGTCTATATGACAGATGACAAAGTTAAGTTTTCAATAAAACCTTACCTAAAAGAAGGCACCCTTCACATTTAAAAGAAGGTCGAAGAACAAATTTAAAGATCTATAAAACCTTTGTTGTATAAGTTGGAAGGTGAGCAGAAGCCTTTCACACATTTACTATGTTAACCCTTTCCCTTCAAGGAGTTTGTGAAAATTTTGCATCATTATTTACCAGAGCAATTTTTACAAACTTGAAATGTAAAAATCTCATATCCTGTCAGAATATTATTTTTATAAAGCACAGCCTACTGTGTATAAAAATCTAATTTTATAGTTAATACATACAACTACCTTTGTGCTACTTTGCAACAAACTGTGATAAAAATTACATGTAAATTCAAAATTCTATTCAAATATATACAAATCCAGAATACCTAAAAATAGAAATTGTACTTTAAAAAATTGTAAGATGTGAAGAGTTTATACAAACTCCACTTGTGATAAAATAAAATAATCCTTTATGCAGGGTCGTATTATTACAGGGTCGGCTCCAGGTTCAGGAGGTCCCTGGGCGACAGAGCCTGAGTGGACCCCTGTGCAGTGAACTCGCATGGCGGCATTTAAAATCAAGAAACTTCTGTTCCCTAAATTATTCTCTAGTTTATCATCCCAAACAGCCCCCTCATGGGTATTTTATATACAGTCCCCTCATGGATATTTTATATAAAGCCCCCCTCACCCCTATGGATTCATTAGATACAGCCCACTTTACTCCCATGGATTTCTTATGTACATCCTTATGTGGGCCCCCCAGCAGCTCTGGGTCCCGGCACTAGCCCAGGTATGCCCAGTGCAGGCGCCGGCCCTGACCATTTATACTGGTGCTTTATTTCTGCAATAAAATACATAGACGCTTATTTACTAAGGGTCAGCAGTCACAATGTCGTCAGTTATTCCTTCGTTTTCGGGATTTGCGCAGCTATTACAGATATTTAACTGGGGATTGTGTCACACGCAATCGGATTGTATTGCGGCTGCGTTGGCTTTCATGCGTCGGAAATAGGGGGGGGGGGGAGAAAGACTGAGCGCAGGATTTAACGGGATATGAACGTCTGATACAAAAACCCATGATGCTGTAAATAATTGAATATAACAAAACTCAATGTCATTAGTTACAAAATGGAGCTTAAATAGTTTGATTTTATGATTCACAAAATGTTATGGCCTCTCTAAAGTAGGTGATGTTATAACCAAGATGGCCTCCACAAGAAACGACAGGTCCCTTGATCCTTTAGTTCTCAGTAATTCCCCCTCCCTCTTATTTTTTGCCCCCAGTGATGATGTAACAGACTGTCCTTCTCTGTTACCGTAACTGCCATCATGCCACATCACTAAAACAACGCCATACAGGATGCACAACAGCCAAACATGAAGTGAAGATCACATGACCTGCCTGGCAGGCCCAGGACATGTGATGTGAACATGTGACTAGTGGCCATCTTCTGTCCTGTGTCTTATTAACGGACTGATTAAAGGGCCAGCAGCATTTTAATTCTCTATAACAGTCTATGTCACCAGCATTTTTCTGCTAAGGGGAGCAAAATTTTACATAACAACTAATTACATATTAGCTTATATTTTACTGACTCATTTGTCGATGAATTATGCTTATTCTTGGAATACCCCTTTAATTTTCAAATTGTGTTGCAAGATCAAGCACCTACATGCACCGGGAAGATGAAGGTGAACTCCGGCGGACCTGAGCGGGGAAGCAACACATGCAGGATATTGGGTGCACAATCTTAGTGAATCGTGGCACAGTGCATTACGGTCAGACAATGCACTTTTGGTGAACTCAAGGGACGGGTAATTTTGAATGACAAAACAGGAAGTCACAGAGACAGTAAGTTCAAGCCTAGAGTTTCCATACTTGGTGCTAAACTGATTGGCAATCCTGTGGTCAATGCAATTAAGTAGTAAGGAAAGCACATCTATTGCAAAGATGAGTGATCTTATAATACCAAACATCTTACTGCATCAAGGTACTTCAATCTCTAATTTTCTGTAACTTCATATGTCAAACGAAGTTTAGGCAGCATTAGGGCCCTCACACTAGCGAGTTTGATGCGATGAATCGCATCAACTCGCAACGCAGCTGCGGGATACGCACGGCCCGAACGACTGCACCGCGGAGTGAAAATCAGATGTCAGTTCACTCTCTTCGTCCCTGCACGTTCGGGCGTGCGTTCCCTCGGCAGCTTGTTGCCGAGTGTGATGCGAGTCATCGCATTTTCACACTCGCATGGGAGGGGCCTTAGACTTGATAATGCACTACATGCTCTCAGGCGGCTGCAGATATTAGCACCTGCGATGGATGATGCAAAAGATATTACCACTGTCTCCTTTGGTCCCTTATAAAAGAGGATGTGACATTGGATTACAGGGGACTGTTCAAACTAAGGGGACCTCCTCCTGTATTATGTCCCAGGCTTACATTTATATTAGCCATGTGACATTGATTAAGTGTGGTTTGCATTACCACACTGGAACCTCATGGTGTATGTAGACGCACACAAGTCTTGGTTATTTTAATATAAGAACAAATAAAAGTTACATTTTAAAGTGATACACTTTTCCCTCTTCCCCCAAAACCCCCATTCATATATACTTTGGTGGTGCACATCGTGCGTGTTTGTTCTGTATAGTGTGAACACGCTTCTACCCATTCTCTGTCTTAGGATTTCACCTTAGTTATTTATAACTATTTACTGAGTTTATCTTCAAAACTTTGCAAATGGTCTATATGACAGATGACAAAGTTAAGTTTTCAATAAAACCTTACCTAAAAGAAGGCACCCTTCACATTTAAAAGAAGGTCGAAGAACAAATTTAAAGATCTATAAAACCTTTGTTGTATAAGTTGGAAGGTGAGCAGAAGCCTTTCACACATTTACTATGTTAACCCTTTCCCTTCAAGGAGTTTGTGAAAATTTTGCATCATTATTTACCAGACCAATTTTTACAAACTTGAAATGTATAAATCTCCTATCCTGTCAAAATATTATTTTTATAAAGCACAGCCTACCATGTATAAAAATCTAATTTTATAGTTAATACATACAGCCACCTTCGTGCTACTTTGCAACAAACTGTGATAAAATGCACAAATTACATGAAAATCCAAAATTCCATTTAAATATATACAAATCCAGAATACTTAAAAATAGAAATTGTACTTAAAAAAACTGTAAGATGTGAGGAGTTTATACTCCACTTGTGATAAAATAAAATAATCCTTTATGCAGGGTCGGATTACGGGGTTTATTTTCAATAAAGTAAATCTTGGTAGTAATATATACAGCCTCCCCCCATAGTAATGAATATTTACAGCTCCCCAGTAACACATATATGTACAGCAGTGCCACCCCCAGCTAAATATATATATATATATATACAGAACCACCCCCAGTAACACATAAATATATACACAGCCACCCCCGTAACACAGATATACAGTCTCCCCCAAGTAACACATACATATACACAGCCTCCCCAACAATACATAGGTATATGCACAGTCTGCTCAGGAATACATAGATATATATACAGCCCCCCACCCCTGGGAATATATAGATATATACACAGCCACCTCCAGGAATGGGATATATTAGTTATAGGATACAATATATTACTTTGCATCATGTAAACCAAATATTAGGGGTCTGTATTAATAAATAAGGGGTGATGTATATTGATTGGTGGCTGTTCTACTATAATTCCAGTAGAATGAATATATATATATATATATATATATATATATATATATATATATATATATAATGAAGGGATGTTTTATAGGTGGGGAGAGCGCGGTCAGTTGTGTTGTGAGGGGTATATATTATTTAGGTGCACATTGTTGTTATCCAGGAGACTTTATACCGTAAGTGACTGTAGTATTTTTAGGGACACCGGGTGGAGATTTGCTGCACGGAGCTGAAGACATCTGGCCGTGAACTCAGCAGTGATACGTCATAGATTGGAGAACCCGGAATAAAGTCCTACTGATGAGATTGTCATCTATAAGGTACTAGATGCCACTAATGACTCCGAGGAACCTGTAGTCAGTCACACAGTGTCAGGGAGCTGCCTGTGGGGATGTCAATTGTTAGTAAAGTTTTCAGCATTTACTGAACAGGGAGCCGGGGGGCGGCAGGCGGGGGGTTGTAGCAGCATTTTAAAGGGGACCTACCACCACGAATCTAAAAGGGCTATCCTCACGTCCTATTGATCCACCTACCACCCGATCTACCTTTATAGGTAGATTTGTGGTGGTAGGTTCTCTTTAATATTCGCCTCAGGCAGCAAATATGCTAGAATCGGCCCTGTACACAGCCACCTCCAGGAATACATAGAAATATACACAGCCCCCAGGAATACATAGAAATATTCACAATATTTACAGCCCCCCAGGAATACATAGATATATAGACAGCCCTGATTTCTCACCCTCCTCTCGATCCCTGTCCAGGGCTGCTGTGATGTTGATGCTCTACCATCCAAGCAGGAAGTAGCATCCCTACTGTTGTAGGGACAATATCAGCTGCAAGTCCCTGGCTGCTGCAGGTTTGTTAGGATTATTTCCAACCTGCAGCACTGGTGGGGGCACCCCCAGTCTCCAAAGTGATAGAGGTCTCCCTATAATCTGGCCCTGCCTTTATGAGTCCCACAGTGGGGAAATTCACAGCATTACAGCAGCAGAAAGAGTACAATACACACAATGGCAGAACAATAATAGAGATAAATGAAGAAAAAGAGTGATAATAAAAGACAAAAAAAGGCACTTAATGATCGCCAGTTTGTTATTTAGTCAGTGGATGGGACCTGCAAGGGCTGGTTAGGTGGTGGAAGACCGATAAGTAGGGAGTTACAGTAGTCTAGTTGAGAGTGAATCAGAACGACAATTAGCATTTTAGAGGTTTCAATTGTAAGAAATGGGCGGATTTTAGAAATGTTTCTGAGATGCATGCGGCAAGAGCAAGCGAGATTGAATATATGGTGCAATGGAGAGAGTCCAGCACAACCCCAAGACAGCGACCTGCTGCCTTGATTTTATGGTGACCCCACAGACCAATATGGAGAGGTCAGGGTTGGGTTGGTTAGAGATGATACTGGAAAACAATTTTGCCTATGGTTTTTTCAATGGAGGCAGTAAAGAGGGAAAAGAGAAGAGGACGCAGGCTCAGAGGAACCCCAACAGTGAAAGGAAAAAGGAGAAGCGAGAGATCCAGAAAAGGAGACATTGAGAGTGCAGTCAGAGTGATAGGAAGAAAACCAAGAGAGTACAGTATCCTTCAGGCCAGTGGAGCAGAGCATCCTGAGGAGATGCTGGTTACGCAAGGTATCAAAATCTACCAAAAGATCCAGAAGAATTAGGAGAGAATATACACTTTTGGATTTAGCAATGAGGAGATCATTGGAGACTTTAGAAAGAGCAGTTTCAGTGGAATGCATACAGATTGTAGGGGTTCTAGGAGGGAGTTAGCTGAGAGATAACATGTAAATTGAGAATAGTCCAAGAGTTTGGAGATAAAAGGAAGATTAGAGACTTGTCGGTAGTTAACAGTCCAGGGATGATTTCTTTAGTAATGGGGTAACAACATGCTTGAAAGAAGAGGGAACAACAACAGACGAAAGAGAGAAGTTGAAGATTTTGGTAAAGTGATAAGACTGCAGGGGAGAGGGACTGTACAAGATGTGAGGGGATGGGGTCACTGTTGCAGGTAGTGGGGCGAGCAGAGTAGAGGAGCCTGGACACTTCTCTGTGACTGTCTCAAAAGAATAGAGTGAACAGGGTGAGGTACCAGAAGGAAAGGGAATAATGCAGTTAGTGGATTGGGAAATTATTTCCTGTTGGATACAATCAATTTTGTCTTTAAGGTAAGCGGCCAGTTCTTCAGCCAGAGGAGTAAGGAGTAAAATGTATCTAAGAGCCTTTTTTGGGATTATTAGAGAGAGAGGGTATTAGATTAGTGAAAGGACCTGTTTGGCAAGGTGAAGGGCAGAGTTGTGGGTTCTTAACATAAATTTGAAGTGGAGAAAGTTTGCAGATGTGTGCTACTTTGTCCACAGACATTTGGCACTCCTGGAGCATCAGAAGAAAACGGGTTTGGGGCGTGTGCCAACGTTACTGACATCTGTTTTTAAAAGGTGGTGCTCATCCAGGGCACTTTTGAGAACATTATTCTAATGCTTGGTAGCCAGGTTAGGTCAGGAGAGAAAGTAGATGGGGAACAGTGATGACCACACGTGAGGTCCATTATGCATGTTGTATACAATGTTATCATTTCCAGTGCAATACTACTGGAAGTGGTCTCAGATCACTTGGGAATACATTTTACTTGTTGGCTCTCCCTTGAATGAAGAAAGCCTGAAAATCGGGCATTGTCAGACAATATATTTTCTTCTGCATTGTCTGAACTTTGAGAAATACTTTCTGTGTTAAAGGTAAGAACCACAACATTAAAAATAGGTAATGATTCACAAAACAATAAAGTAGTCAAATAAGGGAACACCCTTGTCAGGGGTTCACACACTGTTTATTTAAAAGCAAAACGTTGAGCTCACTTATTTACTATGGGCACAGCTTCATATGACATGAAGGCAAAACTGCAAACAAGATACATTATATGATGTACTCTAACATTATGTGCCAGACTTAGACTCTGTTTTAGCTCCTATAACTCTCGGTGATGGTCAGTGTAAAATTCCAGTGTGGGCAGGGACTCTTTAAAGGGAACCTGTCACCAGGAGACCCATTTTTAGCACTCCCCCAGATCTAGTTAGTGATGGCTCTGGATGAAGGACCATCAACTACAGTGAAGGAGCTTTCTGATGAAGAGAGAGCTTGACGTCAGTGTTAAACTCTCCACCTCCTTGATTTTATACTACCAAGTTACAGCTCACTTCACAGTGGATTTTCTGGATGAAGCCACCACACTGGATTATGAAAGAAACATGATCTGGGATGTGTTCAGTGGCTTGGCAACATACTGGCTGGGGTTTATTAAGTTAATTTCTACTGACAGATTCCCTTTAAATGGAACCTGTCACCAGGAGACCCATTTTTAGCACTCCCCCATTCCCCACAGAGCATAGTACATACACTGCCAAAGTGTTTTTGTATTAAAAATAGGTTTTACAGAAAAAAAGATATGTTACATTGTACCTTTCATTAGCATCTGCTGTGTGACTAGGCAGTTGCCAATTGGGAGGGTCTGGAAAGGAGCAGTTTCCCCCCACCCATCACTGGGCTTAGCGACGCCCCCTGCTCCTCTACAGCCAATCCCGAGTGTGGGGAGTTATTCATATATTCGAAAAGGTCACATGTTTCCCAAGGGTGGGGGGGGAAGTGCTCCTTTCCAGCCCCTCCCAATTGGCAACTGCCTATAAACTACAAAAGATTCAGCTACTGACAAAGGCATTTTTAAATCAGTATAGAGTAGGCTATTGTAACCTGTCACCCAGGCCGGTTCTAGACAAAGTGGGGCCCTGGGCAAAACAAAAAGTGGGGCCCCAAAATGAAAAATATTTTATGGACCAGTTCCCGTCAGCAAGAGGCTCCCTTGATGGTTAAAACATCTGTTAATATGGGAGAATTTTATAGGAGATAGTGATAGGGAGGAGATTGATGGGCAGCAAGGTGACTCAGTGGTTAGCACTACAGCTTTGCAGTGCTGGTTCAACATCTGCAAAAGAGTTTGTGATCTCGGGTTGCATGCTTGGGTTCCTCTGGTCCTACGATTTCCTCAAAGACTCCAAAAAATTACTGGTAGCTGAATAGAGATGTGAGGCCCATGGGGCCAGACGATGCATTGGCAAATAAAGTTAAAAATTTCCTCTAAAATATTAAAAAAATCCAGAATTACTTAAATAAAGAAAATATACTTTCCCAAACAGTAATATTTCAAGGAGAGATATACAGACCCCTCACACATATATCACCAAAATATGCAGCAAAAAGAACCTTAAATTCTACAGGGGACACCAAACAATTTTTGCAGAAAATGCACTGATAGTACACAGATCTATCATGTATGTCCCTTACACAATGGTAACCCAAATAACATAAATATATATATCCATAAAAAAAAGCTAAGGAGATAACGAAAGTCACTTTTAGATGTGCGCAAATGTATTAGCCACACAATAACAGAAACCCTCCCCCCACCCGTTCATAAGGATTTGAGCTAGAGAACATAGTGTTAAGATAATGGAGGATTGGTGTGAATTAAAACTTTATTCGAGGCACAATGTGCGTGTTTTTGGTGTTACATATAGCTTTATGGACATATTCTCGGTCGCGTTGTTAATATATAACAGGCCACATTAGGGCAAAAGAGGAATGAGATGTTCATGTATCAGTCAATTTTCGAGGAAAAAACAATCTATCATGAAATAAAAGGCACTGCGCGAGGAGAAAGTTATGTGTTCTTAGAGTAGATCTGCATAGAGAAGGGTTAAACATGAATATTAGTGATATATCCCTCTCAAAGGTAGTAACATATTAATGAATATTTCCATATCTGTGAGGGTGCAGCACTCCTGTGTGAGCTAATTCTCCTGTAGCTGCGTCGTCTAAGAATCTGGAGGGGGGTGCACCCCCCCTCATGTTTTTTCAGAGACTGTATCTTGTCTCTCTGACACTTCCTTTTTTCTGTGAAAGAATAGTATCCTCCTCTTTTATATGAGATCGAAATTGTGTTTCTACATTGTCAGAAAAATGAGCATAACTGTAAACTTGCATCGGGAGTGATTTTATCTAAAAAATGGCACCTGATATTCTCACTGTAAAACCTGGAATATCTTTGGATCCAATTGGAAAAGCACCTAGAAAAACAAAATTCAAGATTCATTTGAAAGAAGAGATCTCCCCTTTCAGGGGGAACGGGCAAGGGCCCACCTTGCCCTACCCATAGCTGCCGGCCCTGCTGTCACCAGTTGAAAAATGACATTCCTAGTGACAGGTGGTAGAGAATTGGGGAGAAATCCGGATTGCAATGCAGATTGTCCCCCCAAACAAGTGTGGGCAAAGCATGGGAGCATAGCATTATCCCACAAGCTCCTGCAGGGCCAATCACTGCTATCATTCATCGGGACAATGTTTTAGGAATTAGTATTTGTATGTGTAGCCCATGAAAGAAAGCACTGTGGAATATGCTGGGGGGGGGGAGTGCACTATATAAGAACGATTTCATATCATATTATGTGACTCATCTAACGGGTCACAGTATGACACAGGTAATCGGCCGGTATGAACGGTATGATACAGGTATGATCAGGCCATAAGCAGCAGAACTAATGAAGGAGGCCCCCATGCGCCCACAACCTGTGTTAACACCAGCCAAAACAGTGTCCCTCAGCCATTTACAGGATGGTTGATATACATTATTGTAAAGCGTGGTATGGGAGGGGGGAGGATTTAAAATACGTGTATATTGCAGGATACTGGATTGTAAACAGGACCTGTTCGTATTTAGAACAATTCCTTGAAGCTTCTCCATATTATTCTACACCAACGTCTAATTAATGCCAAGTGCTGGAATGGGGAAGTACAAAATAACAGCAAGGAACAAAAAAAAAAGTCCCACATTCACGTGACATTAATCAGAAGCAAATTGTGCATAACTGCAGTCGCTACGCTATCACTACTTGAACCCAGTAGTACTGTAAACCGCTATCAGACTCCCAGAACAATGCATGCCAAACTTACAAAACAGGGAGAGGACGCGACCATCAGCAATAAACACTAAAAGTACGCTGCTGCTCTCTCCAGTCAGGCGCAGTTATTACTCACAGGATTGTAGATGGCCCTGGAACATGGGGCCTAGTACTGCGGAGGGATATCGCCGAGCGGATGAGATGCTGCGAGAGAGAGAGGGAGAATGCCAAATTATTAACGGGCTACTAGCAGAAACCGCCCAGGGCTCCGCCTCCACAAGTGGGCAGACAGGGAAGTTATTTCATTGTAGCTCAAACCAAAAGCTAGTGAGTCACAAGGACAAGACACGGGAAGTATTTCCCAAGTCACCTCATGATTGTTACCTTTCTGCTAGTCAGCTCACTTCTTGTTAGTTCTATTCACACAATGAATATGTTTTTCTTAATATAGAAAATTATTATTTAATAACTGTTTACACTTAGCTGCCTGAATGTGGAAAACAGAGATAGATTTCAAGTGCTAGGTTGAACTTTAATCATGTCAGTATTCAAAAACTGATGAATGTGGAATTCACACCTCAAAAACTATATAAAAGCCTTTACAGGGTCGGCTCCAGGTTCAGGAGGTCCCGGGGCGACAGAGCCTGAGGGACCCCTGTGCATGAACTCGCATGGCCGGAATTTGCATTTAAAATCAACGAAAACTTCTGTTCCCCTGAAATTATTCTCTAGTACATCCCAAAACAGCCCCCTCATGGGTATTGTCTATACGTTCCCCTCATGGCTATTTTATATAAAGCCCCCCTCACCCCTATGGATTCATTTAGTACAGCACACTTACTCATTGGGATTTCTTATGTACATCCTTATGTGGGACCAGGTATGCCCAGTGCAGGCGCCGGCCCGACCATTTTATACTGTGTGCTTATTTGTGCAATATAAAATACATAGACGCTTATTAATAAGGGTCAGCAGTGCAAGGTCGTCAGTGATCCTTCGTTTTCGGGATTTGCGCAGTATTTTGTAAACAGATATTTAACTGGGGGATTGTGTCACAGCAATCGGATTGTATGCGGCTGCGTTGGCGTTTCAGCGTCGGGAATAGGGGGGGGGGGGAAGGACTGAGGCAGGATTTAACGGGATATGAAACGTCTGATACCAAAAAACCCATGATGCTGTAAATAATGGAATATAACAACCACCCCCACCCACCTCCAATGTCATAGTTACAAAATGGAAGTAAATAGTTTGATTTAGATTCACAAAATGTTATGGCCTCTCTAAAGTAGTGATGTATAACCAAGATGGCCGCCACAAGGAAAAAGGAAACGACCAGGTACCTTGTCCTTAGTTCTCAGTAATGTCCCCCCCCTTCTTATTTTTTTGCCCCCAGTGATGATGTTTGTGTAACAGAGTCCTTCTCTGTTACCGTAACTGCCATCATGCCACATCACTTAAAACAAACGCCTACAGGCTGAACAACAGCCAAAACTGAAGTGAACAGATCACTACCTGCCCGGGAGGCCGGGACCAGAAAATGTGATGTGAACATGTGACTAGTGGCAACTGTGTTTATTAAACGAGACTTGATTTAAGGGGCCAGCAGCATTTTATTCTCTAGTCACAGTCTAGGTCACCAGAATTTTTCGATAAGGGGAGCCAAAATTACATAACACTAATTACATATTAGCTATATTTTTACTGACTATGTGTCGATGGAATATGCTATTCTTGGAATACCCCTTTAATTTTCAAATTGTGTTGCACAGAAGATCAAGCACACATTACAGCACCGGGAAGATGAAGGTCACTCCGGCAGACCTGAGCGGGGGAAGCAAACACAGGCAGGATGTGGGTGCACAATCTTTGTGAATCGTTGGCCACAAGTGCATTTACGTCAGACAATGCACTTTTGGTGGGTGAACTCAAGGGACGGGTAATTGTGAATGACAAAACAGGGAAAGTCACAGAGGGACAGTAAGTTCACCTAGAGTTTCCATACTGGTGCTAAACTTGATTGGGTAAACCTTTAGCAATCCCTTGTGTCAATGCAATTAAGTAGTAAGGAAGGAAATCACATTCTATGCAAAGATGAGTGATCTTATAATTCCAAACATCTTACTGCATCAAGGTACTTCAATCTCTAATTTTCTGTAACTCATTGTCAAACGAAGTTAGCAGCATTAGGCTTGATAAATTGCACTACATGCTTCAGCGCCTGTGTCAGAACCTTAGCACCTGCCGCCTGGATGATGATGCCAAAAGATATACCACGGTCTCCTCTTGGGTCCCTTAGAAAACAGAGGATGTGACATTGGATTACAGGGGACTGTTGAAACTAAGGGGGACCTCCTCCTGTATTATGTCCCAGGCTTTACCAGTATATAGCCATGGGGACATTGATTAAGTGTGGTTTGCCATTACCACACTGGAACCTCATGGGGTATGTGTGCACACGAGTCTTGCGTTATTGTAATATAAGAAAAATAAAAGTAATTTAAGGGCGCGGTCACACGTTGCGTTGCAAACGCAGAGAAGGACCAAACCGCCCCACAGGGCGGTCGCGGTCCAAAGTCGATCGGCGTTTTCATAGAAAAATAGAAGAGAAACGCCGATGCGATTGGACTGCGACCGCCCGGTGGGGCGCGGTTTGGTCTGCGTTGCAAACGCACGTGGTGACGCGCCCTTCCTTCTTAAAGTGATACACTTTTCCCTCTTCCCCCCAAAAAACCCCATCATATATAATTTGGTGGGGCACTGCCCACATCGCATGTTGTTAGTGGCGCTGGCGTGTTTGCTATGTACTAGTGTGAAACACGCTTTAACCATTCTCTGTATTAGGAGTTCACCTTAGTTATTATAAAACTATTTACTGAGTTTATCTTCAAAACTTTGCAAACATGTTTTCTATATGACAGTGCACAAGTTAAGTTTTCATAAAAACCGTACCTAAAAGAAGGCACCCTTACACATTTAAAAGAAGGTCGAAGAACAAAATTTAAAGATCTATAAAACCTTTGTGTATTAAGTTGGAGGTGAGCAGAATCCTTTCACCACATTTAATATGTTAACCATTTCCCTTCAAGGAGTTTGTGAAAATTTTGCATAATGATTTACCAGGACCAATTTTTTACAAACTTGAAATGTATAAATCTCCTATCCGGTCAAAAAATGATTTTATAAAGCACAGCCTACCTGATAAAAAATCTAATTTTATAGTTAATACTACAGCCACCTTCGTGCTATATAATACAGCACCACTCCCAGTCAACATAAAATAACACAGCCCACCCCCGATTAACCACAGATACCAGTCTCACCCAAGTAAAAAAACATACATATACACAGCCTCCAAACAATACATAGGTATATGCACAGTCTGCTCAGGAATACATAGATATATATACAGCCCCCCACCCATGGGAATATAGTAGAATATATACACAGCCACCCTCTAGGAATCATTAGATATATACACCAGCCCCCCCCACAGCCCAAGGAATAAATAGATATATACATAGCCAGTGGCCGCATCGCATGAAGCGAAAGATGAAAAATCTCCCTAGCGGTGCAGAAGGCGGAACTCTTTAAGAGCGGCATTTGCCGAATCGCCCTCCAGATTTAAATTCACACCTGTCTCTTAAGAAACAGGTCGATTTAAATGCGGAAGCGACACAGCGCCTTTCCGGAGCTGGGTTGTTTTGCCCCCCCAAAAACGCATTGCACCGTACAATGCAGTGACACAGGCAGCGGATGATGATGTCACGCCAGCTGTGTCACTCAACGGAGCCTCGCCTGCCAGAAAAGCCACGTGAATACGGGAGCCGCGCACCGTGGGAGCTCCCTGTCGCGAGGTAAGTATCAGTTTTATTGTTTTTATTGTCCAATTATTAATTAAATGTGGGCATATATATATTAGGGAGCGATTACTGCTGTATCGGGGGGAGGGGGGTTCTTCTATATATATATATAATTCCAGTAGAATATATATATAATGAAGGGATGTTTTATATGTGGGGAGAGTGCGGTCAGTTGTGTTGTGAGGGGTATATATTATTTAGGAGTGCAGTGTTGTTATCCAGGAGACTTTATACTGTAAGTGACTGTGGAATTTTTAGGGACGCCGGGTGGAGATGCTGCACGGAGCTGAAGATATCTGACCGTGAACTCAGCAGCGATACGTTATGGATTGGAGAACCTGGAATAAAGTCCTCCTGATGGAAGAGATTGTCATCTATAAGGTACTAGATGTCACTAATGACTCAGAACCTGTAGTCAGTCACACAGTGTCAGCGAGCTCAACACTCGGGATTGGCTGTAGAGGAGCAGGGGGCGTCACTAAGCCTGGTGATGTTTTCAATTATTTGAAAAGGTCACATGGAGTAGCTGAATCCCAAGAGTGGGGGGAACTGCTCCTTTCCAGCCCCTCCCAATAGGCAACTGCCTAGTCACACAGCAGATGCTAATGAAAGGTACAATATAACATATCTTTTCTTCTGTAAAACCTATTTTTTATACAACAACACTTTGGCAGTGTATGTACTATGCTCTGTGGGGACTGGGGGAGTGCTAAAAATGGCTCTCCTGTTGACAGGCTCCCTTTAAGCAGACACATTTGAGCACATTTATTAAGGGCCGTGCGCCAGTTTTCTGTCAGACTTTGTACGTTCTTTTAGGTGCAAACTGCTTGCACAGGTATTTAA